>OY288242.1:35637881-36310381 GCA_958450325.1 Agrostemma githago
GGTGTTGACGTTTCCACTCTGTTTTTCAGATTTCAACTTCATATCCTTGGACCAGGCTGCCAAGTCCCTGACGCATTCCTACAATCAGGCAACCCAACTCCTCCAACGTTGCTCCCTGGTTTTTTACGCTTCTTCGGAGTTGGCGGCCCTTAATCGCTTAAGTGACGAGGAGCTAACCACTACCTCTGGATGCTCTCTCTATGAACGCGTGAAGGAGGTTGAGAGAGATGTTGCTATCATCAACAATCTGAAGCTCCAGCTGTCCAGGTGTGAGAGCGAGCTGGAGGAAGCCAGGCGTCAGGCTGCCAACTGGAAGGATCGGGGAGAGAAGGCTATAAAAGAGGCGGCAGACTTGGAGGTGAAATTGGAGCAGGTCAAGAAGCATGTTGCTGAGCTGGAGAGTCGCCTTGGGGAATATGCTGCTCGTCTAGCCAAGGCTGACTCTGACCTTCAGACGGCCCAGGGCGAGCTAAAAACCCAAGGTGATAAGTGGCTCAAGGAGAAAGAGGAGATCATACAGGAGGCTAACACAGAAGTGTAGAAGGCCTTTGAGTCAGGAGCCTCTTCTTCCTCTGAGTTTTGCCTGGAAGTTATTCGGGAGATGCTGCCTGATTTTAATGAGGAGGCTTTCGGCGTCCTTTATGCAACCAAGAATGATGCCAGGGCCAGCAAGTCGCCTGAGGATGGTCCCGGTCCTGACCAGAATGCCCCTCGGCGTAGTATACAGGGCAGTCGTCTTCCGAGGGTTCCTGTCCCTATCCTCCTGCGCCTTAGTTTCCTCGTTGAATCTGTTATCTTTTTGCGCGCCGAGCCCAGATGTGACCGGTTGCCGGCCTTGTAATTTTTATTTCTTTGTACTCGGATTTTATTGCTTGCCCTACAAGCCCTCCTTCTGACTTTTCGTTAACTCTATGGATACTCTATGAATTTTTATTCTTTTATTGCTGCCTTGTTTGTCGTATATCCAGACTTTAGTGGTGGCAGATTCTAGCCCCCTTTGGAACTGGTTCGAATATTCATTAATTTCATCGCTCTAGTTTAGGGGCTTGGCCTGACCTTGACTCCTGATTTGGAGTCAGAGGGCCTGCCCCCTGCCTGCCCAGAGGCAGGCAAGGACCTTAGTGTTTTTCTACACAAGGCTGATTGTGCTTCAGTCCTGGTTAGTCCGGCTCGTGGGGCCCGACCTGACCATGACTTCTGATCTGAAGTCAGAGGGCCTGTCCCCTGTCTGCCCAGAGGCAGGCGGGGGACTTAGCGTTTTTTATACAAGGCTGATTGTGTCTTAGTCCTTGTTAGTACGGCTCATGGGGCCCGGCCTGACCCTGACCCCTGATCTGGAGTCAGAGGGCCTGCCCCCTGTCTGCCCAAAGGCATGCAGGGGACTTAGCGTTTTATATACAAGGCTGTTTGTGTCTCAGTCCTTGTTAGTTCGGCTCATGGGGCCCGACCTGACCCTGACCCCTGATCTGGAGTCAGCGGGCCTGCCCCCTGTCTGCCAAGAGGCAGGCGGGGGACTTAGCATTTTTTATACAAGGCTGATTGTGTCTCAGTCCTTGTTAGTTCGGCTCATGGGGCCTGGCCTGACCCTGACCCTTGATCTAGAGTTAGAGGGCTGCCCCCTATCTGCCCAAAGGCGGGCGGGGGACTTAGCGTTTTTTGTACAAGACTGATTGTGTCTCAGTCCTTGTTAGTTCGACTCATGGGGCCCGGCCTGACCCTGACTCCTGATCTGGAGTCAGAGGGTCGGCCCCTGCCTGCTTGGAGGCAGGTAGGGGGACTTATCATTTTTTGTGGGGGGGTCTATTTTCCCTGGGTCTTACAACAGGGGGGCCCTCCCCCTATTGCCCCCTGCCCGTTTGTGTGTGAAGTGCTAAGCTGAACAGACAACGAGTATGAATCTGGGAGTCTTTTTCATTCCTTGAAACAAAACTTAACATTGTGGTCGGAGTCGTCGACATTTTAACTTGATCGTTCTCCGCCGATATTTTTTTAGGGAAAAGAAACATTTCAACCTCTAGTCTAGACATAATATCTCTTTAGGGTGTCTGCATTCCAGTGGGCTGCTAGCTCCTGGCCTTCAGGGTTGGCAATCCTATATGTCCCTGGTCTCATGATTTGGGTGACCTGATATGAGCCTTCCCAGTTTGCGCTCAGCTTGCCGTGTTCTCTAGATCTTCCCACTGCCTGGGTTTTGCGTAGGACTAGGTCGCCTATCTGGAAGCTCCTCATGTTTACCCTTTTGTTGTAGGCCTCTTTCATCTTCTGTTGATAGGCCGTGATGTTAGAGCAGGCTTCCTGTCTCACCTCGCTGACCAGATCAAGGGCTTCAGTCATTGCAGCCTCGTTAATGGCCATATGAAATTGTTGAGATCGGAAGGTAGGAATGCGTGCTTCGATAGGTAGCAGGGCTTCAGTTTCGTAGACCAAACCGAAGGGAGTCTGCCCTGTTGACTCTTTCCTTGTGGTTCTGATTGACCACTAGACACTCAGGAGCTTATCTGCTCACCTTCCTTTGAGTTCGTCCACCATCTTCTTCAGTCCATTTAGGATCTGCTTGTTTGCTGCTTCGGCCTGTCCATTGGTCTATGGGTGGTAGACGGCGGAATAGGTTACAGTTATACCGTGGCCTTCCAGCCAGGCCCTTAGCGGGTCGTTGTCAAATTGTTGGCCATGATCGAAGACCAACACCTTTGGCAGGCCATATCTTGTTATTATGTTCCTCCAGATGACTTTTCTGACTGTTGGCTCTATTATATTTGGGACAGCCTCAGCCTCAGCCTCGGCCTCGATCCACTTGGTGAAGTAGTCAATTCCTACTATAAGGAACTTCCTCCCCCCAGTTGCCACAGTAAATGAAGCCAGGATATCCATCCCCCATTGAGAGAAGGGAATGGGGGACAAGATTGGCCTGAGGTCCTGAGCCGGAACAGGGGCGAAAAGTTAGCACTTTTTGCATTTCTGGGTCAGGCTTCTGGCGTCTGCGAGCATGGTTGGTCAGTAATACGCAGCCCTTAGGGCCTTATGCGCCAGCGTTCTTCCTTCTATATGGTGGCCGCAGATCCCCAAATGTATGTCATCTAACACCTCTGCAGCCTGCCCTGCCCCCAGGAATTTTAGCAAAGGGGCGGAAAACGACTTTCGGTATAATTCTTCCCCGATAATTATGAACCACGCGGCTTTAGCTGGCATTCTCCTTTGTTATTTTGTGACCGGGGGACCTGTCTGACTTCATAGGACCTTAGCCCTGACAATTCTTGCTTAACCCTTTCTAGGGATGAGACCATGGTCTAATCCCTAGCTTCATACTCGTCGTTGATCTGGTTTGCAATGAGCTGCGAGTCTGTGGCTAAGACGACTCTCTTTGCCCCTGCAGCTTTGGCCAGGTGGATTCCTGCCAGGACAGCCTCGTATTCAGCCTCATTGTTAGATGCTGGGAAGGTGAACCTGAGAGCATGCTCAAAGTCCGTCCCTTCAGAGCTTGTTAGCACTACTCTTGCCCCTGCGCTGTTGTCTGTAGATGGGCCATCTGTGTACACCATCCACTCACCAGCTGGTGGGTCATCTTCTTCTGAGTAGGAGCACTCGGCTAGGAAGTCCGCCAGGGCCTGCGCCTTGATGGCGGTCTTGGACTGGTAAGATATCCCTAGCCCGCTCAGCTCTATAGCTCACTTTAGTAGTCTCCCAGACTTCTTGAATTTTTCCAACACCTTTTCCAAGGGTTGATCGGTTAACACGACGACGGGGTGGGCGTCAAAATATGGGCTGAATTTTCGTGCTGCGATGATTACCGCGTATCCGCCTTTTCGACGACTGGATAGTTTTTCTCAGTTGGCCCCAGGGCATGGCTCACAAAGTATACTGGCTGCTGAGACCCTGCTTCCTCTCTCAGGATGACTGCACTTATAGTTGAGTTTGTTACAGCTATGTATAGAAAAAGCTTCTCTCCTGCTACTGGCCTTGCCAGGGTGGGTATTTTTTTCAGGTACTCCTTTAACTGTGCAAAGGCTTTTTTCTGCTCTGCTTCCCATTTGAACTGCTTGTTCCCCTTCAATATCTTAAAGAAGGGTGTAGACTTGTCAACTGACCTGGCGATGAACCGTGCTAGGGCAGCCATCCTGCTAGTCAGTCGCTGAATGTCTCTGAATGTTTTCGGCTCCGGGAGGTCTAGGACGGCCTTCACCTTTTCTGGATTCGCATCAATTCCCCTGGCACTGACCAGGAACCCCAAGAATTTTCCAGAGCGAACCCCGAAGGTACACTTTTTAGGGTTTAGCTTCATTTGGTAAGTGCGCAGGGAGAAGAAGGTTTCTTGTAAATCCTCCAGGTGTTTTGCGTCCCCCTTGCTTTTTACTACGGCGTCGTCTACGTACACCTCCAAGTTCCTGCCTTTCTGGCCTTCAAATACTTTGTCCACTAGACGCTGATAGGTTGCCCCTGCGTTCTTGAGGCCAAACGACATCATTTTGTACATGTATGTACCTGCACTTGTGATGAACGCACATTTGACCTTGTCCGGTTGCCAAAGGTACACCTGATGGTAACCCGAGAAGGCGTCCAGGAGGCTGAGCATGGAATACCCGCTGGTGGCATCTACTAGCTGGTCAATCCGTGGCAGGGTAGCAATCCTTGGGGCATGCTTTGTTGAGGTTGGTGAAATCTACACACATCCTCCAGGCCCCTGAAGATTTCTTTACCATTACTACGATGGCGAGCCATTCATGGTAATCACAGCTTTGGATGAAATCAGCCTTCAGGAGCTTCTCAATTTCTTCCTTGATGGCTACATCCTTCTCCACCGACATGTTTATTTTCTTTTGCTTTACAGGTCGAGCCTCTGGGTTAACATTCATCTTGTAAACGATATGGGCTAGGTCGACCCCTGGCATTTCATCGGCCGAGTAAGCAAAGATGTCCCCGTTGTCCTGCAGGACTTTAATTAGCTTCTCCCGGTAGAATTCTTCCAGGTCGGCACCGATGAAGACCGACCTTCCTGTCTCCAGCTCTACCAGCATACTTTCGCCCCCAGGTTCTGGGTGGTCAATCTTTCTTACTGCCTGCTGATCAGCCAGAATCTCTCCTTCCCTGTTGGGAGAGCTGTCTGCTTTCCGTTTGCCTTTTCTTTCTGTTTCGTGAGTGCGCAGGGTGACCGAGTAGCATTGTCTGGCTGACTCTTGGTCCCCGTGTATTTTTCCTTCCATTCCGAAGTCCGTGACATAGGCCACAGTCAACGCCCTGATGGATATCGCGACTTCAACTTCATCCAGGGTAGCCCTGCCTATCAAAGCGTTGTATGCTGATTTAGTGTCTACAACCACGAATGAGGCTCAGATGTTTCTGGCTGATGCCCCCTCTCTGAATGTGACTGGTAGCTCGATGACTCCCATTGGGAGGATCCCTGCCTTGCTAAATCCATACAAGGACCCAGGGGCGGGCTTGAGGTGTCTTTTTTCCAAGTTCATTTTGTCAAAAGCCGCTTTATACAGCAGGTTTGTGTAAGCGCCAGTGTATACCACGCACCTCCTCACTATGTGGTTGCTGATAATTAGTGATAGGACTAAGGAGTCGCTGTGAGGGTAGACTAACCGGCTTGCGTCCTGGGGGGTTATGCTCAGGGTTAGACCGCCTGGGCACCCTGCTCTTTTGGCGTAGCAGATCTGATTACGGAGTTCCTGGATCTGCCTCTTCTGACCCCTCCGGCTCGTTTGGCCTTCAGCGTCCCCAGACACTACATGAATTATCATGCGGTCCTGCACTGAGTTTTCTGGCTTCTCTGTAGTGGTTTTTTTATTCTTGTTTCTGACAGCATAGTTACTCAGCCAGCCGTTTCTGATAATCTTTTCTATTTCATCTTTGAGGTGACGACATTCTTCTATCGTATGCCCTATGCAGTCATGGAACGTGCAGAACTTTTTTGGGTCACTCTTTGGGCTACGTGGTTTGCTTGGGCGATTCCATTTCGCCGTTTCTTTTTTCAGCTCGAATATCTCAGCTCTTGATTTGTTAAGAGTTGTGTAGCTATCAAACCTTGGCTGGTAGGCAACGCGTTCCCTTTTTGGGGTGCCCCCTTCTTCTGTTCTATGCCTTGCTGCTGACTCGCCCCTGCTACACCCACCCTACGGTCCCCCATGTGGTCTGACAGACATTGTGGGGGTATCCGGCAGGCTGTAGAATTCTTCCTACAGTATGAAGCCCTCGGCTATTTTCCGTGCTTTAGTCAGGGATTCTGGCTGGGCTTTGATCAGCTGGTTTTTCATTTCCCCTGGGAGCAGCGAATTGGTCAATGTATAGGCTGCAGTGGGATCATCAATTTCTCTGACCTGCTGGAAAGCTAGGTCAAACCTCTTCAGGTATTCCATGACGGTTTCGCCCTTCTTTTGCTTCAGGGTCATCAGGTCGAAGCGGGTCACCCTGCACCTCTTGTTCCCTGCATACTGATCTAGGAAAGACTCGGCCAATTCTTCGAAGTAGTAAATCGATCCCCATGGCAGGTCTCGGAACCACTCTTGAGCTAACCCCACCAAGGTTGTAGGGAAGATCTTACACCAGGTGGCGTCATCAGCGTCATACATTCCCATGTGGTTTTCGTAGGCTGCCAGGTGATCCTTAGGATCAGTGGTCCCATCGAACTTGACTGTGGGCATTTTAATCTTCGGGATAGGGCAGCTCTGGACATCAGGGTGAAGGGGGGTTCTGGTAGGTCTTCCCATCACTTTTGACCGGATTTCCATATAGTGGTAACCGTAGTTGTCCCATTTATCTAGGGTCGGTTTTCCAGCACTTGGGGAGCGGTGCCTGGGGGTATGCCTACTTGCAGCTTCATCCTCTCTCCTGGGAGAGCGATGTTGGGGTCGCTTCTCCTGAGGCGGCCGAGGGGGCTCTGGGCCTTTAGCCTGATAGTGCCTTGGTTCCTCAGGCTGTCCTTGGTTGAGCCTCGCCTGCATAATTTTGGACAGTTCAGGGGCTCCTTGCTTTTCTGCAGCTGGCATCAGCCTAGTGAAGACATTGCCCTGTTTTGGCCCCAGGTGCTTTGAGACGAGCTCTCTTGGTCCTAGCCGATCCCGTATTCCCTGTGAGAGAGACCCCTTCTCAGCTGACGCGGTGGATTCTATGGTGTGCACAGACCCATCCCTCGTCTGCTGAGGCGATTGCTCCTGGGTGTTAGTTACGAGGCGCTTCTTCGCCTGAACGTACCCCCAGGCTGCCTTCTTTGCTTTCCTCTGGATGTTCCTAGCAGCGGTTCTCTTTGTGCCCCCAGCCCCATCGGTGCTTGAGAAGCGTAGGCGTCTGGGGGTTGTCGTTATTCCGCCAACCAGGTCCTCAGGCGTGACTTGTTTGTCAAGCATTGCTGAAAAGAATGCGACAGCCTGCTTGGCTTGAGCAGGAGTGAGCCCTAAGTCTAGGCCCCGCTCCGCCTCTTGCTCAGCCGCGGTCGCCGCTCCTTTACTTGATGTTCCCTAGAGGGCAGCCTGCCCAACTCCTCAGATTGTCGCAGCAGGCGTTGCCTCTTTGGAGGTGTAGGGCATGCCGTACCGGGGAATGACCAGCTGTCCCACCAGATCAGCACCCGTTTCCACCTCTTCGATTTGATGCATTTTTTAACGGCTTTTCGTTCTTTGAGGAATCTCAATTTAGGATTCCCACAGACGGCGCCAAATTGTTCCGGTATGGAAACAATTGACCCAAATCGGATTCGGATCTTGGATTTAAGCTTCGGTCTTGTTGACTTTGTCTTGATATTTCTGCCTCTCCTTCCTCTCCCCTAGTGGTCAGACCTTCCCGGCGGAGGGGGCCTGTCACCTGCACACAAGGGGCGCACAGGGCCTCGAAGGATGTCCGTGGGAACCCTCTCCGATGCCTAAGTCAGTCCGTGAATGCACTTAACGGACCTTACTCGTGAGGAGTAAGGTGGCGTTTTCTAGAGAGAGATTCTAGTGAGAGAAAATCAATTACCCTCTCTCATGGGAAATGAATGGGTATTTATAGGTTCCCATAAGAGAGAATAAAAGAGAGAGAGAGAGAGAAAGAAAGAAAGAGAGAGAAAGGGAGAAGGAATGAGTGGATGACACGTGGGAGCGCCTTGTCCACTCGTTTCCTCTTACCTTACGCAGGAATAAGAAGGCTCTGATTGCCTGTCCTGAAATCCCAGGGGAAAGACCTCTGATGTCTGGCTGGCAGGAGGAGACGCTTTCTCCTCCGGCCGAAGTGGACGTAAGACAATATCACGCATCGCCACTGTCTGAAATCGGACCAGAAAGACGCCATTCGGCATAAACGAAATTTTGTCAATCGTATGGTGCTTCCAAATCCTTAGCAAAAACCCTTCTAGAACCTGCCACAGAGGGTTCGCCCCTACAACGAACCCATACAACGCAGATTCCCAGTACTCAATTTCGTCCTTAACATCTTCATCAGTCAACTATAAAAGTTCGACTTGTTTTTCACGTTCGTCCACAGGTTTCCCTCCTTGTATCTTAAGCCACGGTCCATCCCCCTCGTCCTCTAAAGTAAGCCCCTCCTTCGATGACGACATCCCAGGCGGTCTATGAACTATAGGCAAGATATCATCATCGTCCAGATTATATGGCGGGATCCCCATAATATCATTAATCGATTTCTCCTTCAAGGGCACATCCAAGGCAGTCTTCATACTCTCCTGATGACCAATCTTAGCAGTTTCCTTCTCTCTATTGTTACTCTTGTTTTTGCGCCTGGTAATATTAATGATCGCCGGAGAACCGGACGCATTTGCCCGGACCATAGTGTCACAGGCAGCCGCAAGGAGTCTCTCGACGTTTTCTAATACTTGTACATACGTATATGTATGTGTTAGAATGTTAATACGCAATTAGAGAGTAGCAATTGGTTTGAGTGTTTGGTTTATAGTTTATACACTTCGTGCTTCTTAGTATTAGTACTCCATATAATGTTTTTCCAAGTATATGAGCCTAATGTGGATTTTTTTTGAAGTATTTTAGAGATGTACCAAAATCGTATACACAAGAAATGATTGACGAGCTACGAGAGATGTGGATTACGTTTGTTCTCAAGCACAAAGAAGTAGAAGATGAGGATGATTGATTGCAAAGTGAATACTCATTTTTTTGAAGCATATACGTCTTGGCATATATGAAATGGTTACACATCTTGGCGCGCGCGCGCGCGCGCACACACACACACACACACACATATATATATATATATATATACTCTTGCCATGTTATTTGAAGTATATGTTATTTTTTGACACATCTTGCCATATTTTTGGGCCTATTTATGTTTACAAGTTAAGTGAATACTAACTTTTTTGGGATAGTTTACACTTCTAATGTAATTATGAATTATTTCAGGATATATATATATATATATATATATGGGGGATATTTTGTGGAATTCCGTCTCTTGTTTTGTTGATACTTGAAAAGGAGTAGATTGTATTGTAATAGTTGAGTTATATATCTAAATATTAACATAATTAAAAAATTAATTAAAGAGACTAATTTCATATATTAATTGTAATAGAAGTAAAGAAATCATTCAAGAGTATTAAATGGTTTCTTAAGTTAGTAGGCAAAGAAACCATTTAAGTGTGGTACATGGTTTATTAAGAGTAAGCAAAGAAATCATTTAAGTGCAGTACATGATTTATTAAGTTTATATAAGAAACCATTTATCTCTCTCAGAAGGTGTCTTTCTCATGCACCAAAGAAACCATTTATCTCTTAAAATTGGTTTCTAAAGCATAAGCAAAGAAACTATTTTTCTCACATGGTTTCTTACCCTAAGACACCTTTGACCTGGAGATCATCTCCAAAATGGGGTGTCTTAGGGCATTTTAAGATGATTTCTTTGCCATCTTTTCTAGTAGTGGCACTTCGATAATGTCAAACGTTGACACTAGGTCCATGGCACGTTATAAACATACATAACGTCCTCAACTTCAACCATAAGCACTAAAACACCGTAACTAAACCCGAGTAGTTCCGAGATCCGTTCTCAGCCTTCTACGCATCGTGTCTTGTTTAGTGTACACTCTGAGGGTGCAACTCCTCAATATGTGATTTACTTACATTTCGCATTTATTGTTTTTGTATGATTTACCGCTTTTATGACCCTATAATCGCAAGCTAAATCACCTAACACGGAATTCGAAACGTAAACAAACTAAACCTGAACAAAGTGATGGTCGGGTTCCGTATTAATGTCGGTGCTCACCATCCGTGGTTCGATGCATCTCTATTAATGCCGAACCGACGCATCTTAAGTAGAATACCAGGTAAGGTATACCACGAGAACGACTAATATCCGTATTATCACGTTAAAACTGATTTGCTAATGCGTATAATACTTAGTACCCTCTACTCTCCTACGTACATCTTTTCATGGCCTGCTTGTCACGTGAAATCGCATGCAAAGAATGTAAACACAACTACTTCGACTACAAAACTTATTTGTCCCTAAACAACCGACATAACAAAGACATAGGGTTAAAACAATGGATGTTACCGTACTTCCACCACAATAAAGGAATAAAGTTATCAAACTATCGATTGATTAGTAGAGGCCGGGGATTGGGTGTCGATGTCTAGCGGACGTTGGCTTCCCAATACGTACCCTCACCCCTTACTCAGAAACGACGGTTTCCGGATGTCCGAAACCATTGGCAATAAGAGTCAATCCAGGCATGGAGTGCTTAAGGGTACAAGTCTTTATCTTTAGGTCCCGTGCCACTCAACTTTGAGTCGGCTAAGGATCAAAGTTGACTTCAACGGTTTCTGAGTCCCCATAATAGACTCGGTGACGACTCCACAAATCGACAACGAATTCGGTTCACTAAAAAGTCGTCTTATCAAACTTATCGGCCTTTAAACATTTACAACCACGACTCGATCGATTCTAACGGAAACACGGGTGTTCGCATCCGTCTCGTACTATTCCGAATTGTCATCCAAATCAAGGTCCGACACATCGCCCCGAACGTGAGATCAGACCGGCCCTCGACCGAGAGGGGGCCGCGTAGGTGGCCGCCGCGACAAACCGGGTCGGTCCCGCGCGGGCGCGCGCCGGGCGGTGCGGACGGACGTCTACAACTGCCCTCATTCGCTCATTATATGTCGGGAATATTTTAACGAAACGGGTCAATCATTAAGAATCAGATGGAGTATACAATATAAATATTTTATTTATTAATTTTAATAAATTCTCATTGACCTAACGGATCATTTAGGGTTCCGGGTCAAACGGGCCATGAGTTGAAAAAGAGTTCATGACCATAAAAACAACTGTCCACACTAATTGAATTTAGAGAGGGATGATGACATACTAATATATTTGATAAGGAAAGTCAATAGTTAGACACTATAAGACATAGATAAAATTAAAGTTCGCAGACGAGTTGTCAAAGAGATATTAATATTTACCCATAGACACATGATCTGTTACTTTGATTAGCATTGCACGGACTTAAATAAAGTATATTGGGATAAAAAGAATAGATAATATAAAAAATATTGCACAATCAAAGAAGTTTACTAAATGATGTAAAAGTTACTATACAACCGATGCATGTGATGTCACTTAGTGAACTCTTTTTTTTAGTATCCGTGCATCGCACGGACATCATTCTAGTATGATATTAATTAAATGAGAAAATTTGGATTGATAAAGAATAATGAGAGATAAATATTATATTAATTAATGAGGGATAACTGATGTAATATCAGAGATAGTGAGGGTAAGATGGTAAAGTTACATGAAGAAATTTTTCATAAATGAAAAGTGGAGCAAATATCAAACCAACTCAAAAAGTAAAGTGAAGAGACCATCTCTCTTCTACTTAGAGGACAGGTGACATTGTGACACTATAAATGCGCTGACGTGTCAACATTATGATTAAAATTTTCCCGCCCATTACCATTGCCAAATAAATATGGCAAGTATAAATAAAATGTTATATAAATTTATATGTTCACATTAAATAAGGAAACTTTTGATTGTAATTTCTATAAGTGTTTATACAAATCTTAATTCCTTAAAATGAATTGCAAATCGTTATAATTTGTAAAAATTATTAATCCTTGCATGTTTAGATGAAGAGATGTTTAGATGAAGAGTCGTACAAAAGAAAATCCAATGTGACAATTTTTTTATTTTAAATACAATGCATTCGAAATAAATATCAAAGTTATATATTGTTAAATTTTCTAACGATAATGATTTGTGAGTTTTATGACAAAAATAACTTTCAATTAGTACATACGAGTATATTTAAAAAAAATATTAAACGTATTCATTCACTTCGTGGTAAAAAAAATCACTAACTGGTAATCTTTTAATATTTATGGTTTAACTTCAATCGAAAAATTATGATACATTTTATAGGAAAAATGTAATTTCAATTTTTTTTAAAAATAATAATATCTACCACGGAGTAATAAGTATTCCATCTATGTATCACGATTAGAGGTGGCACTTAGTCGTGCCGGGCCGGGCTTCGTGTCGTGCCCGGCGGGCTTCGTGCCTAGGTGGGCCGGCCCGGTCGTGCCTAGACCCGGGCTCGTGCCGTGCCCGGCACGGAGCTCCAGCCAACCTTGCCGCCGAGGCACGGCCCAAGGCACGGGCCCAGTCGTGCCGTGCTCGGGCCGGGTCTCGTGCCCGGTCGTGCCCGGCCCGTCGTGCTATTTTCGTGCTCGTGCCCGTGCTTCGATTTTCGTGCCGGTTTTCGGGTCGTGCCTCGATCTACTTTTAATAACTTATATTATATTATATATATTTTTTAGAATATAGAAATGTAGGCTTATAAAGTATTGAGATTTTAAAAGATTAATAAGAATGATTATAAGAATGATTTGTTGAAATGAAGATGGATGAAAGTGGGTTTTTATAGGAAAAGAAATGAAAAAAAAAATAGAGGAAATAACTCAAATAAGTAAAAGAGACGTTGGGTTGTTTTGGGGAATGGGGATAGAGGTTGGACAGGTGACTGTTGAGTCCTTGGGAAAATGAGAAATGAGAACTTGGGAAGGGGAATAGCAGTAAAGACAGCAGAGTAGCAGCACTGCAGCAGCCAGCAGCACGCCAACACTCAGCAAAGGCAGCAGCAGGGGACCGTTGAGGCGTGCCGGGTCGGGCCGTGCCGTGCCTCGGGCCCGCCGTGCCCGGGTCGGTCGTGCCTGGTCGGGCCAGCCCGCGTGCCTGTCAGCGGGCTGTCAGTGGGCCGTGTCGGATCGGGCCCGATTGTGCCCGTGCCTGGCACGGGTTTTTCAGTCACCTCTTCACCGCAGCCCGACCCGAGGCCCGGCGGGCCGTGCCCGTGCCAGGCCCGATTTTGCCCTCGTGCCGGGCCGGTCGTGCCTGGGTTCGTGCCGGATCGGGCCGGCGTCGACGGCCCGGCCCGAAGTGCCACCTCTAATCACGATTGCACGGGGCTATACTAGTTACTACTTGTTACACGAAGAAATTCCGTGTGCAGGACAATGACAAAGCACGTAACAAGAGATGCTCAACGCAATAGCACGCCCATTCATAACCACAGTCGCACCACGCCACCCAATCCTCCTCCGCCACCGAAACTCTCTCTCCGCCGCGCAGAACAGAATGTCGTCATCTCAAACCCAGACTATCGAGCACATCGTTCTCTTTGAAGTGAAACCCACCTCTGAGTCAACTCAACTCGCCGCCATGGTTAATGGACTTAATGGCCTTCGATCTCTTGACATGCTTCTCCATCTTTCTGCTGGCCCACTTCTTCGTAGCCGCTCTTCTTCCCTCAACAACTTCACCCATATTCTTCATAGCAGGTACTACTTTTTTCGTTACACTATTACTTCAATTTTTGCTTATTTTGGTTGAATATATTGGGACAACCAACCCACAATGGAAGTACGATCAATTGTTTTTAAGACGGAGGAGTTGTGGTCTTGCGTATATGGGCAATTGTTGGAATTGTGTCTTTTATTCTGTTTCAGGTGGTGGTGATTCCAAAGAAAAATTGCAACCTATATTAGATCAATGGTTAATTGTTTAGATGAATGTTTTAATGATGTCGTAATGGTGCTCTTGTAAAGGGTACTATTGTACTAAGGTGAAATTTAAGGGCTCACTTGGAATTTGTGGAAGTATTAGGAGAGTAATAGCACCAAAATAAACTAAAAAAGTGGAAAAGAGCAGTGATGGTGGAAGGTCGAAATGAAGAAAACAAGGGAAATGTGCAGTAGTTCTGTTGTACATAAGTAAGCTATTACATTGTTATCCTTAAAAAAAATTGGGGTTTGTGCAATAGTTCAACCGTTGGTTTTAATCCGTGCAAGGTGAATAACAGTTGTTGTTGAGACATACTCCCTCCATTCATTTAATTTCATTTCCATATCAAATTATGTGGGAGATTTTGAGCAAATGTATGTAAAATGAAATGTATAGAGGTCGTATTTTGGTTGAAGTCGCAGGCAAGTCCGTGTATCTTGTATTGCTTGTAGTCTTGAGGAGTGCTGCCAGCGGCCTAGTTGCATCAGGTTTACGGTTAATATATTTGCACACTACTACATTGTTAAAATACAGGACTTGAAAATGGTGTGACTTGTCATATTTTGAAGCACAAAGTCTATTCATGATTCTGAGCTCGAGCATTGTGGCTTATCTGGAGTACCGAGGTGTAGGTTTGTTGCTGAGTCAAGCCTGTTTTTCTTCTCAAGACCTTTTAGCTTAGGCGCATTAGGCATATTTTATGACGGTCTATTGAGTCTTAGTGCCTGACGTAGTCAATTAATTGGATTTTAGGAGCTTTATGGTTTATGGTATAATTAAGTTTAGGTTTGTGGGCGCATCTTTAGTAGAGTGCTGTCTTGCATAAGAGGTTATCATTAGAGAAATTAACGATAAAGGATTGAGGTAACAATTTTACATTGATCAAACATTTAAGATCACAAAATTAACTACCTATCGTTTAAGTCACAATGTTTTGGATTTCGTCCCTCACCTATAATATCTTTGATACTCCGTATTTTTATTTCGATAGGTTGGGAAAGATGCTGGATAAGATGCTGACTTGCTACCCGGCTTTATTGTCAATAAGAAAAAGATAACTAACTTCAAAGCTTATCTAAAAACTGGTAAAGTAATAGGTAACTAGCAATGTAATGTACTAAAGTTGTAGTCATATGTGGTTTTCCATACAGGTACCGAACTAAGGAGGATCTTGCCAACTACTCGGCTCATGATGCACATCTGTCTGTGGTACGTAGCAGTGTACTTCCCATTTGTGACGACATCATGGCCGTTGATTGGGTAGCTGAGAATCTTGAGGGTCCCGCAGAGTTAAAACCTGGTTCTGCAATGAGAGTTCAATTTGCGAAGTTGAAGGAGGGACTGGGAGACAAAGAGAAGGACGAGGTACTGGAGGTAATTGGTGGGTTAAAGGATAAATTTGATGGGATTGACCAGCTAAGTTTTGGGGAGAATTTTTCACCAGCAAGGGCAAAAGGATTTTCGGTTGCATCAGTTGGGGTTTTTGCCGGGGTTAAGGAGTTGGATGCTTTAGAAGGGAATTTTCAGCTAAGTGAGGAGAAAGATAAGGTTAGGGATTATATTAATAGCCTTATTGTCGTTGATTATGTTGTTCCTTGTAGTCAGTCTGCTAGTCTTTGAGATCGTGGTCTGCATTGCAACAAATAAATTATTTTTACCATTTCATTGGAACATTTCCATGTAGTACTCATAGTACACATGTTGTATGATGACAGATTTGTCTCTGTTTGCTCGTGTGTTGTTCTATTGAATAATTTCTCCTCCACTTTGTTTCTCTCTTCAAGATTATTTTGTGTTGAAGGCTTGAAACTGTCATATCTGTTATCTTCTTTTTCGGCTTCGTCATGATCATTGCATTTGAATTTATGATCTGCTTAAAATTGGTCACGGACTGATCTATAAATCTACTGAGTGATTTGCGTCATTAAAGCCCATTAGTTCTGTTCTAACTACAATAATTCATACAGTTTAGTGTTTACAGACCTGTCAATTGATCTGGAGTCTGGTCATATCAATTCGCATTTATCATGAATCTGCCTAATCAACATTTTGGCCGTCATTTTATACATTTACATATAAATATTTTCTGTTCAATTTTTTTTGTTATGAAAGATTGATGATAAACAAAACTATGTAAATATCATATTTTGAAATATTGTATTATATACTTTATTCATAGTTAAAGTTTTAAATCTTTGACCTTCAGAAAGACAAATGAGAGGAAAAATAAGAAATGGTGGGAGTATTTAGTTTCAAATCACCATTTTGCGCAAATTATGGGTTGAAAGAAATCAAATTTTTGGGCTGTTTTGATTGTTATCTTCCGGTTTGATTCGGATGACGGATCATTTTACTTTGGTTGGACCATTGAGGATAGTTTTGGGAGCACTTAAAATAACCCTTGTAGTTCACAAAACACCTAAAGAGCTGGCTATTAGGGAGCTAGCTATTAGGGCTGAGCACGGATCGGATATCCGATCGGAATCCGATTTTTGGATCAGATATCCGATCAAAATCCAATTTTCGAATCAGATATCCGATCCAAAAATCCAAAATTTTAATATCCGATATTCTATCCGAATCACTCCGGATATCCGATTTTAGATATCCGAAAATTTCGGATCGGATATCCGAAATATCGATATCCCGATTGGGATTTTTGGTCAAATTAAATTCTAAATAAGGTTCAATTAAACAGAAAAAACCTTATTTTAATTAATCAAATTTTATACAGGGTGTACTGCTCTATATTTTAAAGCAATACAAAAATGTAAGCAAGACTCAAAGTAAAATGGATTAAATTATAACCTACTTATATTAGAATACGCCAACCCAAAATAAAAATTCCAAAAATAACCCACTGGATCGGATATCCGACAAAATTATTTTGGATAATCCAATCCGATATCTGATCACAATCAGATAATTTGCTTAGCTCTACTAGCTATATCTCTTTATAATACTCTCTTCCATCCAATCCAAGCTTTACACTTACTATAAATGGACCATCCATTCTAAGCTTTACATTCCTTCTATGGCAAAAGTCTTTATCATACACTCTTTCTATCCTTCCTCTATTTATACAAAATGTCATTACTTTTTGCCCACTTTAATTTAGGTGGACTCATAAAATTATTTGTTTTACCAATAATATCCTTGTTACCCACTCTTTTTTTTGAGAGATTTACCCACTCTCTTAAAAGTTGTGAAATATCCCATGTAAAGCTTGGATTTGATGAGAGGGACTACTGAATTTTGTGGTAACAAATTTCTTTTGTTCAATATTTTGGAATTTAGGGTAGTACTTTTTACTCCTTGCAACTTAGTAGCCCTGCTTCTGGTCGTTGTTTTCTTGCGATTTGTTTGTGATTGGAAAAAGTACAATGTGCTGTTACGTACGACCTCCTGAACAGACAAAACATTTACTTTTACTCACATTATTCTTCAGCATTTATCATACAAATATATGTAGTTTAATATGTAAAAATAAGACTTCGTATCGGGGCTTCAGTAAGATGTGAGCTCCATGCTGAGGTTGAAGCATCATCACAGTATTAGGACATGAATGTAGGATGGTGAAAGTTTGATTGAAAAATTCAGTAAAATCATAGATAATGCCACCTTAGCTTTTATAAGAGCAAAGTTTTGGCCAACACAGATCCTCGGACCATAACCAAAGGGGTAGAATGCGTCCTTGGATGCTTTTGCTACTGCTCCTGAAAATCTCTCCGGTTTGAACTCCTCAGCATCGTCGCCCCAGATGCCGTGATCATGCTGCATAAGTAACGTTGGAAGGGTGACATTCACTCCGGCAGGTATGCTGATATCTTCGATTTTGGTTTCCTTGTATGCATGTTGGTAGTGTGCAATCACTGGAGGGTACAACCGTAAAACCTCATTAAGTATCATCGTCACCTGACAGGCCAGAAAAACAAAATTAATAATTAAGAAAATTGAGTTACCGAGCTGGTTGTGTTTATGTTCCTCTGTTTCACTCGGGTTCTTTTTTGTCTTAAATTTTCAAGGGGCTGAGATATTGTTGGAAATGGTAAGGAAAACATTTGGACCTTTTTCACGCAGTGCATCCGATACAAGCGGGTCAGGATCACATGCATATGGGTTGAACTGTTGGTCTATATATAGGTCGATTTAGATCTGATAAATTTAGACCAACAGGTAAAAGTCGGCTTTGGGATTGCAATGTGAAAAGCTGGTGGTAGGTAAATTACTGTTAAATATATTTGTACAATGTTGAGGTTCTTTATTGCTTCAAAACTAATATAATCTCTCCCACAGGCCTGTATAATCTCGTTTCTTGCTTTCTCCTGCCAGTCAGTGTGCTAGCCAAGGCGATGACTGTCCAAGTAAGCAAGCTCGCTGTTGTTTCTTGCCCAGCTAAGTAAAACTGTTTGCACTCCTCAATCACTTCTTCAAATACCACCATGTTTCACGTCTCCTAGGTTGGTTGGTTCATTATTCTCATAATTTGAATGTAAAAGCAATCCTAGCAAGTTATCTGCCTGAGATTCTTGTGATCTAATGGTGCTCTCCCTTTTCCTGATCAAATCTGTAAGCATTGATGTAATCATCTCGTCTAATTCATTTCTCCTCCTATTTTTTTAGGTGGGAATGAACCTGCGATAAATAGGTAGTTTTTGTTTTTGTTTTTATTTTTTTTATTTTGGGTTGAAAAGAAAATACTTAGGTCTCGCTGGGATGAGAGTAATGATTCCGGGGTAATAGAACAAAAAAGAACTAGAATTGGAGGAAGATGGTGCTTGGTTGTGAGATTTTATGGTGTAAAGGAGATAGAAGGGATGAACAATTGGGGAGTAATGCATTACTTGTGGGCGAGAGGAGTAATGTTTCCCCCCAAATAGGCTCGATTACCCTTATTTCTCCATTTTAGCTTAGCATCATTACTACTCTCCGCCATTTTCTAGTTCATTTTTGCTCTATTATCCCGGAATCATTACCTTTATCCTAAGCGAGCCCTTAAAGGAAGGGTATTCTATGTCGGATCCCTATTTTTTTTGTTTTTTATTTTTATTTTTATTTTTTATGGTGTACCTTTCCTTTTGGTCAAAATAACTGACTTGCAATAACTAATGGGCACAACTTCCAAAAGTGATGATTTTTTTTCCAAATTCATTGTCTTATGAGATTTTTGATTTGGAAAAAAATAGTCAGTTTCAAAACTCGTAATAAGAGTTTTGCTCGATCAAACGTTTTTAACGGAATAAACTTTAACTTACGATAAATCTTTGTCGCGAGTTACAAAAGTAAGATTTTTTTTTTTGCAAATAGTCCATTTGTATGAAATCCTCACTTTGAAATAAATATCATCATTTTTGTAACTCGTGTCCATGATTTATCATAACTCAAAGTTATTTTGACCAAAAAAAGGGTACACGTACACCACTACCAACAACAACATCAGAGCCTTACTCCCAAAAGATTAGGAGGCGTTTGGTTTGGGGTCAGGGAAACATGAAACAATCTGAGGTCGTTAATTAAGTCGTCGTCCATAAATAAACAAATAAAATTAAAAAGGAAGGCGAACAATGAAAGAGAATAATAATAAGGGAAAATTGATAACTTATATCTCAAATAATTTCATTTTTCAAACTTTATACCTTAAATATTATTTTTCAAAACTTATACCTACTTATCCAATTTATTTCATAATACATACCTTAATCCAAATTCCGTCAAAAAACTAACGGTTTCCGTCATACTTTAGTTATAAGTTGCAAAGTTTGTTTATCCTTTTGCAATTATATCCTTATTCAACGTAGTTAATATTTCCCTACCATCTCATTCATCATTATATATTCATTTTAATTCATCAAGCAATTTAAAGTTATTTACTTATGTTTAGGGTGAGCAAAAAAAACCGAAACCCAAAATCCGGTTTAAAAACCAAAAAATCTGGGTTTTTGAAGTAAAAAATCTGGGTTTTTGAAATTCAAAATCGGTTCGAGTACTTGTACCGGTTTTTTTTAGTAAAAACCAGGTCAGATTCGGCTCACAATTTTAAAAACTGGGTGCCCGGTTTTGAACCGGTTCACACTTTTAAACAGAAATAAAATAAAAATTAATATACAAATTAGTGAAACCGGGTC
Source organism: Agrostemma githago (assembly GCA_958450325.1). NCBI lineage: Eukaryota > Viridiplantae > Streptophyta > Magnoliopsida > Caryophyllales > Caryophyllaceae > Agrostemma > Agrostemma githago. The sequence goes on from OY288242.1 coordinate 35,658,026, forward strand.
AAAAACTGGTTCGGAAACCGGTTCAAAAAATCGGTTTATAACAAAGATAACCATATTTTGAAAAAATCGGGTCATAAAAATCGGTTCGGTTTCGGTTTACAATATGGAAAAAATACCGGGTACCTGATTCAAACCGGGTTGGTTTCGGTTCGGAAAAAAATGGTTTTTAAAATCGGGTAATCGAACCGGTTTCAAAACCGGTTCGGGTACCCGGTTTTGCTCATCCATAGTTGGCTAGTTATGTTATAGTAGTCGTCCAATGTAACTAAATATGGATAAAATGGTCAATTAGTAATAGCCCGTTAGTTTTGTGACAGAATTTGAATTAATGTACTCCCTTCGATTTTTATTTATCTTCTTATTTGACTTTTGGTAAAAAAAAATAAGGGTGTAGGAATGTGTGGCTCAAAAGAGGAGAAGAATGAGACAGAAATGTAAGGTTAATTCTAGACCACATGTTGATGGCCCAAAATAGAAATAAGGACGAAATGGTGTTTCAACCCAATAAGGAAACATGAAAGATAAATAAAAATCGGAGATAACATGTATTATGAAATAAATTAGATAAGTAGGTATAACTTTTGAATTTTTTTTATCTAAGATATGAAGTTTGAAAAATGAAGTTATTGGAGGTATAAATTATCAAATTTCCCTAATAATAAAAATACAATTTTAAACGCAAAATAAAGTTGAAACATTAATCATAAATTTTAAAAGCTTACAGATGCCAAATAAAAAAGAGCAAAAAAAAGTGTGAAAATAATTTTGATGATAAAATAAAAAGAATTAAGAATAAATAAAAAAGAGCAACAAGGTAGTCCTCAAATATCCTCCGCCACCCGAGTCCTCTCCCTCCACACCATCCTATTCAATGCCATTTCTTCTCCAATCACAAGGAACTTCATACTATTCTCAATCACTTTTATCAAAGTCTATTAAGGTCTTTCTCAACCCCGCACCAACCCTTGCGTGTATGCCCACACATCCATTTTAACATACGCATTTCTGCCACAAGCATATTTTGCACATGACTATTCTTTACCGCTCAACATACTGTGCCATATAAAAGTGCAGGCTTAATTATTGTCTAGTAGAATTTGCACTTTAATCTGTGAGGTACTCCTTGATCACATAGTAACCCCGTAGCGCTCTTCCATTTCAACCATACCACTTTAATCATATGGGCCACATCATCGTCTAATTCTCCATTCTTTTGAAGAATAGAATCAAGATAACAGAAGAACTCTGATGCATGTATAACATTCTCATTATACGTGATAGTATTCGTCTCACTACAAGAAAAAAGGTCACGGGTGTCTATAAACCTCGTCCGAATATGGACACCAGTTTAATACGGGCGTCCTGATGTGAGTTAGAATGAACTTTGAACAAGTTATTTGGGGATTGATAGTAAATTGAAATAACGAAACAAAGCAACGAAATCAGGTTGAAATAGTTGCTGTAAAGTGATGATAGAACGTAATCAAGGATAGTGTGCTAAGTGAGATAGACCTATACCTCAACAAAGCGGGTGCTAATTCAAACACTCGATTGAAATAGCGAGTATAGAGCTTGTAACGCGACTTACTCTAATACTTTGTCTTGTGAACTACAAAGACGAAAAAGGAAAGCAAAGCTTAACTCAGATTTGTTTGATGAAATTTGAATGTTTTATTCATCAAGTACTTGGCTATTTATAGCCTACAAAATGACCCAAAGAGAGGCCAACCAGAATAGTCAAGCCTCTTAAAGTGGGTGATAACTAGCAGCCACTATTTTGCTCCATTTCAGATGCATGCTTCTTTGTTTGCTCGAGTAGTTTTGATTAAACGGACTTGAAAACAGCAGCTCTTCTCCTCGGGAATTTATTGAAAGCTTTAAAGAAAATCGAGGCAAGAGAAACAATTCCGTCAAAGAATTTAACAGCAGCGTTTTTCAATGCACAGCTGACTTGTTTGGGGCATAACTTCGTCAATACTTGTTCAATGAACCTTCATGAGCAGTCATTGGAAAGATAAGCTCGAAATCTATCTCCTCCATTTTGAATGACTACGAAATTCCAAATATAACTCGAGATATGGACCGATCAAAACAATGCTGCAAAATGAACTCGCGTCACGTCCGTAGTTGGACGCCAGTGTGTGGACGACCTAGGAAGTCGCCTTTTTTTAGAACGGGCCTCCACAGTTGGCCGCTAAAAAATGGCGTCCACTGTAACACCCGCAAATTTCCTAGCTCTCCTATTTGTTCCGTCACGATTATATCGTAACTCTGTAATATTTCGTCAATTACATTTTTCCCATTTCAAGGTCTCTTTCACTATCGAGCCTAAAATTATTTATTTTCGTAAAAGGATTTTAATTATTCTACTTTTATTCGAAAACCTATTTAATTCTTTTCGTCGCAGATATGTTTAATTATTTTTGAGAAATCATATTTTTTATGAACAATAGTTTTAAAATCGAGTTTGAACTATTTATTTTTCTAAAAATGCTCGATTACATTTATAATTAATTTCTAACTCAAAAATATTTTATTTTTGAATAATGACTGTTTAATTATTTTACTACGCGATTTCATAAATAATTATTTTCTAACGCGTTTTAATCCGATTTCTCCGTAAACGATTATATTAATTTACGAATCTTCTCTTATCGACTTGAGAAATATTTTTGGACACCTTTTATTAACACTACATATTATTTTTTATCCTATTTATTTTAAAGTATTTGTTTTAATTGAAAACTTATCACATCAATTTGTTGCTTGTTCTTTCCATCTCAACCATCTCGTCTCCTGGTTGAGTTAAGAATCTTTTTAACTCAATTATTCCTATCTTTTACATTCCTAATTTCTCTTTATATATATATATATATATATATATATATATATATATATATATAGGGGCGGATCCATGATTTTCCGATAGGGGGGGTTTTGAAAATTTTACGGTTTGTGTTTTGGAAAAAAAAAATTATAAGTGAATGTATACAATAAAAATAATTGGTAGAAAATCATGTTTTATTGTATAAATTGATGTTAGTTTTGAATTTTTTTGCTTCGTTTAAGAAAACTTACAAAAAAAAAAATACTCCGTATGTATTAGACAGTTGAGCAAGCAGTTAATATATGCTCCCTCCATCTGACTCATTTATTTGTATTTGATTAAAAAATCCTCTCCACAGTTATCTAAAAGGTAAACAAATGAACGAAATGGAAGAAATAGTTGAAGACTTAAACTTATACTCCCTCCGTTCCAATGAATTGTTTGCCTTTGTTTTTGGCACCAAGGGGAAGAGATCCTATTACGATGTGACATATGGAGTCAAGGGTCAAATTACATATAAAAAACATTCCTAAAATAGAAAGGCAAACAATTCATTGAGACGCCCCAATATGGAATAGGCAAGCAATTCATTGGAACGGAGGGAGTATCAAGTATAATATTTCTACATAATGGGACATTAAATTCATGTGGGTCATTGGTTCACTTGTGTAGTTATAGTCATTTTGGCATGAGAGGTTATGGGTTCGACTCCTGTTATTTACATTCATTATAATATTTCAACATGATGGGACATTAAATTCATGTGGCTCATTGGTTCACTTGTGTAGTTATAGTCATTTTGGCATGAGAGATTATGAGTTCGACTCCTATTATTTACTTAAAAACTATAAAAGAACAATTGAATGCATCAGGAAGGGTATTCGAACCCCTTACCTCATAAACAACCATGGAGGACATCACAACCATTGAGCACAAATACGATTTGGGTGAGGGCAACCGCCCACCCATGCCCTCACCCAAATTCGCCCCTATATATATTCTCTTTCATTCTAGTTTATTTTATTCACAACACAAGTCTTCTTTTCTCCTCTATTTCACATTAAACTTTCTTCTTTCCGTTCATCAGCAATCCGATCCTAATTCGTCTCTAATTCTTTCCGATCTCGAGGGTAATTTAATTACTCTTATTCGTTCTTCATCTCGTTTTCTCCTTTCTATTCACTTTTAATGTGGTTTTAATACCATATGTTTAATTATTTCGTAGACTATCATGCTAGATCCGACGAAGATGATTATTTAATTGATTCGGATCTCGATTAAGGTAACATTGACACGTTACTCGATATTATGTGGTATTATTGTTGTAGTTGCATGTATAGAAATTAGATTTTTGTTAGACAATATATTTATGTCTTGATTTTAATAACAAAGACTTTAAAATCGTAAATTTTCACATGTTTCGTTATTTTTAATCGTTTTTACGAGATTTACGAATAAGTCTTTCTTTTAATTAATAAATATTATTATAAGTTCGAGACTAAAACATACAAACTATAATAATTTTCGTGATTTTAATGTACGAATTATCAAATTGAAAGTTTTATTGTTTTTGATAAAGTTACAGCATGTTTCATAATCTGATAGCGTTTTTGTGCGATTTAATAATCTGTTTTAAAGACTTTATTTACAAAAACTTTGAAAAGAGACTACTATTTATTTTAAGTCTAATTTATTCCTATTTAATTTCGTAAAATAATTTCAAGTGGTTTGGTCACAATAAATTGTTTATGAACAGGTGTCAAACTAATCCGCGATTCTGTCAGTTGTGATAAGATTTAAATTGTAACACACGTTAAAATTTTTATTTAATCTTGGTAATTTACGTACATAAATTATGAAGAGTCTAGATAATGTTTCCAATTGAATTTTATTTAAAATCAATTTTTAAACGTGTTTTATTAAAGAAATACGATCAGGTGTGTAGACACCCACATTTTGACCGCCAAGTGTCTATAGTAGTTTCCGACAAACACCCGATGATGATCGGACGCAAACATGCTTTAACGTACTCGGAAATGGGCTCGAAATCATGGATATTTAGCTTGGGCTTTTTGAGTACAAATTTCACAAAACCAACCTCAAATTCAGGCCCAGTGGGTCGTTTCGAGTCAAATAACACTAATTTGGGTCGAATCCGACACCAGGGGTAAAACCGTCTTTTAGCGACCGAGTCAAAACCCGGTCAAAGATTTTCCCGAGACTTGTGGACTGACCGTGGCATCTCACGTGTCCAGTTCTTACCCAAACTCTACAAAAAATCAGCCACCTAAAATAATAAACAATTCCGTTTAAGGGTAGAATTCGATCTCAAGTAGGAATCCTATCCGAAAACCGATTCAAACACGCAACCGAGTGCAAATACTCGGCCGAGCAGCACACAACCAGCCGGTTTTTCTTACTTCTTCACCAAGAAAGGGGAATTCTCATGCTTCTCAAACTCCTACGTTTCCTATCCTAAGCGGTATTCAAACTCTTCTAAACCAAGGTCGGGAACTCCCTATAAATAGCCCCTTGCATACAACACTTTCAACAACAGAAAGACATCAATTATTAGCAACATACACACAATTAATTCATACGATCCCCAACATACATAATTCCTGAAAAACATAATTCTTTAGCATCGAGAAACTGATAGTGCATCCAAAACCCGAAGGAAACCGGTCCCGATACCCGACACCCTTCACCCGATTCTCGTCCAGACCGAACCCCCTAGCCCGACCGACATCACTCGACGCTCCCGTGCCTAGCCACATTCCGACGAGCCCGATCCGAGTTAACAAAAGCATGTAGGTTGAGGGTGTACCAAACCCGATTTTTCCTTTTCTTCTCTTCTCTTCTCTTCCTCGTCGTCCGTTTCCTTTTTACGGGTCAAGCGTCGTTTTTTTTTATTTCTAATATCAATATTAACAAAAAACTATTTTCATAACAAACATTCTTAAGAATATGATATCGATTTTCTATAATCGAATATTGTATCGAAAAGAATTATATTAAGATCTCGACGATATTAAAAATCGTTACATCTTTTCTTCGTTCAAATTCCTTTTTTTCAAACAATTTTACAAAACCTTTTTTTTAATTCATTCCGAACATTCGATATCGATTTCATAATCGAATATCGGATGCGACGAATATCGAAAACTTGAATCGAATACAAATTAATTCATATTTTGTACACGATTCATCAAATTTAGCAATTTCGAACAAAAAATAAAAAAACCGGATAGACCCGTACGCGAGTCGCGTGACGCCCGGGCGACTCGCGCACGGGCCTGAAACCCGAACCTTTTTTTAACTTTTTCGGTCGTTTTATTATTTATTCTACGAGACGATTTCTAAAACTTACATCTTTTCTAAAACTATTCCAAGTATTTGATATTGATTTCGTAGTCAACTATCGAATATAACGAATATCGAAAATATTAAGTCGAGTACGAATCATGCAATATTCGTACGCGATTTAATAAAAGCATCGAGTTTTCGAAAAACCGACTTCAAAACAGGCTGCCACGCGACCCGCCGGCGTCCCGGGCGAGCCGCGCGGCCGGCTGCCGTGGCGCGCCTTTCTCGTTCTTTTTTTTTTTATTTTTTTCGAACATCGTTTTTTATACAAAACTACGTCTTTTCAACAATATTTTTTAGATTTCGATTAATATTTATTTTCTCGATCTCGTATATTTTATTTGCTATATTATTATTTACAAGTCGATACTAACTCGTTTGTTCATCTCTTGTAGCAATTCATTCTTTTTCATCATTTATTTTATTATACTAAAACGAATCTCACATGCGGACGTTAATTTTTTCATGCATTAAACCGACTTGGCAACCCGTTCAATTCCTCACATGCTTAGAAAAACAATGTTTGCATATCATTCATCGTTCAACTAACGCGCGTATTAAAAAATCATTCGATATCCTAGTAGAGGCCGCTAATGTGCGGGCGGGGTTGGGTGTTCTTAGTGAACTTCCCAACACGTACCCTCACCCCTTACTCAGAACCGTGGTTTCCGGATGTCCGAAACCATTGGCAACGAGAGTCATTCAATATACGATAAACCGCTCAAGTCGGCATCGGTATCGAACTGCAAAGGGACGAGCCCAATAAACTCTGACATCGGAAATGGGCCGTATTTTGTATACGGCCCACTACGACATAGAGTGGGCTCAAACGGTTCCGAATAACCATAAAATTCGGTGGCGACTCCAACTTCGATTTAAATTTCAATTTGACCATCTCATATGGAGATTCATTCGCCTCCCCAAACCCGCGCGTGACCGCGTCGGGGTGGACCTATGTCATGTCCACAATTTGGCGACTCCGCTGGGGATTTACTGATGCGTTAATAACCTTCGGTATCCTTCAGGGTGAGACTCGAATAGAAATCGTTTGACTAGTACAATACGCGTTTTAGTTTTACGGTTCATGCATAACCCCATCTTTCCCGGGCCGGTACTGGTGACCGACGTCCCACTATACCATTGATATAGTCCAAATTTGTTATGTCAAAGGTGTCCATTAGCCGATTCGTATGGGTTTTACGGCATGTTCTAATCTCAACTCGAGTTAGGGAGTCCGCCCCGATTCTCGATAGGCTATGTACACTGGTATAGACCCTTATAGACTGACCGAAACTTAACTTAAGAGCATACATGGCGTCATTATACTGTTTCCATGACTACGTGCTACTTGATCCACATCTTTTTTCAAAAACCGTCATTTTTCAAAATTTTGCATCATTTTCAAAATATCCAATTTCAAAACCCCGGACATATAACGAATTTAGGACTCATGATTTTACTCAAAATAGCCTTTTTCTAGCCGGTATTATGCCCAATTCAAAACTCGAAATTATTTTCGAAATTTTTTCAAACCGTCACCCGGCTCACCTTTTCCGTTTTCCTCGAAAAAGGGCCGGTTCTCCCCGATCTTTTTTTAGCCTTTTCAAAAATATCATATTTCAAAACTTCCTCTTCTTAGACTTCCCATATTTAGCAGTGTCGGGTCGTGTCATAAGTCGTTGAAGTCTATAGCGTCGAAACTCTGTCGATCTTACATCACGAGTTTCCCCCTATCCCAGTCCGCCTTATTTTACTAAGGCAAGGCCCACCTACGTAGGACATACTCCTACAAAGGTTGGCCCAGTTACACAATCGAGTCTAAAGTCTGGGAATGTCTCACGTGAATCTTCCTTCGAACAAGGCCCAGCCCACATAGCTGGATCCTAAAGGAGATCCACCTTTCACGAGTCACCTGTCTAGGTGTCTTTCCGAGTCAACCTTTTACAAGGCATAGCCCTATAACAAAAGGTTCACGGTCCTTACGTCTAAGGGTCACTCACTCGAGTATTAACAAAGTCTTCAGTCCCAGTCGGGGGGCTACCCTTCAGCGGAGCGATCAATCACGGTTGCTCTAAGGGTCATGTCTTGCACGCATGTCTCACATACCCCACTTTCGAGTCACTTAGGTGCCACACCATCTGGGTCCTATCAAAGTCCTTAGTCTCACTTGGGGGCTATTCTCCGACGGAGTGATTAAATCACAGTCACTACGAGAATCGTACCCTACACATTTGTCTTAGGAGAGTCTAACCCGAGTCAAACTGGAGTCGTCTCTCCTCTCGCGCTATTTCCTATGCCTCGGTGAAATTGAGTTCCGAAGCAACTTCTCTGATTACGCGGTATTCTTACAGACAAGCCACCGGTAACCAGACGCCAGAAAATGCAAGAAACTTTGGACCAACTGACAACCTCCCTAGCTGAGCTTGAAGCCCAATTGACGGTTATCAGGGCCGAACAAACGACCATTGCCACCCGTTTGAGTGCCGTGGAGCAAAGGACTCTTAAGGTCAGGAATGAAACCACTGGGCCCATAGCTGAACTGGTCAGCGCCGTTCGCAAACTTGAAGAACAGGTCCACTCGACCACCAGAAACACCATCCTCACGGAAAATGCCCGTACCTACTCGCCCTTGACCGATGAACTGCCCGCTAACCTCAACTTAACGGGCTTACCAATGTTTGAAGGGACGGAAGACCCGGTACTCCATATTCGGGCTTTCAAGGACTTTATGGCTGTTAAGGGGGTCAAATCGACCATGTTCAAGCATCTCTTCGCTTCCTCCCTCGAGAAGCACCCGAAAGCCTGGTACTACAGACTCGATTCCAAGAAGTACAAGACTTGGGATGATGTGGCAACAGAGTTCGCTCGGAATTATGCCGATAATACCGAGATTCAGACTACGATGCGTACTCTGGAGGTTATGGCCCAAGAGCCCAAAGAAGGTTTCACCAAGTACCTTCAAAGGTGGAGGGCCGAAAGTGTGAAGTTAGTAGACAAGCCCAACGAGAAGGCACTAGTGGAGGCGTTCATCAACAACCTCCTCCCTTCCTATCGCGTCCATCTTAGGTATGCCGACATTTCAAACTTTGCAGTGCTTACCGAAATGGGCATTAGGATTGAAGACGATCTTCGAAAAATGAAGATCTGGGTGAAGCGTCTATTGGAGGCTATACTGGACATCAACTTGAGTCCTTAGAAGCTGAATTGACAACACCATCCGAGAGTCTAGATTTGGTTTAAGTCCGAGTCTGAGTCCGAGTCTAGGATGTTTTATTTCTTTCAATTTCAAAGTCAGAGTCAGTTGTACTCTGTTCTCTTTTTTTTCAAAATTCAATAAAGTCAACTTTTCAATCTCTCATATATAATTTCCTTATGTGTTTCCGAGAACATGATGAACACCATCATACACTGTGAGCACACGCACGTGACTATTATAGGCACATCTATAATGACTGCAGGAAATGAGACCCGTGTTTTCCTTTACCTGTTCCATGTCTGGTATAGAAAGCCACATAACTACCCTTAGCAGAAGCGGTATCGAATCCTATGACAAATCTAGGTAATCTCCTAGTTTGGGTTAAAGACGGGAGGCAAGCCCATTTCCCACAATAAAACACCCATCCAATAAGACTAACCGATCCCTACCTTAGGTGTTAGTCTGACCAACCGAAAAAAAAAGCAAAAGGCCAAAATAAAAGAGCTGGCCATGATAAAAAAAAACTGGACAAAAAAAAAACAAAAGTCCAATCCAAGAAAAAGCAAAAGACCCAAAACAAAAGAGCTGGCCATGACAAAAAAAATCATGACCATGATCAACGGTCAATTCAAGTGAAAGCCCCATGACCAGGCTACGGTCAAAATTCATACCATCAAATAAGGGAGAGATAATCGAGTTGGTCAACTAACACCACATTTAGCCTTCCCACATTACAACCCTCAAGACCTTCCCGAGACCCAGGCCAGAGACAGCCTGGAATTTTGAGGATTCAAGCTCCATAGGAGACCCAGGCGAGTCGCGTCACGCCCAGGCGATTCGCGCACGGGCCTGAAACCCGAACCTTTTTTTAACTTTTTCGGTCGTTTTATTATTTATTCTACGAGACGATTTCTAAAACTTACATCTTTTCTAAAACTATTCCAAGTATTTGATATTGATTTCGTAGTCAACTATCGAATATAACGAATATCGAAAATATTAAGTCGAGTACGAATCATGCAATATTCGTACGCGATTTAATAAAAGCATCGAGTTTTCGAAAAACCGACTTCAAAACAGGCTGCCACGCGACCCGCCGGCGTCCCGGGCGAGCTGCGCGGCCGGCTGCCGTGGCGCGCCTTTCTCGTTCTTTTTTTTAATTATTTTTTTCGAACATCGTTTTTTATACAAAACTACGTCTTTTCAACAATATTTTTCAGATTTCGATTAATATTTATTTTCTCGATCTCGTATATTTTATTTGCTATATTATTATTTACAAGTCGATACTAACTCGTTTGTTCATCTCTTGTAGCAATTCATTCTTTTTCATCATTTATTTTATTATACTAAAACGAATCTCACATGCGGACGTTAATTTTTTCATGCATTAAACCGACTTGGCAACCCGTTCAATTCCTCACATGCTTAGGAAAACAATGTTTGCATATCATTCATCGTTCAACTAACGCGCGTATTAAAAAATCATTCGATATCCTAGTAGAGGCCGCTAATGTGCGGGCGGGTTTGGGTGTTCTTAGTGAACTTCCCAACACGTACCCTCACTCCTTACTCAGAACCGTGGTTTCCGGATGTCCGAAACCATTGGCAACGAGAGTCATTCAATATACGATAAACCGCTCAAGTCGGCATCGGTATCGAACTGCAAAGGGACGAGCCCAATAAACTCTGACATCGGAAATGGGCCGTATTTTGTATACGGCCCACTACGACATAGAGTGGGCTCAAACAGTTCCGAATAACCATAAAATTCGGTGGCGACTCCAACTTCGATTTAAATTTCAATTTGACCATCTCATATGGAGATTCATTCGCCTCCCCAAACCCGCGCGTGGCCGCGTCGGGGTGGACCTATGTCATGTCCACAAGGTGTCTAATTCTTATAGTTTGTAAACATACGAATAAAAACCCATGTTTTATTTGGAATTTAAGTTTTCTTCTGTAATAAAAGTTGTAACTAAGTTTCTAAAGTTTTCAACCCCACTGATATTACGTTGTTTTGATTTTTAATGATTTAATTATGATTTTTATAGTAAGACAGTGCAATTCTGGAAAATTTGTCAATTTGTTATTTAAATACTTTTAATTACTTAAACTTCAATCTTTATATAAATAATTGTGATTTTTACTTTATTTGACTTTACTCATGAATTATACATATATATAATAAATATAATGTTTACGTCTCGAGGCCTAATATTAACTATTTTATATAATTCCTATTTTAATCGATTTCGATTTATTATAATACCTACTTTTGGAAAGTTATCTTAACAAAAGTTCTAAATCTATAAAGTTTTCTCTTTTGAAAAGCGAACTATGTTTCTATTGAATTACGATAATGGCTTTGTTTTGGAGTTATGGAATAGAGAAGTGTACGGTAGAGTAATACACGTCTAGAGTATACGTTTTGCCATCAGCTATAAGGCTAGTGTATCCGAGCGGGATGCATTGGTTGTTGAACTGGACATGTTCTTGTCCAGAAGTGTATGTTCATTTTGACCTTATGCTCGTACCTCGCATGTAAGACGCCGTTGGGTTGAACTGGGCACACTTGGTGTTCCAGGAGGGGTGTTCATATTTACTTAAGCTAGGACCTCGCATTGATAAGTCGCCGTCCTATTATGGTTGAGTAGCCTAGTTAGAGATCGAGGTTTGATTTGTTTGAACTAAGTTCTCGAAGCTAGTTTTTTTTGTATTCTCCTAGTGAAAGTCTATTCTGTTGCACTGATCTATATCCATAACGTTGTTATTACTATTGGTTGATTTGATTTGCAGGTTGACAATCATTTTGAATTATTTTACTATATCGTTTTAAACGTTTTCCATTTTGAACTATTTTGATATAATAGTAATTATGCTTTAATATCATGTAGTATGGCTGGGAGAACGTCGTCGTTACTCCCCACTGAATTGTGGCAGCTATGTTTATAACATGACAGGTATTTTGCTGCTAGGTTTGGGTGTGAGCTAGCGAGTAGCATGGATCCTACTCTACTTCATTTATATTAATTTTTGGATTGTTAAACCCATTTGGAGAATTTTATTTTTAGCCCTTTTGTGAAAAGTGGCATTTGTATTGACTGACCGTTCTTTTTGTAAAATTTAGAACATCAGTGTGTTTTAATCCCAAATCTACAGTGTTTCCGCCACTGTATTGCGTTAGAATTTATAGGGGATTACATCCACATTGGCGTCCGACTGGAGATGCCAGTAGCTCAGAAAAGGCGTCCGACTATGGACGCCATACCACTAACTGTGGCGTCCACAGTCAAACGCTAGACAACGACAGTAGATGCCAGTCAGCTTGATATTGCGTCCACTGTCGAAAGCCATATGGGTTTAGAAAATGCGTTCTGCAGTTTTATTCAGCTAGGAATGGCGTCCGACAGCAGACGCTAATAGTACGTAGTGGCGTCCGACAGTGGACCGCCATTATTACTGTCATAAGGACGTAAATAATCGTTTTTTGTCTAGCCAAAATCTGCCAAAAAACACATAACAACAACCATACAACCAATATCAACTCTCAACCAACAGACATAGCAGACGCCACAAAATGCCCAACACACCAATGTCATCATATAAGCCGGTAGTTAGAATAAGAACATCCTCTTCATACCAACTAATGAAGTCAAATTCATCTAACAAACAATTCAAAATAGTTGTAACTGAATAAACGATAATCCAAAATAAAAAACTCTTAAGAGTTTACAACAACTTAGATTAAGATCTAGTTAATCATCTAACCGGGAAGCTAGCAGAAGCACCACTGTTACCACCGTCCCCGTTGAAGAGGTCTATGTCGTCTGGAGGACGGGGAGGAAATCCGAGTTGCAGGAGCCAAACAATAACATGAATCGGTCCATTTCAGCTCGCAACCTCCTAAATTCATCGGCCTGACGCGCCATTTGTTCATTCATTTCCTGCTCTCTTCGTTTGGCAACCTCTTCTCTTTGTCTAGATGCCTCTTGGTCCGTGTCATAATGCGACATCATCTGCGTCATAGGAGACGATGTATATTGGGTCTGCGTAGAGGTACCCAAATGTGCTGAAGGAGGTGTGAAATATAGACCGTGTGCATTTTCAGTACCGTATACACCCCCTTTCCTATACCCGCTGATGACATCAAAGAATATGGCGTTTGGGTCTGGGTTGGAATCATGACCGCTCTCAGCTCGTTCTGTGTACGCATCCTAAACAACAAACATTTTAGGATAACATATTATGCATAAAGGAAATTATACTTTTGTATGCTTCCACTACAACACAGTTGATATTTTGAAATAGAAACTCACCCAAATTCTTTGGTCCCTATCGGTGACAAAATGTCCCTCCCCCTTGTCATCCGTCTTTGCATGTGTGTCAAAGAACAATAGCGGAGCAGTGGGCAGTTTTCCTGTTTCTTGTCGTATCTATTATATTTAATTAAATGTTAGTTAACTACGTAAATATCAGTGATGATGACAAAAAACACAACGGTACTAATTAAACATATACTTGCCTCCATGGCACGTTGGAAGGCTAATTTTGACCCCCGATGATGTGTAGGCTTAGTGCGCTCCTCTAGGTTGCCTTTCAGCTTGTTTTTCTTTGCTTGTAATGATCTTTTTCTAAATTCAGGAGTTGAAATACTTCTGTTAAACTTCTGTAGACACCCACATTTTGACCGCCAGGTGTCTATAGCAGCTTCCAAAGAACACCAGATGATGATCGGATGTAAACATGACTTAATACGCTCGATTTTGGACTCGAAATCAATAGTAATTGGCGCGAACTTTTAGCGGAGTACAAATCTCACAAAACAGACCTCAAATTCATGCCCAGTGGATCGTTTCCAGTCAAATGAGACTAATTTGGATCAAAATCGAAACCGAGGGCAAAACCGTCTTTTGGCGACCGGGTCAAACCCCGGTCAAAGGCATTTTCGAGACAGAAAATCTGCCAGGAAGCGTCCGGAAATCCAGTTGGAAATCCAATTTCTCACAAAAATCGGCTACAAAAACATTAAACAATTCCGTAAGAGATAAAGTTTTATCTTTTGAAGAGCCATACCACTCGTCCAGCTCCACTCGATCGAGTGGATTGGCTCACTCGGTCGAGTGGGCTCATAAAAACAGTCAGATTCGAGGTTAGACCAGGCATTCGATCGAGTGCCATGAACCACTCGATCGAGTGGCCTCCTTTGCAGCCAAAATCGGATATTTCTTCCCACGCAAGCAAGTCTCTCCTATCCTTAGACGGAATCCCACTTCACTACAACCGTTGCTTTCTTCCTTTGCAAGCAATCCCTTTCCTATCCAAATACCGGGAATCTCCTATCCCGAGTGGAGGTGTTTCACCCTATAAATACCCCACCCCCGCAACACAATTCATACATCTACAACATCAATTGGCAACATTCATAACTCACACATCCAATATCCATAATTCCTAACGTCAAGTTACGACCCGAATCTCTAGCAATTTTAGGCAAAACCATACAAAAATACAACACCTTAACTCCTCCTATATTCTCGTTACTCCTACGCAAGCGCCGTTACTACGAGTTCTTAATCGAGACCAAATTTAGCATGTAGGTTGAGGGTGTTTCAAATCCCGATTTCTCTCTTCTTCTCTTCCCTTCTCACTTTTTTTCTTATTTCTTCTTCTCTTGTCCGTTGCCTAGTCCGTCGTCTTTCATCGTCGTTTTCGTTTCTAATATCATTATTACTACTATCTTAAATAGCAATAACGAGTAGTCCCTAAGGATTCGATATCGACTCTATAGTCGAATATCGGATCTAAAGGAATCAATCAAACAAAACGTTTTTCAAATAATTTTCTCGTTGATGTCGAGGTAATCGTCACACAGTCCTAAAAGGACTAATACGACATTACAACGCGGAGGGGTCTATTTCGATTCAAAACAATTTCTAACAACGTCTCTTTTTTCTAACAATCACTCCAAGTATTAGATATCAATTTCGTAGTCGAATATCAAATATTTATGAGTTTTGAAAATTTTAAGTCGGGTATAAATTGTGCCATATTATCGGTTTTCAAAAATTAAAAGCAATTACGAGAATTGCAAATCGAGTCATCCCTCGAACAGGGGGCACTCGATCGAGTGCTATAGCCACTCGATTAGCCACTCGATCGAGTGACACCCCAAAACAGAGGCAAAACACTTTTCCCGAGGGCCACTCGATCGAGTAGCACCTCAAAATCGAAGCAAGAAGGTTTTTTAAGAGGCACTCGATCGAGTCCCTCAATGACTCGATCGAGTGTTCTCTATCACGACAAATCCATTAGCCTTCAACATATTTCAAGCTTCGATAAAACTTTTTTAACGACTTCGGTCAACACGTGTCAAGTCCATCACGTGAGTCTAGCCTTTTCAAAACCTTGCATCATATTATTCATGTCATTCTATTCTTTTTACAAACCGTTATACCATTACTAACCCGTTTGTTTCTATTTTGGCATCTCTTTTGTTTTATTGCACTAAAACGAATCTCACATGCTAAAACAACTCCGACTTAGTTCAATATGCATTAAACGACGTAGATCAAACATAATTCACATGTTTAGTCTAAAAAACCTTGTTTGCATATCATTCAACCATCAAACTAATGCGCGTACACCAAAAACGAACGATATCTTAGTAAAGGCCGCTAAGTGCGGGCGGGGTTGGGTGTTCTTTGTGAACTTCTCAACACGTACCCTTACCCCTTACTCAGAACCATGGTTTACGGATGTCCGAAACCATTGGCACACGAGAGTCATTCAATATCCGATTACCGATAATGTCGGTATCGGTATCGCAATGCAAAGGGACGAACCCCAGAAACTCTGAAATCAGAATGGGCCGTACTTTGTGCACGGTCCACTACGACATAGAGTGGGTTCGAATGGACCCGAACTCCCACAAAGTTCGGTGGCGACTCCAACTTCGATTTAAATTTCAATTCGAGAACCATCTCACATGAGATTCATTCGCCTCCCTAAACCCGCGCGTGGCCGCGTCGGGATGGACCTATGTCATGTCCACAATTTGACGACTCCGCTGGGGATTCCTGATGTACCACTAGTCATCGGAGTTCCTAGGGTGAGACTTGAAAAGAAATCGTTCGATTAGTAATGTACGCATTTTAGTTCGATGGTTCATGCATAACCAAAGTTTTTCCCGGGCCGGTTACTTGTGACCGACGTCCCACTATACCACGGTGCATTCCTAAATGGGTGCACTAAAGACTTCTATGGCTGAACTCGCATGGGTCTCACGACATGTTCTAAGTCCAATTCGGCTTAAGAAGTCCGTCCTGATTTGCGAGAAAGCCGTCGTTGGTCGTATAGACCCTACTTCGACCGACCGAGACTTAGTTTAAGAGCATACATGGTGTCATTATACTGCTTCCTCGACTACGTGCTGCTTGATCTACATGCCATCTTTTTCAAAAACTGTTATTTCAAAATTTGCATGTTTTCAAAAATATTCAAAACGTGGGACGCTACCGAATTTAGGACTTACGATTTTACTCAAAATAGCCTATATTTAGCCGGTATACTGCCCGAACATTTTCGAACTTCCTAAAAATTTCGGCATGATGGCCCTTTGCCGATTTTCAAAAAATCGGGTCGTCCATCCGACTTTCTTGGATTTTTTTTCTAAAAATTCAAATTTCCCTTTTCAAAACTTTCATCTTCTTACGACTTCCCATATTTAGTAGTGTCGGGTCCTGTCATAACTTGTCCAAGTCTCTAGCGTCGAAACTCTGTCGATCTTTCATCACAAATTTCCTCCCTATCCCAGTCCGCTTTACTTGTCAAGGCATGGCCCACCTACGTAGGATGTACTCCTACAAAAGCGGGCCCATTTATACTTTCGAGTCCAAAGCCTGGGGAATTCTCACGTGGACTTTTCTTCGAGGAGGATTAGGCCCACTCAGCCGAATCCTAGGGAAGGCCCACCACCCACGAGTCACCCGTCTAGGTGTCGGTCTCGAGTCGTCTTCTCGTCTAAGTCTTTTCTTTGCTCGGGATGTACTGTTTTGATTATAGGATCTGGGTCAATTTCTGATTACGAGGTATTCTTACAGACAGGCCACCCTTCACCAGATCCATGATGCAAGAAGCCGTAGACCAGTTGACAGCCTCGTTGGCTAAGCTTGAGACCCAATTGACGAAAATAAGGGAAGACCAAATATCTCTCATTGCCTGTGTTAGCGCCGTGGAACAAGGAACTCCTGGAGGTGGGGTCGAGACTATTGGGCCTTTAGCCGAATTGGCCGGTGCAGTCCGTAAGCTGCAGAAACAGGTCCATTTATCAACCAACAACTCGATCCACACGGAGAATGCTCGCATTTACTCACCTTTGAATGACGAACTGCCCGCCAACCTCAACCTTACGGGCATCCCAATGTTCGAGGGTACTGAAGACCCGGTGCATCACATTCGGGCTTTTAAGGAGTTCATGGCGGTTAAGGGGGTAAAATCGACCATGTTCAAACACCTTTTTGCTTCCTCTCTCGAGAAGCATCCAAAAGCCTGGTACTACAGGCTTGATCCCAAGAAATACAAAACTTGGGATGACGTGGCAACGGAATTTGCTCGGAACTATGTCGACAACACTGAAATCCAGACCACGATGCGCACCCTGGAGGTTATGGCCCAGGAACCCAAGGAAGGATTTACAAAATACCTTCAACGATGGAGGGCCGAGAGTGTGAAGCTGGTCGATAAGCCCAGCGAAAAATTCTTAGTGGAGGCCTTCGTGAAGAATCTCCTCCCCTCTTACCGGGTCCATCTCCGGTACGCGATCATACCCAACTTCGCCACCTTAACCGAAATGGGGACGAGGATTGAGGATGACTTGAGATTAGAGAGTCTTACTAAGGCCTCTACCAAAGGTTATCAAGGGGCCAGCTCATCCACAAGAAAGCCCACAACCGCAGCTGCCACTCGCAGCATCTTTGACGAGGTCAATCTACTCGATATCCCGTCCAAGAGGAATACCACGCCGCGGGTATTCACCGATATAGGTACCACCTATACACATGCCTTACAAAGGCTATCGTCAAAAGGCCTTATCCAACCAATAGGCCTAACGCCCGAAGTCCCAGTCGAGCGTCGCTCTAATGCTTACGACATCCAGGCTTATTGTCAATACCACAGGGGCAATGGGCACGACACCGAGAAATGTTGGAAGCTTAAGCATTTAATCCAGGATCTCATCGAAAACGGTAAGATCTCCTTACCCAGAGGTAAGCCCAGTAATAAGGACAATCCCCTAGCTACTCATGCCATTTTCTCCGGAGAAGTAGTTGATTGCTCACACCTCATCTCCCCCTTTATCCCGCAAATAAACGGGATCTGGTGCGACGATGAAGACGATGTCTACCTCACCAAAGGGGAAACTGTCCCAATCACTCTTGAGGAGATCCAGAAGGTCAAGTCCAAGGCCTTAGCCAGTAACCACCTTAGGGACGTTCCTACCGTCACTGAACCAGTTAGGGTGGAGGCTGCCTCGGAAGAACCGACCACCGAAAAGACTATCGTGAAGCAACTAAAGAAGAGTCGAGTTGACCTCTCTATATGACAACTCTTAGTTGGCTCACAGGAACATCGAGAGGCACTTACTAAGGCCCTAGATCAAGTCAAGATCGACTCCTCGGCTACTCCAGCTGAAATGGTAGCCACGGTCTTACCTCATCTAAAGGGCAAAGCTAAGGAAGAAGGCCCACTAATTACCTTCTCCAACGCTGATCTACCATCATTCGGGCCTACCCACAACATGGCCCTCTATATCACGGTGATCTACCGTGGAAAGTACCTCCCGATGACCCTAATTGACGACGGGTCCGCAGTCAACGTCCTCCCCTTGAGGACCGCTAAAGCCCTCGGCATTACCGAGGCTGACAACATTCCGACCGCTCAAACTATCCAGGCTTTCGACGGAAGCCCAAGGTCGGTAGCTGGGGCCGTAAGACTAACCATCATAACCGGCCCGATAGAAAAGGAGCTCGAGTTTCAAGTAATCGACGTCACTTCCTCCTTTAACCTGCTCTTAGGGAGGCCATGGATCCATGCAGTCAAGGCGGTATCCTCCACCCTACACCGGAAAATCAAGTTGCCTTTACGCGATAACGTCATCACCTTGGAGGCAACACCTATGACTGTGGCTAACTGTAACACCTCGGGCCGCACCGACCTCTGGGGATTCAATTTCATAGGAATGATTGAAGACGAGTATCTCTTCCGGCCCTACTTCACGGCTAGCATCGATAGGATGTTACAAAATCTAGGGTATCTACCGGGAGCTACTTCGAGGCCAAATCTTCCCGCAGGAAAAATTATCGAAGTCCTAAATGATGGGAGGTCTCAATTCGGTCTAGGGTATACCATGACCCCAGAAAATGTGGGCCAAACAGGGACTAACATTGTTACCTTTGTTACTCCAGTATTTGGGCCTATCCAAATGGACCTATATCGGCCCAATGCCACGCACCCTGGGACCCACTTGGCCCAGAACTGCAACTTCATACCAGATGATATCTTCGCCCTTATCCAGTCCGAAGATGCTAGCAATGTTGAGCCCGCGCTAGGACTACTTTTTGGAGAAGAAGTTGCGGCCCCAGCGCCAAAGGAAGACATGGTCAACCTTATTCTTCGCAGCAATAGGTTTGACCCGATGAAGCTAATCTCGGACGTAGGATCCGAGACGGGAAAGAGAGCCTGGAGGAAGACTGTCAAATGGACTTATAAGTTGATCACTGGAGAAGGAGAAATGCCCGAGTCGGAGTCTGAGTCCGAGTCGGAGTCTGAGTTTGAGTATGAGATCGAGTCTAGTGAGTTCGGTGCTAGAGTCACTCATGTAACTCCCCCTCTCCCTTTAGTTATTCCTGGTGCTTTGGGGTCTGTCCCGAGCACCTTACCTATCTCGCCACTGACCAACGATCAGATGGCTGCTATTTTCGGGCTATTTTCCAATTTTTCAATCAATAATAACAACCGTTTTGCTTACTACTTGTCTCATTTTTAAAATACTTTTAATTTCAAAAATGTTTTGAGCAATGACATTGAGAAACCCGACGAACAGGTACCCCTACCTCCACATCTGATCGAACGACTAGAGCAAAGGGAATCCCGGAACCCGGTAATCGAAGAAACCGAGTCCATTAATGTGGGAACAGCCTTAGAGCCTCAGATACTTAAGATAGGGTTATCCTTAGATCCCGAGGAGAAACAACAATTCGCGAACCTCCTCCAAGAATTCAAAGATGTCTTCGCATGGTCCTACAAGGACATGCCGGGGATAGACCGGGAAATAGCCGAACATCATATACCGATCAAAGATGGATTCAAGCCGATTAAGCAGAAGCTCCGCCGCATGAGGCCCGAATGGTCCCTTAAGGTCAAAGAGGAAGTCGACAAACAATTCAAAGCCGGTTTCATACAAGTGTCCGAATATCCGAACTGGGTTGCAAACATCGTGCCGGTTCCTAAAAAGGACGGTAAGATGCGAGTCTGTGTAGATTTTCGGGATCTGAACAAGGCGAGCCCGAAAGACGATTTCCCGTTACCACACATCGATATACTGGTGGATAACACAGCTGCTCATGCCCTTCTATCATTTATGGATGGGTATGCCGGGTATAACCAGATAAAAATGGCAGAAGAAGATATGGGTAAGACCACCTTCATTACACCTTGGGGTACTTACTGCTATACCGTCATGTCGTTCGATCTTATAAACGCCGGTGCCACATATCAACGAACCGCCACAACTCTATTACATGACATGATGCATAAAGAAGTGGAAGTTTACGTGGACGACATGATCGTCAAGTCTAAAAATAGGGACTGTCACATCACCGCCCTGAGAAAATTCTTCACCCGATTACGCAAGTACAACATGAGGTTAAACCCTCAAAAGTGCAGTTTCGGGGTAACATCTGGCAAATTACTGGGTCATATCGTTGGCCAACGTGGCATCGAAGTCGATCCAGCTAAAATCAAAGCCATTACCGAGATGCAACCTCCTAAAACCGAAAAAGAAATAAGGGGATTTCTCGGGAAGGTCCAATACATCAGCAGATTCATTTCAAAGTTAACCGTGGTGTGTGAACCCATTGTAATACCCCTGATTTTATAAATTAAATTAATTTAAAATTATGTTCGTATTTTTATTTGTACGATTTAACTCGTAATTCTTAAATTTATTATAAAATGAATTTATCGTTTAATCGTGTCAAATTTCTAAAACTCTATTTGACTCGGAAACTCTTCTTATATTTAAAACATATTTTTACTTCTGCTTTGATTTATTTTATACATTTAATTTAATTCTTAGTCAATTTAATTCTTATCGAAAATCTATTTCGACGATTTAAATTCTAAATTCTTTTTATTTATTTATTTATTTATTTATGTTTAAGATCGAATTCCCATTTTTCGGCTCGAAACTCATTTATTTAAAGTTTCGTCAAAATATCTATTATCCTTTCTCGAGAAATCAATTTAATTCACTTATCGAAAATTTATTATTTATCGAGAAATACTTTTTCAACGTCTAATTATTTATTTCTGTAAGCTTCATTTTCGTCTCGAATATTTTATTTACTCATTTTATTTGACGGTCCAATTAGTTATTAATTTTATTGACTCGTTTTAATTCAATTCGTGGTTAGTCAACTTATCGTTGCGGAATTCGTCTTCTACCCAATTCGTTTAATTTATCGGTATATCTAACCCACTCCTTTGTGAGCTGATTCATCCCCCCCTTTTTTTTATTGTTCTCCTCCACCGTTTCCCACTCTTTGTATTCATACGCTCAACCCCTCATTGAGTTCCTTATTTATGTGGCCTTGGTTCATTTCCTTTTTCCTACTCTTTTACCCACCGCTTCACTTGCTCTTCTCTTTATTCCCCTTCTTTTTCTGCGTGTTCTGCCTTCACCCTTCACCTTCTCCATCATCGTCCATCTTCTTCGTCTGCTGCTATAGCGTGCTGCTACTGTTAACGTTGCCAGCTGTTGTTCGTGTGTTTTGTTTTTCTGCGGAGATGTACAATGGTGCTGCTTCCTCACTCCATGTGTTCTTCGTCCGCCTCTACTCCTCAATCCCCTTCGTTTTCCTCTGTCCTCGTGCTGTTGCTAAATCGAGGTAGTCTCCTCCTTTTCTTCTTCTTCTTCTTCTTCTTCTTCTTCTTCTTCTTCTTCTTCTTCTTCTTCTTCTTCTTCTTCTTCTTCTTCTTCTTCTTCTTCTTCTTCTTCTTCTTCTTCTTCGTTTCTGGTATTGCCGCTGCTGTCTGCCATTATTGTTTCATGCTACTGTTGCTTATTTCCGTTCCTTCTTTCGCTTCCTCTCCTTCCTATTCTGTCCTTGTTATCGGAATTGTCTTACATTATCTTTTTCATCTTACTACTGGTTGTACGACATATCTGCTGCTATTCGTTCGTTGCGTCGTCGTCATCGTCAATGCGAGAGTTAGTCTCATTCTTGTTGCTGTTTGTTTTCCCTCTTTCTGCTCATTGTTCATTCCTTGTTTCGCTGTTTCGTCGTTGCTCTGTTTCATTTTGCTTGTTGCTGCTGTTGCTGCCGAAGTGTTATACATACTGTTGTCCGTTCTGTCTCGGATTTCTATTGCTTTCTTCTCCTTCTTCTTATTCTGTTCTTCTTTTCTTCTTCTTCTTCGTCCAAAGAGTCTGCTGCTATTGTATTTGTCGTTGTTGTACTGTCGCTCTTGCCTTTGTTTTGTACCTGCTGCTGCTATTCTGTTACTGCCGCTGTTGTACGTTCGATGTTGTTTTGTCCCTATCACTACCTTTTTTTTGTGTGTCTGTAGTTCATCGTATCGCCGTTCGTTAGCTATTGTCGCGGTCCATAGTTGCTGCTACTGTTGAAGTGCTATTACTGTGTTCTTTGTGTTCGACTCGATTAAGTTCATACTTCGGGTTTCTGTTTGACACTTCCATCCTCTTCCCGTCTTGAGTCAAAAACCCTTGCCTCTCCTTTACTCTTATTTCGAGTGGGTATCCATTTTTTTTCCAACCCATTGGTATTTGTTTAAGATTCCCCTTTATGTTTTGGGTTTATTCGTTGTACTCAAATCCAACCTCGTCTCATTCTTTGTTTTGTCAACCCGTCGTATTTAGTGGTGGAGCACGGTTGGAAGACTATCGATTCTACAACTTGGAGCTTAAAGGAGTGCTATTGAAGATTTGGAGCTCGGACTATGGGAGTAGACAAGTTCGGGATCGATTTGATTTTTTTTACTCAAGGTAAGTTTAGGACGTTACTCGATTTTATATCGTATGTTTGAGTAGTAGTATGTAATAAATATTTTAACTTCGGTTTTCTAATTTTAGCTATTTATTATTTGCTAAATGTTATTTTTAATTTGTATACCTTATAAATATTTTACGAGATTTCGATATCGTTTTATAAATCGTTTGTAATTTAATTGTTTACGAATATTTTGTTTGTTATCGTGACACTAGTAACTAAATAATATCGACTTCATATTTTCGTCATATTTTGTTAATTTATAATTTTAACTTAAAATCGTGTTTTTAAGTTATAATCGAGATTTGTATACTTGTTCAATAAATTAATTTTCATTTTACGATTTATACTAATAAATGAGAATATAGTCGATTTTGTTTAAGTATATTTTTAGTCGAGACTATTTTCACTAATAATTTTTTATTTGTTTCTGATTGACTATTTTTATTAAAATCTGTATTCATTATTAATAAAAGCTATTTGTTAAAAATAATTTGAAAACTTTGTAAATCTCATTTATAAAACTCGTTGACTCAATTAATTTTGAGATCGTGTATCTTAAAACATCTCCTTTCTAAAATCTATAATTTTAACTCGATTTCTTAATTAATTATAAAATACTATATATTGACTTATTATATTTTACTTATATTTTGAGTAACGAATTTAGAAATATATTAAAGTAACGATAACGACGATAATAATAAAATGTTAATTTCGTTAGAAATGTTGTTTTTATACTTTTCACTTATTTTAATCACTTACGTATTTTCTATAACAATTCTTCTATTTTAAGCAAGTTTCTAAAATTAGTAAGTCTCCCTTTATAATAAGTTTCCCTTTTAATATAAATGTTTATTCCTTTTATCTTCATATTATTCATAATGATTATATCTTTTGTATATATCGGTAATGGCTGTTTTGGAGTTATGGAATAAGGACAAATGTGAGGTTAGAGTAATATATTCTAGGGTTTACGGTTTTGCCATCAACTATAAGGCTAGTGTATCAGGAATCGGTACATTGGTTGTTGAACCGGGTGACAGGTATCCCGGGAGTTGTGTACATTTTGACCTTAAGGTTAGGCCTCGCAGTAAGTCGCCGTCATAAGTTGAGCTGGGTGACAGGTAATCCCAGGAGGGGTGTGCATTATCTTAAACTAGGGCCACGCATTTATAAGTCGCCGCTCTATTATGGTTGAGTAGCCTAGTTAGAGACCGAAGTTTGATTTGTTTGAACTAAGTTCTCGAAGCTAGTTTTTAGTATTCTACTAGTGAAAGTCTAGCCGTCTACACTAATCCTATCCATAAAGCCATTTTGAATATTTGAATTATTATCGATACATTTTGATTTGCAGGTTGGCAAATATTTTAAGTTTTCGTCCGAAAACTTGTTCTGATTTTATTGTTCCAATATTTTAAGTTTCTCCGAAATCTTATATTATATTATATCATTTAATGTTTTCCATTTTAATTATTTTGGTGTAATAATACTATTTTTTTTTTTTCATATGATATAATATGGCTGGGAGAACAAGTTACTCCCCACTGACTTGGCTGTTATGTTTATAACGTGACAGGTATTTGCTGCTGGGATTTGGGTGTGAGCTAGCGAGTAGCGTGCATCCTACCCTTTCTTCATTCGATTTATGGATTTGTATAAACCTGTTTGGAGAATTCCTTTTTAGCCCTTTTGTAAAAAGAGGCCTTTGTATTGACTTACCATTTCTTTAATAAGATATAGCTTGTCAGTGTGTTTTAATTCCAACTCTACAGTGTTTCCGCCACTGTATTGCGTTAGAATTTCTAGGGGATTACAGTTGGTATCAGAGCATTGTTGCTCCTGACGCTTACACATGATTCTAGGAAAAATACCAGTAAGTGATTTGAACATTAAAAGAATATTAGTGAGAGATGGGTAGAAATCAAAGTAAGGACTTAACTGTTAGGTTTATATGTTCTTGTAACTCAATGATTAGCATTGAATATTTGTTGCTTTTGTCTGGAAGAAGATGGATGAAAAAGATGCTGATATGATGCTGCTCAAGATCGGGACAAGACCTGCTCAGAACTCTCAACACCTGCTGATTCGAGTGGACAACTTTGTGCTACAAGGAAGATACAATGGTGACCTTTCAGCTCAGATTTAGTTCGCTCAAGCTACAAGTTAGATGATCAAGAGTAGATTCCTGTTACATGATGTTGTAGTACGTGCCGTTCCTCTACAAGAAGATGGAGTAATCCATTTAGTTCTCTCATGAACTCTGGAGGCCCGAAGATTCTCTTCTGGTTCATCAATTCTTTTCTTCCTTCCTCTACTTCTCACAATTGTTCTCTTATATATTCTCATCTTCTTTTGCTTGGTGAATCCTTGTTCTATTCTTCTATTCTACCATCTTTCTCTTGAGATTCTTTGGTTAGACCGGATTCTGTCTTAGTGAACCCCAGGTTATAGATGTTCGAGGTTTGGTAGACCCTTGTTACCTGGTTTGAGTATTGTGAGTCTACCCTATTTTCTAAGCAAGTAAGAAATTCTTGAGGATCTGGTTTGAGGATTAGTGAACTGATGTAAATCATTTTTGAGATTTATATATACTTACCATTTACCAAAAAAAAAAGAAATTCTTGAGGATTGATTTGAATGACAATTTATTGATTGATGGAATTAGGTTGGTACTTTAGACACTGAACCTTGGGTTATAGGTTACTTTGATTATTTTGGAGTACCTAGAGTTGAATATATTTTGGAGTAGTAAGAGTATATCATGTTTGATAGATACCTAGTACCTAACCTACAATCGAACTAAGTGTAACTAATAATATCACTTTGGGATTTTTTTTACCTAATGCTTATTTGATGGATGCATCGTGAATATTTGGGATCATAGTGTACTGTTTAAAGTGTTAGCCGAAGTGTTGTGGTACTCTTAAAGATTTTCACTAATGTCGTTAGAAATTTTAGTAGACATAGATTACATGTGTTTCTTAAGGATTAGATCGTTGATCGTTGTTTAAGGTTGTAACCTATGAACTTTGAAGTTGAGTGATCTGACTTGGATAAATTGATGTTACCCTTGAAGAAGAGAGCTATCTTACGCAATCACGATTTGTTGTGTTGTTTTGAGGAGTACTTTGATGTCAATCATCTTAATGGATTTATAGTTCAGAACCCTTGGACCAACGAGATAGTGACTACGTTGATTTAATAAATATTTTGGTGGTTTCGCTGATACAATATGAAATTTGGTGGAATTTTTAGAAACCTTAGCCCAGTGACGTGTTTGAAGATGTGAGTTTTTGCACCATTACTATAGGTTTGAGCGTGTTTGAGGATTTGTTATACTTTCCCCAACTTATGTACTTGTGGCATTATAAATATGTTGGTGATCATTTTTGAGGTTTTTGTGCCCGAACATTGTAAAATTGGTGGACCTAGTTTAATGTTCCTTACTCGAAAGATTTGGAGTATACTTCGAGTACTTCAAACCTTATGTGATTTGAATTTGTGAGCCTTAACGATTACGAGTTTGGGTATGTCTTTTTTTTTTAACCGTTGGAATCTTAATTATGGATTTGATTCTAAATCATTTGTGGATCCATATCATGTTAATCGAAGGATTAGATATGTATATATGATTTTTATGTTGGAGGTCATAACATCCGATAATTTTGGAGTTTGTAGACTAAGTAGGACAACCTAGTGCCTAATATTGGACTTAACGTATTTGATGGAAATTAGGAACCCGTGTTGTGGGAGTCAGAACGGGAATCTTGAGATGGTTAACTTCTTCTGTAATTCCTTGAGAGCTCCGTTTGACTCTCAATTTCGTTCTTCCCCTTTAGCTTTTCTTGAGTCCTGCTACTTCTCCTTCGACCAATCCCTTGACTTCTTTATCGGGTTTAAAGATTTTTGTTTCGATTTGTCGTTGACTTTGAGTCTATTTATCCATTTATTATTTTTCCCCAAATTTGTGTTATGAAAAGTTTGACTAATCTACAAATTTTGATTTTCATGAAATTTTAACATTTTGAGTTATAAATTTTAAAACTTTTTATTTCGTTTTTGTTTTATTTTGGTTATATTTCTAAAGGGTCTTAATAATTTATTTTAAAGTATTTCGAAATTATTTAAAATTTCAATTTCAATTGCTGCGTGATCGAGATTTTATGAAAACTTTCGTAATTGCAAATATTTTGGTTTTATAAGATTATTATGTAAAACGATTTAATATTTTCGAAAAACTTCGTACGTCTAAATTTTTGTTTTATTGTCTTTGGACTCTAAATCTGTTACTGAAAATGTTGGTCGACTTAGTCGATTCTTATTTACTAACCACAAAACTAGTTATGTTGAAAACGAGTTATTCCCCACTGACGTGGCTGTTATGTTTATAACATGACAGGTATTTGCTGCTGGGTTTTGGGTGTGAGCTAGCGAGTAGCGTGGATCCTACCCTTTCTTCATTCGATTTATGGATTTGTATAAACCTGTTTGGAGAATTCCTTTTTAGCCCTTTTGTAAAAAGAGGCCTTTGTATTGACTTACCATTTCTTTAATAAGATATAGTTTGTCAGTGTGTTTTAATCCCAACTCTACAGTGTTTCCGCCACTGTACTGCGTTAGAATTTCTAGGGGATTACACCCATTTTCAAAAAACTGAAGATAGAAGAACGAGTACTGTGGGACGACAAGTATCAAGTGGTCTTCGATAGAATTAAGGAAATCTTATCTGCACCACCAGTTTTGATGCCGCCTCAACCCGGTTTGCCTTTGTCGTTATACTTAACAACGACCGAGACAGCCATGGGGGCTATGTTAGCTCAGACGGTCAACTCCGAAGAATAAGCTATCTACTACATCAGCAAAAATTTTTTAGACTATGAATGCAAATACACCATGCTCGAAAAGACATGCTTAGCTCTGGTCTGAGCCACTAAAAAGTTTCGACATTATATGCTCAGCTATGAGGTGCAGGTATTATCTAAGATGGATCCAATCAAGTACCTCTTTGAAAATCCCATCCTCAACGGCAGAATGTCAAGATGGACCCTAATGTTAGCAGAATTCGACCTAAAGTTCGTACCATTAAAAGCCATTAAAGGCCGGATAGTAGCCGAGTTTCTCGCCGATAGTCCCGTAATTGAAGAAGGACACACCGACACTTGGTCCTTCCCAGATGAAGATATTTTCCATACCGATACCGAAACATGGGACTTATACTTCGACGGGGCATCCAATTTCTGAGGATTCGGAGTCGGGATTCATCTAATCTCACCAAAAGGGAAACATACTCCCATTTCCATCAAATTAAACTTTGACGTTACTAATAATGCCGCTGAGTACGAAGCATGCATCCACGGGCTACAAGCCGCCGCCGACTTAGGGGTCGCAAACCTCCGAGTACACGGTGATTCGTCTCTGGTCATTAATCAAGCGCTCCAAAAATTGAAAACTCGGAATGCTAATCTCGTGGCCTACCAGGCACGAGTAAGGGATCTCGAGAAACAATTCCAAAAGGTAGAGTATATATACTTACCTCGGGAAGAAAATCAGTTCGCGGATGCACTCTCAAAACTGGCATCCTTACTAAACATTCCCGATCATGTGACCAGTATGCCAATTTGTGTTGAGAGATGGTCTGAGCCGGCATACATCCACGACATTGAAGATGTCGAGATACCTGATCCCGAGCCATGGTATAAGGTTATCCTAACATACCTGACAAGCGGGAAATATCCACCCAGAGCCGACAGTCGAGCCAAGAAAGCCTTACGAAGGCTGGCAACCCAGTTTGTCCGCACCGGCGACGGACAGCTATACAAAAAGATAGCACAGGGGGCTCTTCTCCTATGTGTCGATAAAACTAAAGCTGAAAAGGTTATGGCCGAAGTACACGATGGCGAGTGCGACCCACACATGATGCCCAGATGCTAGTCCGAAAAATCATAAGGCTCGAATATTACTGGAATAGCATGGAAACCGACTGCCAGTTATATGTCAAGCATTGTCATAACTGTCAAATCTTTGCCAATATACAACATATGTCGCCATCCCTGTTGTATACCATGACGTCGCCTTGGCCATTTTCAACGTAGGGAATCGACATAATCGGGAAGATAAATCCTTCAGGAACCGGTGGACACTGCTTCATTTTGGTGGCTATCGACTATTTCACCAAATGGGTCGAAGCTGAGTCTTATCGTATTCTCAACGCCAAGCATGTCGCCAAGTTTATCCAAAATAAGATTATATGCCGGTACGGGATCCCGCACGAGTTTATCAGTGACCACGGGACCAATTTCCAAGCCGAGACAACGGTCCTGCTAACTAAGTATAAGATTCAAAGGCATACATCTTCTCCCTACCGACCCCAAACAAATGGAGCAGTAGAAGCGGCTAATAAGACGATTCTCACCATACTCAAAGAGATGGCTGACAATTACCGGGACTGGCCCGATAAAATACCCTTTGCACTATGGGGATATCGAACGTCAATCCGTACAGCAACCGGCGCAACACCGTATTACCTAACATACGGAATGGAAGCAGTCCAGCCGGTCGAGTTGGAAGTTCCGTCTCTTCGGATTCTACTAGAAAGTCAAGTACCTGAAGCTGATTGGGTTCGAGCACGATATGACTTCCTAGTCCTGTTAGAGGAATGACGATCTCGTGCCCTCAATAACATACAAATATATCAAAAGAGGATTCAACGGGCCTTCAACAAAAGGGTGAGGCCCAGGAACTTTAAAGAAGGGGATTTGGTTCTCAAGTCTGTTCGAGCCTTATTACCAGTAGACCCAAGGGGAAAATTCAAACCCAATTGTGCCGGGCCATATCTGGTGAAGAAGATTCTATTAGGCGGAGCTGTGATGCTGACAGACCTGGACGGGAACGAGTTTGTCAACCCAACTAACCTGGACCAGCTAAAGCGTTACTACCCTTACGCCCTTTCTCAATGTCATTTGCAAAAGTTTATTAAAATCATTTCTTAAAATAAACTTTCAAAAGCAAGTCAAAAGCTAGAATTATTTATTCTACTGTTGTAAACATCTTGAACCAATAGTCTTGATGTATTTCGAAATTGCAAATTACTAAAAAATCTGATCTACGTTTGGTTTGATTCCATTGATTGTGGATACGTAGGCAGCCCCTCAAAAGGGCACAACCACTGCAATCGAGAAAAAAAGAAACAGGAACGTTTTTTAATAGACTTCCTTTATTTATTTCAAAAAAATATCCGATAAACTCGGAAAATTACAAATTGCAAAAAGTTTTTTTTAAAAAAAAGCACATGACACTAAAATAAATAATAATAATAATACTTATATAATTAAAAATTAGGGGCTCGGCATCTAGGGCATCTTGCCCTTTCTCTTGTCTTTAGCTTCTTTTTCTGTCCACTGGCGACGACGTGGAGGTGAGCGCTCCCGAATCACCACGGGAACCCCCTTAGCCTGGACTCGTTTTCTCGAACTCGAGTCCTCAGTCGCCTCTGTTGGTCCTAGTCAGACCCTCACCTTTTCTGGTAATCGGTCTCGTGGGCCCAATCAGTCTCGGGCTGCTAGTCTCGGTCCAAGTCTTTTCTCCAAATCAGTCTGGGGGCTTAGCCGCCCCCGTGAGTCACTACCACCGGTCTTTTTAGCTCGAGTCTTAGTTTTTGACTTAAGACCCAACTCCAGTCGGACAAGGGTAGCGGGAGTTTCTCCTTCATCAAAAAATCCCCTATTATCTTTCACCGTTTCCCGACGGACCAAGTCAAAAGCCTCGTCAGTCTTCAAAGCTTTACGGGCCTCCTCATATTCCTTGGAAGTCCATTTTTTATATGACTTCGAAACCCAAACGGTTTGGCAAGGACGGGGTATAGTCCATATGGCACGGGTAAACCAGCGTTGTAGCCATGTGTCACACATAGCGTCCGTCAATTGGAGCGAAACGCTAATGATTGCTTCAGTCTCAGGGATCTGCTAAAACGAACTGAACTGCCTCAAAATGCGGTCCGGGTAGATATGAACGGTCCAATCCAAAAACAGGATCACCAAATCGCGGGCCTTGTCTCTCTTAGCTAGCCCCGTCAATTTAGAGAGAAACCACCAAATAACGTTCCATCTGATCAAGGGCCTGCCATGGAATTTCAATTCTTCATCCCAATAAGTTCGATTTATGTGATGGCTCGAGCTTATTCGCCTTTTCCTTGAGCTAATCTGACAACTACGATATTTGGATATACTCACCGGGGGCTCTATGATCGACAAGCGCTCGGATAACCAAATCTAAAAAAAATTGCAAATTTTCGTAAGCAAAATCAGTTACCTATGGCAGGCACTCGATCGAGTGTCACAACTGACTCGATCGAGTGGGCTAGCTGAAAACGCGCAGATGGATTTTTCTGAGGTCACTCGATCGAGTGACAGGTCCACTCGATCGCGTGGCCCCTGTACGTCAGAAATTCAAAAAAAAAGGAGAGAAAAAAGCGTGAGACAATACCTGCCAAAGACGGGTGCTTCCCGTCAATTGTCGGTCCGGGTCAAGTCTTCTAGCATCAAGGCCTGTAATGATCTCCCCAGTTGTCAGCCAAGCCGGGCTGTGACCCGTCTCCATCTGATCAACTATGCCTATCAACCTAATCTGGCCCAAACACTCCAACTAACTACTACGTAGTAGTGGTAAGTCGGGGATCGATCCTCAGGGACGGTCTATGGGAAGTCGGTCGAGTCAAAGTCTAAGCACGTTTGGACGTTCGGAGTCTATTTTTGGGATTGTTGGGTTAAGTCTACACTAGTCTATACTAAGAAGCTATAAACTACGAGAAGCTAGTCTAATAAGGAGAAAGGTGTTAGGGGGAGTCGAGATTCAGAAATTGGGGTCTAAGAATCTCGGAATCGGGTTTTAGTCACAACGTTGATAAAGGGAAAATGCCACACCCAACCTACCTATACCCTCTTTCACGGCGAAAGGGTAAGTCTCAAGTTAAGCTAATTTCTATCCAGAGTTTCCTCATATTGGTAGAAATGAATCAAGGTCAATCTAGCTGCAGTCTAGGTCAACAAAGACACAAAAACCTTAAACTTGATAAATCAACAAGCAAACAACCCACCAACATCCCTCAATTCAAATTACCCAAAATCTTCCTCCCTTAACCCCTAACAAGAAATCTACTCAAAATTCATAATGGAAACTAATAAAACGATAACTAAGCAGAAATCAATTAAACAAACATAATAATTAAATCTAAGGAAAACAATAGCAAAATTAAATCTAGACGAGAGATTAAATCTAGGACGAAATTAGATCTAACTAGAGATTAGGGAGAGGAAGAGAAATATACCGACTATGGAGAAAAACGATATAATAATAAAAATAAGGAGAAGCTTGATGAAGATGACAATGGATTTGTCACTAACTCTTTGAAAGTCATCAAAAGAACTTCAATAAAAACTTGATTACACTAAAGATGGAGTCTTTACACTAATTGATTAGATCTAGAATAGGTGGAGATTTTTGGATTGTCACACTCCAAAAATGTCCCTGATAATTAATCTACTAATAAGCTAATAATAATCTACTAATATAATCTACTACTAATTTACTAATAGCTTAGGTAGTGTTGTGGTGGAGTTATGGAATGGTTCCTCCTCCCTCAAGAATGAGAAGTTACATATATATATATATATATAAATATATATATATAGAGAGAGAGAGAGAGAGAGAAGAGAAAAGAGGGATCAAAACCCTAATTCTTTAAGCCCAATAGTGGCAGCCCAATGCTTCAATACCCATCATTTCACCCTATCATTCCCATCCGGTGAAAGTTCGCCCTTCGGTTTTGCATAATTAATCACCGGGCAAAACTTTGCCCCGCGGTTTTCTCGATTTCGCCCGGTCGCTTCATAAGGTGAAGAATCACCCGACAACTCGCCTTTACTCGTTCCAACTCGGTTATAATCTCGACCCAATTAAATCTCGCCCCACACATCAACACTTGGCCCAACTATTTCAATTCAATACTCCGAGCTTCACTCAAAAGACGGTTTCTAACCCTCGAACTCGTCGAGCTGGGTCGTCACCGGAGTTGGTGTCGACGCTGGCGAATGTCGCCGGAGGTTGGTGCTGGGATGCCGCTGCTGCGTTGTTGCTGTTGTAGATGCTGGTCGCCGGATCTGGAGGGAAAGGCGCGTGGTGGTGCTCGCCGGTGCTGCTGCCGCGCGACGCTTCTGCTGCGCTGCGTGTTGTTGTTGTCGATGCTGGTCGCCGGATCTGGAGGGAGAGGCGCGTGGTGGTCGCCGGAGTCGACAGAAGAAGACGGAGGTTGGAGGCGCGAGAGGATGCTGAAGGAGGTCGAGGGGTGGCTCGCCGGTGTGGTTGTTGTGGTGGCCGGAGGTCAGGCTAAGGTGGTCGGGTTGAATGGAGGGAGTGGGGTCAAGGGCTGGAGCGTAAGGTTGATGGAGGGAATGAAGGTGGAGAAGGTCGTTGGTCGGAGCTCCGGCAAGTGGTCGCCGGAAATTGAGTTTGAGGAAGAAGATGAGTGTTAGTCAAGGTCAAAGTCGGGTTTGACCTTGAAGGATTTGGGTTGATTTGGGGTAATGGAGTGGGTTGGTTTAGGATAGTTGGGTTGGGCTGGTGAGTGAAAAGGGTTAAAATTGGGATATGGGGTGGTTGGGTTTTGGGTTATGATTGGGTTAATTTAGGAGGGTAGTTTGGGTGAAATGGGTTAGGTGAATCGGGTTTGACTCGATCTCTTGACTTGACTCCTCTCGCTTCAATTTGCCCCTTTATTCACGAACACGTACCTAAAAGACAAAAGCACACAAAAGCAGTACGAAATTCTACGAAAAACACGATAAATACGAAAAAACCAAATTCAAAATAGAAAATACGAAATATAGTCAAAAATGAGTTATATTGACGTTAAAGCACACAAAATCGGGTCAAATACGAGTGAAATAGGGGGTAAAACGGTCCAAATTTGCGTGTTATCAATTCCCCCACACTTAAACTTTACTCGTCCTCGAGTAACTCATTAGACTAGTCTACGACCCATAAATAAATAACACGCAAAAACAAGACACAAGAACGAAAAACAAACAACACAACAAATCACAAGTTTTTAAATCAAAAGTCACAATTCTAAAATTGAACTAAAATATAGAATATGAATACTAAAATTACTAAATCGGTTGTAAAAATAATTATTACATATTTCTTGGCCTCGGGCCAAGCTATGTCGGGATGTGTGGCGGAGATGGAATGAGTACTCCCATGAAGTTATCGACAAAAGTATACAAGTCTCGGCCACTTGCAAAAACAAGGGCTAGGGTCGTCCTAACGGCCCAAGTGACATAAGAACCGATCCAAATGGAAGATAAGGATATCAAAAATACTCGGGGGAGGAATCGTTTTTGTTTTTGTTTTTCTTTCTTCTTTTTCATTTTCTTTATTTTCATTTTCTTTTCATTCTTTCTTTTCTTTCCTTTTCATTCTTTTTCTTTCTTTTCTTCTTCTCCCCCTTATTCTTTTCTTTTGAGTTTTTGAGAATTTTTCTTTGTAAGCACATATTTGATGTTTGAGTTCATTTGAATGAGAAATGGAATGCAAAACTCAATAACAATCATAATCAAACTCTTATTTGTGGAGTATTTTTGTGGAATGATGGATCGCAAAAGGGTAAAAGTCACTTGGGTTATAGTCACCTAGACAAGCATACAGGGTCGAAAATCACAACACGAGAGGTGGAAGGTGGACATAAGTGAGGTACACACCCGAGCGATTTACTGTAGGAGGACAGTCAATATATAATATTAAAGATCAACCAACAAGTAATAGAAAAATTCATACTCTTTAAAGAAGTTGAGAATTAGAAAAATGATTTTATCAAGGAAAACAAGTGAAACACGAAAACAAAAATCTTTTTGGAATTTTTGGAATTTTAAATTTTTAGGATTTTTCAAGTTTTAACGAATGAAAACACAAAACAAAACAAGACACAAAAACAACAAACAAAACACAATGCTACATTCCATAACAACCACAATTAAACATATAAACTCCACCAAAGTATCCTCCAACAGCAACATCAACCACAATCCTAAAGCAATGACGAATCGTCAATCCCCCCACACTTAAACCGAACATTGTCCTCAATGTTCAAAATTAAATTAGGGAGGGAAAGGAAGGGTGGGTAAGAAATTACCTTTTAAAGCATAAGTTATCCCCCACACTTGAACTATTCCGTGCTTCTTGTCCTTTTCTCATCCATTGTCATTATTTGTTGGAGGTACCTACAACGAAAAACACACAAACACGCACACACATAAAAAGAACACAACAAAAGCTATTAGAATAAAAACTACTATTAAACTAAACCAAGCCGATACGGGGCAATTAACGGGCCCGCTCAAAATACCTATGAGGTAAGGTACTCCCATGCAAGGCAAGTTGGGTCTTGCTCAAAATTGCGGACGCAACTAAACTCACACAAATCACAAACGAACAAACACACAAACAAACAAACAAACAAACAAACAACAAACAAGAATAGTTGCTTCCAAACATGAAAACACCGAATCCCTCATCGAAACGGCGGGAAAGACACCAATCGTTGACTCAAGACGAGTACAAACATTCCAAGGTTAGTTATTCAAAATGTAGTGGACTAAAGTCTAATAGGATGACATTAAATCACTAAAAATATTGATGATTTATCTAGGTCCTCTTAATCAACTAAAAAGCGTACAACGGGGCGTTAAATGGGATGGAAATGAGTGAACCATGGAGTTAGTCGACACTGGAGGTAAGTGTAATCCCGACCTTTT
Source organism: Agrostemma githago (assembly GCA_958450325.1). NCBI lineage: Eukaryota > Viridiplantae > Streptophyta > Magnoliopsida > Caryophyllales > Caryophyllaceae > Agrostemma > Agrostemma githago. The sequence goes on from OY288242.1 coordinate 35,694,512, forward strand.
CGCAAAAGCAAAGAGGATCGTCCCAAACCTAAAGATATCTTCAAATAAGGTCACCTATATAGGCACGGGATCCAGTAACCAAGGCCTTATCACTCCATGATGGGTCAAGCTGGTCAAATGCAAACCCCGATGTAAACATCCTAGTAGAAAAAGTGGACTCAAGCTAAAAGATCAATGAAATTTTTGTTTTAATGACATTCTAGTGAAATAAAGGCCAAAATCAAAATGTGTCACTAACAAGGGAAGGTGCGCACTCGTAAGCAAGTCTCACAATCGGGTTTTCGAAAACATTTACCTAAACACACTAAACAAAACACAAAAGAACATAACAAAAATAAAAACAAAATCAACTATAAGTAAAGCCAAGTACTCCAATCTTCTTCAAATAGTCAACACAACCACAACCACCAATTCCAAAATATTCACCGAGTGAACCTCCAAAGCATGCAAGCCCATACTCCCATGCGAATAAGGGAAGGGGAGAAAAAAAAGGGTAAAAAGGTATTACCAAAAGGTCTTCACTTTTTAATACCTCAAATCCTCATGCCATGAAGTTGGTGGTATTCCTGCAAGAAAGGAGAGAACAAGGCAATACAAGAAAGAGACTAACTACAATCCCACAACAACACTAGAAACAACACAATTACAACACGATTACAAATACACCACCAATCCTCCAACAAGATACGAGCAAACATCACAATCCACATCCAAAATGGAACAATCAAGCAAAATCTCTTTCAAACTTGATCACTTCCAAATTCTTCATCATCTATCCATGTTGGCTTCTTGTTGGAGATTCCTACAAACAAAAACAAAACACAAAAAGCGTAAATATGGACAAAAAATCTTAGGTTGCCTCCCAAGAAGCGCGGTTTTGGCTAGGACCGCCAAACCTTAGAGTTTGCTTGTCTTCAAAGTGTAATCTCCACCATACCCATCAAGGGCTCGGAGGAGTAAGTCAAAGGCTCTAGAAGAGTCTTCAGAAGGGCTCATGTAGCCGAGCCAAGCTATCATGAGAAGCTTTCAACTCGGAAGCGGTAAGTAGCTTTTGAATCCACGAAGCCTGGGTTTGTAGTGATCTCCCGGGTCTTTCCACTTCACAAGTCCAAGCGACCATTTCTTTCCAAAATACCTTCTAGCTTTCCAAAACTTCACAATCTCACCACTCAACACAAAAGGCGGTTTAGGCGCTATTTCCCCATTGAACATCCCCATTTCTTCTCTATCGGGAATGGAGGAGTCACTAACAATGACATACCAATACATCAATGGGTTTACCCCTTTAATCTCAAAGCTATCACCAAAAGAGCCTTCAATTTTCTCATTCAAAGAATTTTCAATTGTGTCATCTTCCTCAACAAATTCTTCATGAGTAGGGGATCCAAAGCATAAAGAGTCAATGGTAGTGAGTGGTTCATCCCAAATACAAGGTTTAGAGAAATCGATTTCAACAATGTTGTCCTCTAAAGGGTGTTCCTCAAAAATCCCCGACACATTGTACATCCCTATATCTTCTTCAAGTTGCGAGCCCATATCCCTAAATCTCAAAACGTCACTTGTCCCCATATCATTGTGAAGGAGAGATTCGAAACTTTTACCGGCGGTTTCTATTTCTCCTAAACCAAAGTTTAGCTCACTAGCAAAGGACTCGTGATGTTCTTCAACATTCTCGCACAAGGGCAACTTGATTTCATCATCATTCCAAGACTTAACAAGGCCTATAACATCATTCAATTCATCCCAAAGACTCGTCATTCTCGATTGCATTTTCCATATGACAATTTTGGGATTCGAGTTCTTTGTTGGGAGTAAAAGTGGTGATCTCTATCTTTGATGACAAGATGTTGCCATTCTTATCGATATCTTCAAGGATCACTACTTCACCTTGGATGGGTTTCTTGGATTGCCTTTTGGAGGAAGGAAACCTGTTGTCCATAGACTTTTCACCATTTTTGATCCCATTAGTGAGGGTTGATTTTTCTTGAATGGCCTTGGTGAATGGCAAGGAGACTTTCGCCTTTTCGATCATGTCCACAAATTGGCTACCCTTGATATTTCCTTTTTGAACTTTAGCTTGTTGCGGAAATGATAAAGTTGGCGCATAGATCGATGGAGGTGGAACATTGGATTCCTTCTCCACAATTGCTTGCTCGGTCACTTGCCTTCTAGATTCCTTCAATTTTTGATGTTTTTCTTCGGCCTTTGCAACTAACTCAAATTCTTCTCGAATTCCCCGGTTTTGTTTGGGAGAATCGGGAGTAGTGGCATGTGGTGCTTTTTGTTGTTGCAGATTTGGGGTTGCTTCGGTACTCAAGTGATTGTGAGGGTTTTCAAGCTCTTTTCCTTCTCTTTTGATAACAACATGGGTTTGGCTTGGTGGATCCCTTGGGTGTTGAGGTTGATCGGGAAAGTCATGAGGTGGGTGCACGGGAGTGACTAAGGCTTTGGATGCTCGTAGAGATATCAAGAATTCGATCCCTGCCTTGTCTTTCGCATTTTCATTCATCAAATACTCTACTGTTCTTCGCAGTTCATTTAATGCATTGTCCCATTGACCGCTTTCTTGACTTTGTTGATAATGACCTTGGTTGCCAAAGAATTGAGAGGGTTCATTGCAGCTTTGAGAGTGTAATCCTTGATGACCTTGATTACCTTGGTAATTCGGGTTTCCTTGATACACTTCGTTGACTAAAGTCTTTCTCATATCAATGGTCGAACCATACCCTTGACCACTACCTTGACCATGTTGATAATTACCTTGATTTCCATAAAAAGGAGAGGGTTGATTATGTCTTTAAAAATTGAATCCTTGGTACCCTTGATTTGGCCCTTGGTTACCTTGATGATTACATTGATACCCTTGATTGAATCCTTGATTCTAATAATTACTTCCTTGATTATGGTAATTGTTCCCTTGATTTGCACTCTAATTATGGAAGTCCCTTTGAACATGATAGTTTCTACCTTGATTGTTGAAGTTTTTCCTTTGATAAGGAGGCATATGTGGAGGCACTTTGATAGACCCTTGGTTTGAAAATGTTTGTTGATTGGAATTGAAGGGTCTTTGCTTTGGAGTACACTTTGCATTCATAGCCTCAATTTTCTTGGTCAGCTCTTCATTTTCCAATAGGAGTTTCCTTTCATTGGTCATAGGGAAATTTTCATCTCCCATCTTCTTAATAAGCTTGGCTTCAAATAACTTCTCTTTGGAAGAGCATACATGTTCGAAAGCATCTTCTTGAGGGAGCCCATGGAAGGTGTCTAGCTTTTCTTCATTGATCAAGGAATCTTTAAGGTCAAACTCATTCGGATTGGTTCGATAGGAAACGGGGGAAGGAAAATCCTCGTGAGTGAGTTGTGAATGTGAATCAAGAGTTGTCATGTTTGCCTTTTGAAGGCTTTTTGATGATGAGGGTGATTTGGGAGGTGAATGAGTTGGAGAATTTTCTTGTGGAGATGGTGTTTCTTGTGGATTGAAAGATGGTTTTGGAATGATGAGAGGAGTTGTAGAAGGTGAATTTTGTGGAATGAAATGTGCAAGTGGTGTGAATGTTGGTGATATGGATGGATTTGGAAGGGATGGAAGGATAGTATGTATGGATGGTGGTGTGAGGTACGGATGTGGAATCACTCTAGTTGAGATATTTCCCCGGAATTTCTTAGCTTTAAATGTCATCTTTGGCCCGAAATCGAACCAAAGAGGCGATAACCTGTTCATGGCAAAAATACTCAAATAGAAGGTGAGTCTCCTAGCACCAAGAGGCACTAGTGTAGAGGGAGAACAATAACCAAACACGAAAAGACTAAAACTCAACTAACAAATCGCCGTCCCCGGCAACGGCGCCATTTTGATGCGCGTCAGATTGTCGCCTATCTAACACGATCAAACAATATTTATAAACTCCAAATAACTACTACGTAGTAACGGTAAGTCGGGGATCGATCCTCAGGGACGGTCTATGGGAAGTCGGTCGAGTCAAAGTCTAAGCACGTTTGGACGTTCGGAGTCTATTTTTGGGATTTTTGGGTTAAGTCTACACTAGTCTATACTGAGAAGCTATAAACTACGAGAAGCTAGTCTAATAAGGAGAAAGGTGTTAGGGGGAGTCGAGATTCAGAAATTGGGGTCTAAGAATCTCGGAATCGGGTTTTAGTCACAACGTTGATAAAGGGAAAATGCCACAACCAACCCACCTATACCTGCTTTCGCGGCGAAAGGGTAAGTCTCAAGTTAAGCTAATTTCTATCCCGAGTTTCCCCATATTGGTAGAAATGAGTCAAGGTCAATCTAGCTGCAGTCTAGGTCAACAAAGACACAAAAACCTTAAACTTGATAAATCAACAAGCAAACAACCCACCAACATCCCTCAATTCAAATTACCCAAAATCTTCCTCCCTTAACCCCTAACAAGAAATCTACTCAAAATTCATAATGGAAACTAATAAAACGATAACTAAGCAGAAATCAATTAAACAAACATAATAATTAAATCTAAGGAAAACAATAACTAAAGTAAATCTAGACGAGAGATTAAATCTAGGACGAAATTAGATCTAACTAGAGATTAGGGAGAGGAAGAGAAATATACCGACTATGGAGAAAAACGATATAATAATAAAAATAAGGAGAAGCTTGATGAAGATGACAATGGATTTGTCACTAACCCTTTGAAAATCTTCAAAAGAACTTCAATAAAAACTTGATTACACTAAAGATGGAGTCTTTACACTAATTGATTAGATCTATAATAGGTGGAGATTTTTGGATTGTCACCCTCCAAAAATGTCCCTAATAATTAATCTACTAATAAGCTAATAATAATCTACTAATATAATCTACTACTAATTTACTAATAGCTTAGGTAGTGTTGTGGTGGAGTTATGGAATGGTGCCTCCTCCCTCAAGAATGAGGAGTTATATATATATATATATATAGGAGAGAAAAGAGGGATCAAAACCCTAATTCTTTAAGCCCAATAGTGGCAGCCCAATGCTTCAATACTCATCATTTTACCCTATCATTCCCATCCGGTGAAAGTTCGCCCTTCGGTTTTGCATAATTAATCACCGGGCAAAACTTTGCCCCGCGGTTTTCTCGATTTCGCCCGGTCGCTTCATAGGGTGAAGAATCACCCGACAACTCGCCTTTACTCGTCCCAACTCGGTTATAATCTCGACCCAATTAAATCTCGCCCCACACATTAACACTTGGCCCAACTATTTCAATTCAATACTCCGAGCTTCACTCAAAAGACGGTTTCTAACCCTCGAACTCCGGATCTGGGTCGAATCGGGTCGACACCGGAGTTGGTGTCGACGCCGGCGAATGTCGCCGGAGGTTGGTGCTGGGACGCCGCTGCTGCATTGTTGCTGTTGTAGATGTTGGTCGCCGGATCTGGAGGGAGAGGCGCGTGGTGGTGCTCGCCGGTGCTGCTGCCGCGCGACGCTTCTGCTGCGCCGCGTGTTGTTGTTGTCGATGCTGGTCGCCGGATCTGGAGGGAGAGGCGCGTGGTGGTCGCCGGAGTCGACAGAGGAAGACGGAGGTTGGAGGCGCGAGAGGATGATGAAGGAGGTCGAGAGGTGGCTCGCCGGTGTAGTTGTTGTGGTGGTCGGAGGTCAGGCTAAGGTGGTCGGGTTGAATGGAGGGAGTGGGGTCAAGGGCTGGAGCGTGAGGTAGATGGAGGGAATGAAGGTGGAGAAGGTCGTTGGTCAGAGCTCCGGCAAGTGGTCGCCGGAAATGGAGTTTGAGGAAGAAGATGAGTGTTAGTCAAGGTCAAAGTCGGGTTTGACCTTGAAGGATTTGGGTTGATTTGGGTTAATGGAGTGGGTTGGTTTAGGATAGTTGGGTTGGGCTGGTGAGTTAAAAGGGTTAAAATTGGGTTATGGGGTGGTTGGGTTTTGGGTTATGATTGGGTTAATTTAGGAGGGTAGTTTGGGTGAAATGGGTTAGGTGAATCGGGTTTGACTCGGGGTTTGACTCGATCTCTTGACTTGGCTCCTCTCGCTTCAATTTGCCCCTTTATTCACGAACACGTACCTAAAAGACAAAAACACACAAAAGCAGTACGAAATTCTACGAAAAATACGATAAATACGAAAAAACCAAACTCAAAATAGAAAATACAAAATATAGTCAAAAATGAGTTATATTGACGTTAAAGCACACAAAATCGAGTCAAATACGAGTAAAAATTGGGGGTAAAATGGTCCAAATTTGCGTGTTATCAGAAGGGGACATATTTCTCCTCGAGGAAATGCGAAAACATGATGGGTAGCATCCCAAAAGGATAGGCAAGCATCCAGAAAGTGCGAATCTACCCTATGTCGTTGGAGCGGAAATAAAGCAGTAATTCCCATCTGAGTCAGTTGGACTTTGTCTTCGTCTCGGAAATACTGCGACCATGTCTGAAGCATTGCCGTCAGATGTTCGATACCCACAGCAAGAACTTTTTCTCAAAAGTCTAAAAGATTTTGAGAAAAGAAAAGAAGATTCGAATTGAGATATGAAAATTAAAAGCGAGGAACCCTCTATTTTTAATAGAAAATTCTTCCCTAATCACCTTAGGAATAGGGATTCTCATCATATCTCCTAGTTCGCGTAGGCGTATCCTCCATCCAAAAAGCTTTAGGACTTCTTTTCAGAATCTGATACAAGAATCAAGTCATCCCGAGCATTTCCATTTTCAGCAAAAAAAAAAAATCAATCAACATTTTTACAAATTTTCTCAAAAAAAATCAAATTTTTGCTTCCCCAGCGTGAGTCGGTGTTTTGCCTAAATGTTACATACGAATTGCTATGTGTCAGCATACAGGTACGCCCAAAACTTCAGAAGAAAGCTTATACAACTCATTAAAACTCCCCAGCGAAAAACACGGGATATGTCTGCTAACGGGCACACCTGCAACTTCTTAGGCAAGCTCCCGCGCAGCTCCAAAATGGGATATGTCCGCAAACGGGCACACCCAAGGCTTCCTAGGCAAGTCCCCACAGAGTTTTTAGCATCCACTCAGGTATGGTTTCTATCTTACGGATGGCAAGCCCTTTTACGCAAGTTTAATGGACTATAAGCGACCCGATCGAAAGTCTGCTAGGTCTTAATCCTCGATTGGCCTGGTAGCTACTCTGATTTTTGCCTTGTCCAAGCCTCAGTCAGAGTGGGGGCTCTGTAGACACCCACAATTTGACGGCCAGGTGTCTATAACAACTTCCAAAGAACACCCGATGATGATCGGACATAAACATGACTTAATACGCTCGATTTTGGACTCGAAATGAATAGTAATTGGCGCGAACTTTTAGCGGAGTAAAAATATCACAAAACAGACCTCAAATTCAGGCCCAGTGGGTCGTTTCCAGTCAAATGAGACTAGTTTGGATCAAAACCGAGACCGGGGGCAAAACTGTCTTTTGGCGACCGAGTCAAACCCCGGTCAAGGACATTACCGAGACAGAAAATCTGTCACGCGACATTCAAGAATCCAGTTTTAAGTCAGATTCCTCACAAAAATCAGCCATGAAGCGATTCGAGGTGAAAGGCATTTCCGAGACAGAAAATATGCCACGAAGCGTCCGGGAATCCAGTTGGAAGTCCAATTCCTCACAAAAATTGGCTACAAAAACATTAAACAATTCCGTAAGAGATAAAGTTTTATCTTTTGTAGAGCCATACCACTCGTCCAGCTCCACTCGATCGAGTGGATTGGCTCACTCGGTCGAGTGGGCTCATAAAAACAGTCAGATTCGAGGTTAGACCAGGCACTCGATCGAGTGCCATGAACCACTCGATTGAGTGGCCTCCTTTGCAGCCAAAACCGCGTATTTCTTCCCATGCAAGAAAGTCTCTCCTATCCTTAGACGGAATCCCATGTAACACCCCTAATTTTATAAATTAAATTAATTTAAAATTATGTTCGTACTTTTATATTTACAATTGAACTCGTAATTCTCAAAATTATTATAAAACGCGTTTATCGTTCAATCGTTTCAAACTCCTAAAATTCTATTTATCTCGGAAACATATTTTAATTCTTTTTCGATTTATTTTACACATTTAATTTAATTCTTATCGAAAAGCTGTTTCGACGATTTAAATTCTAAATTCTTTTATTTTTAAGCTCGATTTTCTATATTTATTTTCAAACTCCTAAAATTCTTTTATTTAGCTCGAAACTTATTTATTTTAAGTTTCGTCAAAATATTTATTTTCTTTCCTCGAGAAATCAATTTAATTCACTTTATCGAAAATTTATTATTTATCAGGATATACTATTTGATCGTCTAATTATTTATTTCTGTGAGCTTCGTTTTTGTCTCGAGTGATTTATTTACTCATTTTATTCGACGGCCCGATTATTTATTAATCTTTTTAACTCGTTTTAATTCGATTCGTGGGTCAGTCAACTTATCGTTACGGGATTCGTTTAATTCGTATTTTCCTACCTGATTCATTTCTGAATCCGGACACTTTTTCTTATTTGTTGAGTTGAATCCAACCCTTCATATTTCTGAATTCGGCCCCCCTTATTACTGTCATTCATACCCCTTCCTTTGCATTACACCTTCCTCCACCGCTTCATTCCTTTTTTTCCTTCCTTATACATCCCACCGTTTCATCCTTGTTCAACCAGCCTTCTCCACTTCTTTTCCCTTCATTCTTTTTCTTTTTTCTTCATCTTCATCGCACCTTTCCCCTCTGTATTCTTTTTCTGATCTTTTGCTGCCGCTGCTGCTGTTGTTTCCGGCGCTGCTTGCCGCTGCTGCGTCTCCTTGCTGCTATGCTATTGCTGCCGCTGTTGCGTTATGCTGATACTGCTGCTGCTCTATTTTTCTTCCTTTTCTTCTTATCTTCTTTTCTTTCTTCGTCCTTCTTCTCCCTAGTTTCTCTAGTTTTGGTTTCCGCTTCCGGGTTGTTCTGTGAAGCTATTTATGCTGCTGCTGTGATGCTATTCCTGCTGCTGCTGTCATTTTTTTTCCTGGCTGCAACTGCTGGTCCATGGTAATCTCCTTTCTCCTTCTTCTCTTGTTTTATTCCCTCGGTTTCTGCTGCTTATACTCTCGCTACTGCTGTCTGCTATTGTAGTATGCGGTTTATTCGTTGATTTCATCTATGTCGGTCTTCTTCGTTTTCTTCTTCTTGGCCTGCTGCTGTTCCTCTCTTCATCTATGCTGTTTGCTGCTTTTGTGCATCGTAGTTGTTGTTGTTCGGGTTTTCGGGTGTTAGTTTTCTTCTCCATTTTCTGTTGTGCGCCGCTGCTGATGCGTCTTATAACTACTCCTGCTGCTGCCTTTTCGGTCTTCTTCTTCTTCTTCTTCTTCTTCTTCTTCTTCTGTCTATGTCGTTACTGCTGTCCGTTTATGCTGCTGTTTCGCCTCCCTTGTCATCTGTTTAGTGCTGTTTATGGCGGTTGTCAATGTCGTTCCGATGCTACGGTTGCTATTCGTTGTGCTGTTCTTTCTCCTTCGTGTTAGTGTCGAATGTTGATGCGGCTGTTTTGTTCCTCTCTTCCTTTCTTCTTTTCTCTTCTCACGCTGATTCTGTTGCTGCGTTTTGTTTACTCCGTCAGTGTCGTTCTCTTTTCATTTTTCGTGCGCTAATTCGTTTGTCCTCTTAAGCTACACGATTTTCTTCACCTGATTGGTTGATACTACTGCTGTCCGTTCTGTCTCGGAGTTTGTCTGTCTTCTCCTGTCTGTCTTCTTCGCTCGTTTTCATTCTGTTTCGGTTTTCGTCATTCGTTGTTGTTTGTTGTTCGACTGCCGTTGTTTCCTGCGGATTTGTGGCTCGTTCATTTCTCTATTCTTTTATCGATCCTTAATCCGATTCCTTTATTTCTGTTTCTTTCCCGATACCGTTGGAGTATGAAGCTTTACTAGAACGAGTGTTCAAGACGACTTTGGAACTCGAGATTGGAGCTCGGGCTGTTTGACGATCAGAGGTTATCTTTTCGACACAAGGTAACTTTAGGACGTTACTCGATCTTATATCGTATGTTTGAGTAGTAGTATGTAGTAAATATTTTAACTTCGGTTTTCTATTTTAGCTATATATTATTGCTAATTATATTAATTTTAAATCGTATGCCTTTCTATATTTTTATAACTTTCGATATCGTTTTATAAATCGTTAATAATTTTATAAATTATGATCGTTATAATATTTCGTTGGTTATCGTGACACTAGTAACTAAATAATATCGATTTTATATTTTCTTCATATTTCGTTAATTTATAATTTTCACTCAAAATCGTATATTTATATTATAATCGAGATTTTTATACTTGTTCAATAAATTAATTTCGTTTGACGACTTATATTAATAAATAAGAAAATAATCGATTTTGTTTTAAATACACTTCTAGTCGAGACTATTTTCCCTAATAATTTCTCATTTGTCTACGATTGATTATCTTTAGTAAAATCAGTATTCTTTATTGATAAAATGTATTTGTTAAAAATAATCTGAAGTCTTTATAAAATTCATTTCATTTATATAACTCGTTGACTCAATTAATTTTGATATCGTTTTTCTTAAAATATCTCTTTTCTAAGATTTATTGTTTTAACTCGATTTCCTAAATTATTTATAAAAATACTATATAATGACTTATCACATTTTATTTATATTTTGGAGTAACGAATTTAGAAATATATTAAAGTTACGATAACGACGATAATAATTAAATGTTAATCTCGTTAGAAATGCTATTTTTATACATTTCACTTATTTTAATAACTTACGTATTTTCTAGAGTAAATTGAAAATTACTCCCTTCTAAAATACCAATTTTAAAATTTACTCCCTTTTGAAAATTTTGTTAAAAATAACTCCCAAAATCTATCAAAAGTTCAAAAATTGCTACCAAATTTATTTTTAGGACAAAAATGCCCTTGGCTAGAGGGTGAGGTGAAGTAACATAGCATAAAAAAGTTAGGGGCATTTTCGACCAAATTTTATATTTTGGAGCAATTTTTGAATTTTTGATTGATTTTGGGAGTTATTTTAAGCAAAAATTTCAAAAGGGAGTAAATTTTAAAATTGATATCTTAAAAGGGAGTAATTTTTAATTTACTCTATTTTCTATAAGACTTTCTATTTTAGTAAGTTTCTAAAATTAGTAAGTTTCTATCTATAGAAAGTTTCCCTTTTTAATATAAAATGGTTATTTCTTTTATCCATATCATTTATATTGATTATAATTACTTTTGACTATCGATAATGGCTGTTTTGGAGTTATGGAATAAAGAGAAGTGTGGGGTTAGAGTAATATAGTCTGGGATGTACATTTTTGCCATCAACTATAAAGCTGGTGTGTCTATGTTGAGACACATTGGTCGTTGAACTGAGCATGGTTTGTGCTCAGGAGTGTGTATATTTTGACCTTAAACTTAGATATCGCATCGTGTAAGTCGCCGTCGGGTTGAACTGGATTACGGTTGGTGTCCAGGAGGGGTGTACATTACTTAAGCCAGGACCTCGCTGCACGCAGTCCTGTTATAGTTGAGTTGCCTAGTTAGAGACTGGATTCTGTTATGAGTTAAGTCTACAGTTCTCGAAGCTAGTTTCCAGTATTATCCTAGTGAAAGTCTAGCCTTGTGCACACTGAACGAATTTCCATAATGCCATTTTTGAATATTATTATTATCGATTGATATTGACTTGCAGGTTTGCAAATGCTTTAAGTTTCGCTGAAAACTTATTTTTATTATATCGTTTTAATGTTTTCTCATTTTAAGTATTTTGATATAATAATACTATTATTTTTCCATATGATATAATATGGCTGGGAGAACGTCCGAGTTACTCCCCACTGACGTGGCTGTTATGTTTATAACATGACAGGTATTTGCTGCTAGGTTTTGGGTGTGAGCTAGCGAGTAGCGTGGATCCTACTCTTTCTCTATTCATGTAATTTACGGATTTGTATAACCCATTTGGAGAATTTTCTATTTAGCCCTTTTGTAAAAAGTGGCCTTTGTATCGACTTACCATTTCTTTTAATAAGACATAGTTTGTCAGTGTGTTTTAATCCCAACTCTACAGTGTTTCCGCCACTGTATTGCGTTAGATTTTCTAGGGGGTTACATCCCACTTCACTCCAACCGTTGCTTTCTTCCTTTGCAAGCAATCCCTTTCCTATCCAAATACCGGGAATCTCCTATCCCGAGTGGAGGTGTTTCACCCTATAAATACCCCACCCCCGCAACACAATTCATACATCTACAACATCAATTGGCAACATTCATAACTCACACATCCAATATCCATAATTCCTAACGTCAAGTTACGACTCGAATCTCTAGCAATTTTAGGCAAAACCATACAAAAATACAACACCTTAACTCCTCCTATATTCTCGTTACTCCTGCGCAAGCGCCGTTACAACGAGTTCTTAATCGAGACCAAATTTAGCATGTAGGTTGAGGGTGTTTCAAATCCCGATTTCTCTCTTCTTCTCTTCCCTTCTCACGTTTTTTTCTTCTTTCTTCTTCTCTCGTCCGTTGTCTAGTCCGTCGTCTTTCATCGTTGTTTTCGTTTCTAATATCATTATTACTACTATCATAAATAGCAATAACGAGTCGTCCCTAAGGATTCGATATCGACTCTATAGTCGAATATCAGATCTAAAGGAATCAATCAAACAAAACATTTTTCAAAAACTTTTCTCGTTGATGCCGAGGTAATCGTCACACAGTCCTAAAAAGACTAATACGACATTACAACGCGGAGGGGTCTATTTCGATTCAAAACAATTTCTAAAAACGTCTCTTTTTTCTAACAATCACTCCAAGTATTAGATATCAATTTCGTAGTCGAATATCAAATATTTACGAGTTTTGAAAGTTTTAAGTCGGGTATAAATTGTGCCATATTATCGGTTTTCAAAAATTAAAAGCAATTACGAGAATTGCAAATCGAGTCATCCCTCGAACAGGGGGCACTCGATCGAGTGCTATAGCCACTCGATCGAGTGACACCCCAAAACAGAGGCACAACACTTTTCCCGAGCGCCACTCGATCGAGTGTCATACCCGACTCGATCGAGTAGCACCTCAAAATTGAAGCAGGAAGGTTTTTTAAGAGGCACTCGATCGAGTCCCTCAATGACTCGATCGAGTGATCCCTATCACGACAAATTCGTGAGCCTTCAACATATTTCAAGCTTCGATAAAAAAATTTTAACGACTTCGGTCAACACGTGTCAAGTCCATCATGTGAGTCTAGGCTTTTCAAAACCTTGCATCATATATTCATGTCATTCTAATCTTTTTACAAACCGTTATACCATTACTAACCCGTTTGTTTCTATTCTGGCATCTCTTTTGTTTTATTGCACTAAAACGAATCTCACATGCTAAAACAACTCCGACTTAGTTCAATATGCATTAAACGACGTAGATCAAACATAATTCACATGTTTAGTCTAAAAAGCCTTGTTTGCATATCATTCAACCGTCAAACTAACGCGCGTAAACAAAAAACGAACGATATCTTAGTAAAGGCCGCTAAGTGCGGGCGGGGTTGGGTGTTCTTTGTGAACTTCCCAACACGTACCCTCACCCCTTACTCAGAACCATGGTTTCCGGATGTCCAACACCATTGGCACACGAGAGTCATTCAATACCCGATTATCGATAATGTCGGTATCGGTATCGCAATGCAAAGGGACGAACCCCATAAACTCTAAAATCAGAATGGGCCGTACTTTGTGCACGGTCCACTACGACATAGAGTGGGTTCGAATGGGCCCGAACTCCCACAAAGTTCGGTGGCAACTCCAACTTTGATTTAAATGTCAATTCGAGAACCATCTCAAATGAGATTCATTCGCCTCCCCAAACCCGCGCGTGGCCGCGTCGGGGTGGACCTATGTCATGTCCACAACTTCTCCAATGCTTCACCGATAAATTTAGACTAACAGAGTAATTAATAAGAGAAGATCCAAGTTAGATTATTCGCTAATTAATTAATTAATTAATAACATCAGCAACTGAGTACTACTAATTAAACCCTTTAAAACTTTATCAGCGTTGTTTCTCAAGCGCCGCTTGTACATGATGTCCTTTATACGACGGTTGAAAGTCTCTAGGTACCGCTCCTATGCCACAAGTTCCAAGCTAGGGTCCCAAGTGAATTTCATCTACAAAAACGTTTGAGATTAGTAATGAATAATACAATGCCTAGATCTCAATTAATAAGCAAATAAGGGACGGAAAAATAATGCACCTTAAAATTGTTAAACCATTGTTCTCGTTGGTGATGCGACACTTGGGACCAACAAGTATATCCCAATCCTCCATCAACCATGAAACTCTTGGAACATCCTTTCACGACGTCCTTTTGCCAAAGCCTACACCGCTGAGTGAATCACATATACATGATAATATTTGGAACGAAATAATCAAATAATTAACCAATGCCTATTTAAAATTTACTTACCGACTCCATCTTCTAAAATCATACGCCCATCATCAGCGTACCTCGGTACGAATTGGGGTACATGTACCTCTTCTTCCTCTTCCTTCTCTAGCTCCTCCTTCACAGTTGGCTCGTCCTCTCGCTCTTGTTCCCGTCGTGGCTGTTGGCTACCATTGCCACCTTGTCTCCTTCCCCTGCCAGACATCTTCAACTTAAAAGAAAAACTGTTAATTACCAATCAAAATAAATCAAATTCAAACAAGGGTTATTTCATGGGAATAATACCAACTATGCGCGTGCTTCTTAAATTAATACAAACTATACGTAATCTCATTTTAATATGAAGTAGACATTCATTAATCTCTCTTTGTTATGTATGAAATTATGACTTGCTATTACAGGTCATAGTGACTTGTTGTAACTTTCTAGGGTTTTATTAGATCCGTTGCAGTTATCGTGAAAGCCAAAATAATAATAAAAACATTTTTTTTCCATAGCTTCTATAAGACTAATTGAAAAAGAAATGAAAGATGAATTTTCGGAAAATTTAATTATTTTTTTCAATGGCCGAAAATGAACACGAAATGTGAATCAGAAGAAGAAGAGTCAGAGAAAGAGTTGAATAATGGAGGTTCAACAGGTAGCCGGTCACCCATAACAAAGCGAGATTAATGAAGGCGTAGTTCGTATTAAAATGGGATTACGTATAGTTTGTATTAATTTAAGAAGCACACGCATAGTTGGTATTATTCCCATGAAATAACCCTTCAAACAAAGGCATGTATGATCACAAAAATTCAAGTAAAGGCATGTATGCTCACAAAAATTCATCAACCTTAGTCTCAAAGCCAGAATCCTCCTCAAACATCTCCCCAACATCCTCCTCTTTTAAATCCTCCCCCACTCCCTCATCTGCGAATATGGTTTCATCTATTAGAGACAATTGTGTACCACTTGAAACAACCTTCTCCTGAAAAAAAGTACTGTCTATTTACCCTAGGGACTTAGTCTTGAAGACCGCCCAACATTGGTTTTGATTTCTATCATTCTTCGTGATTGGGTAAGGAGCAAAGTACACTTGATGCGCTTGGTGTGCGAGTATAAATCGATCGTACTTAGGATATGACCTAATATGATTAACTTCGACTAGCTTGTAACGCTCATGTACTCTTGTACCAGCCACTGAGTTGTCTTTTCATTCCCATTTGAATATTACTGCTCTGTAACCACGGTTCTTTCCAGCGTAACACAACTCCGAAATACCGTAGTAGTCATCACCATCAAGAGAAGATACAGTTACACCAAAATTACATCTAGCCTTATTCTTTCCATAATTGAATGTTTGAAAATTAAACCCATTTACCGAGTACCGGTTCCAAGTTCTAACCTCTCTCAAAGGACCGTATGTCAAACTCCTAACCAAATCATCCTGAATATCTAATCCTATTACATGATCCTTAAGCCACTTTGGGAACTGTTCCTCATGCTTAATCCAAACATCCTTAGGTTTCACATTTGGGTTAGCATCGACGAATTCGGATACAAACTGCTTCTCTTAAGGTTCCAAAATCTCTCAATTGGACAAGAGATAAAGGTGAGCACGATTGTATTCCCTCTCATCTAAAATCCTAGAACCCCCAATTGAAGAAGCTCCTTCATCATCTAGAGTTTGAAAAAAACTCTGTTATGGTAGAATCTAGCTCCAAAATCTAGCTTTTTCTAAGTTAAGGTTCTTGATTTTGGTTTGGACAAGTTTCTCAAAGTAGAGAGCAGAAGTTCGCAATCTCTTCTGTTAGTTAGGCATTACATATAGAACTCTCTACTCTAGCCTTGTTATCAATTTTTTTCTTCAAATGGTTAAGGAACCTATATATAAAAGTTAAGAAATTAAATTAATAAATATTAACTACATTTTAATTAGAATTACAAATTCAATTAATAAATATTAAGTACCTTTCAAATGGGTACATCCATATGTATCGGACTGGTCCTTCAACTTTAGCTTCGTAGGACAAATAGACCGGTAGGTGGTCCATCGAATTAAAGAATGATGGTGGGAAGATCATCTCAAGTTTGCAAAGTATTTGTGGAATTTGATCCTCCAACTGAGTCATGTCGTCAATAGAAACTGTAGACGAACAAAAATCTTGGAAAAATTGAGATATCTCAGTTATAGTATTGCATATCGTTGGTGGCAGAAGTTGCTTTAGTGATGCATGTAGTAGCCTCTCCATAAAAACATGACAGTCATGACTCTTTAAACCTTGCAACTTTAGATTCTTATGATCAACACATCGCTTAAAATCAGAGGCATACCCATCAGGGAACTTCAACTTCTCTAACCACTCCAACAATGCCTTTCTCTGAGCCTTGTCCGGGCTATGAACGGCTCTCGATTTGTACCCATCTCGCTTGATATGCAAATGACGACGATCACATTTTTTTTTCAAATCTCTTCGACAGCATGTAGTGTCACAAGTCTTACCATCCACATCCATCACAGTGTGAATCAATTGCTCAAAATTTTTTTTCTCTATGTGCATCACGTCCAAATATTGGAGTAATAAAGTACTCCAATATGAAAGGTCAAAGAAAATGCTTCGTTTAAACCATCCAATTTTCAGCTTCTTCAGATTCTTGAATTCCTGATTGATTCCCTCAATAGTAGATGGGAACTCAGAAATCAACTCCCATATTTCATATCCCGGGAGTCGACTAGGTGCATCATCAAGCACCACCTCACCCTTTTTTAATGCTCTCTTGTTCTTCCTATATGGGTGACCCTCAGAAAGATACGGTCTATGACAATCAAAGCAACTAATTTTACCCGAATTTGGAAGCCAAAATGCTTTACTTTCATCCATACAACAAGGGTATGCTTTTTTATCGGCAGTAGACCACTCAGAGAGCATACCATATGCATGGAAGTTGTTATAGTCCACAACATAGCTACTTTCGGCTGAACGTTTTGTTTCAAAGATACATTATATGTTTCCACCTCTACTTCCTACAAAATTTTCAATTCCTCAATCACTGGTTGTAAGTAAACATTCAAATGAATTTTTTGATTTTCTTGGTCCGAGAACATTAAGAGATAGAAAGATGAAGGGTTGTTTCAGACGGGGGTAAGTTATAAGGTGTGACCATCACAGGCCAACAAGAGTAAGACTTACCAAACTGACCGAAGGGGGCGAATCCATCAGTACACAACCCAAGCCGTATGTTTCGAGGTTCCGCGGCAAAATGAGGATAAATTCTATCAAAACGCTTCTACTCCTCACCGTCACTTGAATAACACATCTTTCCTGGTACCTTGGTTTCTTCTTTGTGTTGCCTTATTTGCTTAGCTATGGTATTCGTTGCATATAATTTGTGAAGTCTAGGTGCTACGGGGAAGTAAGTAAGTTGACTAAGTGGTATCGGTTTCTTATCCCTCTCACCACTCTTTCCTTTTTTTTTTGCTCAAAACAATATCCTCATCAATGGTTTTATACCTACCCTTAGCACATTTCTTACATTTATCAAGCGTAGCATCATCCTTCCAAAATAGCATGCATCCATCAGGAGAAGCATCAATCTTTTGATGCGAAAGTTGAAGACCTTTCACAACTTTTTTGGTAGTATAAAATGTTCGGGTCATGATGTTATATTTTGGGATGACTCTCTCAAGCAAGGCAGCAAAACCGTCTATACAAGCAAAGGATAAGTTAAACTCACATTTAAGGCTCACTATCATAGATGCGACTTCTAAAAAAGTCATATCGCACCCTCATATAACGGTTTTTCCGAATCATTTAACATGCCAAAAAATGCTTTTACTTGTGGGTTATCATTCGAATACACGCTCTCGTCGTTAAAGAGATTACACTCCACTACATCTACTATCATTCCTCTCAACCCGCCCTCATTTTGTTGGACCTCAGATTCCTCACTAGGAGACGTCTCACCATGACAAATCCAACAATAATAATTTGTAGAGGAACCATTTGAAATGAGATGTTCCTTAATCACAATGATCTCAAAAAATTTAAGGTTCCTGCATTTAAGACAAGGACACCTAACTTCACCATTCAACTCAAAATCAGGTGAGCGTTTAGCAACCTCCAAAAAAACCCTCAACGCCCTTTGAAAATTCAACACTAGGGCATCTTTTCTTATCAAACATTTTCTCATACATCCATTTCCGTTCAATTTTCTTCATTCTTTATCTAAAACCAATTTATATAAGTTAATAAAAACATATTATTAACTTAATTTCATAATTTCCGTTTTATTAAACCTTCCCAAATTTTATTTCAATTTAAGTTAATTTAATAATAACGACTACTAAAATCACCAAAACCTAAAAAAATCAGTTTAATGTATAATTCATATACTCCCTCCGAGTTTCTATTATTGTCCCATAAGGTTTTGGGGTGAAAAATAAGGAAGGGGAAATGAGTGGTTGAAAAAAGAAGAAGGAAGAGAGAGAAATGGGAGAGTAATTGTGAACCACATATTAATGGCCTAAAAAGGAAAGTGGGACAAAAATCAAACTCAGCCCAAAAAGGAAAGTGAGACAATAATAGAAACTCGGAGGGAGTATATACTATCACTTTTCTAATCAAAACACCCAAATCAATCTAATATCAATCCCCAAACCCTAACCTCATACTAACAATCTAACTAATCAATATTGGACAAAATTATTGGACAATCTAACATGGTAACTTAATTAACACCCTAATAACCTCAGAAAACAAATCAAATTCAATAATTTAAAATTTTAACTAAAAAATCTAACTTAATTGAAATCAATATAACAAAAATTAAACTAAAGAAATTATCAATATCGAAATACATACCAAATAAGTGGGAAAAATGGAGAAAGTATTAGATGAAAATGTGAGAGGGAGTGTGTCTGTCTTGGAGAGAAGAGAGTGAAAAAAAATATTTGAATGAATGACGAGCAGGGGGTCGGGGGAGGTTTCTTTGTGAATTTCCTATGACCCAAGTGACGTCCGACAGTAAACGTCCGTTTCAGCAATATGGCTTCCGACTGTGGACGCCCATGTTCCCATTATGGCGTCCGACAGTGGACGCCCGTTCGTCTACAATACTTCCCTCCAAAAAAATTAAACTCATATCGAACGCCCGTGTTTTATATCAGACGCCAGGTTGGCGTCTGTTTGTTTTCACGCCAATTCTTTGGACGCCCATGAAGGGTTTTCTTGTAGTGTCTCTCCACTATCACTTTCACTAAATCTGCACACCAAGTTTTTAATCTTACTTCGACTCAACCTAAATCCACGAGATTATAATGTATGTCTTCAGAGTTCTAATTTCCTTTCCACTCTGTCCTTCGTTTCATTAATCAATACGATATCCTTAGCAAACATCATGCGCCAAAGGATGTCGTCTTGAATTGACTTTGTCAATTCATCTAGACCTGGCAAAACCTGATCCGACTTGACAAAACCGATCCGATTCACTCGAGATTGGACCCGCTCGACATTAGACATTATAGAAATATCTTAGTGTCCGAAACCGAGCTGGTTTGATTTGACTTAATCCAATATTTAATTATATCCGACAACCGATATATTCTGAATTTGATATCAGCCGAGGCACTTAAACTCGACTAAAAAATACCCGACCCAAATCCGACTCGAATAACTAAAATTTATCCAAAATGTAAGTAATTGAAAATACCCGACCCAATTCCGGCTCGAATAATTGAAAATTATCTGAAAGATCGGTTGCCGATATAACTAAGGTGACACATAAGGATTAAAGAATAAGGTGTCGCATAAGGACTAAAGAATACTCATATAAAGATTAACTAGAATTATAAGAAATGGAATTTTTGGTGTATCTATATTAAAGACACACAAACTGAATCTATTAAGGAGTAGTATATTCTTTACGACCTCAAACGCAACTTGATCCAATTTATTATTGTTTTCTTTTAGACTTTTGAGTTGTAACTTGTATGCTCAGAAAAAAAGTTATAGTCTGATTAGTCTTTTTGAACATATCCTTTAATTGAGTTTAGATTCGAATTACATAAATGATGCTCGGCGTATAATAGTTTTTAGTTTTGTATCAAGTTTAGTTTTATTGTGTTAAACCCAATCTTTATTATTTGTTATCCATATTTCATAGTGTCATGTAAGTGTCTTATACGGGGAAAAAAATGTATCGAGTTAGGATATGCAAAAATAAATAAATCCAGGACGGAGAATAAAAGTTTCGCAAAATGAATTGCTACAATAGATAAACAGTAGTTTAACCAAGAGAGGATAACGAAAAAACTACAAGACTGTAATAAATAAAATAAATTCTCCAAATAAGAGTTCAATTTAAAAATAAAAAAGCTAAATCACTATTCTAAGTTGTAACTCCGTCCCGCATTTTCAAGTTACAAATAGTTCTTGAGACTTCGTACCTGCAAAAATAAGAAGAAAAAAAAACGTCAAGAGATGTAAACATAAATTTGCGGCCCTTAAACATGAATCTAAAACATAAAACTGTTAATTTTATAAGCTGATAATATAAAGGTGAAAACAATAACTTACTCATGCTAATCTGATTCGTCATCTGAACCAATCGAAACATTGTTGCCGCGAATCCTAAATATATGAAATATATAGTAAGTTATATGGAGTATTATCTATCAAGCAAATATAATCATTTTTGAATTAACAAGTTAGAATTTTACCATCATAACTCGTCAACCAATGTTTACAAGTCACTATTGCTTCCACATTTGCTAACTCAAGAGAGCTCCACCATTTACTTATAATTCTCCCACCCATACTAAAAGTCGAATCAGAAGCAATAGTAGTAATGGGAATGGCTAGTATATCCCGAGCCATTGAAGAAAGAATTGGAAAACGGCCGGAGTTCTCTTTCCAATAGACAAGTACGGCTAGTTTAGTTTCTAATGCAATCTTTTTCTCCTGCAAATAAACCTCAATTTTCGTATTCGCAAAATTAACTTGATCGTATGCTGTGGACTCCTGCATTAACAAAAAATTGATCACGTGAGAAACTTGCAGGGAGACTTTTTTTTAATGTGATTATGGAATTAGATTTTGCAGTGACATTGACATGTGAATATGACATAGGAAACCTTTCAAATATGCTACTCCAATATAGATTAATTAATTTTTATTTAAAATTATATAGCAAACACTCAATGTATTCCCCTAAAAATTCTAACGCTATATAGTGGCGGAAACACTGTAGAGTTGAGATTAAAATACACTGACAAACTATATCTTATTAAAAGAAATGGTGCGTCAACACAAAGGACACTTTTTATAAAAGAACTAAAAAGAAAATTCCTTAAAAGGGTTTATACAATCCTTCCGTAAACATAAATAAGGAAGAGTAGAATCCATGCTACCGGCTAGCTCACACCCAAAACTCAGCAACAAATACCTGTCATGTTATAAACAAAACAGCCACATCAACGGAGAGTAATACTCGGACGTTCTCCCAGCCATATTATATCATATAAAAAATAATAGTATTATTATATCAAAATATTTAAAATTGAAAAACATTAAAACGATATAATAAAAATAAGTTTTCAGAGAAACTTAAAGCACTTGCCAACCTACAAGTCAAAATCAATCGATAATAATAACATTTAAAAATAGCGTTATGGAAATGATCAGTGTAGAAGACTAGACTTTCACTAGAAGAATACTAAAAACTAGATTCGAGAACTTTAGTCTTAACACATATCTGCACACCCCTCCTGGACACAAACCATGTCCAGTTTAACCCGACGCGACTTACACGATGCGATATCTAAGTTTAAGGTCAACATACACTCTTCTGAACACAAACCATGCTTAGTTCACAACCAATGTGCCCTACAGTTGATGGCAAAAACGTAAACCCTAGAATATATTACCCTAAACCTCACACTTGTCCTTATTCTATAACTCCAAAACAAAGCCATTATCGATATTCAAACGAGATAATCATTGTAAATAATATGAAGATAAAAGGAATAAACAGTTTATATTAAAAGGAAACTTTCTATAAATAGTAACTTACTAATTTTAGAAACTTACTTAAAATAGAAATATCTTATAGAAAATACGTAAGTTGTTAAAATAAGTTAAATATACCAAAGTAGCATTTCTAACAAACAAACATTTTATTAATATCATTGTTATCGTGGGTATTCAAAAAAAATATCATTGTTATCGTAACTTAATATATTTCTAAATTCGTTACTAAAATTATAAATCAAATATAATAAGTTAATTGATAGTCCTTTATAAATTAGGGAAATCGAGTTAGAGTGATAAACTTTAGAAAATAGACGTTTTAAGAAAGTGATATCAAAATCAAATGAGTCGACGGGTTTTATAAATTAAACGAGATTTCATAAAGCTTTGCAAATTATTATTTAGCAAAAAGATTTTATCACTAAATGATACGGATTTTATCAAATATAGTCAATCGTAAACAAATAAGAAATTATTATTGAAAATAGTCTCAATTAAAATGTATTTCAAACATAAACGAGTATTATCTAGCTTATTAATACAAGTCGTAAAAGGAAATTAATTTATAAAACAAGTATTTAAAATACGATTTGAGTTAAAATAATAACTTAATGAAATATGGTAAAATTATGAAATCGATATTATTTAGTTACTAGTGTCACGATAAACAACAAAATATTATAATGGTCATTAATAATAAAATTATTTATAAAAATGATATAGAATAGTTAAAAAATACTTATGATACACACGATTTAAATTTAAACCTTTAGCAAATAATACATAGCTAAAAATTAGAAATCCAAAGCTAAAGTGTCTACTACATACTACTACTCACCATACGATATGGTACCTTGATGGTAGGATTTGTCGTGGATCCCACCGCCAATTAAATAACCAACTAGCACCTAACGGTAGTTAGGGTAAGTCGGGTCGTGTCCACGGAGACGGTATTGCAAGGTTTAAACTAAATCGGCCTAGAACTAGACTACGCTACCAAACAACACAAAGAACTAATACTAGATGAATTATGATGAGAGGAGAAGTAGGAAGTGAACTAACAATCAACTAGGCTAAACGAGGTTAAGCTAGAATAACTAAACACAAACCAATTATCAAACTAAAGAAATGATGACTAACTAACAAGATGGATCAAATATGGAAGGAAAGGAGTGGGTTAGGTCGGGTTCATAAGTGTAGTAGGGTGACTTAGGTTGATTAAGGGTGTAGGTGCCTCCTAATTGCTAGGTTCGGTCCGGGCGATAGCAACTTAAACCGATGTCGATGACAATGCTCAACATATCCACACTCAAGCAAACAATGGGTAGAAGAAAACTAGCATGAGAAGCATGGCCACTGCAACTCATACAAGCATATCAACAAACACATGGTGAGCCAAATATGTGACTAGCAATAAAGAACCATCCTTTACCCCTAATCAAACCCTAATCACCCATAATCTACCCTTAATCCCTCTACTAACTCACAAATAAACTACTCACTCATGGTCAAACTAACTATAACAATGAAAGGATAAAACAACTCCACAATCCAAACATTCATCATCAAGAACAATATAAACACTAACAACAAACACTAAGTAAAGATTCAAACTTGATTCAATATCAATAAACAAGAGAAAAGAAGGATTATACCAACACTAGATGAAGGAAAAGATGAAATCTTGCATAAAAGAGAAACCCAAATAATCCCAAGGTTGTCAATCTTGGAGAAGTCTTCAAGTATCTTCTTAATACAAGCACTAATTAACTAGGATTAACTAAGATTAACTAAGGATTAATGAGAGATTCAAACTAATATGAAGAACTAAATCTAGGGTTTATATGTTGTAGAGAGGCTTAAGAGAGGCTAAACTAATGTAGGATCCATAAACAATACAAGAGGTAAGTATTTATAGGGTTACAAATGGAAGGGAATTGGAAGAAAAGAATTGCGGGCTACAGTCAGGTGGTCCCGACCGGGACGGACCATCCCGACCGGGACGGACCCACCATCCCGACCGGGACGGGTTGGTCCCGAGCGGGACGGCCTTGCAGTGGCCTCCTCCAAAGTGCACTTCATCCCCGACGGGATGAGGTGCATACCCGTCGGGGATGGGTCTTGTAGGCCTCCAATATGACCCTTTTGGTTCCTCCTTGCTTCACATGAGCTTCTCATCGATTCTCGGGACTCGGGATCGGGTCTCGGAGGCTCGGGATTGGGTCCCAAGGTCTCGGGGTCGATTCCGAAGCATCGAGTCATCGCTCCTTTACTCCGTTGGCTCCAAAATGTGTATGTATAGAGTCGGAATCGCTCCAACTCATCCAAATCGGTCTCGGGAACCTGAAACGAACTAAAGGAAGCATAAGAAGCCCCTAAACCGCTCCCAAGGAGCGATTCCACAAGGAAAATGGGACCACAATACTACGAAATAGGCACTACAAACTACACTAATCAACTCCCCCACACTTAACCCTTACTCGCCCTCGAGTAAGCACAAACTAACTACTATACTAGCCGAGTGGGTATTAGCGCACCCTACGCCCTTTCAACTCACGCGAGTGCACTTAGAGGAAAAGTGCACTCCGCAAGGCAAGTGGGGTCTTGCGACAAAACTGTGGATGCAACCGGACACAAAACACACAAACAAACAAACGCACAAACAAACACACAAAAGGTTGCACCCAAAAGAAAAGAAGTACCGCTTCCCTCAAACAAGCGGTGAAAGAAGCACCGGTTTAGGACTCAAGGCAAGTGACAACGTTCCCAAGCTAGCAATACAAACCAAGGTGGACTAGACCCTAATAGTATGACGACAAAGCAACAAAAACGTTGGTAACTTACCTAGGTTCCTCCTAACCTTCTAAGAACATACTACGAGACGATCGGCGGAGTGGGAAGTGAAGAACCACGGTGTTAGTCGACACTGTAGGTAAGTGAGACCCCGCCCCCTTTAGCAAAGAGCCAAGAGGGTCGTCCCATGCCCGAAACCGCCTAACTAGTCCAAGTAAAAAGGGTGGAAAAACATGCAAAATGAGGGAAGACCGACTAATGCCGCTATCATCCTTCCTCGGGACTCGGTCCTTCGGTAGGCTCTTCACGGCAAAAGTCGGAAAAAGGCTTATTTTTGTGGGGTTAAGATCTTTTTGTGAATCGGGTTTTCTTTTGGCATTTTCTCTTTTCTTTTGCATTTTTGCCTTGTTTTGCCATGCCATTCTTTTTCTTCTTTTCTATTTTCTTTTTGGCTTTTGTGCCTTTTCTTTTTCTTCATTCTTTTCTTTCTTTCATTTTCTTTCTTTTTCGTTTCTTTGCCCTTTTGGCAAGATTTGGCTTTTTGGCATTTTTTGTATGACAAGAAAGGGAGAAATCAACACTTTGCGATTTATTGTGTGGATATGTGTAGGAGTTAGGTGAATGGGTGAGTCGGGACGGCGCCTTCCCTTCAAACCCACAAAAAGTGGAGAACTTGGACTAATTAAACAATCCCAAACACGGTCACCTAGGGGACGGGACTCGGTAACCAAGGCCTTATCACATCATGGGTGGTCATAATGGTCAAAATGCAAATCCCGTAGTAAATCCCTAGTAAGCTAGGTGGACTCAAGGTAAGAAACCAACGAAATCATTGATTTAGGGTCATTCTACTAGACTAAAGTCCGAGACTCGATCTATACTACTAAAAAGGGAAAGTAAACACTTGCACACTAGCCCCTAAACCGGGTTTTCGAAAACCATTTACACACAAGACACACAACAAAACATAAAACAAAGACTCGACAAAAACAAAAGAAAAAGAAACAAGAGCAACATAACAAGAATCAACACAAAACGAACACAAATTAAAACACAAACACCACCCCTATCTTCAAACAAGTCTCCAAATCCACCACAATCTTTACAAAGCTCCTCCCGAGCACACATCATCACAAAACTCCTCCAAACTCACAAGAAGCAAAGAGGGAATAAGGGATGAAGAGATGTTACCGGAAGTCTTGAAAGCTCACCAAAGCTAATGGCGATTAGGCAACCTATAAGGAAAAGAGGGGGGCAAAACACGCACAACAAAACAAATATACGACACAATGACACAAGAGGAAAACACATAAAAGAAAAATCTTTTTGATTTTTGTGAATTTTTTTCAAATTTTTAGGGTTTTTAAAGATTTTTTTTTTCAAAAACTAAGAAAATAAAACTAACTACGCTAGAATATCGCTCCCCCACACTTAAGTCGAGCCATGTCCTCATGCTCGACCGTAGTGCATGGAGCACAAAAGAAAAAGAAAATAAATTACGAAAATAAAGCTAAAAAAAACAAAAATAAGGGTGAAGAAAATGGTAGAAGGTGTCCGGCCGGGGTGTAGTCAAGTCACCATGGGCCGAGACAAGAAAAGATATGGAAGGGGGAAGAAAAATAAAAAGAATGAAATAAAAGGAAATGGGAGGGGAGGGCTAGGTGTAATCAAGTCACCTAGCCCGGATTCCGCCCAAATCCGACTAATTCCTAAAAAAAAAGGGTGAAAATCTTGAGAAATTTGGATTTTGAAAAGACTCTCGATGTAGTCACGTCATCGAGAGTCGGGAGCAAGCATACCAAGGCCTCGAAGGCCACCATGACCCAAAGGATAAGGGGGAAAGGGAATAAACAAAGAAGACAAGCAATAAAAACGGAAAAGAGAGGATAGTTGCCGTACCATACGGTTACCAACTCACTCGCTCCATCGTCTCATAAGTCAATATAGGCACTTAGCTTGTCCAAATCGTCGTTATTCCTCTTCAATTGCGATCCGGTTCCATGGTTGGGGCACAAATGCAAAATGAGGTGGGTTTTGGATGCGAAAGTCGGTTTGAAGTGAATAGAAAGTGAGGTGAAGACATGTATGTGAGGTGTAAGGGTCATACAATGAGAGTAAGGACATGTAGGGAGGTTGGGAGGGGGTATATAGTGGTTGGGTGGTCTCAAATAACGAAGAAAAGAGCCAACGGAGGACAAGGGGTCCATCCCGGTCGGGATGGGTGGTCCCGGTCGGGATGGCTGTCTCGTCCCGGTCGGGAAGACCTCGTCCCGGTCGGGACGGACTGCCAGTGAACCCAACTTTTGCGTACCTCATCCCGGTCGGGATGGCATCCTTCCCGGTCGGGATGGGCCTTCCATCCCAGACGGGATGACCTCTTCTAGGCCGGGAAGAGTCTCCAAACCCTCTATAGCACCCAAAAGCTCGAACCGAGCCTCAAAAACCGACTTCCCTTCACACAATCCAAGCTCCAACAATGACCGCTCTTCCCTAGGAATCACTTCCACTTCACACCTATCACACTAAACTCAAACAACACATCAAATTCCCTCCCTCACAACGCTCATCAATCATCCAAATAATCAAGAGTTTCACAAAAGCAAACAAACTAAAAGGGAAAGAGATATATACAAAGAGACGGTTCTTGTGGAACTCCGTCAAACCAAGGTGGTATATTCTTCATTCTTTTTCAACAACCAAGATTTCTTCCATCTCCATCAAGGGCACGAAGAAACAAGTCGAAGGCCCTAGCAAAGTCTTCAATCAAGCTAGTAACATAAGCATCCACAAACCAAGGCTCTTCATGGCCTTGTCTCGACGTTCCCGGGGCATCCCGATCTACTAAGTTCAATGGCTTGAACTTGTACTTTCGATCCTTCGGTATATACCCAAACGTCCATCTATCCTCATGTGGCCCCAAGGGAGGCTCATCTTCATCCTTTTTGCTCTTCAACTTGTCATTAAACCCATGACATGGGCTCTCATCCTCCTCCAAATCGGAGTCATCATCTTCAAGTACATAAGAGTACTTCTTCAAGCTTTGTCCCAACTCTCCCCCTAGATCGGTGTCTTTAGTGGCTTGGATCATGTTGCATGACTCATCATTAGTAGGCGAAGTGTTTCCTTGAAGGTCAAACACTAACTTCTCTTCGCCTAGCTCGAAAGTGATCCTACCATTCTTCACATCGATCATAGCACCGGCGGTATGTAGAAATGGGCGCCCAAGAATAATGGGAGTGTTGGCATCTTCCGGCATATCGAGCACGATGAAGTCAACCGGAATGAAGAACTTACCGATCCTCACCGGCACATCCTCTAGCATCCCCAATGGTCGGTTGAGTGAACTATCGGCCATTTGGAGTGTGATAGAGGTACTTTTGAGCTCCTTCATCCCAAGTCGGCAACAAATGGAGTAAGGAATGATGCTTACACTCGCACCCAAATCACATAAAGCTCTTTCAATCTTGTAATGCCCTATGGTGCAAGGGATCGAGAACCTACCCGGATCCTTCAACTTAGGAAGCGTAGAACCTTGAATGAGCTCGCTCACCACCCTTGTGAACGCGATGGTCTCTTCCTTGTCGACGGATCTCTTCCTAGCCAATATTTCTCTCATAAATTTTCCATATGCCGGGATTTGGGTAAGTAGCTCGGTGAATGGGACACTCACATCCAACTTCTTCACTATGTTAAGGAACTTGTCATATTGAGTGTCCACCTTAGTCTTCATTTGCCTTGATGGGAAAGGCAACTTTACTTGATATTTATTTGGCTCAATCGGGGTGGGCTCTTCAAATGACACTTTCTTTTTACCCTTATCTTTAGCTTGAAGTGTGGTTTGCTTGTCTTGTTGAGGTTTCTCAACCTCCCATAAGACTTGCTCCTCCGTTGGATTGTCAAAGCTTGAGCTCTCTTGAGTTGGAGGTGTCATCTTTCTTGTCGGTTCTTGCACCGGCTCTTGCTCACTCGGGAATGGGGGGGAATCATAAGATGTACCTCTCCTTGTGGTGATGGCATTGACATGCTCAAAAGTCGGAGTTACACCTTGAGGGGGTAATTGCCCTCTTTGTCTTGAGGAACTTCCCGATGCAAGTTGTGCCACTTGATTTTCAATCATCTTCATGTGAGTTTTCATTTCCTTGTTTTCCATTAAAATTTGATTAATGGCTCCTTGTTGTGACATTTGTGCATCTAATTGCCTCTTTTGCAATTCATGAGTATCCCTATAGATATCCACCATTTGTTTTTGCATGTCGAAATCCCGTGGTGGTGATGATGGATTATGCGGTGTATTGGTGAGAGCTAAGGGAGTACCATAGTCATGAATAGGAGATCGGCTCCTAGGCTTGCTTTGTTGTTGATTTCCTTGAGTTGCTTGATGTTGACGGTTCCCTTGGAACCCATGAGAATTGCCTTGATTAAGGCCTTGATTGTTGCCATGGTTGTGGTTTTGATAGCCTTGGTTGAAGTTCCCTTGTTGGAACCCTTGATTGTTGTTGAATGAACCTTGGTTACCTTGCTTGAAGTTGTTGAAAGGTTTTGAGTTGCCTTGGTAACCTTGGTTGTTGTCCCTTAAGGGAGGTGGAACATAAGGACGATGTTGTTGTTGGTGTTGAAGAGCTTGTTGTTGAGGGACTTGATTGGAAGCTTGGTATTGATTAGAATAGGAAGTACCTTGCTTGAATGCTTGAAAGGCATTCACTTGCTCAATACTCCCTCTACAATTCATAGGGTCATGACCAACGATTCCACAATTATCGCACATCCCATAATAAGGCAAAGGAGGTGCAAATCCTAAAGCATTCACTTCATAAATCGAGGCTTGGTTGGAGGGACCGATGCTTTGGACTTGAGTGAGGTGGCCTTGAAGTTTCTTGTCAATGGATTCCATGTGTGTCTTCAATTGAGCCCCAAGGTCAATGTTTAATTGAGTTATAGCATCAACCTCGTGCCTACCTCCTCAGTTTGCCTTCCTAGGCCTAGAGTATTGCGAATTATGCACCGCCATCTCTTCGATTCTCGCCCAAGTTTGGTCATCATCGACCTCGGTGAACCTACCATTGGAGCCCATATTAAGTATAGTTCTTGAGTCCTCATAAAGACCGTTCCAAAATTGTTGGACCAAGAACCATTGTGAAAGTCCATGATGGGGGCACGATCTAACCAAAGACTTGAACCGCTCCCAAGCTTCATATAAGCTCTCCTCATCCCGTTGTTGGAAACCGGTGATGGAGGCTCTAAGCAAATTAGTCTTCTCCGGAGGGTAGAAAGTTTGGTAGAATGCCAAAGCAAGTTTCTTCCAAGTGTCGATGCCCATGGTTGCCCTATCGAGACCTTTAATCCATTGCTTCGCTTTTCCAATAAGAGAAAATGGAAATAAAACCCATCGGATTTGATCTTGTGTAACCCCGGGTTGAGAGATAGCGTCGCAATAATCGGAGAAGGTCTCCATATGTTGGTGCGGGTCTTCGGTGGGCAAACCGCTAAATTGATTTCTCTCCACAAGTTGTATGAAGTGGGTCTTGGCCGTAAAATTTCCGGCATAAGCGGCCGGTAGAGCATTGGGTCCCGGCAAGACGTCTTCCGTGAATGTGGAGTGGGAGGAAAACTTCGGCATTATTGGATGTAAGGGAGAAGATGGTGTAGACGGAGTTGATGTAGATGTAGATGGGGAACTAGGACTAGAATCTCCAAAGGGATTGGTGAAATTCCCTTCGGCCGTCTCTCGATATGCTTCCTCACTATCGCTTCCTTGAGCTTGCTCTTGATGGGTATTGCTTGCACTTGGTTGAGAGATCCTAACCCGGTTAATCGTCCGTTGGCGAAAAGCTCGAAAAAGCCTCTCCGGCTCTGGATTAAAGAGAAAGGATTCGCCTCCCCGCCTAGGCATACACTACACACTAGAACAAACGTGAGAACACCTAGTGCTTTATAGGCACTAGGTAACGACAATAAGCAAGCACAACTAGAGACAAAGAGAAAAGAAAGCTAAGGAATCAAGAAAAACTAGAGAATATTCACAAGAGATTATAGAAGGGCACAAAGGAGGGTAACTAAGTCTAGAAATAAGCAAACAAAGTCTAAACAATGCACCGTCCCCGGCAACGGCGCCAAATTGATGGTAGGATTTGTCGTGGATCCCACCGCCAATTAAATAACCAACTAGCACCTAACGGTAGTTAGGGTAAGTCGGGTCGTGTCCACGGAGACGGTATTGCAAGGTTTAAACTAAATCGGCCTAGAACTAGACTACGCTACCAAACAACACAAAGAACTAATACTAGATGAATTATGATGAGAGGAGAAGTAGGAAGTGAACTAACAATCAACTAGGCTAAACGAGGTTAAGCTAGAATAACTAAACACAAACCAATTATCAAACTAAAGAAATGATGACTAACTAACAAGATGGATCAAATATGGAAGGAAAGGAGTGGGTTAGGTCGGGTTCATAAGTGTAGTAGGGTGACTTAGGTTGATTAAGGGTGTAGGTGCCTCCTAATTGCTAGGTTCGGTCCGGGCGATAGCAACTTAAACCGATGTCGATGACAATGCTCAACATATCCACACTCAAGCAAACAATGGGTAGAAGAAAACTAGCATGAGAAGCATGGCCACTACAACTCATACAAGCATATCAACAAACACATGGTGAGCCAAATATGTGACTAGCAATAAAGAACCATCCTTTACCCCTAATCAAACCCTAATCACCCATAATCTACCCTTAATCCCCCTACTAACTCACAAATAAACTACTCACTCATGGTCAAACTAACTATAACAATGAAAGGATAAAACAACTCCACAATCCAAACATTCATCATCAAGAACAATATAAACACTAACAACAAACACTAAGTAAAGATTCAAACTTGATTCAATATCAATAAACAAGAGAAAAGAAGGATTATACCAACACTAGATGAAGGAAAAGATGAAATCTTGCATAAAAGAGAAACCCAAATAATCCCAAGGTTGTCAATCTTGGAGAAGTCTTCAAGTATCTTCTTAATACAAGCACTAATTAACTAGGATTAACTAAGATTAACTAAGGATTAATGAGAGATTCAAACTAATATGAAGAACTAAATCTAGGGTTTATATGTTGTAGAGAGGCTTAAGAGAGGCTAAACTAATGTAGGATCCATAAACAATACAAGAGGTAAGTATTTATAGGGTTACAAATGGAAGGGAATTGGAAGAAAAGAATTGCGGGCTACAGTCAGGTGGTCCCGACCGGGACGGACCATCCCGACCGGGACGGACCCACCATCCCGACCGGGACGGGTTGGTCCCGACCGGGACGGCCTTGCAGTGGCCTCCTCCAAAGTGCACTTCATCCCCGACGGGATGAGGTGCATACCCGTCGGGGATGGGTCTTGTAGGCCTCCAATATGACCCTTTTGGTTCCTCCTTGCTTCACATGAGCTTCTCATCGATTCTCGGGACTCGGGATCGGGTCTCGGAGGCTCGGGATTGGGTCCCAAGGTCTCGGGGTCGATTCCGAAGCATCGAGTCATCGCTCCTTTACTCCGTTGGCTCCAAAATGTGTATGTATAGAGTCGGAATCGCTCCAACTCATCCAAATCGGTCTCGGGAACCTGAAATGAACTAAAGGAAGCATAAGAAGCCCCTAAACCGCTCCCAAGGAGCGATTCCACAAGGAAAATGGGACCAAAATACTACGAAATAGGCACTACAAACTACACTAATCAAGTAACGTCCTAAACTTACCTTTAGGCGATACGAATCGATCTCGTACATGTCCTCGACAGAGGCCTCCCGAAATCCCAAAAAATTGGAGAAGAATGGAGGATTATTGTGACAACGGAACCTGAAACTGGAGGTACGAAGAACACATGCTCGGAAACTTCAAGCGACAACAACAATAGTAACATCAAACAACAGCAACATCTCCCGACCGCAACGATCATGAGTACAAACAGAACGATAGAAAAACTCAACTGATAATGAAACAACAACAGTAGAAATGAAGAGCAACAACAGTGACGAAGAGGACGTACAAACAGTACCAAGGAATAGTATTAACAAACACTGCTGAACGCAAATAGGTCGCGAAACGGCAACAGTAATTTCAACAGCGACACCAGCCAATAACACCAACAAGAGTACATCAACAACTAACATTGACAACAGGTACAACACGCAATGACGAGAACAACAACAGCAGTACGATGCAGATAAAACAACGATGACAGAAATGGAAGGGCAACAGGGCGACAACAACAAAACAGCAATAGTTATGGACAGCAGTTGCATCAAGAAGAAGAACGAACAACGGAGGAACGATAGAGAAATAGAAAGCATGGGCGTTAACAATAGTAACAACAGACACAAAGCAACAACGAACGACGGCAGAAAACAGACAAAACGAAAAAGAACAAGAAGAAGAAAGGAAAACGAAGAAGTTAAACGAATGAACCACCTGAGTCCAGATCGAAGATGTCAGCCAAAAGGACGCAGACAGACTAGCAACAAAGACGACATTAGTAGCAGCAGAACGAGAAGGAGACGAAAAAAAGAGATTCCAGAAGAAGATTGATGATGGTGAAGATTGTTTGTTTGTGTGTTTTCGTGTTCGGTTGTATCCACAGTTTTGTCGCAAGACCTCACTTGCCTTGCGGAGAGCACTTTTCCTCTAAGTATTCTCGCATGAGTTAAAAGGGCGTAGAGTGCCCTAATACCCGCTCGGCTAGTATTCTAGTTTCTATTAGTTTAGTAGTTAGTTCGTGCTTACTCGAGGGCGAGTAAGGGTTAAGTGTGGGGGAGTTGATAAGTGTGTTTTGTATTATTTATTTCTCGTGTTTGGTCCCGTTTTCTCTTGTGGAATCTCTCTTTAGAGAGGTTTCGAGGCTACTTACGCTTCTTCTAGCTTGTTTTAGGTTCCTAAGGCCTATCTTGGAGAAATGGAACGATTCCGACTCGTTTCCGACGCATATGGAGCCAATGAAGAGAAGCGACGATGATTCGGTGACTTAGACTCGATCCCGAGTCTCATGATGATATCCCTAGAATCGAGCATCGATAAGAAGCCTAGGAAGAGCAAATAAGGACACATCACGGTCGGGAAGGGCCCATCACGGCCTGGATGAGAAGACGAGAAGAGAGGAGCTGCTGTGGGGCCATCCCGGGAGGGAGCACATCCATCCCGACCGGGACCACTCCTTCCCGACCGGGACCACTCCTTCCCGACCGGGATCACCATCTTCCCGGCCAGGAAGGACCCAGATCAGCCCCGTTTTCATTCTTTTGCCTCCCTTGCTTATGGAACCCTATATATACCTCTCTCTTGTATTGTTTTAAGACATTACCTTACATCCACGAAACCCTAGACTACTTTAGGTTAGATTAGCTTATATTAGTGTAGATTAGCTTAATCACACCTTAATTACTCTTCTAGTAAGCCTTAATCTAGTTAGTTACTCTTGTATTATTGGAATTCTTGAAGATTCTATCAAGATTGACTACCCTGGTGGATGTATTTGGGTTTTCTTTTATGCAATTGTTCATCTTTTCCATTCATCTTCTAGTTGGTATAATCTTTCTTCTCTCTTTTCTCTTAATCTTTCATAGTTAGTAAAGTTTACATCTTTATTTATTGTTTGTGGTTCTTCCTTATTTGTTCTTCATAATGAATGAGGTTGTCCTTGTGGTTGTTTCCCTAGTTTATGTTAGTTTTAGTTTAATTATGTGTGATTAGTTTTCCCCTAGGGTTAGTAAGGGGATTGGGTATGATTAGGGATGATTAGGGTGAGATGGATGATGTTAGTTGTTATTTCCTAATGCATTGCACTCTACATGTTTGATGAAATGCTTGTGAGACTTGAGACGATCACTCTTTGTTTTTCTTGCTTCTTCTCTTGCATGTTCTTGTTTGGTGTTGGGTTTGGTTCCTCCACTAGTAGCGAGAGCGTG
This sequence comes from Agrostemma githago, assembly GCA_958450325.1. Taxonomy (NCBI): domain Eukaryota; kingdom Viridiplantae; phylum Streptophyta; class Magnoliopsida; order Caryophyllales; family Caryophyllaceae; genus Agrostemma; species Agrostemma githago. Next base: position 35,729,675 of record OY288242.1, read on the forward strand.
GTGAGGAGGCCCCTAGGCCGTTTAAGTAGCGAAAGCCCGATTGTAACCTATGCTACGAAGCATGCTAGCAACCCCGTTTCCCCTTTTGAATCTCCTTGGCATCCATGAACACGACGTAGCCCTAGTTTCCTTCTTATTGATATACCTCGTTTTCCGTTATCACTAGTTGCTCGCTTTGCCTTCTTATTTCGTGTTTTAGACTTTAGTTTAGTCACTAGTCAACCTTAGTCAATCAACCATTACCTTAGTTTCTGTTGAACCTAGTCTTAGACCATAGCACCCTCTAGTTCGTAACTCCCGTCCCTGTGGATTTCGACTCGACTTACCCTAGCTACCAAACCTAGGTTAGTTGGTTTATCTTGATCGGTGGGATTGACGACAAATCCAACCGTCAAATTTGGCGCCGTTGCCGGGGACGACGTAGTTTAGATTCTTGTATGCTTAGTTTTAGACTTGGTTCTTGATTTTTATGTTTTCTTCTCCTTGTGATTCTCCGTTCTTAATTCTTGTGTGCTCATTTCTCTCTTCCTAGTGCTTCAAAAGCACTAGGCTTATAACGTTTGCTCAAGTGTTTCTAGTTCATTCAATGTAGAAAGGCAACGCTATGCATTCAAGCTACTATCAATCATCATGAGACAATCATGGGACAAACTACCAAGACCCACAATTTTGCCAACTATCTCAATCTCATCAACAATCTTATGAACCCCCTTCATTTGGTTACCATAGAAGTTCTCAAGGATCATTCCAACATCGTAACAATTACCAAATACCTTCACATTACCCACAACCAAAAATCCCCAACTTTGAGCTTTGTCAAATGATGATTCAAATGCAAAAGAGTCAACAAGAGATGATGATTCAAATAAAAAGGGACCAAGAGGAGTTCATGGCCCAAAAAGAGGTGCAAGGTGCTCGAATCAATGCACTCATGGCTCGTTACACGATGTTGACCACTCGAGCTCCGCAACTTGTTGAGGAAGGTTCATTTGGGCAAGAAGATCGGTTGTCTCCACAAGGCAATCGAACCGATTATGAAGCCACGAATGAAGAAGGGAAGGTCAACCAAGAGATCATTGTTGAGAGTTGCTTGGATGGTGAAGCTATGGGAATAATGGAGGAAGTTGAAGCTTCAAGGCTTGATCATGAGGAGGAAATTGAACATGATTCTCAAATTAACTCTTGTGAAGCCAATGTATTGGCCATTAAATTGGATTTATATGATTTCCTTCGTGATGAACCGGATCTTATTTTTGGAGAGATCATGAGTGAAAATCCAAAGCCAAGTGAAGATAAGACTCCTCTAGACCAATTTGACAAGGTGAGTGAAAATGAAGGCGATACATGGGAGAAAGAGATAGATGCCTTAGAACTTGCCTTAAATGGGAAGTTGGGGGAGCCGATTGGGGGATTTGGAGATGCTATGCTAGACCAAACCGTCGAAGAAATTGAGGCCGCCATCAAAGGCCTTGAATTTCCTCATGGTGAGAATTCTAGTAAGGACAACGATAAGGTCTCCCCTAGAGCCTCCAATGAAGAAAACTTGATGCCTTCACCTCCTTTATCACACTTAATTTCGAGTCCCTTGTCTTGTAAGAAGGTTGATGAATTGGATCCTTGTCGGGCGGAGAAGAAGAATTTTATTCTTGATCCCGTAGAAGAAGCAACACCCTTAGGGTGCGATCTCCCAACCCATAACGCCAAGCATGACCTTAGACCACTATACCTACCGGATGGTCATAAGAGTCGTTACTTTGTTGGTTGGAAAGACCCGGGTGATCACGAGAAACCCGAGCATGAAGATGATCGCTTCTTACCTCCGACTTGGAAGCTTTTGAAGATAGCTTGGCTCGGCCACATTAGCCCTCATGAAGATGTTGCTAGAGCATTTGATTTACTTCTCCGAGCCCTTGATGGCTATGGGATCGTAGACGGTGAGAGTATCATGTTGTAAATATCTCTTTTCTCTTCTTTTGAGTTTTTTTTTGTATTTGTATTTGTGTGATTGGTTGGTTTGTTTCTAAGATTTGTAAGTTTTTGTGGAGTTCTTGTCATTTGGAGTTTTCTTGAGTGATGCAAGGGAGGGATCTTTGATGTGGTTATTGAGTTTGGTTGATAGGTTTGAAGTGAAGATGAAGAATTAAAAAGGGTTATGGATGATAGAAGCTTCAAAGCTTGGTGGAGGAAGTCATTTTTTGAGCTTGGTACAAGCTTTTGGGGACGGGATCTTGGATCCCGAGGTAGTACTTGTCATTTGGGTGGAATGCTATTAATGAATGAAGGCTTTTTGGCTCGGGAAACATGCCATCCCGACCGTGATCATTACCATCACGGCCGGGACGAAGTGAGCAACAAAGCAGGGGGTACTGACATGCCTTCCCGACCGGGAGCAATGTCTTCCCGACCGGGATGAGGTCTTCCCGACCAAGATGGGGCCGTCAAGACCGGGAAGGACCCCAACCAGCCTCTTTCGCCTTCTTTTCTTCATTTAAGCCCCACCCCACCACTTTATACCCCCACCCAACCTCCCTACTCGCCTTTGCCACTATCATTTCACCCTTACACTTCAATTTTACACCCTCATCTCATCTTCTCATCTCTATACACCGAGTTTCCCCTTAAATCCCAACCTCATTACACCAATGCAATCCCGATGCTCCAACCATGCGACTACATTTAGGAAGAAGAGGAATAACGATGATGAAGATAAGCAAGGTACCGATAACGATCATTGAGACGATGAAGATGATTGAGTTGCTAACCGTTTGGTAGGCGACTCTTCTTTCTTTTTTGTCTTTTATTTCTAGTCTCTCTTTGTATGTTCACCTTCTTTTTATCCATTTTGGGTCACGGTGGCCCTTAGGGCCCTTGTGATTATTGCTCCCGATTCTCGATGATGTGATTACATCGATAATCATTTGAAAATCCAATCTGACAAGTTCTTTTCACTTTTTCTTTATTTTTTATTCCCTTTTTGGTAAGATTTAGTCAGATTTGGGCGGAATCGGGGCTAGTTGACTTGATTACACCTAGCCCTCCCCTCCCATTTCCTTTTATTTTCTTCTTTTTATTTCTTCTCCAATCCATATCTTTTCTCGTCTCGACCCTTGGTGACTTGATTACACCTCGGCCTGACACATTCTACCCTTTCTTCACTTTGATTTTTGATTTTTAGCTCTATTTTCCCTTTTTCTTTTCTTTTTAGTGTCTTCCACACACTACCGATCAAGAATGAGGACATTGCTTGGTTTAAGTGTGGGGGGAGCGATATCTTAGTCTAGTTTAGTTTTATTTTCGTAGTTTTTTCTAAAATCTTAAAAAACCCTAAAAATTTGAAAAATTTCTTAAAAATCAAAAAGATTTTCTTTTGTGTCTTTTTTTCTTTTGTGTCTTTTTGTCGTATATTTGTTGTGTTGTGTGTTTTTTGCCTCCCCGATTTCCTTGTAGGTTGCGTGATCGTCGATAAGTTTCGGGAAGCTCAAGACATCCGGTAATATCCTTGCATTTCTTTCTCCTTTTTCCTTTTGTGGAGTTTGGAGGATGTTTTGTGATGATGTGTGCTCGGGTGGAGGTTTTTGGAGTTTGTGGTTGATGTGGTTGCTTGTTTGGAAGTTTCGGCGTGGTGTTTGTTTATTTCTTTGTGCGTTTGTTTTGTTTTGTTTTGTTTTAGTTCGTTTTGTCTTGTATAGTTTGTGAGTCTAGCGTAGAAAATGTTTTCGAAAACCTGGTTTTGAGGCTAGTGCACAAGTGTTTACTTTCCCTTGCTAGTGATATGAATCGATTCTTGGACTTTAGTCTAGTAGAATGACTTTAAATAATTAGTTTCGTTGGTTTCTTACCTTGAGTCCACCTAGTCTACTAGGGATTTACTGCGGGATTTGCATTTTGACCACTTTGACCACCCACGAAGTAAAAATGCCTTGGTTTCCGAGTCATGTCTCTTAGGTGACCATGTTCGAAATTGTTTGATTAGTCCAAGTTTCCTCCTTTTTGTGGGTTTGAAGGGAAATCGCGCCCGACTCACCCATTTCCCTACCTTCTACACATATCTCACAAATAAGTTGCATCGCCGAGGTTTCTATACTTACTTGGTTGCAAGAATTGTTTATGATACAAAAATTGGCCAAAAGGGCAAACCAAGAAAAAGAAAGAAAAAAAAAGAAAAAAAAGAAGAAAAAGAAAAGTCACAACAATTCAAAAACAAAATACAAAAGAAGAAAAAGGAATGACATAACAAATCAAAAGCAAAATGCAAAAGAAGAAAGATGCCAAGAAAATCAATTCACAAAAAAAAATCTCACCCCTAAAAAATAAGCCTTTTACCGATTGTTATCGTGAAGTTCCTACCAAAGGACCTAGTCCATAGGAAGGATGATAGCGGTAATAGTCGGTCTTCCCTCATTTTGCAACCATTATTCACCTTTTTACTTGGACTAGTTAGGCTATTTTTGAGCTTGGGACGACCCTCTTGGCTTATCGCTAAAGGAGGCGGGGTTTCACTTTACCTACAGTATCGACTAACTCCGTGGTTCATCCTTTTTCCATCCCGCCTATCGTCCCGTAGTACGTTCTTAGAAGGTTAGGAGGACCTAGGTAAGTTACCAACGTTATTATTGCTTGGTTGTCATACTATTAGGGTTTTGTCCATATCGATTTGTGTTATTAGCTTGGGAACGTTGTCACTTGCCTTGAGTCCTTAACCGGTGCTTCTTTCACCACTTTGTTGAGGGAAGTGGTATTTGTTTCTTTTTGGATGCAACCGATTTTATGTTTGTTTGTTGGTTTGTTTGTGTGTTTTTGTGTTCGGTTGTATCCACAGTTTTGTCGCAAGACCTCACTTGCCTTGCGGAGAGCACTTTTCCTCTAAGTGTTTTCGCGTGAGTTGAAACGGCGTAGGGTGCCCTAATACCCGCTCGGCTAGTATTCTAGTTTCTATTAGTTTAGTAGTTAGTTCGTGCTTACTCGAGGGCGAGTAAGGGTTAAGTGTGGGGGAGTTGATAAGTGTGTTTTGTATTGTTTATTTCTTGTGTATGGTCCCGTTTTCTCTTGTGGAATCTCTCTTTAGAGCGGTTTCGAGGCTACTTACGCTTCTTCTAGCTTGTTTTAGGTTCCTAAGGCCTATCTTGGAGAAATGGAACGATTCCGACTCGTTTCCGACGCATATGGAGCCAATGAAGAGAAGCGACAATGATTCGGTGACTTAGACTCGATCCCGAGTCTTATGAAGATATCCCTAGCATTGAGCATCGATAAGGATCCTAGGAAGAGCAAATAAGAACCCATCACGGTCGGGAAGGACCCATCACGGTCGGGATGAGAAGACGAGAAGAGAGGAGCTGCTGTGGAGCCATCCCGGCAGGGAGCACATCCATCCCGACCGGGACCCTCCTTCCCGACCGGGATCACCACCTTCCTGGCCGGGAAGGACCCAGATCAGCCCCGTTTTCATTCTTTCGCCTCCCTTGCTTATGGAACCCTATATATACCCCTCTCTTGTATTGTTTTAAGACATTACCTTACATCCACGAAACCCTAGATTACTTTAGGTTAGATTAGCTTAGATTAGTGTAGATTAGCTTAATCACTCCTTAATTACTCTTCTATTAAGCCTTAATCTAGTTAGTTACTCTTGTATTATTGGAATTCTTGAAGATTCTATCAAGATTGACAATCTTGGTGGATGTATTTGGGTTTTGTTTTATGCAAGTGTTCATCTTTTCCATTCATCTTCTAGTTGGTATAATCTTTCTTCTCTCTTTTCCCTTAATCTTTCATAGTTAGTAAAGTTTACATCTTTATTTATTGTTTGTGGTTCTTCCTTATTTGTTCTTCATAATGAATGAGGTTGTCCTTGTGGTTGTTTCCATAGTTTATGTTAGTTTCAGTTTAATTATGTGTGATTAGTTTTCCCCTAGCACTAGTACAAAAAACACATTTGGCTTGTGGAAAAGGTTACGGTTGCATATAATAACCGTAACCAAAATATTCTATAGGAATAGGATTTATAAATGGGTACGGTTGTATCAAAAAAACTGTAGCCAAATAGAAGATGCTTTGGTTGAGTTTATAAATGGTAGCCAAAAGTGGTTATAAAGGGTAACGGTTGTAATCTAGAAACCGTGACCAAATATAAAAGGCTTCGGTTGAGTTTTTAACCGTAGAAAGAAGTGATTTTAAATGGCAATAGTTGTAACTAAATAACCGTACGTCCGTAACCTTATGTAACAAAAATAAAATTAATTTTGTATAAATAAGGTGCTAAATGTTATCATACCAATTTTTATTTTAATTTCCTAATCATACCAAGTTTAAAAAGAATCCCTTAATTATACTACAAACCCTCACCCATGCCTGATTTTGTAATCACTAAATAATCATAATTTATGTTTTCATGATAATAATAATAATAATAATAATAATAATCCTAATGCTAAGTAATTCTATACCCAGGTCACTCACGCACGAACCGCAGTCCCCAAACTCACAAAAACCCTCGTCTTCTGCAGAACACACGAATTCCCCGCATTTCATCACCCCAATTCCGTAATTACAGAACTTCACAAAACCGTCGACATCCCTAATTGCAGAATCTTACCTCAATTCCTCGAATTGCGGAACTTCAACCCGAAATTGAATCACCTAATTCAATACCCAGGTCGGTCAAGAAAGTCGATTGGAAGCTTGAAGAAATGAATCGATTTACCTCTTCCTCGCTTCCCTTCAACAGTATCGTGATATTCGTTAAGTTATGCCGGAACTCGTATATATATTTTTGCTTCACTCCCTTCAATTGTTATTTTTGTCGGTCGTATATATGTTTAGTTTTGCCGGAACTCCTATCATTAAGTAACGTGATATTCGCTTAGTACTTGAGCATTTAGTCAGATCATGTATGTTTATGATACTTGAAAATGTATATGGATACCTCTTTGAAGTTTGATGAAGTCTGTGTGTCGAAATATTTCAACCATGAGATATTTGATCACCGAATCGACATCGATGATTAGAAACACAGTTTTTTCCCTTTATCAAACAAATATGATAGAGGTGTAGTTGCTTTCAGTGCATAATAGTTTGATGTTTTGACTGCAGGATTCTCATCATTATTAATAAATTCAAAGATGTGGGAACTGTATTTATGGGTAAAAGTGAACCGGGCACCATACGTGAGGGCGACACAGTAGTGGTCATGTCGAACAGGGTTTGTTTTTGAATTTTATATAGCTTTTGTACTTGAGCCGTGTTAACTGGACTAGATGGCACCTTTTTTTGCAGGCTACTGTGAAAGTTCTTGTTGTATACATTGATGAAAGTAAAGTCAAATATGATGAACCAGGTGAAAATCTACAAGTGAGATTGTCTAGGATTTAAGAAGATATATTGCCAGGCTTTGTCATGTCAAGTGTCTGTAAGCACATAAATTTCAGTCAGCACTTTACGAATCAATATTGGCAACAGACCCATATAACTTGGCTTTTGTTTTTCTGAATCTGAGTTTTCTTCAATTATTCATTGCTGGGATGAATTAATCAATTATTCATTACTTTTTATATATTTTTGAGATATTCTCTAATAAACTATCGTTAGAAATAGATGGTGATTTCCTTGTCTCTTTCACCACATGACAAACCAGTAGAGTTGCTGCAGTCAACTATTGAATAGAAATTAATTCTAACATATGTGTTCTCTTATCCTATTATGGTGCAGCCAAGCCAATTGCACCTGTTACTAGGTTTCAAGCTCAGTTGCACATCATTGAGTTGGTTGAAAACGTATGTGAAATCCCTTTTTCATTTATGTCATTGGAACTGATGTTCTTGTTATTTATCCCCTTTTCATTTATGTATCTGTTGATTTACCTCTTACCGTCTGCTGAATAATTTTTTGTATATTCGCCTCGTTGCTTTTATAGGCAATTTTCACTACTGGATTTAGGGTGATCTTGCATATTCATTCTGTTGATGGGTAATGTGAGTAGTGATTTTATACAACAGATTGATCTCAAGACTAAGAAACCCATGAAGAAAAAACCTTTGTTTGGGGCCGTTATCAATTTGTCATATGCTGTATTCAGGTTTGTTCTCTTTGCTCAACTATTTTCTTCTCACTTCCCTATTCTATGTAAGGAATATTTTATTGAATCGGAAAGAAAATAAAGAACAATGGAGGGTTTTATAATTATTAAACTTGAGATTTACAATCTCACTTTGATCTTAACTTAATTTACCCATGTACTTCTATCGTTTGTCAATAACCGTTTATTGTTTTCCCGTCAATTGCGTTATATTTGCTTACCCGAGCTGTGATGCAATCCCCTAGGGCCCGTTCGAGGAAGTGTTCAAGGCGGTCGAGATGTGGATCACGGACCAGGTTTACAGGATAACTCTTACCATTGAGCTAACTCTTGTTCTGATTTTACTAAATTTTGTTGAATGTCATTTTCAATTGGCAAATTTCTACTTGCACTTCAGGTAAATGAATTAGTGGAAATCCTTAAAATAAATTTAGAGAAGTGAATCACAAATATGACGATGATGGTGCTCTGTTGCATAGAAAATATATTCTTAGTTCAAACACCTATCTCGTGAGCAACAACAAAGCTTTTTGGTTAGTGTTATTGTTTTGAAAGCACTACTTCTATATTTTTGTTTGAGTTATCTGATTGCACAAGAATTCAAGCCTTTTTAAGTAGAAGTTTATTTGGGAGGCATGCCAAGATTGGACTTTATTGATATATACGGAGTAATTAGTAGCTGTTGTGGCATTGTTGCGTCTCGGCATCAAATTAGAGGTTAGCCAAAGTAGAATCAACTATATGCATCATTTGTACTATTGTACCCGTCATGGAGGACGACACTTTATTATGCAATATTGAGCTTCCATAAATTTACTTTCCAGGATCAATATTTTTTCACTGTATCGAACATCGTACCTTGAGCTATTGTCTGTTACCCTATGATATTTTTGCATAAATCTTTCCTTTGGTCACAGGGATAGCAAGGGTGGTATGATGCGGGAACCATTCCGTTTGCTGCCATCATTGTTGCTATTGTTAAAGGTATATTTGGATCTTTTTGTAAGATGAATTTAATAATGCCGACAAGGATGAACATAATCTTGTCGATGCTTACATCTTCATATTCTTTTTTAAATGGATAAGAGAGTTTTTGAAAGCGTGTTATTTTTTTTTGTAGGTAAGGCGGGACAAACAATTGGTCAAAATAGTAGAATTGGTGTTTGATCACGTCTCCTTTCAGTTTGTGTTGTAAACCCAGCTTGAATGGAGCTTTTGGATTGTTGAAGCGTGAAAGAAAGGACACGCATATTATTATAAAGTGATCGATCATATCAGTCGAGAAGCAATGCTAGAAAGGGCCTCTTCTTTTGAAGATTGAATTTCTTAAAAACTTTACAACGGTTGATCGACTCTAATAAGCTTAAATTGATGTCCCCTAGAATTTTTGTTGTTGTTGGTTTCAATAGCTAGCTTTTTCTAGGTTGTATTGTTTTGGATAATGTAAAAATATTTTGGATAATGTAAAAAAAGAATTCTTTCAGTGGTTACTAATATTAGTTTCAACTTTTATTAATAGTTTTTTTTTTGAATTTTTAAATGAGAAATGACTTCGGTTATTTATTGTGAACTGAAGTCTTTAATGTATTTTTGCCTACGGTTATAGTCATTAACCGAAGCATTTTATTAACCTTTGGCTTCGGTTTCCTATAAACAGCCGAAGCCTTTACTTGCCTTTGGCTACGGTTGTTACAGTTAACCGATGTTGTTACCCACTTTTGGCTTCGGTTCAACAAAACAACCGAAGCCTTTACTACATTTTTGGCTTCGGTTCTCATAAAACACCGTTACCATAAATATTTTTAGCTTCGCCACATAACCGAATCCAGAACTCATAGACTTAATGCTACGCCTTGATTTACTACGCCCATATAACCGAAGCCATATGTCCTTTTTAACCGAAGCCACAAGTGCTTTTTGTACTAGTGTAGGGTTAGTAGGGGGATTGGGTGTGATTAGGGATGATTAGGGTGAGATGGGTGATGTTAGTTGTTGTTTTTTGTAGTTTCCTAATGCCTTGCAATCTACATGTTTGATGAAATGCTTGTGAGACTTGAGACGATCACTTGTTTTTCTTGCTTCTTCTCTTGCATGTTTTTGTTGGGTGTTGGGTTTGGTTCCTCCACTAGTAGCGAGAACGTGGTGAGGAGGCCCCTAGGCCGTTTAAGTAGCGAGAGCCCGAATGTAACCTAGGCTACGAAGCATGCTAGCAACCCTGTTTCCCCTTTTAAATCTCCTTGGCATCCATGAACCCAACCTAGCCCTAGTTTCCTTCTTATTGATATACCTCGTTTTCTGTTATCACTAGTTGCTCGTTTTGCCTTCTTATTTCGTGTTTTAGACTTTAGTTTAGTCATTAGTCAACCTTAGTCAATCAGCCATTACCTTAGTTTCTCTTGAACCTAGTCTTAGACCATAGTACCCTCCAGTTCGTAACTCCCGTACCTGTAGATTACGACTCGACTTACCGTAGCTACCAAGCCTAGGTTAGTTGGTTTATATCTTGATCGGTGGGATTCACGACAAATCCAACTGTCAGTTTCCTAGGTTAAAATAATGGGATGGGGTTAGGTGATCAATAAAATCGAGTCACTAATCGACCCACACAAGTATCGGTCCAAAACGAGTAATAAAAACAAGCAAACCGAACAGAATGCAAATGACGCATAAAATAGAATATTTCACGAGGTTAAAATAAATATCCGAAACGAAAACAAACTTTAGGAAGATAAGTAAAATAAAATGTCTCTCGAGATTAAAATAAACGTTTACGATTAAAATAACGTTTCTTGAAAACATTAACGAACGTACGATGAAAATGAATTAAATTGATTTCTCGAGGAAAATAATAAATATTTTGACGAATCTTATTAAGATGAGTCCGAGTTGAAAAATAGAAATTTGAGCTTAAGTCGAAAGAGTTTAGAGTTCAATCGTCAAAATAGAAGTTCAATAAAAATTAAACGAATAATCAAATGGGGATAAAAATAAAAATATATTTTAAATATAGGAAGACTTTTCGAGACAACTAGAATAAAAGGAATCCAAAACGCTTGAAACATAAATTCGCTTATAATAATTTTAAGAATTACGAGTTAAGTCGTAAATATAATAAAATATGAATAAAATTTAATTTATAAAAATAGGGGTGTTACAACCTTCCCCACTAAAAGAACTTTCGTCCTCGAAACTTACAAGAACTCAAAAACACAAAGTAAAACAAACTTATAAACTTGAATAGAATGAGGATACTTAACTCGCACAAAATCTCAATTTAGAGGAATTGTACAATTTCAAACGTGATATGAAATCGAGCGCAAAATTTTATTTCAAGACAAGAAGAGCTGGGAAGCTACCCGAAATATAAACTCTTTCAAATTATTAAAATCGTAAGTAATATTAATTTGATAAAATAACGACGATAAATAATATTTTTAAACGAACTCGAGGGAAAGAGAATACCCAAAACATTTTGAAAACAACAGTAAAAAAAATTTGATTAAGAAATTCGACGATACTTCGTTTTAAGACAAACCAAAATTTAGCTTTGAGAAATCAAATTTTGGAGCTAGAAAAAACGGACCAGACGTAAGATGTTTTCAATAACAAATAAAAAAACACCGACAATAAAACAAAAACTTAAACATACAAATTATTTCGAAAATATTAAACTGTTTTACATATTAATCTTATAGAAATGAAAAATAGTTGCAAATATGAAAGTTTTAATAAAATGTTGATCGCTTCAAAATCAAAATCTAAAACAATTTCGAAATACTTTACGATAAATTATTAATGGCCTTTTGACGGAGAACAAAATGTAGATATCAACTAAGAATGAAAAAAACGAAGTATATACTTCATAAATTAGAACTCAAAAATGTTAAATTTCGCGACAACCGAAAAGTTTAACTTAGTCAAACTTTTTACGGAGCGAGGAGTTTCATAATTTCAAATTATACCTCAAAATGTTAAAGTTTCGCATAAAACCAAAAGTTTAAATTTGTCCGACTTTTGATAAAAGTAGGGAGTTCGGAAAAAGGTTAAAGGATAAATAGAAAAAGGATAAACGATAAATCAAAACAAAAGTTTTCAAACCCGATTAAGAGATGGAAGGAATTGATGATAACCAAAGAAGTAGAATTTGAGAGAATTGGGTGGGTGGGGGGGGGGGGGACGGGATTGAGAGTTAGACAAAGCTCTCAAGAAATATTTGAAGACACTAACCATCTCGAGATTCCTAGTACGACTCCCAAAACCAAGGTTCCCAAATCCATCAAAACAGTATTAAGTCTGTTAATATCAGGCAATTACATTGTTTTACTCTGTCTACTACTTCAAAGATTATAAAATGCTACAGCCTCCAATACAAAAATTTACTTCCTCATACACTCGTTCAAATCCATAGGGTAAAAGTCCACCAAAAGATTCAAAATCAAATCATGTTACCGAAATTCCACAAATTGCCACAACACGACCAAACCAATTAACTAACAAGGCTCTAAAACTGTTCGAAGCTCATCAGGTTGTACTCGAGGTATGTTCCATGACAATTGAGTGAGAAACAATAAACAAAATCCACCAAAAGACAATGTTCGGATACGGAATCCTCAAAAATGATTTCATCACCATGTTTAAAACATCACAAGTAGACAGAGATTGGGAAAGTACCACAAATTCTAAAACGCGTTCAATCCTATAGGTAATCGTATACACTCACGTTTCAAATACGTCATTCGACTAATGTTTCTGAGAAGTCCATCAAATTTCAAACAGCAACGACGCCACCATAATATGTTTAATCACTCAACGAAGCCACAATCTCGTTGGTGAAAGGGTTATGAACTATAAATTCCATCAAAATGATTGACATCAAAGTATTCCTCAAAACAACACAGTAAATTCAAACTGTGACTGTGCAAGATATTTCTGTTACTCAAGGCTAACAACAATCTATTCAGGTTTAGACTACGCATATCAAAAGTTCATAGGTTACAACCTTACACAACGATCAATGATCTAATCCTTAAGAAACAGGGGTAATCTATGTCAATCAACATTCGCTAAAACATTAACGAGAACCTGTAGTGGCACCAAAACACTTAGGCTAAGACTTTAAACCGTGATCTAAGATCCCAATCATTTACAATGTAATCCCCTAGAAATTCTAACGTGATACAGTGGCGGAAACACTGTAGATTTGGGATTAAAACACACTGATGTTCTATATTTTAATAAAAGAACGGTCAGTCAATACATAGGTCACTTTTTATAAAAGGGCTAAAATAAATATTCTCCAAACAAGGTTACAAAAATCCATAAATAAGCATGAATGAAGGAAGAGTAGGATCCACGCTACTCGCTAGCTCACACCCAAATCCCAGCAGCAAATACCTGTCATGTTATAAATATAACAGCCACGTCAGTGAGGAGTAACTCGGACGTTCTCCCAGGCATATTATACCATATGGAAAATAATAGTATTAATATGTCAAAATATATTAAAATGGAAAACGTTAAAACGATATAATAAGAATAAGCTTTCAAAGAAAACTTAAAACATTAGCCAACCTGCAAATCAAAAATCAATCGATAAAAATTAATATATTCAAAATGGTGTTATGGATAGGATTAGTGTCGACGGCTAGACTTTCACTAGGAGAATACTAAAACTAGCTTCGAGAACTTAGTTCAAACAAATCAAACCTCGATCTCTAACTAGGCTAATCAACCATAATAAGACGGCGACTTATGAATGCGTGGTTCTAGTTTAAGATAATATGCACACCCCTCCCGAGCACCATAAATACTCAGTTCAACCCGACGGCGTCTTACACTGCGAGGCACGAGTTTAAGGTCAAAATGTACACACACTTCCGAACACCATATATGCTCGGTTCAACAACCAGTGTGCCCCATAAAGACACACCAACCTTATAGTTGATGGCAAAAGCGTAAACCCCAGAATATATTACTCTAACCCCACACTTGTCCTTATTCCATAACTCCAAAACAAGCCACTATAGATATTGAGAATAAATAATCATTATAATAATATGAAGGTAAAAGGAATAAACATTTTATAATAAAAAGGGAAACTTTCGATAATTAGAAACTTACTATTTTTAGAAACTTACTTAAATAGAAATTTTGTTATAGAAAATACGTAAGTTATTAAAATAAGTGAAACGTATAAAAAAACATTTTTAATGAAATTAACATTTTATTATTAACATTGTTATCGTAACTTTAATATATTTCTAAATTCGTTACTCAAAATATAAATGAAATATAATAAGTTAATATCCAGTATTTTATAAATAATTAGAAAATTGAGTTAAAACTATAAATTTTAGAAAAGAGATGTTTTAAGAAAAACCAAAATTAATTGAGTCAACGAGTTTTATAAATGAAATGGGATTTACAAAGATTCCGAATTATTTTCAACAAATAGATTTTATTAATAAATAATACGGATTTTCGAGCAGGATCCTAAGAGACGGCACCTCCAACTCGACCGGCTGGATTGCTTCCATTCCGTAGGTTAGGTAAAACGGCGTTGCACCGGTTGCTTTACGGATTAACGTTCGGCATCCCCATAGTGCAAAGGGTATTTTATCGGGCCAATCCCGATAATTGTCAGCCATTTTTTTGAGTATGGTGACAATCGTCTTATTAGCCGCTTCTACCGCTCCATTTGTTTGGGGTCAGTAGGGAGAAGATGTATGCCTTTGAATCTTATACTTAGTTAGCAAGACTGTTGTCTCGGCTTGGAAATGAGTCCCGTGGTCACTGATAAATTCGTGCGGGGTCCTGTATCGGCATATTATCTTGTTCTGGATAAACTTGGCAACATGTTTGGCATTGAGAATTCGGTAAGATTCAGCCTCGACCCATTTTGTGAAATAGTCGATGGCTACTAAAATGAAGCAGTGTCCACCGGTCCCAGAAGGATTTATCTTCCCGATTATGTCGATACCCCATGTCGAAAATGGCCAAGGTGACGTTATGGTATATAGTAGGGATGGCGGCATATACTGTACATTGGCAAAGACTTGACAGTTATGACAATGCTTGACATATAGCTGGCAATTGGTCTCCATGCTATTCAGTAATATCCGAGCCTCATGATTTTCCGGACTAGCATCTGGGCATTCATGTGTGGGCCACACTCGCCATCGTGTACTTCGGCCATAACCTTTTAAACATTAGTTTTTTCGACACATAGGAGAAGAGCCCCTTGTGCTGTCTTTTTGTATAGCTGTCCGTCGTTGGTACGGACGAACTGGGTTGCCAGCCTTCGCAAAGCTTTCCTGGCTCGGTTGTCGGCTCCGGGTGGATATTCCCCGGTTGTCAAGTATGCTAGGACAGCTTGATACCATGGCTCGGGATCAGGTATGTCAATGTCTTCAATGTCGTGGACGTATGATGGCTTAGACTGTCTTTCGACACAAATCGGCATACTAGTCACGTGATCGGGAATATTTAATAAAGATGCCAGTTTTGAGAGTGCATCCGCAAACTGATTTTCTTCCCGAGGTAAGTATATATACTCTACCTTTTGGAATTGTTTCTCGAGATCCTTTACTCGTGTCTGGTAGGCCACGAGATTGACATTTCGAGTTTTCCACTTTTGGAGCGCTTGATTAATGACCAGAGATGAATCGCCGTGTACTCGGAGGTTTGTGACCCCTAAGTCGGCGACGGCTAGTAGCTCATGGATACATGCTTCGTATTCAGTAGCATTATTCGTAACGTCAAAGTCTAATTTGATAGACACGGGAGTATGCTCTCCTTTTGGTGAGATTAGAAGAATTCCGACTCCAAACCCTCGAAAATTGGATGCCCCGTCGAAGTATAAATCTCATGTTTCAGTATCAGTATGGAAAATGTCTTCATCTGGGAAGGACCAAGTGTCGGTGTGTCCTTCTTCGGTTATGGGACTGTCGGTGAGAAATTCGGCTACTATTCGGCCTTTAATGGCTTTTAATGGGACGAAATTTAGATCGAATTCTGCCAACATTAGGGTCCATCTTGACATTCTGCCATTGAGGATGGGCTTTTCGAAGAGGTACTTGATTGGATCCATTTTTGACAGTACCTACACCTCGTAGCTGAGCATATAATGTCGAAGCTTCTTAGTGGCCCAAACTAGAGCTAAACATGTCTTTTTGAGCATGGTGTATTTGCATTCATACTCTAAAAACTTCTTGCTGATGTAGTAGATAGCTCGTTCTTCGGAGTTGACCGTTTGAGCTAGCATAGCCCCCATGGCTGTCTCGGTCGTTGTAAGGTATAACGACAGAGGCAAACCGGGTTGAGGTGGCATCATCACGGGTGGAGCAGACAAGATTTCTTTGATTTTATCAATGGCTGCCTGACATTTGTCGTCACATAATATTCGTTCCCCTATCTTCAGTTTCTTGAAAATCGGTTCACATACCATGGTTAATTTTGAGATGAATCTGCTAATGTATTGAACCTTGCCGAGAAATCCTCTTATTTCTTTTTCGGTTTTAAAAGGTTGCATCTCGGTAATGGCCTTGATTTTAGCTGGGTCGACTTCGATACCACGTTGGCTAACGATATGACCCAGTAATTTGCTAGACGTTACCCCGAAGCTGCATTTCTGAGGGTTTAACCTCATATTGTACTTGCGTAATCGGGTGAAGAATTTCCTCTGGGCGGTGATGTGACCATCCCTGTTTTTAGATTTAACGATCATGTCGTTCACGTAAACTTCCACTTCTTTATGCATCATGTCATGTAGTAAAGTGGTGGCGGTTCGTTGATATCTGGCACCGGCACTGATAAGACCGAATGGCATGACAGTATAGCAGTAAGTACTCCAAGGTGTAATGAAGGTGGTCTTACCCATATCTTCTTCTGCCATTTTTATTTGGTTATACCCGGCATACCCATCCATAAATGATAGAAGGACATGATCAGCTGTGTTATCCATCAGTATGTTGATGTGTGGTAACGGGAAATCGTCTTTCGGGCTTGCTTTGTTATGGTCCTTGAAATCTACGCAGACACGCACCTTACCGTCCTTTTTAAGGACCGGCACGATGTTCGCAACCCAGTCTGGATATTCGGATACTTGTATGAAGCCGACTTTGAATTGTTTATCGACTTCTTCCTTGACCTTAAGGGACCATTCGGGCCTCATTCGGCGGAGCTTCTGCTTGACCGACTTGAATCCGTCTTTAATCGGTATATGATGTTCGACTATTTCCCGGTCTATCCCTGGCATGTCCTAGAAGGACCATGCGAAGACATCTTTGAATTCTGGGAGGAGGTTCGTGAATTGTTGTTTCTCCTCGGGATCTAAGGATAACCCTATCTTAAGTATCCGAGGTTCTAAGGTTGATCCCACATTAATGGACTCGGTTTCTTCGATTACTGGGTTCCGGGATTCCCTTTGCTCTAGCTGCTCGATCAGATGTGGAGGTAGGGGTACCTGTTTGTCGGGTTTCTCAATGTCATTGGACAAAACATTTTTGAAATTGAAAGTATTTTGAAAATGAGACAAGTCGTAAGCAGAACGGTTGTTATTATTGATTGAGAATTTAGAAAATAGCTCGAAAAGAGCTGCCATCTGATCATTGGTCAGTGGCGGGATAGGTAAGGTGCTCGGGACAGACCCCAAAGCACCAGGAATAACTAAAGGGAGAGGGAGAGTTATAGGAGTGACTCTAGCACCGGACTCACTAGACTCGATCTCAGACTCAGACTCAGACTCCGACTCAGACTCAGACTCAGGCATTTCTCGTTCTCCAATGATCTGCTTGTAAATGCTTCCTTGATTGTCAGTCCATTTGACAGTCTTCCTCCAAGCTCTCTTTCCCGTCTCGAATCCTACGTCCGAGATTAGCTTTGTTGGGTCAAACCTATTGCTGCAAAGAATAAGATTGACTAGATCCTCTTTTGGTGTTGGGGCTGCGATTTCCTCCCCAAAAAGTAGCCCTAGGACGAGCTCGGCTTTGTTAGGATCATCTGACTGGACGAGGGCGAAGACATCGTCCGGGATGTAGTTACAGTCCAGGGCCAAGTAGGTCCCAGGGTGTATAACATTGGGTTGGTACAGACCAACCTGGACAACCCCGAATACTGGTGTGACGAAGTAGTCGGTTAGTCGTGGGCTATAAGGGCTCAAGTAGATACCCTTAATAATGTTGCAGGCTTTTTCAATTCCTGCTCGGACAACATTATCTGGAGTTATAGCATAACCAAGGCCGAAGTGAAAGTCTTCGTTCTTGAGAACCTCGATAATCTTCCCAGCTGGAAGATTTGGTCGGGAGGTAGCCCTCGGCAGATACCCTAGGTTTTGTAGCATCGTGTCGATGCTAGTTGTGAAGTAGGGTCCTGAAGAGAAACTCGTCTTTGATCATTCCTATGAAATTGAATCCCCAGAGATCCGTGTGTCCCGAGGTGTTACAGTTAGCCATAGTCATAGGTGTAGCCTCCAACGTGATGACACTATCATGTAAAGGCAACTTGATTTTCCGGTGGAGGATACCGCCTTTACTGCGTGGATCCATGGCCTCCGATCCCTAGGAGCAGGTTAAAGAAGGTAGTGACGTCGATTACTTGAAACTCCAACTCCTTTTCTATCGGGCCCGTTATGATGGTTAGTTTCACGGCTCCAACTACCGACCTTGGGCTTCCGTCGAAAGCCTGGATGGTTTGATGGGTCGGAATATAGTCAGCCTCGGTAATGCCGAGGGCTTTAGCGGTCCTCAAGGGGAGGAATTTGACTGTGGACCCATCGTCAATTAGGGTCATCGGGAGGTACTTTCCAAGGCAGATCACCGTGATATAGAGGGCCATGTTGTGGGTAGGCCCGAATGACGGTAGATCGGCGTTGGAGAAGGTAATTAGTGGGCCTTCTTCCTTAGCGTTGCCTTTTAGGTGAGGTAGGACCGTGGCTACCATTTCAGCTGGAGTAGTCGAGGAGTCGATCTTGACTTGATCGAGGGCCTTAGTGAGTACCTCTCGATGTTTCTGTGAGCTAACTAAGAGTTGCCATATAGAGAGGTCAACTCGAGTCTTCTTTAGTTGCTTCACGAGAGTCTTTTTGGTGGTCGGCTCTTCCGGAACGGCCTCCACGTACCCTAACTGGTTCAGTGACTGTAGGAGCATCCCTAAGGTGGTTACTGGCTAAGGCCTTGGACTTAACCTTCTGGATCTCCTCGGGAGTGATGGGACAACTTCCCCTTTGGTGAGGTACACATCGTCCTCGTCATCGCACCAGAACCCGTTTATTTGCGGGATGAAGGGAGAAATGAGATGTGAACAGTCAACTACTTCTCCGGAAAAAATGGCGTGAGTGGCTAAAGGATTGTCTTTATTACTGGGCTTGCCTCCGGGTAAGGGGATCTTACCATTTTCGATTAGATCTTGGATTAAATGCTTGAGCTTCCAGCATTTCTCGCTGTCGTGCCCATTGCCCCGATGGTATTGGCAATAGGCCTGGATGTCGTAGGCCTTGGAGCGACGCTCGACTGGGATTTCGGATGTTGGGCCTATCGGTTAGATAAGACCTTTTGACGATAGCCTTTGTAAGGCTTGTGTATAGGTAGTACCTATATCGGTGAATACCCGCGGTGTGGTATTCCTCTTGGACGGGGTATCAAGTAGATTGACCTCGTCGAAGATGCTGCGAGTAGCAGCTGCGGTTGTGGGCTTGCTTGTGGATGAGCTGGCCCCTTGATAACCTTTAGTAGAGGCCTTAGTAAGGCTCTCTAATCTCAAGTTATCCTCAATCCTCGTCCCCATTTTGGTTAAGGTGGCGAAGTTGGGTATGATCGCGTACCGGAGATGGACCCGGTAAGAGGGAAGGAGATTCTTCACGAAGGCCTCCACTAAGACTTTTTCACTGGGCTTATCGACCAGCTTCACACTCTCGGCCCTCCATCGCTGAAGGTATTTCGTAAATCCTTCCTTGGGTTCCTGGGCCATAACCTCTAGGGTGCGCATTGTGGTCTAGATTTCAGTGTTGTCGGCATAGTTCCGAACAAATTCCGTCGCCACGTCATCCCAAGTTTTGTATTTCTTGGAATCAAGCCTGTAGTACCAGGCCTTTGGATGCTTCTCGAGAGAGGAAGCAAAAAGGTGCTTGAACATGGTCGATTTTACCCCCTTAACCGCCATGAATTCCTTAAAATCCCGAATGTGATGCACCGGGTCTTCAGTACCCTCGAACATTGGGATGCTCGTAAGGTTGAGGTTGGCGGGCAGTTCATCATTCAAGGGTGAGTAAGTGCGAGCATTCTCCGTGTGAATCGAGTTGTTGGTTGATAAATGGACCCGTTCCTGCAGTTTGCGGACTTCACCGGTCAATTCAGCTAAGGGCCCCGTGGGAAAACTTGTTAACTGGATATTCCAACAAAAGGAATGCCTCTGGGTCAAATGGGTCAACACGACCTACCTGAAAGGGATTGATTGGAACGAGTATAGACCCCCGTCGGACTCTTCTTGGACGTGGAGGACTATTTGTAAAACGAAAGATAAACTTATGAGTGGATTTGAAAACAACAGCTGGTCTGGTGATCCTCAAGGATACTCGATTGGTGAAGGATACAAATGGCTCATAGGGAGAGGTACCAAGCCTGAATGGACTCCGATGGTGTGGAATAAGTGGACTTTACCGAAGTACTCTATTATCACCTGGCTAATGCTCAATGATGGCCTGAATTTGAGGAATAAGTTACATAAAATCGGGGTATGCTCTGAAGTTGACTGCTGTTTATGTGAGACTGAAATAGAAACAACGGAGCATCTTTTCCAACGATGTGCATACAACAGTAAGATTAGGACAACAATTGAACTGAAAACGGACTGTAAAATTCTTGAAATTGAGAATTTCAAAGACTGTCGCCATGATACAGTGGAAGGAAATGCACAAGCCATGATCATTAATGCTTTCATCCATACGATGTGGCTGACTCGTAACACAACCAGGCTGAATAAAGCCCTGAAACATCCTGAGGTTACTATCAATTGTGTCCTCGAAGCTGTCAAAGAACAAGCAAAGTAAGCACTTACCATGGTGAAGAATTTGCGCAAGGAAGAACGTATTAGAAAACTGATTTTAAATTGCAGATAAGTCTTTATTAGGAGAGGGTATAATTTATGCGCTTTATGTTCATTCGGGTTGCGAGGATACTCCTTGCACTCTCCACATCGATGTAAATTCATCTTGTGAATGATATAATATACTTACATTTACACCAAAAAAAGGGCCCCGTAACCTCGGTCCCACCACCAGGAGTTCCTTGTTCCACGGCGCTTACACGGGTAATGAGAGATATCTGGTCTTCCCTCATTTTCGTCATTTGGGTCTCGATTTTAGCCAACGAGGCTGCCAACTGGTCCACAGCTTCTTGCATCTTGGATCTGGTGAAGGGTAGCCTGTCTGTAAGAATACCCCGTAATCAGAAACAGAACCCGGATCTTGGAACCCAAAAAGAAAAGGCACATCCCGAGCAAGAAAACGAGTAGACAAGAAAACGACTCGAGGTTGACAAACAGCTAAACGGATGACTCGTGGATGGTGTAATTTCCTTAGGATTCGGCAGAGTGCGCGTAGTCCGGTTCGAAGGAAGGTCTACGTGAGAATTCCCAGGCTTTGGACTCGAAAGTGTAAACGGGCCCGCCTTTGTAGGAGTACGTCCTACATAGGTGGGCCGTGCCTTGACAAGTAAGGCGGACTGGGATAGGGAGGAAACCCGTGTTGTACGATCGACGGAGTTTCAACGCTAGACACTTTGACAACTTATGATAAGACCCGACACTACTAAATACGGGAAGTCGTAGGAAGAGGAAATTTTGAAAAGGGAAATTTGAATTTTTAGAAAAACTCCGAGAAAGTCGGATGGACAACCCGATTTTTTTTGAAAATCGAAAAACGAGTCGTCGGGCCGATTTTTGAAGGTTTTGAAAGTGTTCGGGCAGCATACCGGCTAGAAATAGGCTATTTTGAATAAAATCGTAAGTCTTAAATTCGGTAGCTTCCCGGGTTTTGAAAAATGGATAATTTTGAAAATATGCAAGTTTTTTGAAATAACGGTTTTTGAAAAAGATGACATGTAAATCAAGTAGCACGTAGTCATGGAAGCAATATATCGACACCATGTATGCTCTTAAACTAAGTCTCGGTCGATCGAAGTAGGGTATATACCAACAACGACGGCTTTCTCGCAAATCAGGACGGACTTCCTAAGCCGAATTGGACTTAGAACATGTTGTGAGACCCATGCGAGTTCAGCCATAGAAATATTTAGTGCACCCATTTAGTAATGCACTGCGGTATAGTGGGACGTCGGTTACAAGTAACCGGCCCGGGAAAGAATTGGGTTATGCATGAACCATCGAACTAAAATGCGTACATTACTAATCGAACGATTTCTTTTCGAGTCTCACCCTAGGAACCCTGATGACAAGTGGTACATCAGGAATCTCCAGCGGAGTCGCCAAATTGTGGACATGACATAGGTCCACCCCAACGCGGCCACGCGCGGGTTTGGGGAGGTGGATGAATCTCATGTGAGATGGATCTCGAATTGAAATTTAAATCGAAGTTGGAGTCGCCACCGAACTTTGTGGGAGTTCGGGACCATTCGAACCCACTCTATGTCGTAGTGGGCCGTGCACAAAGTACGGCCCATTCCGATTTCAGAGTTTATTGGGTTCGTCCATTTGCATTGCGATACCGATTCCGACATTATCGGAAATCGGGTATTGAATGAATCTCGTATGCCAATGGTTTAGGACATCCAGAAACCACGGTTCTGAGTAAGGGGTGTAGGTACGTGTTGGGAAGTTCACAAAGAACACCCAACCCCGCCCGCACTTAGCGGCCTTTACTAAGATATCGTTCGTTGTTCGTGTACGCGTGTTAGTTTGACAGTTGAATGATATGGAAACAAGGCTTTTTAGACTAAACATGTGAATTATGTTTGTTCTACGTCGTTTAATGCATCTTGAACTAAGTCGGAGTTGTTTTAGCATGTGAGATTCGTTTTAGTACAATAAAACAAAAGAAATGCGAACATTGGAACAAACGAGTTAGTAATGATACAATGGTTTGTAAAAAGATTAGAATGACATAAACGATATGAGGCAAGGTTTTGAAAAGATTAGGACACGTGATAAACTTGACATGTGTTGACCGAAGTCGTTAAAAAGGTTTTATCGAAGCTCAAAATATGTTGAAGGCTCACGGATTTGTCGTGATAGAGACCACTCGATCGAGTCATTGAGGGACCCGATCGAGTGCCTCTTAAAAAATCTTCCTGCTTCGATTTTGAGGTGCCACTCGATCGAGTCAGGTATGACACTCGATCGAGTGGTCCTCGAGAAAAGTGTTCTGCCTTTGATTTGGGGTGCCACTCGACCGAGTGGCTATGGCACTAGATTGAGTGCCCCTGTTTGAGTGGTGACTCGGTTTGTAATTCTCGAAATTGCTTTTACTTTTTGAAAATCGATAATTTTGTTAAGTCGTGTAAAAATATGGCACAATTTATACCCGACTTAAAATTTTCAAAACTCGTAAATATTTGATATTCGACTACGAAATCGATATCCAATACTTAAGAGCGATTACTAGGAAAAGAGATGTTTTTTAGAAATTGTTTTCGAATCGAAATAAATCCCTCCGCATTGTAATGTCGTTTTGGTCTTTTTAAGACTATGTTTCTACTACAAAATTAGTCATAGACATGACCTAATAGACATAGGTTAAAATAAAAAACCACATCTATTTTTAATAGACATAGGTTATTAATAAACTTATGTATATAAAAGAGAATATACATAGGGCACCATTAAAACCTATGTCTATAAATTATAGACATAGGTCAAAGTAAAACCTATGTCTATAATATATGAATAGAAGTAGGACATATTAAAAACCCATGTATATTGATGTAATACTAATAAACTAATTGAGTTCATATTAGGTTATTAATGTGGTCAATGGGGATAAATGGAAATTCATATTTCAATTTTTCATGTGCGTTAATTAGGTTATAAATGTGGTCACTTGGAAAACCGTTATACTCCCTCTATCTTCTTGATATTAAGTGAATTATTCTCCAAAATGATATTTTAAAAGGGGATAATTTTTAATTTACTCTAAAACAAATTGATGGACTAAGTTACGAAAAATACTAAAAAAATGGCTATATAATTTCGATATATCAATAATCCAATATACACCAATATACTTCAATCAACCAATTACGTAAATTTTACGTAATTATATTTCTGAAATCTTTCACACAGCAGGTGGTTAATTAATATTAGTGAAAATTGCGATTATTAGACATTAAAATACCAACAAAACGTAAACATAACAACCATTCATTCATTAATGGACGGGTCCAATTAATTAATGGCAACAAAACTCAGATAGCTTAAACGCTAAGCTTCCTCTACTTTACCCACTGGACCACTCCACAGTCCACTCCACATAAACAAATATCAAAATAACCTTACAATCCGAAGAGGCCGATGCGGTGGGTGGTATTACCGGAGGCAAACGTCAGACATATGCCCTCTCTGTATGTCGCTTTCTCCCTAATTGAGTTCATCTTCTGGAGTCACATATCTTCCCTAACACTACCAAAAAATTAGTATCTCCAGAAAATCTAAGATGGAAGCAGAAATGGAGAGAATAGGTAGCGACATAGAAATGGAGAAACACGTTGACGAACAATTTCTTGATGAATTCGACAAAGAAACTCAGCTTTCCAAGGATCGTTTCCATCTTTCCGCCATTTCTATTGCTCAATCTCAAGGTCCTCTTTCTCCTTTAATTTTCTTATTTTTTTGCGATTTCTTACGATTTTGTCAGTGAATTCAATTATTCGAGCGGCGAAGAGAATTGGAATGGAGATTTCTGAGCCTATTGTTGCTTGCATTTCTAATTTGGCCTTCAATTACGCCGGTAATTTCTAAGATCGATTGATTTCTAATTGATTTTCGCTTCATTTGTTTAGTTATAGGGTTTCTGTTGAATGTTTTATTATTTGTCGAATTGTTGTATTGAATTGACGTTTATTTGTGAGCTATACTGCTATGGTGATATGGTCTATGGATTGTTTGAGTATGAACGTATCAAAACACTGAAATCATTTGGTGTCGATTGTGTTTGAACTACGAGTTTTCATATGCTGATTAGTTAGAACTCGTTGTTCAGTAACTACAATCATTTTTGAGTAATAGTCAACTTTTTATGCTACCTTGCATATTCTGTTATGCAGTGTCAAGCAACTAACACACAGTTTAGTAGTTGTGAACTTGTGGCCATTAATTTGTTGTGGTTTAGCTGTGAAGAATGCCTATACATTGGGGTTGGCGTTAATGGAAAGGGAAAGTCATTGTATGATTTGTATCATTATCGCATATTGTTACAGATTGCTTGAATACGAGATGTTTGTTAGCACTTAGCACTGATGTTTAGTGTTGTGTTTGCGTTAGAAGTTTTCTTTTGTTAATTGGTCTAGAATCGGTATCATAGTTCAGCGATTATACCTGTCATATTGTCTCCTATTATTTTGTATGTTCAGCGTTTAGATAATTTTGATATTGTCTCCTTCCTCGAAAGAGAATGAGTGAAAAATCCGACATTTAATTTTTTTTGCTAAATATTATTTTGTATATTGATCTTTGAAATAACAAGCGTAGTTACATTACGAATTCGCTAATTATGTTCATCATAATCCTCCAGCATATTTTATACTCTATATCGAGTAACTCATGCATTCATATGAAATAAACAAATTGGTACACTAAACTGGCAATGCGTTGTTTACATTGAAGTGACAATTCATAATGCAATATTTTTATAAATAATGTGTGGGTTAATTTGTTATTTATCTTTAGCTTGTTTATATCCTCCTATCATTTTCTGAACAGGTATTGGTTTGTGGGCACTTTCATGGTAATCTTGTGTTGTTCCCTTTGCTAAAAGCATACTACTTGAAACGTTCTCGCTAACAATTGAGAATACTTCTTTCGCAACATATTTCGAAGGAGCTCACGGTATATGCTCTGTGTCCAGCATATCAATAACCAGATTTAGTTCCACGCTAACAGAAATTTACTCGGTGAGACTTCACATTTTGACTAATTTGGTTACAGTACTGAAAAGCTTTTTCTGTATGCCTTTTAGATTCTCTCTTTGATAGCATGTTCCATGACTTCATCCATGGTTTCAAATTTCAACTTCAACCAAGTGGTATGGTGAAACCACGGTACAGGGTATTAAACTCTATTTCTGTTTAGTCGAGGTATCGGCCATCATGGCCTAATTTTGCTAATTGTGACTCATATTGCCTCAGTATGCGATAAAATGTGTCGCAGTTATATTTGATTATACCTTAACTAATGGCTGGATCAACTATTTCTTATCTTATTTTGAGTTATAAAATACGTTGGAAGGAAAGAGAAAGAAGAAACACCCATTGTGACCTTTGATTAAGATCTAAACCAGATCAGCTTATTTCTAAAATCTGCTTCTGCAGATAATCTTATATATCCTTCCTTTTATCATATTCTTGTGTAGTACCTGTACCCTCTCATACTCACTGATTCTTTCCTATTTTCCGTTATTTTTATTTTCTTATGCTTCACATTTTCTTTCTGGTAAGTTTTCTGATGATATAATGATAATATTTAACGTGATATTTTATAGTTCTTAAATATTTGTGCCAGTGTTTTGTTAGAACTCATGAGAGGAATTTTTTTCGTATGATAGAGATGAGGGAATGAGCCAATCATGTAATTGATTTATCTTTTTAGTCTTCTTAACATTTTTGTTGTCTCGCGGACTGGAGGAGATGGATGCATTTGCTACGTGGAGTATAATAAAGCCCGGAATACTGTAGCATTTGTCGGGATGAAACAATTAGAGAAGTAAGTCTGGTTCAGTTAGTCTCAACAGACAATTACTCCCGGGATGGTTCCGCAAACATCAGCTATGCAGTTGGTTTCTCGTCTACCGATTTTTTGATTTGGAATTTAGTCTCTTGAAACAAAGGTCCTCATATTTTTCCCTGGGTGTGAATTTATTTGAAGACTCTATGTGCCTCTTTATATGAGCCTGATATTGAATGTGAATGCAGGTTCTGCAAGTCAAATGTGGACGATGGCGTCGCCCTCAAAGTTTTCATATTGGTCAAAGACTAGCTGCTTTGCATATGTCAAGGCATGCTCTATGGGCCTTTCCCCTCTTCACCTACAAACAGTTAATTTTGTTCTCATGCAGTATAGTGAAAATACAATTTTCCTTTGTTAGAGATTTATTATCTGCCCATGATTCCTTAAATTCATGATATTTGGTAGCCGTTGCAAATACAAATTTAACTACCTAGGAGCCTGTTAGCTACTTGAGTTTTTATTTAAAGAGGAAAATCTCTTCCAGTTAAAGGTGCCTCAGAAATACAATGATGCAAACAAATAAAAGTTTTAGTATTCAGCACATCTTCCTACTTTCTATCTCTGATCAACTTGGCTGGTTCTCTGTCAAAAAAATTGTTCTCTAGCTGATATAATATGTTATGTTCAGCATGTTATAAACTGTTAGAAGAATTTATCATTGTCGCCATTTATAGTTTTATCAATTCAACCACCTTATAAATTTTCTCTACTTTTCAGGATGAGATTATCCATATTCATAGACACTTGCTAACAGATATTGAGAAAATGATTTTTCCTCGTAACATGCATCTACAATTCCATGGTAGAGAAATTCACTCCTTGTGCATATTCCCTGAAGTGTTCAAATCTGCATCTACTGTATTATGTTTGACTCACCCAGAATCAAGTTGGATTACCACTGGATGTGAAGATGGAACTGTGAGGCTGACTAGGTATGGCTGTCCATGTAACTCTTGCAGATGGATTTTATGGATTTATAAGATTATATCGAGACAAAAGAAAAGAATATGAATTTATTAGGGGTCCCTTCACATCTTTGCAATCAATGAAAATTTAGGACAAAGATATTGATTTTTTTCCTTTTTCATTCATGGAAACACGAAGAATGTATGAAAGCAAAAACGTATAAAAAAAGTGGAGGTGGCCATGATTTTGAGTTGGGTTGGAGCGAGTTTGTTAACTTGATTTTTTTTTTTCCAATTTATGACCTTAGAATCTTTCACAACTTTTTTAGGGGTTTTAATTTCTCGGAGAACATTTTCTTTGTATGGATTGTGAATTTGAACTTGCTTGCTTGTATCTCCTTAAGTTGTATTAGTATTTGCGTTGTCCCTACAGGAGATTTGAATTGTGAATAATGAACTTACTGGAACATTGGTGAGATAATAGAGATCTACAGTGTATGATGCAGTTGTATCTACGTCGAACTCAACGAGGTCTTCACTCGTGAGTTCGCAGAAGATGGCTACTCCGATGAGGGCCGAGATCTTCATACATGCTACCCGTACCCAGAATGTTCTTGGTAATTCAATCCCCTTTTTAATTCTACCATTTTTCTCTGATTCCCATTTCCTTTTGGATTTTGTTTTGATTTTTAATGTTTCGATTAATTTTGATTTGTTAATTTCCGCCTTGGAAACTCTTTAATGTTGTTAACCCTTGTTTGATTAACAGGAGATAGTTCGGAGAAAGGTTTAGAGGAACATCATGCGCAACGGTGTTTTGATTCTGTCTTGATTCTAGTCGCTTGATTAGCATGTTTATTAGGTTTCTTGATCGGGTATTCAATTTAGATTTGTAGTTAAGTATCTCAATAGTGTGGAAGGAAGAAATGGCTATAATTAATTGTTTTGTTATTAATAAAAATTTTAATTTAACATTTATATGAAAGTGGCTCGCCTATTTTGTAATTTTTTTAAAATTTAGCAGTTCAATAGACATAGGGCGTACAAATAACCCATGTGCATACTATAACAATAAACATAGGGCATACGAAAAACCCATGTCTATATTCATAAATAGACATGGGGCGTATGAAAACCCATGTCTATTGTTTTTATAGACATGGGTTAATCCCGTTGTCTAATATAAAAATAGACGTGGGTAATTAGAAAAACCTATGTCTATGTTTTAGATATACATAGGTAATACGACCTATGTCTAAGTATTTGACAATAGATGTCACTCAACTTAGCATGGGTCGCGAAACCCATGTCTATTAGTGAAAATGACCCATGTCTATTAGTGAAAATGACCCATGTCTATTAGTGAAAATGACCCATGTCTATTTGATGTTTTGTAGTAGTGTGTGACAATTACTTTGGCATCAATGAGAAAAGTTTTTGAAAACGTTTTGTTTGATTGATTCCTTTAGATCCGACATTCGACTATAGAGTTGATATCAAATCGTTAGGGACGACACTTTTATTGTTAATTATCATAGTAGTAATAATAATATTAGAAACAAAAAAAACGACAATGATGGACGATGGACGAGAAAAAATAAAAAAACGTGAGGAAGGAAAAGAAGAACAGAGAAATCGGGATTTGTAACACCCTCAACCTACATGCTAATTTCGACCTCGATCATGGACTCGTAGTAACGGCGCTTGCGTAGGAGTAACGAGGATATAGAAGGAGTTAAGATGTTGTATTTTGGCTTGGTTTTCCTATAGGATTTCTAGGAATGATCGCGACTGTTTTCCGGCATAGTTTTGCCTAAAGTTGCTAGAGATTCGGGTTGTAACTTGACGTCGGGAATTATGGATGTTGGATGTGTGAGTTATGAATGTTGGGAATAATTGATGTGTGTGTGACTGATGTCGTTATTGTGTTGAATGTGGGGGTATTTATAGGATGAAAACACCTCCACTCGGGATAGGAGATTCCCGGTATTTGGATAGGAAAGAGATTTCTTGCAAAGGAAGAAAGCAACGATTGGGGTGAAGTGGGATTCCGTCTAAGGATAGGAGAGACTTGCTTGCATGGGAAGAAATACTTAGTTTTGGCTGAAAAGGAGGCCACTCGATTGGTTCATGGCACTCGATCGAGTGCCTGGTCTAACCTCGATTCTGACTGCTTTTATGAGCCCACTCGACCGAGTGAGCCAATCCACTCGATCGAGTGGAGCTGGACGAGTGATGGCTCTTCAAAAGATAAAACTTTATCTCTTACGGAATTGTTTAATGTTTTTGTAGCTGATTTTTGTGAGGAATCTGACTTAAAACAGGATTCTTGAATGTCGCGTGACAGATTTTCTGTCTCGGTAATGTCTTTGACCGGGGTTTGACTCGGTCGCTAAAAGACGGTTTTGCCCTTGGTCTCGGTTTTGACCCAAATTAGTGTCATTTGACTGGAAACGACCCACTGAACTTTTGGTTTGGTGAGATTTTGACTCCGTTAAAAGCTCTCGCCAATTACTTTTGATTCTGAGTACGAAAACCGAGCGTATTAAGTCATGTTTACGTCCGATCATCATGGGGTGTTCTACGAAAACTGCTATAGACACCTGGCGGTCAAAATGTGGGTGTCTACACCACTCAACTCCAAAGTTCATAGTTTACAACCTTAAACAACGATCAACGATTTAATCCATAAGAAACACGGGTAATCTATGTCAACCAAAATTTCTAACAACATTAATGAAAACCTTTAATGGTACCATAACCAATGATCCCAAATATTCACGATGCATCCATCAAATAAGAATTAGGTAAGAGTCCCAAAGTAATATTATCAGTTAAACTTAGTTCGGTTCTAGATTAGGTACTAGGTATCCATTAAAATATGATATACTCTTACTACTCAAAAATATCATCAACTCTAAGTACTCCAAAATAATCAAGGTAACCTATAACCAAACCTCGAACATCTATAACCTGGGGTTCACTAAGACAGAATCCGGTCTTACCAAAGAATCTCAAGAGAAAAATGGTGGAATAGAAGAATAGAACAAGGATTCACCAACCGAATGAGGATGAGAATATATAAGAGAAGAATTGGAAGAAGTAGAGGAAGGAAGAAAAGAATCGATGATCCTATAATACTAAGTTCTTGAACCAGAGGAGAATCTTCGGCCTCCAGAGATCACAAGGGAACTAAATGGATTAATTCATCTTCTTGTAGAGGAACGAGCACACAAGTCTTGGGTCGCTCCATCTGGATCTACTGCAACATCATGGCACAAGAATCTACTCTTGATCATGTAACCTGTAGCTTAAGCAAACTAAACCGGAGATGAAAAGTCACCATCGACATCTTTCTTGGAGCACCAAGTTGTCCACTCGAGTCAGCAGGCGTTGAGAGTTCTAAGCAGGTCTTGTCCTGATCTGGAGCAGTATCCTATCAATATCTTGTGAATTCATCATCTTCTCGATAAAAGAAACAAATATTCAATGCTAATCATTGAGTTACAAGAACATATAAACCTAACAATTAAGTCATTATTTTGGTTTCTACCCATCTCTCACTAATATTTTTTTTGTTCAAATCATTTACTGGTATTTTTCCTACAATCAGGTGTAAGCGTCGGGAGCAACAATGCTCTGATACCAACTGTAATCCCCTAGAAATTCTAACGCGATACAGTGGCGAAAACACTGTAGATTTGGGATTAAAACACACTGATGTTCTATATTTTAATAAAAGAACGGTCAATACAGAGGCCACTTTTTATAAAAGGGCCAAAATAAATATTCTCCAAACAGGGTTACAAAAATCCATAAACAAACATGAATGAAGGAAAAGTAGGATCCACGCTACTCGCTAGCTCACACCCAAAACCCTGCAGCAAATACCTGTCATGTTATAAACATAACAGCCACGTCAGTGGGCAGTAACTCAGACGTTCTCCCAGCCATATTATATCATATGGAAAATAATAGTATTAATATATCAAAATATATTAAATTGGAAAACGTTAAAACGATATAATAAGAATAAGCTTTCGAAGAAAACTTAAAACATTTGCCAACCTGCAAATCAAAAATCAATCGATAATAATAAAAATATTCAAAATGGCGTTATAGATAGGATTGGTGTCGACGGCTAGACTTTCACTAGGAGAATACTAAAACTAGCTTCAAGAACTTAGTTCAAACAAATAAAACCTCAATCTCTAACTAAGCTACTCAACCATAATAGGACAACGACTTATAAATGCGTGGCCCAAGTTTAAGATAATATGCACACCCCTCCCGAGCACCATAAATACTCAGTTCAACCTGACGACGTCTTACACTGCGAGACACGAGTTTAAGGTCAAAATATACACACACACTCCCGAACACCATATATGCTCGGTTCAACAACCAGTGTGCCCCGTAAAGACACACCAGTCTTATAGTTGATAGCAAAAGCGTAAACCCCAATATATTAATCTAACCCCACACTTGTCCTTATTCCATAACTCCAAAACAAGCCATTATAGATATTGAGAATAAATAATCATTATAATAATATGAAGGTAAAAGGAATAAACATTTTATATTAAAAGGGGAAACTTTCTATAATTAGAAACTTACTATTTTTAGAAACTTACTAAAAATAGAAATTTTGTTACAGAAAATACGTAAGTTATTAAAATAAGTGAAACGTATAAAAAAAATTTCTAATGAAGTTAACATTTTATCACCAGACCAAAAATGGAAGGGGGATTAGGAATAAAAAAAGCTAGCGTGTGGAATGTAGCTGCCGTGGGGAAACTTGTTAACTGGATTTTCGAACAGAAGGACTGCCTCTGGGTCAAATGGATCAACACTACCTACCTGAAAGGAGCTGACTGGAAGGAATATAGTCCTCCGTCGGACTCCCCTTGGACGTAGAGGTCTATTTGTAAAGCGAAAGATAAACCTAAGGGTGGATTTGATAAAAATAGCTGGTCAGATAACCCTCAAGGATACTCGACTGGTGAGGGATACCAATGGCTCATAAGGAGAGGTACCAAGCCAGAATGGACTCCGATGGTGTGGAATAATTGGACTTCACCGAAGCACTTTATTATCACCTGGTTAACGCTCAACGATGGCCTGGATCTGAGGAGTAAGTTACATAAGATTGGGGTATGCTCTGAAATTAACTGCTGTTTCTGCGAGACTGAAAAAGAAACAACGGAGCATCTTTTGCAAAGGTGCACCTACAGCAGCAAGATCCGGACAGCAATTGAAACCAAAATGGACTGTAAAATACTTGAAATTCAGGAATTCAAAGACTGTCGTCATAATACAGTGTAAGGAAAAGCACAAGCCATGATCACTAACGCATTCACTCATACGGTATGGCTGACTCGTAACACAACCAGGCTGAATAAATCCCTGAAACATCCTGAGATTACTATCAATTGCGTCCTCGAAACTGTCAAAGCACAAGCAAAGCAAGCACTGAACCTGGTGAAGAATTTATGTGAGGAAAATCATATTAGAAAACTGATTTTAAGTTGATGAGTCTTTGTTTGAGAAGGTTTTTTATGTGCTTTATGATCCTTCGGGTCGCGAGGATATTCCCTGCACCCACCCCATCGATGTAAATTCCACTTGTGAATGATATAATATACTCACATTTACACACAAAAAAAACATTTTATTATTATCATTGTTATCGTAACTTTAATATATTTCTAAATTCGTTACTCAAAATATAAATAAAATATAATAAGTCAATATACAATATTTTATAAATAATTAGGAAATTGAGTTAAAACTATAAATTTTAGAAAAGAGATGTTTTAAGAAAAACGATATCAAAATTAATTGAGTCAACGAGTTTTATAAATGAAATGAGATTTAAAAAGATTTCAAATTATTTTCAACAAATAGCTTTTATTAATAAATAATACGGATTTTACTAAAAGTAGTCAATTGTAAACAAATAAGAAATTATTAGTGAAAATAGTCTCGACTGAAAATATATTTAAAACAAAAGCGACTATTTTCTCATTTATTAATATAAGTCGTAGGATGAAATTAATTTAATAAATGAGTATATAAATCTCGATTATTATATATCTAAAGTACTATTTGAGTTAAAATTATAAATTAACGAAATACGACGAAAATATGAAATCGATACTATTTAATTACTAGTGTCACGATAACCAACAAAATATTATAAACGATCATAAATAATAAAACTCCTAACGATTTATAAAACGATATCGAAAGTTATAAAATATTGATAAGGCATACGATATAAAAAAAATAACATTATTAGCAATAATAAATAGCTAAAAATAGAAAACCGAAGTTCAAATATTTACTACATACTACTACTCAAACATACGATATAAAATGGAGTAACGTCCTAAAGTTACCTTCGGTCGATAGCCAAAACGAACACGTGCTCGTCCATGATCAGTCCAATCTCCAAAACGTTAGTGATGTCTTTAAGCTCCAACGGAAATCAAGACAGGAGAAATAGAAACAAAGAAATCAGAATAAGAAATGTAGGAACGAATGACAAGAACGACATAATAGAAGGACGGAAAGTAAGGCTCGCGAATCAGGAAAACAAAGAAGATGAAGAGCGGAGAAACGACATCTCAATGTGGCTGCTAACAACCCAATCACGACGCAAGAGCAACAAAACAGACAACAACAACACAAAGAACGTGAAGCAGACAGAAAAATGTAAGGATATCGATAACAATTAAACGTACACAGCACCCGCATAGGCATCAAGCAGCAGCGAACACAAGAAATCAGACGGAGAAGAAAAGAAAGAAGAATGAAGGGAAGAGCAGACTGAACAACAACAAGACGCAGCAGTATCAGTAATAGACAGCATCAGTGCAGCAACAAAAGAAGAGGGAGGAGAAAAAGAAGAAGACGATCAAGGAAAAACCGACGATCGAGGCACGAAAACAACTAACTGCAGTAATCAATAGCAGTAGCAACTAATAACGAAACAGAACAGAAATCATCCCAACTAACATAGAATAATAGCGGGAAACCGGAGACAACACAACAACAATAATAGTTACAGACACGGACAGCAACTAAGGCAGATCGAAGAAGAAAAGGAACGGCAAAAAGAGGATCGCAAAAACCATGTTTATGAGCGGAAAAAAACAACAATAACGACATAATAGCAGTAGGAACAAAAGAAATCGAACAAACAGCAGTGAGAAATGAGAAGAGGAAGAAGAAAAGAAGAGCAGACATATATGGAATAGCAGCGGCAGGAACAAAATAGAAGCAAACCAGCAGCAGCGTAAAACAATACAAACACAGTGATGTAAACAACAGAAATCGAATGTGCAACAGCAGAAGAGAGCACGGAACAGCAGCAGAAAACTCAATAGCAGACATCAACAGCCTAGAGCAAGAAGAAGAAAAGAAGAAAGGAAGAAGAAGAACAAAAGAAGAAAAGAAGAAGAAATTGATCACAATAGCAACGGAAAAGCAGAACAGTGGCAACTGCAACACGGAACAGTAGGAAAGACAAAGAAGAAGAAGAAGAAGAAGAAGAAGAAGAAGAAGAAGAAGAAAAACAGAGCCATACCTGAACTAGATAAACCGATGTCAAATAGCATCAGCGAAAGACAACAACACGGCTGCAGAGCATACGGACAGAGGAGGCAAGAATCAGAAAAAAAAATGAAGAAGGTAAGGACGATGGATGATAGGGTGCTGATTGAGTTATACCGAGGGGTCAGATGGCAGACAAAGCAAAATGAATATGAAGGGAGGAGGAACGAAGAAGGCAAGAGGTGCGTTGAATGATACAGTAAAGGGGAAAAAAAGTATGTATCTGTTAACAGTGGGAAGCGGTGGAGAATAAGAAGGCAGGGGAGTGAACGTAACATAAGTGGGAAACAAAAGGATGGTGAAATGAATAGGTGGAGAGCATGGAATACGTTAAAAAGGAAGAAATGGGAATAGGTGCTGAATCGGTACACAAAGAAGCGGATTAGAGATACGGATAATAACGAATTGGGTAGGAGATGAATTCCGTAACGATAAGTTGACAGATCCACGAGTTGAATTAAAACGAGTCAATAAAATTAATAAATAATCGGGCTGTCAAATAAAATGAGTAAATAAATTATTCGAGACGAAAATGAAGTTTACAGAAATAAATATTAGACGATGAAATAGTAGTTCCCGAATAATAATAAATCTTCGACAAAGTGAAATAAATTGATTTCTCGAGAAAAGGTAAAAGATGTTTTGACGAAACTTAAAATAAATGAGTTTCGAGCCAAAAATAGAAATCCGAGCTTAAATATAAATAAATAAAAGAATTTATAATTTAAATCGCTGAACTAGACTTTAGATAAGAATTAAATTAAATGAATATAATAATTCGAAACAGAAATAAAATTATGTTTTAAGTATAAGAAAGGTTTCCGAGACAAATAGAATTTTAGGAGTTTGAAACGATTAAACGATAAATTCGTTTTATAATAATTTTAATAATTACGAGTTAAATCGTAAAAATAAAAATACGAACATAATTTTAATTTAATTTAATTTATAAAATCAAGGGTGTTACATACAACACCTTAAATAAGTAAGCATTAAGTAGAAATCTCAAAGTAATAGCATCAGTTACGCAAAGCTTATTTCTTGGTTAAGTACTAGATATCCATTAAAATATCATATACTCTTAATATCAAATTTTTTTCTTTAACTCTAAGAGTTCTATAAGATCTAGTAATTTATAACCAAGGTTGATCAATATCTAAGGTAAAATCTTAATTCCATTAATCAACTAATACCAGTAAAATCGATCCTGAAAAGCTTACCAAGACAGAATTCGGTCTAACCAAAGAATCTCAAGAAGAAGGATTGTAAAGTGGAGAATAGAGCAAGGATTCACCATAAGAATGAAGATGAGAATATATAAGAGAAGAATTGGAATAGGCATGGGCATGAAAAAGGGAATCAATGATCCTAGATAACTAAGATCTAAAACGAGAGGAGAATCTTCGTGCCTCTAGAGTTTCACAAAGGAACTCGCGTGCCATTTCATCTTATCGTAGAGATATGAGCACATTAGTCTTGGTCGCTCCATCTGGTTCCAGAGTGAAGTGAAGTCGCATCTAAGTCTACTTCACCATCATGGAACTTGAATATACTCTTGATCATCTAACCTGTAACTTGGGCAAACTGAATTTGGGCTGAAAGGTGACCATTGTATCTTCCGTGTAGCACAAAGTTGTCCACTCGAGTCAGCAGATGTTGAGGGTTCTAATTTGATCTTGTCCCAATCTGGAACAGCATAACGTCAGCAACTTATTCATTCATCTTCTTCCAGACAAAAGAAACAAATATTAAATGCTAGTCATTGAGTTACAAGAACATATAAACCTAACAGTTAAGTCATTACTCTTGTTTTCTACTCATCTCTCACTAATATTTCTTTAATGTTCAAATTATTTACGAGTATTTTTCCTAGAATCAGGTGTAAGCGTCGGGTGCAACAATGCTCTAATACCAACTGTAATCCCCTAGAAATTTGATGAATGCTAATTTTAGCCCGCTTTACCTCCTATTTAGACTCGTTTTCCTCCGTTTTTGTGAGATTAGAATGCGATTATCGCCCTATTCTTAATCTTTCTCGCGTTAGCATTTCTTTTGTGCATTTAACGTGTTTTTGGTAGTTTTTCTATCAATTCTGATATGATTCGTAACCAGGAGCATGTCCAAGCTTTCACGAGCACAAGAGAGTGGATACCGTCCAAAAGCAACGCACGAAACCTAAAATCCAAACAATCAAACAACAAAGAGCAAAACCAGAAAAGAGGTCAAGGAAACCATCGGGTGAAGTTTCACCCGATGAGATACCACCGGGCGAAGTTTTGCCCGACGACATTTTGACCTCTCCGAAGATCTTCAGGAAACTTTCACCCACTGGGCGAAATGACCGGGCGAAATTTTCACCTTCACCCGATGGTAAAGAGGCCCCCAAATGCAAAATCGGGAAGGAAAGTTCATCGGGTGAAACCACCGGGTGAAGTTTCACCCGACGAAAATAGATCGTGAAAGGCAGAATTTCGCAGGGCGAAGTTTCATCCCTTGAAGATTCTTTGGGCAAAAGTCTCACTCAAAGTGCAAAAATTGGATTTGGGCTTTGGTTTAGTGATCCATTAAACT
This sequence comes from Agrostemma githago, assembly GCA_958450325.1. NCBI lineage: Eukaryota > Viridiplantae > Streptophyta > Magnoliopsida > Caryophyllales > Caryophyllaceae > Agrostemma > Agrostemma githago. The sequence goes on from OY288242.1 coordinate 35,767,790, forward strand.
ACTATTATATATAGTTAACCTAATGAGATGCACATCACACTACATTAGGCATTAGATAGATCATCCTTTCATTAGCACATTAGAGTAGAAAGCCATTATATATTCATAAAACCTACATAGTTTTTATCAATCTTCATCTTTTTCATATAGCTTTAGATTTAAGCTTTTGTAAGGAATTCAAGTTTAATTCAAGAAGTTTTTTTGGAGATCATCAAGGGATTAGTGACAAATCCATTGTCTTTTTCATCAAGGCTTCTCCTTTATTTTTATGCATCTTCATCTTCCTTATTGTTATTTTTCTCCATTGTTGGTATAACTCTCCTCCTCTCACTTTTCTCTAGATTAGTTTTTACTCTTGCTCTCTCGTTATTGCATCATTTTCATTGATTTTACTTGCGTTGTTTTAAGATTGCTTTGTAGTTTCTTTTGTTGATCATAATTTCCTTCGTTGTTTTAGTTTTATTTCCTCTAGTTTTCATCATTATGCATGTTTTTGGTATTATCTCCATTGTTATTGCTTTTCTAGTTGTCTTCATGAATTGTGAGTAGTTTACTTGTTAAGGGGTTAAGGGAGGAAGATATTTGGTAATATGAATCAAGGAATTGTGATTTGGTTGCATGCTTGTTGATCTATCATGTTTGAGGTTATTGTGTCTTGGTTGACTTAGTCCAGCCAACTAGATCGACCTTGACTCACTTATATCAATATGGGGAAACTCGGGGTAGGAGTTACCTTGACTTGAGAGTTACCCTTTTTCGCCGCGAAAGCGAGATCTAGATAAGTTGGGTGAAGAAATCGAAAGGTGGCACTCTCCCTTTATCGACTTTGTGACCGACCCCCTAATTCCTCGACTCATAGAACCCAATTTCCGATTCCCGACTCCCCCTAACACCTTTTTCTTATTGATTTTATTTCATCGTTGATCGCATCTTAGTTTAGACTTGACTCAAAACCCCCTAATTAGACCCCAAACGCATAGCTCTTACTCAATCAACTCACCGTCATCCCCATAAACCAACCTCAACTTACCACGACTACATTTTTTTATTTTTGTTTTATTTTTGAGTCATATAAATATTGCTTGATCTCCTATCAATCGTTAACTACCTATCCTAGATGGGCGGACATCTATATGGCACCGTTGCCGGGGATGACAACTAGTTAATTGAGTTTTAGCATATTTGTGTTTGGTTAATCGCTTTCATTTTATTTTTTCCCTTTCCCTAGTAACGATTGGTGCTAGGAGACTTATCGTTTGTTGAGTTTTATGCCCAGGAATACGTCATCGTCCTTGTGGTTCGATCAGGAACCGAAAAGGACAATTAGAGCCTTCAGATTTCGGGGAAACAATTAAACAACTATAATCCCACATCCTTCACTTTCACCACCAAATCAAAATCTCATCCTACCACATACACCTCTTACATCAAACAAACCTTCCACATCCTCTACTTCTCAAAATTCACCACCAACTCCACCATCACCAAAAACTCCACAACAACCTCAACAAAATCAAAGCCCTCGAAATCTACCACCACCACCTCAACGAATGGCACTTTTGGGATCCCATTCCCAACTTACACATGAAGAGACCCCTTCACCGGTCAATTTCGGGGAGACTCCCAAAAATTATGAACTTAAAGCTTCTCGCCAATGCAGTCCAACAAGATACTTTCCATGGTTTTTCCCAAGAAGATGCCCAAGAACATATTGCATCGTTTAAGGAGAAACTAGTCGGGGCCCGATTGAATGGGTTAACATCATGTCAACTTCACCGAGTTTTATTCCCTAAGACCTTGCGAGACGGAGCTCGAAAATGGCTTCATGGCCATCTGGATAATACTTTTACAACATGGGCTCAACTATCCAATGACTTCTTGGAGAAATATTATCCACCGTCAAAAACTAACCAATACCGCATGGAGATACAAACTTTTAAGCCAGATGAATTCGAAAGCCTAAGCGAAGCTTGGGAGCGATTTAGAGATCTACTTCATAAATGCCCTCATCATGGAATACCCGATTGGCTAACAACCCAAACTTTTTACAACACCCTTTCATCGAGAACCAATGAAAACCTTAACTCGGCCGTCGGAGGAGATTTCTCTTCCCTTACCGATGAGGCATCTAAGAGTCTTATTGAAAATATGACAAGGAGTGATTCTAGAGTGGGTCAACGAGTGATTCTAGAGTGGGTCAATCGAGGGATTCTAAAGATTAAGGGCGTCCACAAATGGCTTGTGTTAATGGACACTAATTTTTGGACGGGCATCCTCAGTCAGACGCCAGAATGTGTGTGCCAAGGTCGGCCGCAGATTTTTGAAGCGGGTATCCACTGTTGGACGCCAAAAAACGGGCGTCCATGTTGGCGGCTGACAATGGATGCCAGGCTGGCGTGCAACATTAAACGCCAGATGCCTCAGGATAGCGTCCACTGTACCACGCCATCTGCCCCGTATGACGTCTGACAGTGGACGCCAGGTCTGGCCTCTGCCCTGTATGGTGTCGTCCATTATCAGACGCCAGTTACCTGAATATCTGCCTTTTTTGTCTACATCACGCTTACCCTGGCGTCGGACATGGCGTCCGTTAGTGGACGCCATGTATGCTGCTTCAAGGCCGTAAACATGCATTCGATGTCTAGCCAAAATCTGCAAAATAAACAAAATCCACAACACTATAACTCTCAACCATTCACAATACCTCAACTTCTAACTCAAAATTCACACACCTGTTGAACTCTCAACACATTTCTGCTAAAAAAACATTCATATAAATAAGTTTTAACATACGTTTTGAAGATACATATATCCAAATTAGTTTGAAGATACATTAACCATAAATCTGTTTACAAAAACAACAACAATCAATCAGTTAAGTGTGAAACTAGCTGGAGCACTGAGTTCCCACCATCCACGTTAAATGGGTCTCTATCGTCCGGAGGGTGGTAGTTAGGACCTTGGTTGCATTTCGCAAACATGGTCGTAAATAGCTGCATTTCTTCCCTCATCTTTCTGATTTCCTCCTTTTGTTGTGCCAACTCTTCCTTCATCTGCTCCTTCTTCGGGTCATGCTAAGATCCCGCGGGTGTATACTTCATCTGCGAAGCAGTGCCAAGACGCGGTGGTGGAGGTGTGAAGAAAATGGGGTGCGCATGCCCTACGCCATACACACCCTCTTTCCTGTACCCGTCGACGACCCGGAAAAATGCTGCATTCGGGTCGTGTTGGGTAGGCTGATCAGAAGTGGTGTCGGTGGTGTGGTCGATGTAGGCATCCTAAATACACAAGAAAGATTTCAGTTTTAGTTATTAGATGAAACCATCGGTATAGTTATTTAACCACATATACTAAGACAAAGTTGATTTATTTGAATTAGTTAGTACTCACCCAAATCTCCTGATCCCTCCTTGTGACAAAGGTCGACTTTCCTTTGTCATTGGTCTTCCCGTGCATGTCCAGGAATAGCTCTGGAGCGTTTCGCATTTTCCCGATATCTACTTGTATCTAATAAATGTAGATGAACGTTAGGTGAATATTATGCAAATATAGTTTATGAGAATTTAAGTAATACTATATTTTTATTAAAATCATACCTTCCCCGATGATGTGTAGAGTTCGCCTTCCCTTCCTTTTCTGCATTCTTCATCTTATTCTTCTTCCCCTGTTGCGATCTTGCCTTGAACTCTGGACTGTTGTGATATGCCACCCACCTCTCCAATGCTTCACCTAAAATTCGAATTTAGAAAATATTAGTTAAGAAAAGATTGAAGTTAGATTACTTACTTGTTAAAACTGAATATTATTAAACTACACCTGTGAGGTCTTTGAGCGCAGTCCTTCGCTCATGTCGTTTGTACATGACGTCTGCAAAATGTTGTGTACAAGTCTCGTTGTACCTGTCCCAGGCCCTTCCTTCCAGCTTCCGCCTCCAAGTGAACTTCAACTACAAAACCGATATGGATTATTAGTAACGAAAATATTTACAAAGTCTAAATTCAACAATAATAACAACATGAGTAGATAAAACCAACATACCCTGAAGTTGTTGAACCACTACTGGCGCTGGTCTAGTGGCACCAGAGTCCAACAAGCGTACCCCTGGCCTTTGTCGATCATGTAACTGTTACTACACCCTTTAATCACATCTTCATGCAGAAGCCTACACCGTGTCGAGAATCACACACACACACACACACACACACACACACATATATAAAATCTTAAAAAATTATTCGAACAATTGATATGTTAGAAAAATTTTGATGTGTTAGATTATATTACCAGATGTTGTTAGGGTCAATCCTCAACCGCCCCTCGTCGTCAAACTGTTGCGCCCCCTACCCCTGCTGCTGCCCCTGCTCCTGGTTCTGCTGCTACTCCGTTCCTGTTTCGAGGACCATTTCCTCTTCCGCTTCTTGCTCGTGGGACGTCTTAACCGACCTACTACTCCCACCGCGTCTCCTGGTGCCTCTGCTTGCCATCTTAACCTTGCAACAAACAATATCAACAGTATTAGCAATTAAAATTACTGATAAAATAGTAAACCAGATAATTAAAACAGTGATACATACAACCTATTAATAATACCGTTCTAATAATTATCTTCGCTATCCTTATCATCATCACCCTCATACTCCTCATTCTGATTCTTCCTCCTCCCTCTCCTCTCCATCCACCTCATCGTCCTCCAAATTCTCTTGGTCGTGTCTGTAACACTCCGTGTTTTTGACCATTTTAGTTATTTCTAATAACGATTAATATTAACAAATTGAGTCTCGACAAACTATTTTAAATAGTAATATTCAGTTCTTGTGCCTTTGCAACCGTTTCTATTTCACTTCAATGTTTGCAAAACTGAAATTTCTATCGTTATCGCAATCCTGCACGATTTCGTAAAATGGTTCCTATTTTCTCATACGAAAGCTGATTAAGGCGTTTCAAAAGCCTAAATTTATTATTTTTCCAAGATCCACACAATGGTAATATCCAAAATTTCAGTTTTTAAGTGCGTCAAAATAATATTGTACTAAATAGCTCCTTTGCAACGAAAATCGTCACCCGATGAATCGTTTCTCAACATTCAATTTCCGTACATCTTTCCTAACCTTTGTGGAACCAAAATAACTCAAAAATATCATCCTTACACACCCCATACCGTAAAATTGACGTCCAAGGGTCAAAAAAAGTTTTTTCTAATCAAAAACACCAAAAAGGGTAATGTACTTCCTAAAAGGTGACTAGCCATTTGAAGCAATTGTCATTTCTTTGTCCATTACTTGCTCCCCCACCAAAGGCACGACCAAATTCTATTATAATGAGCCTCATATGATCCTCAAACTCATATATTCATCCACCTAACATACTCCTTAAAATCCTTTCTAAAACCAAAGGAAAACCATCAAAATAATACTACTCTGTAAGTTCTTAAGCCTTTACACCACCATTTTGAAGAACATTAATCCCTTCTTTTTCTTATCTTATTCTACTTATTTTCAATGTTATTTAATAGTATAACTACTAACTTAGTTTGTTTTTGTGTCATTTTAACTAATTTATGAAGAGGAGCAATAGAAAAGGAGCATCGATCTTCGTTTTCTTATATGTTTTAAAATCGATTATTTTTGCTCAAGGTAACCTAATTTTTCTTCGCCCTCAAATCTCGTAGTATAGTGTTTCAACTCTAAATAACATATAATATCATGTTTAGGACTAAATAATTAGATCACCAAGTTTAAAGTTAACTATTTGTTGATTTATCACTTAACAATACATGCTGTAAAATGGATTTTGTGATGTATGATGTATGTTTACGATTTTTCTGTGTAAAATACTTTTAAAATTAGTCTTATGTTTCTTCATGAAAGTTGTATATATGAATGTGTAGTATATAATAAAAATATTAAAATTAAGTTTTTATGAAAATATATATTTAAAAATGATTTATTTTGTAAACCAATACTGTATGATTTTATTTACTGTCTGGGAAAATAATATGTTTTCTGATGTTAAATGTTTTTTTTGTACTTGGAAAAAAATATATTATGTTCCTGATGATATCTATTATGTGTACGTCAAATTTCATATAAATCCATCGTATATATTTTCATTTATAAAATTGGTACTAAAATGGGTCCGATCTGGAAAGATGGTTTTCTTAAAGAACATTTATAACGTATTTTAATCTAAATTTATGGAGTTAAGTTATGTAAAAATATAGGTATCAAAAATAAATATTGGTTAACTTTCATGTTGTTTAAGTATTTTAAAATATTTAAAAGAAAGTATTCAAAATCGTATCATTTTCGTTTTTAATTCCATAAAAATAATAAAACTTCTTATTTTTGAAAAATGATTTTATATATAAAAACTGAACTCATAAAAGTATATTTAATACAAAAATCGTGACATAAAAATGAAATTTGAAAAATGACTCATTTTGTATCCTTAAAGGTTACCTATTTCGTTATTACTTAAATTTATTTTTGTAAAACTCTAAATTTTGAGAAATATAATACTTGATAAGATTAAAAATGATTTTTATAATTTTTATAAATTTATTTGCCTTTAAAAATATTTTACTAAGTATAAATAGGTTTTAAAAGATATATACTTGTACAAATACGAAACCGTATAAAAATACTAAATACGTACACTTGAAGAATAAATGTACTAAATACTTGTGCCCAAAAAATATAGAGTACTAAAAGACGAATAACCCAAAAGTACTAAGTTTAAACATACTTAAATGAGTTAAACATCACTTAAACTTATTAATAACCAATAAGGACTAATTAGTGACTAAGTCAAAACTAAGAGTTGATAATAATCCTGAAAAGCTTAATGAACCCTAATGAGAGGCAATCTGGAGGCGAAATAGAGGCGATCGAGGGGAGATTTCTGAAACCTTGTTTGTAGAAGATGGCTGGCAATTCTGCAAGCAAGACGAAGAGCAAGCAACAGTCTTCATAACAGAAATTGAAAGAGAAATTCAATAATGAAAAAACTGCAAGTCGATGCCCTGTTCTACCATATTTGGATTCAAAGGAATAGATGCAGAATAGAGGGGAGTATAATTCGCCCTGAGACTATAGGGAATATGATTAAGAATGAGATGAGTCGTTATTTTCGATATCTCGATAAGGGAAAGTTGAACACTAAAGATGCTAGTTATGTGACTCGGCTGACAGGCCAATGTACATGATACGTTGTACATGATTATTTATTAATATTACTTACCTTTTAACAAAAAAAGAAGAAGAGGGGACCGGATGAGGATGATATCTTACGTAGCAAGACTTTGCATGACATCAATGGAATTCCTGGCCTAGACTTTGATGATGAGGATATAGGGGATGATGTCATGTGGATCACACAAAGGGGTAGGAAGAAATCAGGTAGTCAGGACAATATGGCAAAAGAGAATACTGAACCAATAGACAAAACGATAGTAAAAGAGACTATGCTGCAGTTTTCTGCAGAAGATGTACAGGAGGAGATTGAGTATTGGAAATTGGTTGTTTACTGCTACATACTGGGAGCAAATCCTCCATGGGAAGTGATTCAAGGGTATGTTAATCGGGTGTGGGGAAAATTTGACATTGAAAATATATCATTTCTCCCAAATGGAGTGTTTTTAGTAAGTGTGGACATGACATAGTTCCACCCCGACGCGGCCAAGCGCGGGTTTGGGGAGGCGAATGAATCTCCATGAGATGGTCAAATGGAAATTTAAATCGAAGTCGGAGTCGCCACCGAATTTTATGGTTATTCGGAACCGTTCGAGCCCACTCTATGTCGTAGTGGGCCGTGTACAAAATACGGCCCATTTTCGATGTCAGAGTTTATTGGGCTCGTCCCTTTGCATATCGATATAGATGCCGACTTAAGCGGTTAATCGTATATTGAATGACTCTCGTTGCCAATGATTTCGGACATCCGGAAATCACGGTTCTGAGTAAGGGGTGAGGGTACGTGTTGGGAAGTTCACTAAGAACACCCAACCCCGCCCGCACATTAGCGGCCTCTACTAGGATATCGAATGACGTTTTAATGCGCGCGTTAGTAATACGATGAATGATATGCAAACATTGTTTTCCTAAGCATGTGAGAATTGAATGGGTTGCTAAGTGATTTAATGCATGAAAAATTAATCAACGTCAAAGTTGAATTTAACATGTGAGATTCGTTTTAGTATAATAAAACAAATGAAATAAAAAAAGATGAAATTGCTACAAGATGAACAAACGAGTTAGTATCGATTTGTAAATAATAATAGCAAGTAATAAATATGCGAAATCGAGAAAATAAATATTAATCAAAATCTGAAAAATATTGTTGAAAAGACGTTGTTTTGTATAAAAAATGATGTTCGAAAAAAATAATAAAAAAAGAACGAAAAGGGCGCCGGGGCAGCCGGCCGCGCGGCTCGCCCAGGATGCCGGGGGGTCGCGCGTCGGGCTGATTTTGGACACGGTTTCCTGAAAATTCGATTTATTAAATCACTTACGAATATTCCATGATTCGTACTCGAATTAATATTTTCGATATTCGCTATATTCGATAATTGACTACGAAATCAATATCAAATATTTAGAATAGTTTTTAGAAAAGATGTAAATTTTAGAAATCGTTTCGCAGAATAAATAATAAAACGACCGAAAAATTTAAAAAAACGGTCCGGATTGCGAGCCGTCCGGTTTTTGTATTTTGTTCGAAATTGCTAAATTTGATGAGTCGCGTACAAAATATGAATTAATTTGTATTTGATTCACGTTTTCGATATTCGTCATACCCGATATTCGATTATGAAATCGATATCGAATACTCGGAATGAGTTTAAAAAAAGGTTTTGTAAAACAGTTTGTTTTTAACGAAAAGTAAAAGAAAAGAATTTTGAACGAAAAAAGATGTAACGATTTTTAATATCGTCGAGATCTTAATATAATTCTTTTTGATACAATATTCGATTATAGAAAAATCGATATCGTATTTTTAAGAATGTTTGTTATGAAAATAGTTTTTCGTTAATAACGATATTAGAAAAAAAGATAAAAAAACGACTCTTGACCCATAAGAAACGGACAACGAGAAGAGAAGAAGAGAAGAAAAGGAGAGATCGGGTTTGGTACACCCTCAACCTACATGCTTTTGTTGACTCGGATCAGGGCTCGTCGGAATGTGGCTAGGCACAGGAGCGTCGAGTGATGTTTGGTTCGGCTAGGGGGTTCGGTTTGGACGAGAATCGGGTGAAGGGTGTCGGGTATCAGACCGATTTCCTTCGGGTTTGTATTATCGGTTTCTCGATGCTAAGTATAAGGATGACTGATGAAAAAGTTGTGTATTTTAACGTTACTAATTGATGTTGATAATGAATGAATGTGTGTTGCTAATAATTGGTGGACACTAAAGTGTTGAATGAGAGGTCCTATTTATAGGGGTTCCCGACCTTGACTTAGGAGAGATGTGTTTGAACTAGAATTACCGCTTGGGTAAGAAGCTGAGGAGAACGAGAATCCCGTTTTCTTGTGAAGAAAGAAAGAGGAGTCTCGGCTGGTTCATGCTGCTCGGCCGAGTGTTTTACACTCGGTTGGGTGTTTGAATCGGTTTTCGGATAGGATTCCTACTTGAGATCGAATTCTACCTTTAAACGAATTTGTTTATTATTTTGTGTAGCTGATTTTTTGTAGAGTTTGGGTAAGAATCAGCCGTGTGAGGTGTCACGGCTGACTCACGTGTCTCGGGAAAATCTTTGACCGGGTTTTGACTCGGTCGCTAAAAGACGGGTTTACCCCTGGTGTCGGATTCGACCCAAATTAGTGTTATTTGACTCGAAACGACCCACTGGGCCTGAATTTGAGGTTGGTTTTGTGAAATTTGTACTCCGTAAAAAGCCCAAGCCAAATATCCATGATTTCGAGCCCATTTCCGAGTACGTTAAAGCATGTTAGCGTCCGATCATCATCGGGTGTTTGTCGGAAACTGCTATAGACACCTGGCGGTCAAAATGTGGGTGTCTACAGTAAGGTTCAAAGACATACATGGCCAAGAGGAGGTGCTGAAGATGGGGTTCCACATGTTTGATAATAAACCCCTCATTGTTAGACCTTGGACTCCTGAGACTAACCTAATGAAGGAAGATGTCAAATCAGTCCCTACTTGGGTAAGAATTATGCTCTCCCCTTGAAATTCTGGGGGAAATGCCTTCCTACTGTAGCGGGATTAGCAGGGAAATTTCTAAGAGCAGATCAAGCAACTAGTGAGAAGAAAAGACTGTGTTATGCCAGGGCTTTGGTCGAGGTTCAGGTGGGACAGAATTTACCATCACAGGCAAAGTTTAAGGATGAGCATGGAATGTTACAGAAGCTAACCTTGGAGTATGAATGGAAACCAGTTACATGTAATACATGTAAAGGGTTGGGACACAATTCAGAGCAATGCAGAAGAGGCAAACCAAAGGTTTTAAAAGCTTCGCAGCCCAAACAAATAAAACAGTGGAGACGGGTGGTTCAAACAAAAACAGATGCCCAACGGATTGGGAGTATGACAAATACACAACATCATAGCAGCCCAAGAGGGGAAGGAATAAAGAGCAACTCGGGTGAGCAGGTATCTTACGCTAAGGTTGTTGGACAACCTATTCTTATACCTGGCACAGGAATAGATAAAGACCTCCTATACAAATAATCCAATGATGTAACACCCACTATTTTTTCTAGCATTTTTATTCTTTCCGTTAGGACTCCGTCTTAGCTCTGTTACCATTCGGCCTCATATTTCATCATTTTACTAAGCTCTATTTTAATTTTTGAGTTTAATAATTTTTATTTTTAATTTTAAAGATTTTAATCCTTTTTAAATCCATTTATTTGGTTTCTTCGTAAACTAATTAATTTTCCGCAAGGAATTCTATTTCTCTTCGAATTGACGTTTTTAAACTCGGATTTAAGTTATTCCTTTTCCTAATAATGTTTGAATACGTTTATATAATATTTTCAACTAGTAAATATTTTTATTTACAAAAATTTAATCGTTAATGATTTTATTACGAAGCTTCGCGAATAATTATTTTCTTACGCGAGGTTTGCTCGAATTACTTTAAAATGCTTTTAACTATTTTACGATTATACTTTTTATCAACTTATAAATTATTTGAGACCATTTCCTCACTTTTTGGACCGACTAAGCTTCTGGTCACAAATTTTACTACGTATTATTAATACGTTTCATTTTATCACGTTAAACCGTAAACGTATGATTATTTTCTTCCATTTATTCCTTGCATTATTGTCAAAACTCTTCATACTCCCCCAAGCTCTCTCTTGGCCGGCCACCTTAGGCTAAATACACATTGTTTTCATCACCCATTTTACTATCTTTTATTGCTTAAACCTTCCATTCTCCCTTCATTCATTTTTGTCATAAAAAAAATATTCATCACCTTCTCTTTCTCTTCATTTTGGCCGTGGTAACCTCAGCCTCCCTAGGCTTATTTTTGCTCCGTTTCGAGTCCCAATCGCATCATTTTTATCGTCATAATAATCCTCTTTCCGTTTCCTTCGTTAAGGTAATAATCGACGTCGTTTTCGATCATTATTTACCTTGATTTTTATTAGTTTTATCATGGTATTTTTCTGCCATGATTTTCGTGTTTGGTAGGATTTGTGAACGATCCCGAGGCCGACGAATAGATAATCGATTCAGACTTGGAGTAGAGGTAACGTCGATGTTACTCGGTATTTCATGATTTTAATTGAGTATTTGCATGTATATTTTTTTATGTTTTATTTTGGCAATATATGTATGTCATAAAATCTAGAAAACTTTTAAAAGTTGAAAATTTGCATGTTTCGGTATTTTTTTTCGTTTTTACGAGATTAACGATTAAATAGTCATATTAATTTGTAAAATCATAATATTCGGCCTAAACATGTAATATATGTTTATATTCTGTAAAAATGATGTTTTTGATGATTTTTAATAATTTAGTATTTTTCTGGTATTTTAGTTATCGATTATTGAAATATTACTGTTTACGGACAAAAACGATTAAAAGCCGTTTTTAGTTCTAGCACCTAAACATTTTATTTTATTCTGATTTTCGACGTGGTCAAACTTTCTGATGAAATAGAATTTTCTGAAGTTTTTCATAATTTTTCGGAATTGTTAAGTGGATGAATTAATTAATCACTTTAAATCATCGTTTATCGTTAAAACCGTGTTTGTCGTTTAAATTCTCGATTTCTGGTCCTATGATTAAATCTGGAAAAAAATGTGATTCTGATGATTTCATATTAAAATGTAATTTTATGATTTTTAGTGCCTTAATAAATGTTCGGAACGATAAGTTTTATTAATGGAATCGTTAATTGTGAAAACGGGTTTTAAAGACGGTTTGGATGGGATTTATTAAATCTGGAATTTTGGGAAATCTGAAAAAATGGTAGATTCTGGAAAATCATGATTTTTAAGTATAATAATAATTTTTGGATATTAATACTTAAATCGTTTTGTAATTAATAATTTTATTAATCGTTATTGTCGAGATTGGACGATTAACGAGAAAACGCTTTAAAAACCGAGTTTTAGGATTCTGGAAAATTTTCTTTTCTGGACAGAATGTCCATAAATATATTTTAACCATTTTACGTAATTTTTGTACTATTTATTAAAGTCTTTAATTAATAAGTATTGATTTTCGGACAAATTGTGATTTATCGTTAAAATGCTTCGTTTTACGTAAAAGAATTATTTTTCCAGCAATTTTGAAAGTATTTAAATCTGAAACTTTAAGAGTTAAATCATCCCTTAACATATTCTAAATATATCCAATGGTTTAGTTAAATAAAAGACGTTAAAAGATTTAATTTGACATTTGCCGTATAATCCTATTTATAATTGTATTGTCGAAACTAATAATAATTAGAGAATTTTAGTTTTGTAAATTTTGGAAACACCCTAATTAGTAGTATTTAAAATGTTCAGAACATTTCTAAATCATTTTATAAACACTTGTATGACGTTTCAATAATTTCATTAACTCAAATGTTCTCGTTTTAAGAATTAATATCGTTAAGGCCGAAAGTACTAGTTTTATAAATCTATATCGTTTACTAAAAATGTGTTATTAGTATAAACTAGTATTTTGCTATTTTGATATGATGCTATTTTTTAGTAAGTTTCTAAAAATAGAAAGTTTCCTCTTTTGGAAAGTGATTCCTTTTCATTTGGTTCTCTTATTATTTTTGTTGAATACATCTTTTGAATATCGATAATGGATTGTTTTGGAGTTGTGGAATAAGGATAAGTGTGGGTTTAGAGTAATATAGTCTAGGATGTACGTTTTGCCATCAACTATAATGCTGATGTGTCTATGTTGAGACACATTGGTCGTTGAACTGAGCATGGTTTGTGTTCAGGAGTGTGTATATTTTGACAATAAACTTAGATATAGCATCGTGTAAGTCGCCGTCGGGTTGAACTGGATTACGGTTGGTGTCCAGGAGGGGTGTACATTACTTAAGCCAGGACCTCGCTGCACGCAGTCCTGTTATAGTTGAGTTGCCTAGTTAGAGACCGAAGTCTGATTTGTTTTGACTAATTTCTTGAAGCTAGTTTAGTATTGTCTTAGTGAAAGTCTAGATTCTACATTAATCCTATCCATAACGCCATTTTGAATATTTTTATTATTATCGATATAATTTTTATTTGCAGGTTGGCAAGTGTTTTATGTTTTCTCCGGAAAACTCATTTTTATTATATTGTTTCGATACGAGAAGTTTTTCACAGAAAACTTATTTTCATTATAATGTTTTACTGTTTTCCGTCTTTACTGTTTTTCCTATATTAGTAATTACTGTTTTAAAATCCCGTTATATGGCTGAGAGAACGTTGACGTTGCTCCTCACTGATTGTGGCTGTTATGTTTTTAACATGACAGGTATGCATGTTTTCGGGTGTGGGATAGCGGGCAAGCATGATCCCTGCTCGATTAATTTTAATAATTTTGGCTTGTAGATTGTTAAACCCCTTTGTGGATTTATTTAATTTTGGCCATTTTATTTAAGGCATAATGTTTGACTTTACCATTTAAATTTTTATTAAAACATAGTTACAGCGTGTTATAATCCCGACTGTACAGTGTTTCTGCCACTGTATCGCGTTAGAATTTCTAGGGGATTACAGTTGGTATCAGAGCATCACTGCTCCCGACGCTTACACCTGAAATTAAGGAAAATACCAGTAAATTATTTAAACAGTAAATAAAAATATTATTAGAAATGGGTAGAAACAGATAAGGACTTAACTGTTGGAATTATCTGTTCCTGAACTCGATGATTAGCATTGATTATATGTTGTTATTTGTGAACTTCAAGATGGTCGGAAGAGGCAACCGAAACAACAACAACAACAACAATGATCAGGGAGGTATCGAAGCACTGGCTGACACGCTACGCAACATAGCGCAAGCCATGAACGAGATGAACAACCGGAACCACCAGAGACCCTTTATCTTCTCTCACGCAGCTGAAGGAATGACTAAAAGTAGACTAGATTTTTATGATGGAAACGTAGACCACGAAGTCATGAACCGTTGGTTTCGACTGATGGAACGACAATTTGGAATTTACTCCGCTCCCGAGAATCAGAAGGTGGGCATAGCTGTGCTGTACCCGTCAGACGATGCAAACCGATGGCGGACCCAGGTTGGCCTGACTGCACTTCAAACTCCAGGGTTCAACTGGACTCAGTTCAAGGCTCTCCTAGAACAGAGATTCTATCCCAAGGAGCTGAGGCATCAGAGGATGACTGAATTCAGCGCTCTGCGCCAGAATACCATGTCTGTAGAAGCATACACTACTCGGTTCCATTTCCTGGCGAATTATGCTGAAGATCTGTTACCCAATGAGAATTCCCGAGCTTTCTTTTATCGAGGAGGACTTCGAGCCGATATCACCCTCAACATGCCCCGGAGTCTCACAACTGTTAATGAGCTCTATAATGCCGCGCTTTACGCGGAGTCTTTAATCGAGCGGGTGAAATCTATGAACCCATCATCTGGTTATAAACGACCTTTCACTCATTCTGGGAATAACTCCTCATCTTCTTCCAAAAAGTTCAACTCTGGAGGTCTGGATTATTTTTCCTTTCTGTTCTTCTTTTACCTTCTTATCTTCTAAAAATTTATGACTCTACTGTATGCTATTACAGGTAGTGGTTTCAAGAAAAACAATTTCAACGCGAGGCCCAACAACAAGAAGGATTCTACCTGTTTCAAATGCAAGAAGGCTTATCATCATGGTTTGAATTGTGACGGAACCCCGTTGTTTGCTACACCTGTGGAGAAGCCGGGCACCGCTTTATCTTCTGCCCGAAGAAAGCAACAACCAACACAACTACTGGAGCTGGCGTTGTTACTACTCCCGCTCCTCGTAAGGGACGTATCTTCGTGATGAGCCGTGCCGACGCTGAGGCTAACCCTGATGTGGTTACGGGTACGTTTCTGATTTCTGGTGTTAGTGCTTATATATTATTTGATACTGGCGCTTCCACATCTGTCATATCTTCTATTCTGGCTTCAAAACTATCCTTAACCCCCTGTCTAGCTGAAACAATAGCTATTTCCCTTTCTTCTGGTGAAGTTGTTGACTGTTTTCTAAAGCTTATCAGAATGTACCTATTCTCTTTGCTGGTACTATTCTTCCTTCTACTCTCCTTGAGTTCCCTCTCGCTGAGTTCGACGTTATTTTGGGAATGGACTGGTTAGCTCAGTATGATGCGAGGTTTCAGTGTCGAGATAAGAAGATTTCTCTTAAGACCCCCGAAGGTGTTCGAGTGTCTTATTGTGGTGGCCGAAGACAGAAAGGTATCAAAATTATTTCTGCCATGAAGGCTATCAGATTGCAGAGAAGAGGTTGCCAAGCATTTTTATGTACGGTAACTGTAACTGCTGAACTCTCTAAACTCGAGGAAGTACGTATAGTGTGTGATTATGTAGATGTATTTCCCGAGGAGTTACTAGGTGTTCCACCCGAATGAGATGTGGAATTCACTATTGAACTCGTGCCTGGTACTGGCCCGATCGCCAAAGCACCTTACAGAATGGCTCCTGCTGAGTTACAAGAGCTACGCATGCAATTGGATGAAATGACTGAGAAAGATTTCATTCGTTCAAGTTCTTCCCCTTGGGGCGCTCCTGTTCTTTTTGTCAAGAAGAAAGACGGTTCGATGCGCCTGTGTATTGATTATCGTGATCTCAACAAGGTTACGATAGAACAAGTATCCTTTGCCCATAATTGATGATCTCTTTGATCAACTTAAGGGTGCTTCAGTGTTTTCCAAGATCGATCTAAGGTCTGGATATCACCAAATCCCCGTCCGTGAATCAGACATTCCGAAGACGGCTTTCAGTTCGAGGTATGGACATTATGAATTCAAAGTCATGCCTTTTGGACTAACCAATGCTCCTGCTGTTTTTACGGATCAAATGAACAGAACTTTCAGGAAGTATTTGGATTAGTGTGTTGTTGTCTTTATTGATGACATCCTGATTTATTCCAAGTCGGAGGCTGAACATGCAGAACACCTCAAGATTATTCTTGGCATTCTACGAGATCAAAAGTGGTATGCTAAGTTTTCCAAGTGTGAATTCTGGCTTTCAGAGGTAGCTTTTCTGGGTCATGTTATCGCAAAGGAAGGTATTAAAGTTGACCCTGCTAAGATTTCAGCTATCGAGAGCTGGGCAAGTCCCAAAGATGTTGGCGAGATCCGAAGTTTCCTAGGTCTTGCTGACTATTATCAAAGATTTGTGCAAGACTTTTCTAAGTTAGCATGACCTATGAATCAATTACTCAAGAAAGAGAATAAATTTCAGTGGAGTCAATCCTGTGAAGATGCTTTTTCTGAGCTTAAGAGAAAGCTCACTTCCGCTCCTATCCTGACCCTACCTGAGGAAGGCGTTGGTTTTGATGTATATTGTGACGCTTCTAAGAATGGTTTGGGTTGTGTTCTTATGCAGAACGGTAAGGTACGGTAATCGCTTATGCCTCTAGACAGTTCAAAGTTCATGAGGTGAATTACCCTACCCACGACTTGGAGTTAGCAGCTGTAGTGCATGCCTTGAAAGTTTGGAGGCACTATCTATATGGAGTAAGATGCAAGGTTCACACTGACCATAAGAGCCTGCGGTATCTCTTCACGCAGAAAGATCTGAAAGCGAGACAGAGACGCTGGATCGAGTTAGTGAATGACTATGACCTTGAATTGGTGTATTGTGAGGGAAAAGCTAACGTGATTGCTGATGCCCTTAGCAGAAAAACCCTCCATTCCTTAACTCTGTGTTCTGGCTTGTCTGTGGAGTTGGCTCGATATTTTGCCAAGATGTCTATTAATGTTGTTGATGAGGGTTATGATGGTCACCTCAATGCCCTTGTTGCTGAACCAACTCTTTTCCGCGAGATTCGTGAGAAGCAGTTGGAAGATCCTTTTGTAGCCGGTATCCAAGAAAAGATGAATCTTGGTAAGGCCCTAGATTTTTCTATGGATTCAAGTGGAGCACTAAAATTTAAGAACCGCTGGGTTGTCCCTAGTGATGCTGAGGTAAGGAAGCAAGTTCTAACCGAGGCACATAAGACGAGGTACTCTATTCATCCTGGTGGTGATAAGATGTATCGGGATTTGAAGCTCCATTTCTGGTGGCCTCATATGAGAGAGGACATCGCAGAGTTGGTAAGTAAGTGCTTAACATGTCAGCAAGTGAAGTTCGAGCACAAGAAGCCCGGAGGTTTTCTTCAACCACTCCCTGTTCCGGAATGGAAGTGGCAGTGCATATCGATGGATTTTGTGATGGCATTAACGAGAACCGTGAACGGAAGAAACGGTATTTGGGTTGTGGTGGATCGCTTGACCAAGTGTGCACGATTCGTCCCTATTCGCGACACTTGGAGTCTAGAGAAGCTCGCAGAGGTGTATGTTGCCGAGATCGTCCGTCATCATGGTGTACCGCTCGAGATTGCTTCGGATCGAGATCCGAGGTTCTGCTCTAAATTCTGGAAGGCTTTGCAAGATGCTTTGGGAAGCAAATTATTGATGAGTACCGCTTTCCATGCTGCTACTAATGGACAGTCCGAGAGAACGATCCAAACTTTGGAGGATATGTTGCGGGCTTGTGCTTTGGATTTCCAAGAGAATTGGATCCGACATCTTCCGCTGGTAGAGTTTTCCTATAACAACAGCTACCATGCTTCTATTAAGATGTCCCCGTTCGAGGCACTGTACGGTCGTAAATGTCATAGTCCCGTCTGTTGGGATGTCCCCGGTGAGGTGAAGATTTTGGGTCCATATTTGTTGCCTTAGACTATTGATGTGGTGAATGTGGTCCGTTCTAGGATGAAGTCTACCCAGGATCGACAGAAGTCGTATGCTGATGTCCGTCGCCGACCTTTGAAATTTTTGGTTGGTGATCTTGTGTTCCTGAAGGTATCACCTATGAAGGGGGTGAAACGGTTTGGGATTAAGGGCAAACTCAGCCCTAAGTTCGTTGACCTGTACCCTATGATCGAGAGAGTGGGCGAAGTTGCTTATAAGCTGGACTTGCCTGCTTCCATGGGTAAGGTTCACGATGTCTTTCATGTTTGTCACCTGAAGAAATATGTTAGCGACCCCGAGCACGTGTTGGAACCCGAGATTGTGGATCTCGAACCAGATCTGACTTATGAAGAAAGGCCGTTGAAGATCACTGATATATTTGCATGTATATATTTTTATGTTTTATTTTGGCAATATATGTATGTCATAAAATCTGGAAAATTTTTAAAAGTTGAAAATTTGCATGTTTCGGTATTTTTATCGTTTTTACGAGATTAACGATTAAATAGTCATATTAATTTGTAAAATCATAATATTCGGCCTAAACATGTAATATATGTTTATATTCTGTAAAAATAATTTTTTTAATGATTTTTAATAATTTAGTATTTTTCTGATATTTAAGTTATCGATTATTGAATTATTACCGTTTACGGACAAAAAGGATTAAAAGCCGATTTTTTGTTCTAGTATCTAAACATTTTATTTTAATCTGAGTTTTGACGTGGTGAAACTTTCTGATGAAATAGAATTTTCTGAATTTGTTTCATAATTTTTTGGAATTTTTAAGTGGATGAATTAATTAATCACTTTAAATCATCGTTTATCGTTAAAATCGTGTTTGTCGTTTAAATTTTCGATTTCTGGTCCTATGATTAAATCTGGAAAAAAATGTGATTCTGATGATTTCATATTAAAATGTAATTTTATGATTTTTAGTGCCTTAACAAATGTTCGGAACGATAAGTTTTATTAATGGAATCGTTAATTGTGAAAACGGGTTTTAAAGACGGTTTTGACGGGATTTATTAAATCTGGAATTTTTGGAAATCTGGAAAAATGGTAGATTCTGGAAAATCGAGATTTTTTGGTTTAATTATAATTTTTGGATATTAATACTTAAATCGTTTTGTAATTACTATTTTTATTAATCGTTATTGTCGAGATTGGACGATTAATGAGAAAACGCTTTAAAAACCGAGTTTTAGGATTCTGGAAAATTTTCTTTTCTGGAGAGAATGTCCATAAATATATTTTAACCATTTTACGTAATTTTTTTACTATTTATTAAAGTCTTTAATTAATAAGTATTGATTTTCGGACAAATTGTGATTTATCGTTAAAATGCTTCGTTTTACCTAAAAGAATTATTTTTCCAGCAATTTCGAGGGTATTTAAATCTGAAACTTTAAGAGTTAAATCATCTCTTAACATATTCTAAATATATCCAATGGTTTAATTAAATAAAATACGTTAAAAGATTTAATTTGACATTTGCCGTAAAATCCTATTTATAATTGTATTGTCGAAACTAATAATAATTAGAGAATTTTAGTTTTGTAAATTTTGGAAACACCCTAATTAGTAGTATTTAAAATGTTTAGAACATTTCTAAATCATTTTATAAACACTTGTATGACGTTTCAATAATTTCATTAACTCAAATGTTCTCGTTTTAAGAATTAATATCGTTAAGGCCGAAAGTACTAGTTTTATAAATCTATATCGTTTACTAAAAATATGTTATTAGTATAAACTAGTATTTTGCTATTTTGATACGATGCTATTTTTAGTAAGTTTCTAAAAATAGAAAGTTTCCTAAAATAGAAATTTTCCTCTTTTGGAAAGTGATTCCTTTTCATTTGGTTCTCTTATTCTTTATGTTGAATACATCTTTTAAATATCGATAATGGATTGTTTTTGAGTTGTGGAATAAGGATAAGTGTGGGTTTAGAGTAATATAGTCTGGGATGTACGTTTTGCCATCAACTATAAAGCTGGTGTGTCTATGTTGAGACACATTGGTCGTTGAACTGAGCATGGTTTGTGTTCAAGAGTGTGTATATTTTTACCTTAAACTTAGATATCGCATCGTGTAAGTCGCCGTCGGGTTGAACTGGATTACGGTTGGTGTCCAGGATGGGT
The DNA here is from genome assembly GCA_958450325.1 of Agrostemma githago. Lineage (NCBI taxonomy): Eukaryota > Viridiplantae > Streptophyta > Magnoliopsida > Caryophyllales > Caryophyllaceae > Agrostemma > Agrostemma githago. The sequence continues at coordinate 35,788,301 of OY288242.1, forward strand.
GTACATTACTTAAGCCAGGACCTCGCTGCACGCAGTCCTGTTATAGTTGAGTTGCCTAGTTAGAGACCGAAGTCTGATTTGTTTTGACTAATTTCTCGAAGCTAGTTTAGTATTGTCCTAGTGAAAGTCTAGATTCTACATTAAACCTATCCATAACGCCATTTTGAATATTTTTATTATTATCGATATGATTTTTATTTGCACGTTGGCAAGTGTTTTATGTTTTCTCCGGAAAACTCATTTTTATTATATTGTTTCGATACGTGACGTTTTTCACTGAAAACTTATTTTCATTATAATGTTTTACTGTTTTCTGTCTTTACTATTTTTCCTATATTAGTAATTACTGTTTTAAAATCCTGTTATACGGCTGGGAGAACGTTGACGTTGCTCCTCACTGATTGTGGCTGTTATGTTTTTAACATGACAGGTATGCATGTTTCCGGGTGTGGGGTAGCGGGCAGACATGAACCCCGCTCGATTAATTTTAATAATTTTGTCTTGTGGATTGTTAAACCCCTTTGTGGATTTATTTTATTTTGGCCATTTTATTTAAGGCCCAATGTTTGACTTTACCATTTAAATTTTGGGAAAAGTCCCATGGTACCCCCGAACTATGTCACATTACACATGGTACACCCGCTTTTAAGTTTGTTCCCATGGTAACCTTAAGTTTTGTAGTTTAGTTCCCAATTTGCCCACATCCCATTTTCTGTCATCACACCGTTGAATTATGCTTAAGAGCTGCATCGTTAAGTGCTAATTAATTTTGGGAGGGAAAATTAATTACATCCCTCAATGACTACTTTTCATAATCCTTAGCATAAAGAGAGGCGTTCCCATGGTACCCCTAAGGTTAATTTTTATTCACATGGTACCCCTGAAAGCACAGGGGCGATTCTTTGAAGCAAAGTAATGGCTAGATTATTGAACTAGCCTTACACAAATGCTTATAAATGCACACCCCTTTCTATTTTGAGAGAATATGAACAAAAAAATCCACACAAATCAAACTTCCAACAATGTCGGTTTCACATTCAAGTTCGACTCGACATTCAAGTTCAACTCTAAGAGGAGTTCAAGTGGAAAACAAAACATGCGTAAAATGCAATAGAAGAGCAAATATTCGAGCATCCGGATCAACTACAGCAAATCCATTTAAGCTATACTATAAATGTGATGAATGTGGATGGTTTCAATGGTGCAAAGGAAGAACGGAAGAAGTTACAAATATCAACACAATGGATATAGTTGATCAAGTGTCCATTCAACAAGATTTGAAAAAAAAGATGAAGAAACAAATGGAAATAATTTGTGACATCAATAGAAAGATTGATTCTATGTCGAAGTTGCTAAATCTAAGCATCATAATTGGTTCGGTCATGTACTTTAGTCTACTTTATGTTGTTACGAACAAAATGTATGGAAAAAAAGTCTAATGCAATGAAATAAGATTACTACTAATATATTCCCACCATCACATTGATATGTTCGTTAAACAAACGAACTAAAAAGGGAACAACATCGGCGGAATAATTGTTTGTGTGATATGCAAATCACCAAAAGAGAGTTTACGTACCAAATTACCCAAAATATAGGAGCAACACTTGTTTAAAATATACGTACCACATACGATATTATTCATATTCTAAGACCAAGTATGGTGGATTGGTGATATAATTAGAGACATGTGCAAAATATATAACCATACACAAATGATAAACAGGTCTTCTCCTTCTTTCCTTAGCTTGACTCTGAAATTGAAAGAAGATACGAAACTAATGATATTCTGCCCATATAACATTCAACGGTAAATAACATGACAAATTTAACATTCAAAATTAGAAGGTACTTACCTAAGTGTTGGTTGTTGAGGCTCCATCAGCCCTTGTGTTGCTCGTTGATGCTCCATCAGTTCTTGCCTTCTTATTCAGACCACCACCTCGAGAAGCTTGCCATTCCCTTGCCCACCTTTGCAGCTCCTTGAATTATGTCCAACCGTCTTGCATATCGAGCATGTCACGAAAGCTGTTCTCTTTCCCTTCTTAGGCTCATCCGCTTTCCTTTTTCTTTGTCGAGCCGGTCTCCCTATGCTTCTCTCTGGTATAGGTGGTAAGACTTTCCGTCATATTGAAATTCAATCCATATTTTAGCTGACATTCTGGATGTACAAAAACATCAACAATAAATGAGAATTCATTGAACACAACGATAATAAGAACATAACACATTGAAATATAACACAATTGAAATGTATAACACAACAGAAATATTCAATAGTCATGATGCATATAGGAAAATTGGCAACTAAACAAAGTACAGAGTATTTAAATGCAAACCAAGAAAATTTCAGAAACATTCGTGATTGAACATAAACCCTAATTTTGTATCGAACCGAGTATCATATCCAATTTCGCAAAAAGTGTTTGTTTTGCTTCTTTCATCAATGAATCGTCCATTTGATCTCAACTCTACTCTATACCTCAACTTCTCATAAAGTATAATATCCAGTTTAACCCCCATTTTAATGAAAAATATTAGATTAACATTCAATCTAGTTTCACCAGAACATAGCATTAGATTGAGAATTGAAATTTTTTACTCATACAAAACCCTAATTGAAACATATAATCTGAAACCCTAATTTAATCAGAATTGGAAATCAAAATTTATAGACTAAACCTAATAGATGTATGGATATAAACCATAGTACAATCACCTAATAGCATAGAAGAATATGTATGAAGCTTTAATCACAGAAATGCGAAAAAATATAGAGAGTTAGTAGTATTTACCTTGCTTATTGGAAGAAACGATTTTAATCACTTGGGATAGAACTTGCTTATTGGATTAGGTTGATGTTGAAGGATGATCGAGTTAGGTTATGGGGATGAAGTTTGATTTTGCCATTTTTTTCGTAAACTGAAGAAGATGAAAGATGGAGGTGAAAAGATTGAGAATAAGTGATTAAATGAATGAGTGAGTAAAGTGTGTGTCAGTGATTAATGCTTGAGTGTGTTAGTGCTTAGTTGTTAATCACACGGCGTTATGACGGAAATTGGTGTAAGGACAAATTGGGAAACAAACTATAATACTTAAGGGTTCCATGGGAACAAACTTAAAATCGAGTGTACCATGTGTAATGTGACATAGTTCGGGGATACCATGGGAAATTTCCGTTAAATTTTTATCAAAACATAGTTACATCGTGTTATAATCCGGACTCTACAGTGTTTTTGCCACTGTATCGCGTTAGAATTTCTAGGGGATTACAAATGAAGTTCAATTTAGGTTTTTGGAACGTTAGAGGGATGAACGATGTAAATAAGCAGAAAATAATAAACTCGTTCTAGCATAATAAAGAGTTGAGCTTATTTGGACTCTTAGAAACGAAAATAAAGAGCAGTACTCTTCAAAATGTTATCGCAAATGTTTGTTCGGGATGGAGTGTGTGATGCGAGGGATTTGCCGTGGATCCCACCGATCAAATATTAACCAACTAATCCTAACTGGACAGATAGGGCAAGTCGGGTCGAGTCCACGGGGACGGTAAAGAGGTGTCTAGACTAAGGTCACCCAAATATAAGACTAGGTCAACGAGCTAAACTAAGTTAAGATTAAGAAGGGGGAGAGACTAAGCCTAAGAGTACACTAAGACTAAAGGAAACAATGACAAAAATGATGAAGGAAACTAATTGAAAAGGGACTAGGATTAGGTCGGGTTCAAGGGTGATGGGACGATCAAGGAAGAGCAAAGGTGAAGGGGTAGTCGAGTTATCTAGGCATAGTCCGGGCTCTCGCTACTTAGACCGACCTAGAGGTTCCTCGCTCTCGCGCAAGAACCTATCCTAGAAACGTACAAGACCGCAAGAAGAAGGCAAGAAAACAGGCATTTGCAACTACAAGTCATTCAAGCATTTCATCAAACATGTTCTATGCATACAACTAGGAAGCAACCCAAACTTCCACCAACAATCCACACAAACCCTTAGTCACCCATTAAGACACCCAATTCCCCTACTAATCCTAGCAAGATTCTACTCACACATATCTAAACTTAAACTAACACAAACATGAGAAACAAACACAAGAACAATCACATACACAATGAAGAACAACAAGGAACAATGGACAATACAAGGAAAAAATGAACAAAGAATGAAACTTTAATGATAAAACAAGATTAAGAGAAGCGAAAAGAGAGATTATACCAAACTAGTGAGGATGAAAAGAAGAAATCTTGCATATAAAGAAGAAAACCCAAATACATCAACCAAGGATGTCAATCTTGGTAGAATCTTCAAGAATTCCTTTAATACAAGGATTACAAACTGGATTAAGGATTAACTAAGGACTAATCTACACTAATCTAAGCTAATCTAATCTAAAGTAGTCTAGGGTTTAGTGGGTAATGTCAAATAAAGAATAAGTTCTTCAACAATACAAGAGGGGGATATATATAGGGTTACAATGAATAAGGGAGGCGGAAAAGCGAAACAGCTCTGAACTGGGCCCATCCCGGCCGGGAAAGAGGTGATCCCGGTCGAGATGAGGTGGTCCCGGTTGGGATGGACCTGGTCCCGGTTGGGATGGACCTCCAGTGGCTCGGTTTTGCTTGCTTCTTCATCCCGGTCGTGATGGATGTGTTTTCGACCGGGATGGGTTTTGTAGGCTTCAAATAAGGTCTCATAGGTCCCCACTTGCTCTCCCTAGGCTTCTCATCGATTCTCGGTGCTCGGGAATGGGTCTCAAGGGCTCGGAAATGGGTCCCAAGGGCTCGGGATCGAGTCTAAGCTACCGGGTGATCGTCGCTTCTCTTTGGTGGCTCCAAATGTGTCTGAAACGAGTCGGAATCGTTCCATCTCTCCAATAATGGTCCTAGAAACCTAAAACAAACTAGAAGAAGCGTAAGTAGCCTCGAAAACCGCTCCAAAGAGCGATTCCACAAGAGAAACTGGGACCAAACACAAGGAAATAACACTACAAACAACACTTATCAACTCCCCCACACTTAACCCTTACTCGCCCTCGAGTAAGCACAAACTAACTACTAAACTAATAAAATACTAAAATACTAGCCGAGCAGGTATTAGCGCACCCTACGCCCTTTCAACTCACGCGAGAACACTTAGAGGACAAGTGCTCTCCGCAAGGCAAGTGGGGTCTTGCGACAAAACTATGGATACAACCGAACACGAAAACACATAAACAAACAAACAAACAAAGAATCGGTTGCATCCAAAAAGAAACAAATACCGCTTCCCTCAACAAAGTGGTTAAAGAGACACCGGTTTAGGACTCAAGGCAAGTGACAACGTTCTCAAGCTAGCAATACAAACCGAAATGGACAAAACCCTAATAGTATGACAACAAAGCAACAAAAACGTTGGTAACTTACCTAGGTTCCTCCTAACCTTCTAAGAGCGTACTACAGGACGATAGGCGGGATGGAAAAAGAATGAACCACGGATTTATTCGACACTGTAGGTAAGTGAAGCCCCGCCCGCTTTAGCGATGAGCCAAGAGGGTCGTCCCATGTCCAAAATCGCCAAACTAGTCCAAGTAAAAAGGTGAATAAGGTTGCGAAGTGAGGGAAGACCGACTATTTGCCGCTATCATCCTTCCTAGGGACTCGGTTCTTCGGTAGGCTCTTCACGGTAATAGTCGGAAAAAGGCTTATTTTGAGGGGTGAGAATTCTTTTTGTGAGATGATTTTCTTTGGCATTTTTCTTTCGTATTTGGCTTTTGAGTTTCTATGCCCTTTCTTTTTCTTCTTTTGTATTTTATTTTTATTTTTGTTTTGCCTTTTCTTTTTCTTCTTTCTTTCTTTTCTTTTTTTCTTTTTTTCTTTCTTTTCCTTTCTTTTTCTTTCTTTTTTCTTGGTTTGCCCTTTTGGCTAGATTTTTGTTTTGTAGGCATTCATCGCAACCCAGTAAGAGCTTCAACAATTTTGCAACTTATTTGTGGAAAATGTGTAGGAGGTAGGGAAATGGGTAAGTCAGTGGTCGCGATTTCCCTTCAAACCCACAAAAAGGTAGAGAACTTGGACTAATCAAACAACCTCGAACATGGTCACCTAAGGGACGGGACTCGGCAACCAAGGCCTTTTCACTCCGTGGGTGGTCATAATGGTAAAATGCAAATCCCGTAGTAAATCCCTAGTAGACTAGGTGGACTCAAGGTAAGAGACCAACGAAATCATTGATAAAAAGTCATTCTACTAGACTAAAGTCCAAGACTCGACTCATGTTACTAGAAAGGGAAAGTAAACACTTGCGCACTAGCCTCAAAACCGGGTTTTCGAAAACCTTTTTCCCCATTAGACACAACTAAACAAGACAACACAAAGACACAACAAAACGAAAGGAAAAGCGATGAACAGAACAAAACAAAACAAAACAAACAAACACACAAAGAAACAATCACCACCCCGAAATATCCAAACAAGACACCACACCAACCACAAACTTCACAAAGCTCCACCCAAGCACACACCATCATACAATCTCCTCCAAACTCCACAAAAAGGAAAAAGGAGAAAGAGATAGAAGGATAATACCGGATGTCGAGAGCCTTCCGAAACTTATCGAAGATCACGCAACCCATAATGAATTCAGGGGAGCAATACACACAACACAACATAGATACGACACAAAGACACGAAAGAAAAAGACACAAAAGAAAATCTTTTTGGCTTTTATGAAATTTTTTCAAATTTTTAGGGATTTTTTTAAAGATTTGTTTTTTCGAAAACTACGAAAATAAAACTAAACTAGCCTAACATATCGCTCCCCCACACTTAAACCGAGCAATGTCCTCATGCTCGATCGGTAGTGTGTGGAAGACACTAAAAAAGAAAGGAAAAAGGGAAAATAAAGAACTAATAATCCAAAAGAAGGTGAAGAAAGGGTAGAATGTGTCCGGCCGGGGTGTAGTCAAGTCACCAAGGGCTGAGACAAGAAAAGATATGGATGGGGGAAGAAATAAAAAGAAGAAAATAAAAAGGAAATGGGAGGGGAGGGCTAGGTGTAATCAAGTCACCTAGCCCGGATTCCGCCTAAATCCGACTAAAACCTACCAAAAGAAAAATAAAAGGAAAAAGAAAAAGTGAAAGTACTTGTCAATTTGGATTTTGAAATGACACTCGATGTAGTCACGTCATCGAGAGTCGGGAGGAAAGACTACCAAGGCCCCGAGGGCCACCACGATACCAAAAGGTAAAAGGAAGGGGGAATAAGGGAAGACTAAGCAAATAAAATACGGAAAAGAAGTGAGAGTCGTCTTACCAGAGGTTAGCAACTCAATAATCTCCATTGTCTCAATGGTCATTATCGACACTTTGCTTGTCTTCATCATAGATGTTCCTCCTCTTCCTAGATGTAGCTTCAAGTACGAGTATCGGGCTTGTAATGGTACAAATGAGGTTGGGATTTGAGGGAAAACTCGGTGTATAGTGATGAGAAGATGAGATGAAGGTGTATATGTGAAGTGTAGGGGTCATAGGATAGTTGCAAGGGTAGGTAGGGAGGTTGGGAGGGGGTACAAAGCGGTGGGGTGGGGTTTAAATGAAGGAACAAAGTCGAATGGGGCTGCAGGGGACCATCCCGGTCGTGACAGACCTCATCTCGGTTAGGATGGTTCCTTCCCGGTCGGGATGACCATGATCCCGGTCGGGATGGACAGGCAGTAGCTCCAACTTTCGTGCACACATCATCCCGGTCGGGATAAAACCCTTCCCGGTCGGGATAAAACCCTTCCCGGTCGGGATGACTCTTCTAGTCCTTCAATCCTCTAGTAATTCCACCCACAAGGCAAAAAATACATCGGGATTTTGAATCCCGTCCTCAAAAGCTTGTCAAAAGCTCAAAAACCGACTTCCTCCACCAAGCACCAAGCTTCTATCAACAACAACTCCTCTCAAAACTTCATTTTCACTATCAACCTAACAAGTGAACTCAATAAACACCATCAAATATCCCTCCCTCACATCGCTCATCAAAAATTCCAAATTACAAGAATCCCACAAAACAAACAAATCCTAGAAACAAAATCATAAATAACACAATTACAAACACAAAAACTAAAGAGATGAGAGAAAAGGGAACATACAACATGACGGTTCTTGAGGAATTCCGTCAAACCTAGGATGGTGGACTCTTCATTCCTAGCCATAGCCATCAAGGGCTCGGAGGAGCAAGTCAAATGCTCGAGCCACATCATAAAGAAAGCTCAATGAGTACCCGAGCCAAGCTATCCTCCGAAGCCTCCAAGTCGGAAGCAAGAAGTAGTCACCTAAAGACCCAACGTCATCTTTCATGTTGTCTCCGAGGTCTTTCCATCCAACAAGCTTTATCGACCTCTTTCTTCCTAAGCATCGTCTCCAAACACAAGCAAACTTCATATACTTAACATGAGGCACAAAAAGCGGTTTAGGCTCCACTTCCTTGTTGCACATCCTCATATCTTCCTCAAGCTGTGGTGCCCCATCTTCAAGTCTCCAAACATCATTTGGCCTCACATCATCTAGGAGGAGAGAGTTGAAACTTCTACCGGCGGTTTCAATCTCTTCCAAACCATTGCTTCGCTCATTTGTAAGTGGCTCATGATGTTCTTCCACATTTTCACACAAGGGCAACTTGTACTCATCATTTTCACCCAATGACTTCACAACTTGTACCACCTCATTCAACACACTAACCTCCTCCAATTCTTCACCAACAATGCCTTCATCAAGGGTCATTTCCTCATTCGTCTCCTCTTGGGTAGACAATTGAGGTTCTTCATAGCAAGTTTCGCTTCTCAAGGGGACTTCATCGGCGGCATCATGATTGGGTTGCTCCCCTTGCTCAAGTGAGCGCCCTTCGTTGGTTTGTGACGTTCGAGTTAAAGACATTACGGTTTTAACCGATAATGCATTTAATCGAGCATCCATCGCCTCATTTTCCCTTCGATATTGGGCCATGAATTAATCTTGTACCTTTTGCATTTGGATGGCCATTTCTTGTTGGCTCTTTTGCAATTGAAGAATCAATTGAAATAACTCCAAGTTGGGCATTTGGTCATTGGGGTCTTGTAAAGCTCCTTGAAAATCTTGATGATGCCCAAGGGGTGGGGCATCATATTGTTGATAGTGAAGTTGAGGTGATTGGTAATATGATGGGTTTTGGGGAAATTGGCTTCCATAAGGAGAAATAGGATGAGGTGTGGTGGGTTCATGATGGTAATTTGAGCAATAACCACCACGATCACAAGGTTGATAAGCACTCACTTGATGGAAGCCGTTTCCATGTCCTTGAAGCTCATACCCATGGGTGTCTTGATTACCCCATGAAGCTTGGTAGTAGTAGGGAGACATCATGTCATGTTCTTGATTCATAGAGGGAGAGGAGTAGCTCATGGTGGCTTCTATGTGTGGGAGGTTTAGATCAATCCTCGTGTTTTGCTCGAAAACTAGGCTTGTACCCGGTTAGAAACCTCTCAATCTAGCAACCGACCGTTTATGCGGCTCTGAGTCGTAAGGAAGAGGATGGTCACCACCTCTAGGCAAAAACTGTAGACTAGGAGCAAATGTGAGAAGTCTAGTGCTATTTGGGCACTAGACAAGAAGGAAATAAACTTCACACACAAGAAGCAAAAGAAAAAAAACTAAAAAAAAAACGAAGACAAAGTCAAGTAAATAGGAAAACGAAGTCTAAACAAGCACCGTCCCCGGCAACGGCGCCAAATTGATGCGAGGGATTTGCCGTGGATCCCACCGATCAAATAATAACCAACTAATCCTAACTAGACAGATAGGGCAAGTCGGGTCGAATCCACGGGGACGGTAAAGAGGTGTCTAGACTAAGGTCACCCAAATACAAGACTAGGTCAACGAGCTAAACTAAGCTAAGATTAAGAAGGGGGAGAGACTAAGACTAAGAGTACACTAAGACTAAAGGAAACAATGACAAAAATGATGAAGGAAACTAATTGAAAAGGGACTAGGATTAGGTCGGGTTCAAGGGTGATGGGACGATCAAGGAAGAGCAAAGGTGAAGGGGTAGTCGAGTTATCTAGGCATAGTCCGGGCTCTCGCTACTTAGACCGACCTAGAGGCTCCTCGCTCTCGCCCAAGAACCCATCCTAGCAACATACAAGACCGCAAGAAGAAGGCAAGAAAACATGCATTTGCAACTACAAGTCATTCAAGCATTTCATCAAACATGTTCTATGCATATCACTAGGAAGCAACCCAAACTTCCACCAAAAATCCACACAAACCCTTAGTCACCCATTAAGACACCCAATTCCCCTACTAATCCTAGCAAGATTCTACTCACACATATCTAAACTTAAACTAACGCAAACATGAGAAACAAACACAAGAACAATCACATTCACAATGAAGAACAACAAGGAACAATGGACAATACAAGGAACAATGAACAAAGAATGAAACTTTAATGATAAAACAAGATTAAGAGAAGGGAAAAGAGAGATTATATCAAACTAGTGAGGATGAAAAGAAGAAATCTTGCATATAAAGAAGAAAACCCAAATACATCAACCAAGGATGTCAATCTTGGTAGAATCTTCAAGAATTCCCTTAATACAAGGATTACAAACTAGATTAAGGATTAACTAAGGAATAATATACACTAATCTAAGATAATATAATCTAAAGTAGTCTAGGTTTTAGTGAGTAATGTAAAATAAAGCATAAGTTCTTCAACAATACAAGAGGGGGGTATATATAGGGTTACAATGAATAAGGGAGGCGGAAAAGCGAAGCAGCTGTGAACTGGGCCCATCCCGGTCGGGAAGGAGGTGATCCTGGTCGGGATGGACCTGGTCCCGGTCGGGATGGACCTCCAGTGGCTCGGTTTTGCTTGCTTCTTCATCCCGGTCGTGATGGATGTGTTCCCGACCGGGATGGGTCTTGTAGGCAAATAAGGTCTCATAGGTCCCCACTTGCTCTCCCTAGGCTTCTCATTGATTCTCGGTGCTCGAGAATGGGTCCCAAGGGCTCGGTAATGGGTCCCAAGGGCTCGAGAATGGGTCCCAAGGGCTCGGGATTGAGTCTAAGCTACCGGGTGATCGTCGCTTCTCTTCGGTGGCTCCAAATGTGTCTGAAACGAGTCGGAATCGTTCCATTTCTCCAATAATGGTCCTAGGAACCTAAAACAAACTAGAAGAAGCATAAGTAGCCTCGAAAACTGCTCCAAAGAGCGATTCCACAAGAGAAACCGGGACCAAACACAAGGAAATAGCACTACAAACCACACTTATCAGTGTGGTTACTAATTGTCATTGTCACAAAGGGGGAAGGATTTGGCTCATTTGGAAATCTTCACACTTTGATGTTTGGATACTGAAGACACATGCCTAATACATTCATGCTAAAATAATTGATAAAGGTGACTTGTCACCAAGTTACATTACATTTGTTTACGCCTTTAATGAGGGTGTGGACAGAAAAGAGCTTTGGGAGGAACTAAGGAACATTGCTACTACCTGTAAGGAGGCATGGGTAGTTGCAGGGGATTTTAACACCGTTTTACAACACGAGGAAAGGATTGGAGGAAGATCAAAGCAAGAAGACATAGATGACTTTTTAAATTGCCTCGAAGATTGTGACTTGACGGATTTGAATGCTACGGGGGCTTACTCTACTTGGAACAACAAGAGGGAACCGTATCAGCGTATTTTTAGCCGGCTGGATAGATTCCTGATAAACATGACCTGGAGGCAGAGCTGTCCACATATGAAAGCCCATTTTCACCCAGAGGGTCTGTTTGACCATTCTCCTTGTGTAGTGTCTGCGGATAATGGGGGTAAAAGGAAGAGAGCTAGTTTTAAGTACTTTGATATGTGAAGTAGTCATCCAGATTTCCTGAATATCATAGAGGATCAATGGTCCAAACAGATTGATGGTACTCACATGTTCAAAGTGGTTAGAAGACTGAAGGAGATGAAGATTCACCTTAAAAAGCTTAATACTAAATGTTTTGCTGATATTGAACAGCAGGCGACCCAGGCGGCCAAAAAACTGGAAGATATATAGATTAAACTGCAAGCGGATGTGACAAACAGTAATTTGATTGCTGCTGAGAAGGAAGCAAGACAAGAGTCATGGGACCTGAATATTAAAGCTAATGAATTCCTAAGGCAGAAAGCAAAAACTGCCTGGATAAAGGAGGGAGACGAGAACTCGGCCCAATTCCATAGAGCAATTAAACAAAGGGTCATGAGAAACAAGGTGGTCCAGATTCACGATATGGAGGGCAGGTTAACAGCTGAGACTGGTGATATACAGGACGCATTCCTGTTGTATTACAAATAGTTACTTGGCAATTCAAAGGAAACTGCACCTGTCAGGAACAATGTCATTCAAATGGGGAATGGGTGCACTGACCATCACAGAACTATTTTGCTTCAGCCTGTCACTGATATGGAGATTAAAGAGGTCATTTTCTCTATTTCTAATGATAAATCGCCCGGACCGGATGGATACACAAGCGGATTTTATAAATCGATTTGGGGAATCATTGGAGAGGATGTTTGTGTTGCGATTAAGGATTACTTCAGGACGGAAAAACTGCTGACTCAGATAAATGCAACGACTCTGACATTGGTCCCTAAATGCGAGATGCCTAATAACGTCAAGCAATTTAGACCAATTGCATGCTGCAATGTGATCTATAAAGCAATCTCTAAGCTACTGTCCAACAGAATTGCAAGGGTTCTTCCGGATATCATTGATTCAACCCAAGGGGCTTTCGTTACTGGCAGGTCAATCATTGAAAATATTATGATCTGTCAAGATGTGGCACAGGAATATAATAGGGCCCGGGTGTCTTCGAGATGCATGTTTAAAATCGACTTGCAGAAAGCGTACGACTCTGTGGAATGGAGGTTCGTTGAGGAACTCCTTATGAAGCTGCAATTTCTTCAACATTTCAGGATGCTCCTGATGAACTGCATTACTTCTCCCAGGTTTTCTATCAACCTTAATGGCCACCTGTTTGGGTATTTCAAGGGCGAAAGAGGATTGAGACAAGGGGATCCTATTTCCCCCCTTGTTTTCACCATATGCATGGAATACTTGAGCCGATTGATCCATTATGCAACTCAAAATTGGGATTTTAGGTATCATCCTAAATGTAAACAATTGAGACTGACGCATCTTTTCTTCGTAGACGACCTTATGATGTTTTGTAAAGGTGACGCTCAATCTATCTTGCTTCTTGTTAGAGCCCTATCATCCTTTTCTAAAACCTCAGGGCTCAAAATTAGTAAGGAAAAATCAGCATTATACTTCAATGGTATGAAAAGGGAGCCCATTGAGGATATTATTCAATTCATTGGGTTCAGCGAAGGCAGCATCCCATTTAACTACTTGGGAGTCCCTATTCAAACGAGGAAGCTTAATAGAGTGGAGTGCTCTAAAATTGCCGATAAGATGGTTTCAAGAATTCGGGGGCTGGGAGCTAGAAAACTCTCATATGCAGGGCGTACGGTACTTATCAATTCGGTCCTTAATACTCTATATAACTATTGGGCAAATATCTTCATTATACCTAAAGGGGTTATTAAGAGGATTGTTGCGCTTTGTAGGAACTACTTGTGGGAGGGTAGTTCTGATTATAAGCGAGTTCCCTTGGTCTCGTGGGATAAGGTTGCCAAAACGAAAAAGGAGGGAGGTCTTGGTATCAAGCATGCCGAATCCTGGAATATTGCAGCGGTCGGAAAATTAGTGAACTGGATATACATAAAAAGTGACAGATTGTGGGTAAAATGGATCAACCAAAACTATCTTAAGGGGAAACATTGGCATGACTATATTCCTCCTAATGATGTTGCCTGGACCTGGAGAGCGGTATGTAAAGCGAAGGAAAAGCTGAAAGATGGTTACATGAATGATATTTGGGCGACCAACAATGGGGACTACACGATTGCGAGGGGTTATGCGTGGATCAGAGACAGCAGCCCGACGATTCTATGGAGTAAGCTAGTCCGGAATTCCTGGAACCTGCCCAAGCATTCCGCAATTACTTGGATTATGCTCAGTGGGGGGTTGAACACAAAGGATAAACTGATAAGAATGGGATGCAATGTCGATGACCTATTCTGTATTTGTGGTGAGAAGACTGAAACAATCAACCATCTTATGTATGACTACGAGTTCAGCAGACGAGTAAGAGCTGGAGTGGAAAATTGGATGTCGATGACACTTCCCGAGCCTCCAGAATTCAACGCTAAAGATGGCCCAGCTGGGCGTTTGCAGGCTGCTGCTACGTTGGCAACTATGTACACGATTTGGATGAAAAGAAACAAAGCGAGAATAGACAATGTTATACAACATCCTGACCAAGTGATTATGGAGATCAAGAGAAGAGTTAAGATTAGAATTGAGAATATATGTATGAAAGAAAAACTCTGCTGTAACGAGATAAAGAACCTCATTGTGACCATGTAGGTCATTTTTTGGGGTGGCATGTCTCCTTTGTCTATTTGTGAATGATATATCGATACTAACATTTTCACCAAAAAAAAATAAAACTAAGAGTTGACTAGTCCATCTTGGTCAAACTTTGACTTTTTATGTCAATATAGACCAACTCAAGATAAAGAAACCCATCTTAAATAATGTACTTAGAAATAATTGAATCTTTAATCAAATCTCAACTAATGAACGCTCAAATAATATACATCAAATAAAACGTTCCAAATCTCCATCATTAAATATACTTAAGATATTCAGTCAAGTAAAATACACTTATTATAATTGTGATGATCGTTTAGTAAATCGTTCCTAAATTAACTTAAGGAACTGTTGTACCTTCGGGTCACTCAGTGTCCTATATGAATCAGTGGACCTTCCCAGTGTTCCATTTCTTGGAGCTTCTATACCTACGGGACAGTATGCATCCTTTCGGTTATCTGAACTAAGTTCCTACGGGAGTCTGACTGTTCGATACCAAGTGAGCTATATGTAGAAACTGTACCTTCGGGACAGTATGCGATCATTCTGGTTGTCTGAACCAATGATCCTACGGGAGTCTAAGTGTCCAACATCCTTATATGTCTCCTATAGACAATCTATATCATCGTATCGTTACGTGTTGGGCAATATTATGCCGAGGTTTAGAGATCGGCGTGATGGGAGATTGCTTAGAGAGTTTTTGCTATGAGAGTACGGACAACACATCCTGAAGCTGCGTGTGGATGGATTGTCGTTAGAGTAGTAGTCACCGGCTATCACTGAGGACCTGCGGGAGTCAAGAGTTGTGTTAGGGGGTACGTGCACATGTATTTGACAAGGGCCTGATCAACTCTACTCTCTTTCTGATATCTTGACACTTTTATTCACGGTTGTGTACGTGATTCTTTTCCCTGACTTCTGCGTGTTGTCAGTGGGCCTCGCGGTGGTGTGGTTAGGCTTCTGCGAGTTGTCGTCTACATCATCAGCAGTCTGTTCTACCCCGCGATTAGAGTTCTAAGTCAAATCATAGCTGTTGTTTGATCCTATTGAGCACTAGGGGTGAGATGTAAACCTCCTAGTATCAATATGATTGACGGGATTGATGTTCCCATCTGCACTTATGGTGAGATACAAGCCTTAAGTGTGCATGAGACATTAGTAGTGACGTCCCGTGCATTATGTGAAAGGAAATCGTTATTTTTAAAAATAAATGACTACAATTTTCTAAATCACATGTGTTAGTTTGCTTCTTTACTGTTCTATATACTCTTATGACTAATGATGCGATTGAAATGCTTGATAATAGGAAGTGATGTTTTGTCTAATGTCTTTCCTGAATATTGATTATGATTGATATTATGCTTCATATGATTTATATCATGTATGTCTTACTCTATTTTCACATGACACTTCTATGAATCCATTATCCACGCTTTACTTTATTCTATTCACATAATACTCATATGATGTATGTATTACTTTATTCTATATAACCTACATGTCTTATATATTTAAATTGATTCGCATGTTAACTGAAATCACTTCATGTGTATCTCACATTGTATACATGTCGATTTGTAATGTGACATGACTGCTTATCTGTTAATTAGATAACCTAAACGTTGTACTACATTGGTTATTCGGGGTCGTGTTAAGAGGACGGTTAGGTTACTCCCACTAAGTGGGACATGTATATTTAAATATGCATTCATGTTGACGAACCCTCAAGACTGGACATGGGAGCATGTATGAGTGAAAGAGATACAGCTTAGCAGATGAGAGTGTCAAACTATAAATCTTTGAACACAAATTTTGTCAGACAATTGTATTCAGAAATTTGTAATTCGGGTTTTCAGTTGTTGTATTTTAACAAATGGTTCATTTATCGGTAAAAGACTCCCTGTGAGTCAACGATTTTTATTTTTACCTCTTTTACGACTTATTTATTTCCCGCCTTGTTAATTAATGTCATTGGAAGAACCGGGTTGTTACTGTGTCTGTCGTCCTCCTCAAGGATCTCCCGAATATCCATAACGATGTGATGTCATCGTTATCACCATCATCATCATCCTCTAAATCCTCCTCTAGCCCTTCATTATGATTTTCATTGGAGAATATGGTTCCGTCACTTGGAGATAAGCGTGTACCACTTGAAACAACATCTTCCTGGAAAAGAGAACTGTCTATTTGCCCCTGTGATTTAGTCTTAAAGACTGCCCACCATTGACTTTGATTTCTGTAATTTCTCGTGTTAGTATAAGGAGCAAAGTACACTTGCTTCGCTTGATGTGCGAGTATAAAGGGATCGTACTTATGATATTTCCTGGTGTGATTAACTTCGACAATCTTTTAACGTTCATGCACTCGTGTTCCATTCACTGAGTTGTCTTTCCACTCACAATTGAATATCACAGCGCTGTACCCACCTTCTTTACCAGCGTAACACAACTCGAAAATATCCTCCAAAATACCATAGTACTCCTCACCATCAAGGGATGACACATTCACACCAAAATTACATCTAGCCTTATTCTTCCTGTAGTTGAATGTGTGAAAATTGAACCCATTTACCGAGTACCGATTTCAGGTTTTAACCACTCGCAAAGGACCGTAAGCCAAACTTCTAACCAAATCATCTTGTATGTCTAAGCAATTAAATGATCCTTAAGCCACTTAGGAAATTGTTCCTCATGCTTACTCCAAACATTATCAGCATTGACATCTGGGTTTGCAGCCACAAATTTGATTACAAATTGCTTCTCATAAGGCTCTAAAATCTCACAATTGGAAAGAAGATAAAGGTGAGCTCGGTTGTATTCTTTCTTATCTAACATCCTAGAACCCTCAACTGATGAAGTTCCTTCCTCGTCTGAAAAAACTGTGGTATCTTAGGGTCAATTGACACCGACTGTTCTAGGTTAAGATTCTTGGTTTTTATTTGGACATCTTTCTCAAAGTAGAGAGAGCATAAGTTTGCAATCTCTTCTGTCAAATATGCATTACAAATAGAACTCTCTACTCTAGCCTTATTACCAACTTTCTTCTTCAAATGGTTAAGGGGCCAATATACAGAAGTTAAGCAATTCAACTAATAAAAATTAACTATGTTTTAATTAAAATTACAAATTAAGTTAATAAAAGTTATGTACCTTTCAAATGGGTACATCCATCTATATTGGACAGGTCCTCCAACAAAGCTGCTTTCAGCTGAAAGTTTTGTCTCAAACATACATCATATGTTTCCACCCCTACTTCCCACAGCTGTTTCAATTTCTCAATGACAGGTTGTAAGGAAACATCCAAATTATTTTTCTGGTTTTTTGGTCCGGGAACAATAAGTGATAGAAAGAAGAAAGACTGTTTCAAACACAACCAAGGAGGTAGGTTATAAGGTGTGATTATCACAGGCCAACAAGAGTACGACTTAGCAAATTGGCCGAAAGGTGCAAATCCATCAGTACACAACCCAAGCCTTACATTTTGGGGTTCTTCTTCAAACTGAGGATATATTCTATCGAAATGCTTCCACTCCTCACCGTCAGTTGGATGACACATCTTCCCCAGTACCCTAATGTCCTCCTCGTGCCACCTCATTTGCTCGGCTATGGTTCTTGTTGCATACAATTTCTAAAAAATTGGTGCAAAGGGGAAGTAAGTAAGCTGACTAATTGGGATCAGTTTCTTACCCCTATCACCACTTTTTCCTTTTCTACCCCTCAAAACAATATCCCCCTCAACCGTTTTATACCTACCCTTACCACATCTCCTATATTCATCAAGCATGGCATCATCCTTCCAAAATAACATGCATCCATCGGGACAAACATCAATCTTTTGATGCGGGAGTTGAAGATCTTTTACAACTTTTTTGGTTGTATAGAATGTTCGGGTCATGATATTGTCTTTTGGGATGACTCTCTCAAGCAAGGCAGCGTAACCATCGATACAAGCGAAATGTAGGTTAAACTCACATTTAAGGCTAACTATCATTGATGCGACTTCTAACAAAGTCACATCGCACCTTCCATATAACGGTTTCTCCGAAGCGTTCAACATGTCAAAAAATGCTTTTGCTCGTGGGTTAGGCTCTTGTGGGTTACACTCTTATGGGTTAGGTGAGTCTCATTCCTATATGTGTTATCGTTGCTAAACAAGTTACACTCCACAGCATCAACTATCATACCTCTCAACCCCGCTCATTTTGTCGGATCTCGGGTTCCTCGGATTGAGAGGGCTCCCCATGACAAATCCAATAATAATAATTGGGTGAAAAACAATTACAGATGACATGTTCCTTAACCACAATGACCTCAAAAAATTTTAGATTCTTGCATTTAGTACATGGACACCTAACATTCCCATTCGATGCATAGTCAAGTGATTTTTTAGCAACCTCCACGAATGATTCAACGCCTTTCAAAAATTCGACGGTGGGACATCTTTTCTTATCAAGTCTTCCCTCATACATCCATTTCCATTCAATTCTCTTCATTTTCTATGTCAAAAATATATATAACAACAAATTATAGTTGAATTTCCCTAACTTAATTTACTACTAACTAACACAAATATATTTACTACAAACTAATATTACTTCTAACTAACATTTCCGTTCAATTAACTAATATTTACTCCATTTCCGTTCAATTTACTACTAACTAACAACAAACCTAAACTTAATATTATTAATTTAGAATTTACCTTAACATATTGATACTAACAAATTACTGAAACTAAACTCAATTTATTCACATTCTAACCGAATTCATCACACTATCAATACCACAAAGCCTAAAATTATACCAACAATCTACCTAATCAAAATTGGGCTAAACTAATGGGCAAACAAACAATGCAACACAATTGAGACATAAACAACATTAAGTACCAGACTAACAATAATAACTGAAAAAATTGAAATAAATCAAAAATAACAAACATTAAACTGAATAAGTAGTAATTATAGTAAAAAAAAAACATATCGTAGAATTAGGAAAAAGAAGGAAAATTAGAGAGGAAGGCGCGGGTGAGGTTTAGAGAGAAGGTAGAGAGTGAATTTTTTTAAGAATGAATAAGGCGAAGGGGGTGGCTAGTACTTGTGGCGATATGGGGAAAGCGGGTGTCCGACAGTGGACGCCCGTGTTTTTTTTGAGACAGCACCTGGCGTCCGTTAGTGGACACCCATTTACCCAAAATTTTTGCCCCCAGATCCTCCTTGGACGCCATCTTTGGAGTCCGATAGTGGACGGCCGTGCTTTGACGTAGACGCCATATAGGCGTCCGTATGCCCAGGACGCCCATCAGGTGGACGCCCGGGGCCATAATTCTTGTAGTGTAAGAAAAAGATCAAAGTGAACTCTTCCAAGAGTAACAATGAATTGAAACTTGAAGCTAAGATCGAAGAATTGACAAAGAGAATGGATACCATGCACTCTAAACCAATTCCCAAAGGTATGTACCAAATTCAAGGGTGTGTTCTAACAAGTCAACCATCTCCATCTAAACAAGAACCAACATGGGAAATTCAATGTGACCATTGTGGCAACTATGGCCATGACTCTAGTTCTTGTATTCCAAATGAAGAAAATTATTTTGAAAAGCCAAATGAGGTGCAAGCTATTCTAGTATATAGGCAAAGATCTCAATTTGATCCCTTTTCTAATACTTACAATGCCGGCACGAGGTTTCATCCCAAATTTTCATATGGGAATCAAAATGTCCAAAATCCGATGTGTAATCCCCTAGAAAATCTAACGTAATACAGTGGCGGAAACAATATAGAGTGAGATTAAAACAAACTGGCAAACAATATCTTATTAAAAGAAATGGTAAGTCAATACAAAGGTCTCTTTTAACAAAAGGGTTAAAAAGAAAAATTCTCCAAACGGGTTTATACAAATCCATAAATCGGGAATGAAGAAAGAGTAGGATCCACGCTACTCGCTAGCTCACACCCAAAACCCAACAGCAAATACCTGTCATTTTATAAACATAACAACCACGTCAGTGGGGAGTAACTCGGACGTTCTTCCAACCATATTATATCGTATTGAAAATAATAGTATTATTATATCAAAATATTTAAAAAGATAAAATATTAAAAGAATATAATAAAAATAAGTTTTTAGCGGAACTTAAAGCACTTGCCAACCTGCAAGTCAAAATCAATCGATAATGATAATATTCAAAACCTGCGTTATGGAAATTCGATAAGTGTGCACAAGGCTAGACTTTCACTAGGATAATACTGGAAACTAGCTTCGTGCGAGAACTATAGACTTAACTCATAACAGAATCCAGTTTCTAACTAGGAAACTCAACTATAACAGGACTGCGGGCAGCGAGGTCCTGGTTTAAGTAGTGCATACCCCTCCTAGACAACAATTATGTCAAGTTCAGCTGATGGCGACTAACACGATGCGATATCTAGCTTAAGGTCAAAATATAAACTCTCTTGGGCGAAACTACGCCCAGTTCAACGACCAAATGTGCCCCAAAAAAGGCACACCGACTTTATAGCCGATGGCAAAAACGTACATCTCAGACTATATTACTCTAACCCCACACTTGTCTTTATTCATAACTCCATCACAAGCCATTATCGATATAAAACAAAAGATATAATCATCATCGTAAATATTATGAAAATAAAAGGAATAAACATTTCATACTAAAAGGGAAAACTTTTTATATATAGAAACTTACTAATTTTATAAACATACTTTAAATAGAAATATTGTTATATAAAATACGTAAGTGATTAAAATAAGTGAAACGTATAAAAAAAATAGCATTTCTAACGAAATTAACATTTTATTATTATCGTCGTTATCGTAAATTTAATATATTTCTAAATTGGTTATTCAAAATATAAATAAAATATAATAGGTCAATATATAGTATTTTATAAATAAATTGGAAATCGAGTTAAAACTATAAATTTTAGAAAAGAGATGTTTTAAGAAAAACGATATCAAAATTAATTGATTCAACGAGTTTTATAAATGAAATGAGATTTACAAATATTACAATTTTTTTAAACAAATAGCTTTTATTAATAAATAATACGGATTTTACTAAAAATAGTATATCGGAAACAAATAAGAAATTATTAGTGAAAATCGTCTAGTCTAAAAATGTATTTCAAACAAATGACTATCTTTTAGTTTATTAGTATAAGTTGTAAAACGAAAATAATTGATTAAACGAGTATATAGATCTCGATTATTATATTTGAAATACGATTTGAATTTGAATTATAAATTAACGAAATATGACGAAAATATGAAATTGATGTAATTTAATTACTAGTGTCACGATAACCAACAAAATATTATAACGATCATAAATAATTTAATTATTAACGATTTATAAAACGATATCGAATACATGTAAAATATTTATAAAGCGCACGATTTAAAAAAAATTTAGCAACTAATAAATAGGTAAGATTAGAAAACCGAAGTTAAAATATTTACTACATACTACTACTCGAACATACGATATAAAATCGAGTAAGGTCCAAAAGTTACCTTGCTAGAAGTTTCCGACAAACATGTCCACTTGTAGTCCCAGCTTTGATCCTAACGACACTCGTTCTATCGAAAAGCTTGAGACTCTCCAACGAAAATTCGAAACACGAAGACACGGAAACTAAGTAGTCGGTATTAGAGAAAGTCGGAAAAGACTAGAGTAAGAAGGAGAAGAATGATAAGAAGAAGACGACCGAACAGACAACGATGACAGAAATACCGATCAGAATAGTGTAACCCCAAACAACAACAGTAGCAAACGCACAAAGAGTAGAAGACAAGACAGTAGCAGGTGCGACAACAAGACGACGAAAACCGAGCGAGTAAGGAGCAAAACGAAGGGAACAAACAACAACACGAATGAGACAGACTTTAGCAATGAAATCAGTAGCAACAAACAGACATTGGTGATGATAATAGCTACAATAGCAGTACAAGAGCAATAGTATGTACTGCAGTAATTGGACAGCTGGAAGACGACAAAACAACAGGAGAACTCGGAACGGATTGACACAACACAATAACGCGGATGGCAGTGGCAACAACAACAATACGACAATATCAACAACATCAGCGAGCAACAACAACACAAAACAACAACAGCAACATCAACACCGCACAACACCAATCAGACACAACTAAAGACACGAAACAACAGAAACAATGTCGACAGCAGAGAAGAAGGAAGGGTGAAGCAGAAGAAATAGAAAGGGAAGCGGGCAGCGGATCAACAAAGGCAGAACGAAGAGGAAGAAGAAAAGAAGAAAAAGGAAGAAAATGAACACTACATACTCATCTTGCTAGGCGATGAAAACACGGGCACCTCAGTGCAAGAACCAACAGCATCAACAACGTGTAGCAGCAGTGGCTTACAGCAGTAGCAGTGGCGTACAGCAGAAGAGGGAAAAAGGAGATCGATGAAGGCTAGAGGAGAAGGAGGGAAGATGGAGATGGCAGGGGAAAGGAATGTTGAAAGGATACGAAAAAGAGGGATGAATGATGATGGTGAAGCGGTGGAAACGTAAATAAGGAGGAAGGGAAATGAATCAAACAATGAAAGGGACACGTAAAAAAAAGAAGGAAAGGGGAGAGTGGCTGAGGCAGCTTAATTAAAGAGAGTAGAAAGGAAAAAATACGGATGAATTAAATGAATCGGGTAGGAGAC
The DNA here is from genome assembly GCA_958450325.1 of Agrostemma githago. Lineage (NCBI taxonomy): Eukaryota > Viridiplantae > Streptophyta > Magnoliopsida > Caryophyllales > Caryophyllaceae > Agrostemma > Agrostemma githago. The sequence goes on from OY288242.1 coordinate 35,811,462, forward strand.
GAAATCCGTAATGATAGTTGACTGACCCACGAATCAAATTAAAACGAGTTAACAAAATTAATAAATAATTGGGCCGTCAAATAAAATGAGTAAATAAAGTATTCGAGACAACAACAAAGCTATTAGAAATAAATAATTAGACGATGAAAATAGTATTTCCCGATAAATAATAAATTTTTGATAAAGTTAATTAAATTGATTTCTCGAGGAAAGGTAATAGACGTTTTGACGAAACATAAAATAAATGAGCTTCGAGGCAAAAATAGAAACTCGAGCTTAAATATAAATAAATAAAAAGAATTTAGAATTTAAATCACCGAAATAGACTTTCGATAAGAATTATATTAAATGTATAACATAAATCGAAAAAGAAATAAAAATATGTTTCAAATATAAGTAGAGTTCCCGAGACAAATAGAATTTTAGGAGTTTGAAACAATTAAACGATAAATTCTTTTATAAAATTTTTTTAAATTACGAGTTAAATCGTAAAAATAAAAATACGAACATAATTTTAATTTAATTTAATTTATAAAATTAGGGGTGTTACAATCTTCCCTACTAATAGAAGTTTCGTTTATAAAATACGAACATACGAGAATGCTTAACTTGCATCACAATCTCGGTTTAAAATTTTTTACAACTTCAAACTTGATATGAAATCGAAATCGAAGACAATTTTTTTTCAAGAGGAGTTGGGCTTAGTTACCCAAAGTTTAAAATCATTTAAATTAATAAAATCGTAAGTTAAAATTTATTCGATAAAATAATGATGTGGACATGACATAGGTCCACCCCGACGCGGTCACGCGCTGGTTTGGGGAGGCGAATGAATTTCATGTGAGATGGATCTCGAATTTTAATTTAAATCGAAGTTGGAGTCGCCACCGAACTTTGTTGGAGTTCGGGCCCATTCGAACCCACTCTATATCTTAGTGGGCCGTGCACAAAGTACAGCCCATTTGGATTTCAGAGTTTATTCGGTTCGTCCCTTTGCATTGCGATACCGATACCGACATTATCGGTTATCGTGTATTGAAAGACTCTCGTGCGCCAATGGTTTCGGACATCCAGAAACCACGGTTCTGAGTAAGGGGTGAGGGTACGTGTTGGGAAGTTCACAAAGAACACCCAACCCCGCCCGCACTTAGCGGCCTCTACTAAGATATCGCTCATTTTTAGAATACGCGCGTTAGTAATTCGGTGAAAATGTTATGCAAACAATATTTTGACTAAACATGTGAAGATTTGAATAAGTTTCTATGTCGATTTAATGCATCCAAACTAACGTGAAAGTTGTATTTAGTGTGCGAGATTCGTTTTAATACAATAAAACAAACAATGGAAAATAAAGCACAAGAGTGGAAGCAAACGAGTTAGTGACGATAATAACGGTTCGCGAATAGTATAGAATGTCATAAAAGACATGATGCATGGTTTTGAAAATAATAAGACACGTGATTGACTTGACGCGTGTTGACCGAAGTCATAAAAAGAATTGATAAGGCTTGAAATATGTCGAAGGGCTCACGTTTGATGCGTAAGGGAGGCCACTCGATTGAGTCATGGAGGGACACGACCGAGTGGTCCTCGGAAAACCCTTCTGCCCAGTTTTTGGGGTGCCACTCGATCGAGTGCCCCCTGTACGAACTATGTTCATTTTGCAAGTTTGCATTGATTTTGAAATTGCTTTTATTTTTTGAAAATCGATAATTTTGCCAAGTCGTGTAAAAATATGATACGATTCATACTCGACTTGAATTTTCGATACTCGTCACACTCGATACTTGATTACAGAATCAACATCTAGTATTTAGAATGAATTTTAGAAAAGACGTTTATGAGTCGTTTCAAATTGAACTAAGACGAAACAATTCTCTCCGCGTTATAATGCCGTAATTAGTCCTTTCGGACGATGTGACAATTATTTTAGCATCAACGAATTCATGCCAGTTTAATTTATTGACTAATTCGTTTAGACACGATATTCGACTATACAGTTGAAATCGCATCTTAAAAATAACGTTTTTATTGGTTTAATTAGAACGAAAATCGATTCCCTCCGCGTCACGACGTCTTAATTAATCCTTGCGGACTACGTGATGTTCGATTTACATCAAAGGGTTTCGTCCTAACCTTAAAAAAAGAAATCGGACGCGTTTAAGGAGGAGTGTTCGCGATACGATCACGCCTTTGAGTGTTTAGGAGGGTGCTCCTCGAGAGGGCTCCACCACTGTTACTTCTCGTAAAAGGATTAGAAGGGTCTTATACGAATATCGTCTTTAAACGTGTTTGATTCGAAAAAGTTTTAGAAATTGATGAATGTGTGACGTCGACGATGATTATGTAAATACTAAGATGATACGAGCGACACGATAAAAAAGAAACGATCTTATTGATGTTGATCCGCTTCAACAATCAAATACTTGGGGTGTCGGGATAAGCGACCGGCCACATCGCGTGCGAGACCCTTGTATTCGGATTTCCTTATCCCATCATCCCTTGTATTCGACACGAATAGGCGAATATTTTAGTATTTTGATAGTAGTAATATTAACGATATTAGAAACGAAAGAGAAAAAAAACGAGAGAAGAGACAAGAAAGACGACGCGAGGGAAGGGAAGAGAAAAAGGGAAGAGACAAGTTGTTAATTGTGTTGCAAAAGGGAGGTATATATAGGAATTCCTCCATCACCGGACCTAGGGTTACTCGATCGAGTGCCCTGATGGACTCGATCGAGTGGCCCAGCTAAAAGAAGGCAACAGGCCTGTTGGAGGCCCACTCGATCGAGTGGATGAGGCGGATGAGATATTTTGAAGATTTTAACTTCGGGTTGGATTCTCGATATTTGCATGGCTGTTTTGTGTCTCGGAAATGACTTTGACCGGGGTTTGACCCGGTCGCTAAAAGACGGTTTTATTTCCAGTGTCAGTTTTGACCCAAATTAGAATTATTTGATTGGAAATGACCCACTGGGCCTGAATTTGAGGTCAGTTTTGTGAGATTTGTACTCCGTAAAAAGCCCAAGCCAGAAACTAACAGTTTTGAGCCCATATCCGAGCGCGTAAGAGCATGTTCGCGTCCGATCATCGTCGGGTATTTTTCGAAAATTGCTATAGACACTTAGTAGCCAAATGTGGGTGTCTACAGAGCCCCCACTCTGACCGAGGCTTCGACGGGGCGAAAGTCAGAGTAGCTACCAGGCTAATCGAGGATCAAGATCTGGCAGACTTCCGGTCGGGTCGTTTATAGTCCATTAGACTCGCGTGAATTGCTCGCCAGCCATAAGATGGAAATCATACCTGAGTTCTGTTCTCTGGGATGTTGGACTTGTTATAAAAGTCCTCGGTGCGCCTGTATGTAGGCCCATCCCGTGCCGTTGCGAGAGAAATGTTGTCTCGGGCTTTCCATTGGGGAGATATATGAGTAGCGCGGGCTTGACTCTGAAGCCTTGAGTCGTACCTGTATACAGTTACATAAAGTCTTGCATGCAACATTTAGGTAAAACACGACTCGCGCTGGGAAATAAAAATTTTGAATTTTTGAAATTTTTGATTTTTTTTTTGAAAAATTTGACGTTTTTGAAAATTAGGAATGCTCGGGATGACTAATCCTTGTGCTGACATGAGAGTTAGGAGATTGGGCCTGTATACCTTAGCCCACTTGGACTAGGAATTATTATGGAAAGAAGATTGTCAGGGTTTAGTACTATAAATACAATCCCTTGTCTTAGCTTTTCTCACTACTCCCACAACTCCTTTTCCTCTTTTAAGAAAACTCCTTATATTTTCGAAGAAATTTAGCTATGGGCATTGAACGCTTGACCGCGATGCTGCAAGAATGGTCCCGACACTTTAGGGACACGGATAAAGTAGCTCTGAACCAGACATGTATTTCTCTGTTGTTCCCGATTCGTCAGATGCAAGGGGATCGTTATTTTCTTGATGCATGGCTGTCCTACTGGGACGACACATACCCTGTTTTTGCCCTTCCTCGGGGCGAGATCTGTCCTTTACCTGAGGAAATTGCTGCTGTGGGAGGATGGAACCTTATACTTCATCCTGCTGTCCCGTTTTCAGTTCACGATCCTAGGAGGAAGCTACGGGAGTTTCTAGGACTTTCCCATATGGAGGTATCCCATATGACGGAAGGGGATAATATTTCTTTGCTTGATTTGGCTGAAAAATTTATGAACCCGCATGATGTCCGGGTCAGGCCGGCCCACAGCCGTAGGGCTTTTGCTTTCTGTATGCTTCATGTTTATGCCTTTGAAGGGCACATGGATTGGTTGTCGTGTATGGGCAACGTGCGACTTCTTACGGTGGTTGACCTGATGGAGATGGAACACAGTCCGACTTGGCTGATTACAAGGGAAATTATCCAAGGTTTGGATAATCGTAAAAGAGATTCGTCGGTTCGCCTGACCGGGAGCACCCGTTTGCTACCGATATATCGCTTTGGATTTTTCTGATTTTTTTTTTCGATCGATTTTCTGCTACAGCAGGCACTCGATCAAGTCACCCTTGCACTTGATCGAGTGTCCTCATTAAAAGCCCCCTGCCCGATTTCAGGGGTGTCACTCGATCGAGTGACCCCTAGGCACTCGATCGAGTGCCCCTAGGCGGACGCCTGATTTGACCTCGAGAACTCATATTTTTTGTTTCTTTTTTCAGCTTTGGTTATTTGAGAGGCTATCGATCATAGATCCTCCTTTTGACCCAAGTCGATACCGACCTAATCAGGTGATGACAAGGGAGACGAGCCATTGATTTTTCGCACCATATCACTCAGAAATACTGAGATGAAGTGCTGTCTTTTCATAGCGATCCTTTGATCCGATGGGTGGTGCCATGGTGGCCTATTTACGTTTGGACGGGTTTGGCACCGAGGGATAAGGCTCGCTATCAGGTAATCTTGTCCTTTAGGCAGACAATTCATCTCTACCCCGACCGCATACTTAGGCAGTATGGTTGGTCTTAGAGAATCCCAGAAACTGAAGCAGTTGTGAGTGAATCTACCCAGCTGACTGATGTAATGTGCGACACCTGGATGCAACGATGGTACACCCGGGTCACTTCGTCTATTCCCAAGTCTCTTCATTCATTTTGGGTGTCAGATTCCTACGTGAAATGGACGAAAGCAGATTCTGCCAAGGCCCGAGCTGTTTTAAAAGTTGATGAGGCTTTTGATCTGTTTCGAAGAGAGCAAGCTAAAGACAACAGTGGCTTCTTTGACGAAGACAACACTCCGGCTACCCTGGTTCGTCTAATGTCAGGTCAGAGAGGGAGAACTAGGACTCAAGCTGAAGGGTCCAGTGCTAGAGGTGCGCGGGCGAGAGTGAGCGCCCAGACGGACTTAGAAAGGAGACTTGGTCCAAACCTGGCAGTTCAGGACAGACTTGGTCCTCGAGACAGGCTTTCTGAGCACGTGCGGACTCGTCTTGGACCGGTGACAATGGCAGAAGACCCGTTGTCGAAGAAACGGATTCGAGCAAAAGAGGTTCCTCTCGTGATTCGGGAACGCTCACCCCCGCTCGGCGACATCGGGCTCCATGCGACCCAAAAGACAGGGGAAAAGGCAAGATGCCTTGAATACTAGTCTCCTTAGTTTAATTATTTGAATATTACAATTATTTTTTGTGGTGCGCTTTTTTTTTGTTGTTTTTTATTTTTGTTGTGTGATGTAATTTTGAAATTCCCGAGTTTATTGGGTTTTTAATAAAAGACATATTTATTAGTGAATACCGTTCCTGTCTTTTTCGTTATTGCAGTGGTTGTACCCTTTTGAGGGGTTGCCTACGTATCCACAATTAGCGGAATCAAACCAAACGTAGTTCGGGCTTAGATTTTTGCAATTTGAAAATACACCAAGACTATTAGTTCGAGATGCGTGCGACAGTAGGATAAATAATCCTAGCTTATTGACTTACTTAAAATTTTGAAGATTTATAAAAAGAAATTTTTTTATAAACTTTTTGCGAATGACATTGAGACAAGGTTTTAAGGGTAGTAACGCTTCAGCTGCTCCAAGTTGGTTGGGTTGACGAATTCATTCTCGTCTAAGTTTGTTAGCATCACCGCTCCTCCCGATAGGTTCTTTTTTACCAGATACGGCCAAGCCCAATTGGGTTTGAACTTTCCTCTTGGGTCAATTGGTAATAATGCACGGACTGATTTGAGAACCAGATCCCCTTCTTTGATATTTCTGGGCCTTACTCTTTTGTTGAAGGCGCGTTGTATCCTTTTCTGGTATATCGGAATATTGTTGAGGGCCCGGGACCCAATCCGCTTCGGGCACTTGACTTTCAAGCAAAATCATGAGAGATGGCACTTCGAGCTTGATCAGATGGACTGCTTCCATTCCGTACGTCAAATAATATGGAGTTGCTCCGGTTGCGGTACGAATCGACGTTCGGTATCCCCACAGGGCGAAAGGTATTTTGTCGGGTCAGTCCCGGTAATTCTTAGCCATATTTTTAAGTATGGTGACAATTGTTTTATTAGCTGCCTCTACCGCTTCATTTGTTTGGGCACAGTAAGGTGAAGATGTATGCCTTTGGATTTTATATTTTGCTAGCAGAGTAGCAGTTTCATCTTGGAAATGCGTCCCGTGATCACTGATGAACTCGTGCGGGACCCCGTATCGGCATATAATCTTGTTTTGAATGAACTTAGCAACATGATTAGCGTTCAAAACCCGGTATGACTAGGCTTCGACCCATTTGGTGAAATAGTCGATAGCCATCAAGATAAAGCAGTGACCTCCCACCCCGGAAGGGTTTAATTTCCCGATTATATCAATCCCCCACGTCGAAAATGGTCATGGTGATGTCATGGTGTATAGTAGGGATGACGGCATATGTTGCACGTTGGAGAAAATCTGACAGTTATGACAGTGTTTGACATATAACTGGCAGTCGGTTTCCATGCTATTCCAGTAATATCCGAGCCTCATAATCTTGCGGACCAGCATCTGGGCATTCATGTGTGGACCGCATTCACCGTCGTGTACCTCGGCCATAATCTTCTCAGCTTGTATTTTGTCAACGCAAAGGAGGAGAGCCCCCTGTGCAGTCTTTTTGTATAACTGCCCGTCATCCGTACGGAGGAATTGGGTTGCGAATCTCCGTAGAGCTTTCTTGGCCCGGTTTTCAGTTCCCGAAGGATATACCCCTGTTGTCAAGTAGGTTAGAATGGCCTGATACCAAGGTTCTGGATCGGTTATTTTGATGTCTTTGATAACCTGAATGTATGCCGGCTCGGACCGTCTATCGACGCAAATCGGCATGCTAGTCAGATGCTCCGGGATATTCAATAAAGATGCTAATTTGGAAAGTGCATCTGCAAATTGGTTTTCTTCCCGGGGTAAATAGATGTATTCTACTCTTTGGAATTATTTTTCGAGAACCCTTACTCGTGCCTGATAGGCCACAAGATTGGCGTTTCGAGTCTTCCATTTTTGGAGAGCTTGATTGATGGCTAGAGATGAGTCACCATGGACCCGGAGATTTGTTACTCCCAAATCAGCGGCGGCCTGTAACCCATGAATACATGCTTCATATTCGGCTGCATTGTTAGTCACGTCGAAGTCCAGTTTAATGGACAACAGAGTATGCTCCCCTTTTGGTGATATTAGGAGAATTTCGACCCCGAACCCTAGGAAGTTGGATGCCCCGTCGAAATATAGATCCCATGTCTCCATGTCGGTATGGAATATATCTTCATCTGGGAAGGACCAAGTATCGATATGCCCTTCTTCGGTTACGGGACTATCAGTGAGAAACTCGGCTACTACCCGGCCCTTGATGGCTTTTAGTGGCAAAAATTTGAGGTCGAACTCTGCCAACATTAAAGTCCATCTAGACCTCCTGCCACTGAGAATGGGCTTCTCGAATAGGTACTTGATAGGATCCTTTTTGGATAGTACATGTACCTCGTAGCTGAGCATATATTGTCGGAGCTTTTTAGTGGCCCAGACCAAAGCTAAACACGTCTTTTCGAGCATGGGGTATTTGCATTCATACTCTAAAAACTTTTTGCTGATGTAATAAATTGCCCGTTCTTCCGAATTGACTGTCCGGGCCAGCATAGCCCCCATGGATGTCTCGGTCGTTGTTAAGTATAACGACAAAGGTAGACCGGGTTGAGGTGGCATTAATACCGGTGGAGCAGATATGATCTCCTTGATTTTATCAAAAGCCGCTTGACATTTTTCATCCCACAGTGTTCGTGCTCCCATCTTCAATTTTTTGAAAATTGGTTCACATACCATGGTTAGCTTTGAAATAAACCGGCTGATGTACTGGACTTTTCCGAGAAACCCCCTTATTTCTTTTTCGGTTTTAGGTGGTTGCATTTCGGTGATGGCTTTGATTTTAGCTGGATCGACCTCGATGTCGCATTGGCTAACGATATGACCCAGTAATTTGCTCGATGTTACCCCGAAGCAGCACTTTTGAGGGTTCAACCTCATATTGTATTTGCGCAGTTGGGTGAAGAACTTCCTTCGGGCCACGATGTGCCCGCTTCGGTCTTTGGACTTGACGATCATGTCGTCCACATAAACCTCCACTTCCTTATGCATCGTGTCGTGTAATAAGGTCGTGACAGTTCGTTGATAAGTGGCCCCCACATTGATGAGACCATAAGGCATAATGGTGTAACAGTAAGTACCCCAAGGTGTGATGAAGGTGGTCTTACTCATATCTTCTTCTGCCATTTTGATTTGATTATATCCAGCATACCCGTCCATAAATGATAGAAGGGCATGATCGGCCGTGTTGTCCACCAGTATATCGATGTGTGGCAATGGGAAATCGTCTTTTGGGCTTGCCTTGTTAAGATCCCGAAAATCTACGCATGCCCGCACCTTACCGTCCTTTTTAGGTACCGGCACGATGTTTGCAACCCAGTCTGGATATTCAGACACTTGTATGAAGCCCGCCTTGAATTGTTTGTCGACCTCTTCTTTAACTTTGAGAGACCATTCGGGCCTCATTCTGCGGAGCTTCTGTTTTACCGGCTTACACCCGTCTTTGATGGGAATACGGTGCTCAGCTATCTCCCGATCTATCCCGGGCATGTCCTTGTAGGACCATGCGAAGGCATCCTTGAACTCTTGGAGGAGGCTCGTGAATTGTTGTCTCTCCTCGGGATCTAAGGATAAACCTAACTTAAGTATCTGAGGCTCTAAGGTGGTTCCCACATTGATGGATTCGGTTTCCTCGATTACCGGATCTCGGGATTCCCTTTGCTTGAGTTGTTCGATCAGATGCGGAGGTAGGGGTACCTGTTCGTCGGGTTCCTCAATGTCATTGCATATAAAATTTTTGAAATTGAAAGCATTTTGAAAATAAGACAAGTCTGAAGCAGAACGGTTATCGTTATTATTGATAGTAAATTTGAAAAACAGCTCGAAGAGAGCGGCCATCTGATCGTTGGTTAGAGGCGGGATAGGGACTGCCCTCGGGACAGATTCCGAGGCTCCAGTGGAAGTGACTATAGGAAGAGGGGTTACAGACTGAACTCTAGCACTAGACCCTCTAGACTTGGACTCGGACTCTGACTCAGACTCGGTATCCGGCATGTCTCCTTCACCGGTGGTCAGCTTGTAGACTCGACCCAGGCTATCGGTCCACTTGAGAGTCTTTCTTCATGCCCTTTTCCCGGTGTCCGAACCAACTTCAGAAATCAGCTTCGTTGGATCGAACCTGTTGCTTCGGAGGATCAGGTTCACCAAGTCTTCTTTTGGGGTCGGGACAGCCTTGTCTTCCCCAAACAAGAGCCCCAGCATAGGCTCTGCATTGTTAGCACCCTCCTTGGTTTCAGACTGAACGAGGGAAAATATGTCATCATGGATGAAATTGCATTCCCGAGCCAACTTGGTCTCGGGATATGAGATGGTGGGCTGGTAGAGGCCCACTTGTACAGCCCCGAATACTGGAGTAACGAAGTAGTCGGTTAGTCTTGGGCAGTAAGGGCCCAAGTAGGTACCCTTGATGATGTTGCTGGCCTTCTGAATACCGGCCCGGACCACGTTTCCCGGAGTCACAACGTACCCTAGGCCGAATTGGATTCTCCGTCATTCAGGACCTCGATGATCTTCCTAGCTGGAAGATATGGCCTCGAAGTAGCCCCCGGTTGATACCCCAAGTTTTGTAGCATCATGTCGATGCTAGTAGTGAAGTAAGGCCTGAAGAGGTATTCTTCTTCGATCAATCCCACGAAGTCGAACCCTCGTGGGTCAGCCCAGCCCGTGGCATTGCAACTAGCCACAGTAATGGGGGTTGCCTCTAGAGTTATGACACCGTCTTGTAGAGGCAGTTTAAGCTTCCGGTGGAGGTTAGAGGACACGGCTTTGACTGCATGGATTCAGGGCCGTCCAAGTAGTATGTTGAAAGAAGAAGGGACGTCGATCACTTGGAATTCTAGCTCTTTTTCAATCGGGCCCGTTATAATTGTTAGTTTAACGGCCCCAGCAACCGATTTTGGGCTTCCGTCAAAAGCATGGATAGTTTGTGCGGGTGGAAGATAGTCGGCCTCGCTAATGCCGAGGGCTTTAGCGGTCCTTAGAGGAATGACATTAACAGCGGATCCGTCATCAATTAGGGTCATGAGGAGATACTTCCCTCGACAGACCACCGTGATGTATAGGGCCAGGTTGTGGGCGGCTCCGAATGGTGGTAGGTCGGATTCGGAGAAGGTAATAAGTGGGCCTTCTTCCTTGGATTTGCCCTTGAGATGGGGCATGAAAGTGGCTACCATTTCAGTAGGGGTAACCAGTGAGTCGACCTTGATTTGATCGAGAGCCTTAGTAAGTGCTTCCCGATGTACTTGCGAGTTAACCAAAAGCTGCCATATGGTGAGATCAACTCGAGCCTTCTTCAGTTGCTTGACTAGAGCTGTGTCAGTGCTAGACTCTTCAAGGGTATCCTCCGTCCTGGCAGGTTCAGTGACGGTTGTTGGGATAGGACGTCCGGCGGTGGCAAGGTGATTGTTGGCTAAGGTTGATGGAGACAGCTTCCCCTTTAAGCAGGTACACGTCGTCTTCATCATCGAACCAAATCGCATTGATTTGTGGGATAAAAGGGGAAATAAGATGAGAACAATCAATTACTTCTCCGGTGAAGATGGCATGAGCACTGAAGGGGTTTTCTTTGTTGCTCGGTTTGTCGCCGGGCAACGGTATCTTCCCGCTTTCGATTAAGTCTTGGATCAAATGCTTCAATTTCCAGCACTTTTCGGTATCGTGCCCATTACCTCGGTGATATTGGCAATAGGCTTGGACATTGTAGCTTTTGGATCGCTTCTCTACCAGGACTTCTGAAGTTGGGCCTATCGGTTGGATCAGACCCTTCGAAGATAGCGTTTGTAAGGCGTATGTACAGGTGGTCCCTATATAAGTGAATATCCAAGTTGGAGTATTCTTTTTGGATGAGACATCTAGTAGATTAACCTCGTCGAAGATGCTGCGGGTTGCAGTTGCAGATATGGGCTTGTTGGTTGATGAGTTGGCCATTGATACCCCTTGGTAGAGGCCTTAGTGAGGCCTTCTAGCCTCAAGTCATCCTCGATCCTCGTCCCCATTTAGTCAGAGTGGCGAAGTTAGGAATAACAGCATACCGGAGATGGACCCGGTAGGAAGGGAGGAGGATTTTGACAAAGGCCTCCACTAACACTTTCTCATTGGGCTTGTCGACCAACTTCACACTCTCGGCCCTCCAGCGTTGAAGGTATTTGGTGAAACCTTCTTTGGGCTCTTGGGCCATGACCTCCAGAGTACGCATCGTAGTCTGAATCTCGGTATTATCGGCGTAATACCGAGCGAACTCCGTTGCCACATCATCCCAAGTCTTGTACTTCTTGGAATCGAGCTTGTAGTACCAGACTTTCGGATGCTTCTCGAGGGAAGAAGCAAATAGGTGCTTGAACATGGTGGACTTCACTCCCTTGACGGCCATGAACTCCTTGAAGGTCCGGATATGAAACATCGGGTCTTCGGTCCCATCAAACATTGGCAGGCCCGTCAGGTTGAGGTTAGCGGGTAGTTCATCATTCAGGGGTGAATAGGCATGGGCATTTTCCGTGTGGATAGTGTTGTTAGTCGATAAGTGGACCTATTCTTCCAGCTTGCGGACCGCGCTGACCATTTCAGCTAGGGGCCCAGTAGTATCAACCCCACCACTAGGATTCCCTTGTTCCACGGCGCTTACACGGGTAACAATAGCTATCTGGTCGGATGACCTAGGGTTACTCGATCGAGTGCCCTGATGGACTCGATCGAGTGGCCCAGCTAAAAGAAGGCAACGGGCCTGTTGGAGGCCCACTCGATCGAGTGAGCTGACACTCGATCGAGTGGATGAGGCGGATGAGATATTTTGAAGATTTTGACTTTGGGTTGGATTCTCGATATTTGCATAGCTGTTTTGTGTCTCGGAAACGACTTTGACCAGGTTTGACCCGGTCGCTGAAAGACGGTTTTATTTCCTGTGTCGGTTTTGACCCAAATTAGTCTTCTTTGATTGGAAATGACCCACTGGGCCTGAATTTGAGATCAGTTTTGTGAGATTTGTACTCCGTAAAAAGCCCAAGCCAGAAACTAACGGTTTTGAGCCCATATCTGAGCGCGTAAAAGTACGTTCACGTCCGATCTTCATCGGTTGTTTTTTCGGAAACTGCTATAGACACCTAGCGCCAAATGTGGGTGTCTACAAATGACGATAAATAATATTTGGAAATGAACTCTAGGGGGAGAGTACCCAAATATTTTCAAAGCAACAGTTAAACGTTTTGACTGAGAAATTCGACAATATTTTGTTTCAAGACCAACAAAAAATTTGAGGAATCAAATTTGGTAATTAGTAAATAAAAATCGAAATAGTGGTCAAACATTTTCAATAACAGATATAAAGTCTCCCGGCAATAAAACAAAAACTTAGACAAACGAAACTTTTCGAAAAATTTTAAACCGTTTTACATAATAATCTTGTAGAATCAAAATATTTGCAATTATGAAAGTTTTCTTAAAATTCAATCGCTTGAAAATAGAAATTTGAAACAATTTTGAAATACTTTAAAATAAATTATTAAGGTATTTTGAAACAGGACTAAATATATGCTATTAACCAAAAACAAATATGAAGCACAAAGTTTTGAAATTTATAAATCAAAATGTTAAATTGCTCAAAGTTTTTACAAAATGGGGAGTTTTAAAATTTGAAATTATGCTTCAAAATGTTAAAATTTCTTGAAAATCAAATTTTTTAAATTAGTCAAACTTTTCATAAAATTGGTTCGGGAAAAAAGGTAAACGGATAAATAGAATCAAGGTCAACGACAAATCGAAAAAAAAGTTTTCAAACCCGATAAAGAAGTCGAAGGAATTGGCCGAAGAAGAAGTAGCAGGATTTAAGAAAAGCAAAGGGGAGGACGAAATTGAGAGTCAAATAGAGCTCTCAAGGATTAGAGAATAAATTTACCATCCCGAGATTCCTATAACGACTTCCACAAACACGGATTCCTAATTACCATCAAATAATACTAAGTCCAATGTTAGGCACTGGTAGCCCTACTCAGTCTACAACCTCCAAAATTATCAACTGCGATAACCTCCAACATAAAATCATACATATCTAATTCTTCAATTAACATGGTAAGGATCCACAAATGATTTAGAATCAAATCCATAATTAAGATTCAAATGGTTAACAAAACATACCCAAACTCGTGATCGTTAAGGCTCATAAATTCAAAGCTCATAAGGTCTGAACTCGAGGTATACTCCAAATTTCTCGAGTAAGGAACACTAAACAAAATCCACCAATTAATAATGCTCGGGTACGAAATCCTCAAAAATGTTTTCACCAACATGTTTTAAACATCACAAGTAGACAAAGGTTGGGAAAGTACAATAAATCCTCAAAACACGCTCAAACCTATAGGTAATGGCGCAAACACTCACATCTTCAAACACGGCATTCAACTAAGGTTTCTGAGAAATCCATCAAATGCCAAATTACAACAAGGCAACCATAATATGTTTAATAACTCAATGAAGTCACAATCTCGTTGGTCAAAGAGTTCTGAACGGTAAATTCCATCAAAATGATTGGCACATCAAAGTATTCCTCAAAACAACGCGATAAGTCCAACCTTTAATTGTGAAATATGTTTCTCTTCTTCAAGGTAAACAATGATCTAAGCAAAATTTAGGTCATTCAACTCCAAAGTTCGTAGGTTACAACCTTACATCAATGATCCACGATCTAATCCATAAGAAACACGGGAAATCTGTGTCCACCAAAATTATAACGACATTAACGAAAACCTTTAATGGTACCCCAACACTCAGGCTAACACTTTGAACAATACTCTATTATCCCAAATATTCGCGATGTATCCATCAAATAAGCATTAGTTAAGAATCTCGAAGTAATATTATCAATTACACTTATTTCGGTTCTAGGTTAGGTACTAGATATCCATCAAATATGACATACTCTTACTACTCCAAAATATATTCAACTCTAAGTCCTCTAAATAATCAAGTAACCTATAACCCAAGGTTCAAAATCTTAAGTACCAACCTAATTCCATTAATCTACAATTTATCATTCAAATCGATCCTCAGAAGCTTACTAAGATAGATAACAGGGTATAACTCACAATCCTCAAACCATGTAACAAGGGTTTACCAAACCTCAAACATCTATGACTTTTCACGGGGTTCACTGAGACAGAATTCGGTCAAACCAAGAATTTGAAGAGGAAAGATGGTAAAGTAGGAGAATTAATCAAAGATTTATCTCAGAATGAAGACGAGAATTTATAATAAGGGTTGGAAGAAGTAGAGGTAGGGAGAAAAGAATAAATGATTTTATATGATTAAGATCTAAAATGAGAAGGGAATGTTCAGACCTCTTCGGTTCACAAAGGAATTCACGGATATCTTTATCATCTCGTAGAGATACGAGCACACTAGCATTGGGTCGCTCCATCCGGATCAAGAGTGATTTCACATCTGAGTCTGTTGCACTGTCACGGAACTGGAATCTACTATTGATCATCTAGCGGCCTGTGGCTTGAGCAAACTGGATCAGTGCTGGTAAGTAATCATTGTATCTTCCTTGAAGCACAAAGTTGTCCACTCAAACCAGCAGGTGTCGAGAGTTTTAAGTAGGTGTTGTCCTGATCTAGAGCAGCAACACGTCAACATCTTCTTCAATCATCTTCTTTGAGACAAAAGCAACAAATATTCAATGTCAATCATTGAGTTACAAGAACATATAAACCTAACAGTTAAGTCCTTACTTTGATTTCTACCCGTCTCCCAATAATATTCTTTTAATGTTCAAATCATTTACTGGTATTTTTCCTAGAATCAGGCATGTAAGCATCGGGAGCAACAATGTTCTGATACCAACTGTAATCCCCTAGAAAATCTAACGCAATACAGTGGCGGAAACACTGTAGAGTGGGATTAAAACACACTGACAAACTATATCTTATTAAAAGAAATGGTAAGTCAATACAAAGACCTCTTTTTACAAAAGGGCTAAAAAGAAAAATTCTCCAAACGGGTTTATACAAATTCATATATCGGGAATGAAGAAAGAGTAGGATCCACGCTACTCGCTAGCTCACACACAAAACCCAGAAGCAAATACCTGTCATGTTATAAACATAACAACCACGTCAGTGGGGAGTAACTCGGACGTTCTCCCAGCCATATTATATCGTATGGAAAATAATAGTATTATTATATCAAAATATTTAAAAAGAGAAAACATTAAAACGATATAATAAAAATAAGTTTTTAGCGGAACTTAAAGCACTTGCCAACCTGCAAGTGAAAATCAATCGATAATGATTATATTCAAAACTGGCGTCATGGAAATTCGATCAGTGTGCACAAGGCTAGACTTTCACTAGGATAATACTGGAAACTAGCTTCGAGAACTGTAGACTCAAATCATAACAGAATTAAGTCTCTAACTAGGCAAGTCAACTATAACAGGACTGCGTGCAGCAAGGTCCTGGTTTAAGTAGCGCATACCCCTCCTACACAACAATTATGTCTAGTTCGGCTGACGGCGACTAATACGATGCGATATCTAGCTTAAGGTCATTACATACACTCTCCTGGACGAAACTACACCCAGTTCAACGACAAAATGTGCCCCAAATAGGCACACCGGCTTTACAGCTGATGGCAAAAACGTACATCTCAGACTATATTACTCTAAACCCACACTTGTCTTTATTCCATAACTCCAACAGAAGCCATTATTGATATAAAAAAATATAATCATTATCGTAAATAATATGAAAATAAAAGGAATAAACATTTCACATTAAAAGGGAAAACTTTCTGTAAATAGAAACTTACTAATTTTAGAAACTTACATAAAATAGAAATATTGTTATAGAAAATACGTAAGTGATTAAAATAAGTGGAACATATAAAAAATAGCATTTCTAACAAAAATTTACATTTTATTATTATCGTCGTTATCGTAACTTTAATATATTTCTAAATTCATTACTCAAAATATGAATAAAATATAAGAAGTCAATATATTTTAGAAAAGAGATGTTTTAAAATGATATCAAATTTAATTGACTCAACGAGTTTTATAAATGAAATGAGATTTACAAGGATTTCAATTTTTTTTAAACAAATGAGTAGCTTTTATTAATAACTAATACAGATTTTACTTAAAATAGTATATCGGAAACAAATAAGAAATTATTAGTGAAACTAGTCTCGTCTAAAAATGTATTTCAAACAACACTATCTTTTAGTTTATTAGTATAAGTTGTAAAACGAAAATAATTGATTAAACAAGTATATAGATCTCGATTATTATATTTAAAATACGAATTGAGTTTGAATTATAAATTAACGAAATATGAAAAAAAATATGAAATTGATGTAATTTAATTACTAGTGTCACGATAACCAACAAAATATTATAACGATCATAAATAATTTAATTATTAACGATTTATAAAAGGATATCGAATACTTGTAAAATATGTATATATATATATATATATATATATATATATATATATATATATATATATATATATATATATATATATATATATATATATATATAGCACACGATTTTAAAAAAAATTTAGCAAATAATAAATAGGCAAGATTAGAAATCGAAGTTAAAATATTTACTACATACTACTACTCAAACATATGATATAAAATCGAGTAACGTCCTAAAGTTACCTTGCTAGAAGCTTCTGACAAACATGTCCACTTGTAGTCCCATCTTCGATCCTTTCGACACTCGTTCTATCAAAAAGCTTGAGACTTCAACGAATATTCAAAACACGAAGACACGGAAACCAAGGAGTCGGTATTAGAGAATGTCGGAAAAGAGTAGAGTAAGAAAACGGAGTAACGAAACAAGAGAAGAAGGAGAAGAATGATAACAAGAAGAAGACGGAACAGACAACGATAACAGAAACACTGATCAGAATAGTGTAACCCCAAACAACAACAAAAGCAAACGCACAAAGAGTAGAAGACAAGACAGTAGCAGGTGCGACAACAAGACCACGAAAAGCGAGCGAGTAAGGAGCAAAACAAAGGGAACAAACAACAACACGAACAAGACGGACTTTAGCAATGAAATCAGTAGCAACAAACAGACATTGGTGATGATAATAGCTACAATAGCAGCAGGATAGCAATAGTATGTACCGCAGCAATTGGACAACTGGAAGACGGCAAAACAACAGGAGAACTCGAAACGGATTGACACAACACAATAACGCGGATGGCAGTGGCAGCAACAATAATAACGACAATATCAACAACATCAGCGAGCAGCTGCAGCACAAAACAACAACAACAACATCAACACCACACAACACCCATCAGACACGACTAAAGACACGAAACATGAGAAACAATGTTGATAGTAGAGAAGAAGGAAGGGCGAAGCAGAAGAAAAAGAAGGGGAAGCAGGCAGCAGATCAACAAAGGCATAATGAAGAGGAAGAAGAAAGGAAGAAAAGGAACACTACATACCCATTTTGCTAGGCGACGAAAACACGGGCTTATCAGCGCAAGAATCAACAGCAGCAACAACGTGTAGCAGCAGTGGCTTACACCAGTAGTAGTGGCGTACATCAGAGGACGGAAAAAGGGGATTGATGAAGGCTGGAGGAGAAGGAGAGAAGAGGGAGATGACAGGGGAAAGGAATGTTAAAAGGAGACGAAAATGAGGGATGAATGATGAGGATGAAGCGGTGGAAACGTAAATAAGGAGGAAGGGAAATGAATCAAACAATGAAAGGGACACGTAAGAAAAAGAAGGAAAGGGGAGAGTGGCTGTGTCAGCTCAATTAAAGAGAGTAGAAAGGAAACATACGGATTAATTAAACGAATCGGGTAGGAGACGAATTCCGTAACGATAGTTGACTCACCCCCGAATCGAACTAAAACGAGTTAACAAAATTAATAAATAATCGCCGTCAAATAAAATGAGTAAATAAAGTATTCGAGACGACAACGAAGCTTATAGAAATAAATGATTAGACGATGAAAATAGTATTTCCCAATAAATAATAAATTTTAGATAAAGAGAATTAAATTGATTTCTCGAGGAAAGGTAATAGATGTTTTGACGAAACTTAAAATAAATGAGCTTCGAGCCGAAAATAGAAATTCGAGCTTAAATATAAATAAATAAAAAAAATTTAGAATTTAAATCGCCGAAATAAACTTTCGATATAAATTAAATTAAATGTATAAAATAAATCGAAACAAAAATAAAAATATTTTATAAATAAAAGTAGAGTTCCCGAGACAAATATAATTTTAGGAGTTTGAAACGATTCAACGATAAATTCGTTTTATAAAATTTTTAAGAATTAAGAGTTAAATCGTAAAAATAAAAATACGAACACAATTTTAATCTATAAAATTAGGGGTGTTACACGATGCTGCGTATCCAAGGGAGTCAACCGAGGCATTTCAATCAAAGCCAACAAAGGCCGTTTTAATCAAGGTTCTCCAAAAATGCCCCCCATATTTACCTTCTTACCAGTAACTTCAATCAACAAGGAAGTAATTTCGATGTTCCAAACAATTCCCATAACCAACAAGGGAACAATTTCAGTCATGGATATAACCATGGTTTCCAAGGTAACTACCAAGGTAACCAAGGCTACAACCAACAATCTTACAATCAACCTTCTCAATCTTATGGCCAATCACGCAACTTCTAATATGGTTAGGGGGGAGGTCCATGGGACAACACAAATTAACTACAAAGAGCCATTAGGCACTTATGGAGTGAGAACTTGGACACTAAGGCGAGGCTAAAGGTTTGGGAATCTCAAGAAGCGTCGAAAGCCTTAGCCGCCCAAATTCATCAACCCCATGGACTGCCTGTGCAACCGCAGAACCCAAGAGACCCCCCTGTGGACATGATACAAGTCCACCCCGACGCGGCCACGCGCAGGTTTGGGGCGGCGAATAAATCTCGTGGTAAGATTGATCTCGAATTGAAATTTAAATCGAAGTTGGAGTCACCACCAAAATTTGTGGGAGTTTGGGCCTATTCGAACCCACTCTATGTCATAGTGGGCCATGCACAAAGTACGGCCCATTCTAATTTCAGAGTTTATTGGGTTCGTCCCTTTGCATTGCGATACCGATTCCGACATTATCGGAAATCGGGAATTGAATTACTCTCGTATGCCAATGGTTTCGGACATCCGGAAACCACGGTTCTGAGTAAGGGGTGAGGGTACGTGTTGGGAAGTTCACAAAGAACACCCAACCCCGCCCGCACTTAGCGGCCTTTACTAAGATATCGTTCGTTTTTCGTGTACGCGTGTTAGTTTGACGGTTGAATGATATGCAAACAACGTTTTGAACTAAACATGTGAATTGTGTTTGATCTACGTCGTTTAATGCACTTTGAACTAAGTCGGAGTTGTTTTAGCATGTGAGATTCGTTTTAGTAGAATAAAACAAAAGAATGCCAAAATAGAAACAAACGAGTTAGTAACGATATAACGGTTTGTAAAAGAGATTAGAATGACATAAATGATATGATGCATGGTTTTGAAAAGACTAGGACACGTGATAGACTTGACACGTGTTGACCGAGGTCGTTAAAAAAGTTTTATCCACTACAAAAAACGAGCCCGAATTGCGTCGGAAAAATCCGACGCAAATGAACAAAATCCGACGCAAATCCAAGATTGCGTGGGATTAATCGACGCAATCAGCCGCCGTTATAATTTGACGCAAATTTTTTATTTTGCATCGGCTAATCCGACGCATGCATTTTGCGTCGGCTTTGCGTCGGCTATTACGACACGAAGAAATGGAGGTCAACACCCTGTCAATGGGCTTTGCGTGGGATTAGCCGACGCAAAGTCAGCAGAATGTTTGACTTTGCGTCGGCTAATCCCACGCAAAGCCTCTCAGTCAGATCTCAGTCAATGGGTTTGCGTGGGATTAGCCGACGCAAAGTCAAACAATCTGTTGACTTTGCGTCGGCTAATCCCACGCAAACCCATTGACTGAGATCTGACTGAGAGTCTTTGCGTGGGATTAGCCGACGCAAAGTCAACAGAATGTTTGTCTTTGCGTCGGCTAATCCCACGCAAACCCATTGGCTGAGAGGCTTTGCGTGGGATTAGCCGACGCAAAGTCAAACATTCTGTTGACTTTGCGTCGGCTAATCCCACGCAAAGCTTATTAACAAAAAAACCGTTCCTTTGTTTTCAGCTCCCCGTATGCGCGAAATAAAACAAGCTGCAATTAACCAACCCACTCCTACAACATACGACAACAGCACCACATCCCAAACAAAAGTCCATCAATAACTCCAATCAAAGCTCTCGTACATGTCTTCTTCACAAAACTCCACAAAACGAAACAAACATAAACTAGTATACTGTTATAGAAAATGAAAATATTACAAAGACAACCAGCGCTAGGTTCAGAATTCTATCTAGGAGTTGGTAAAATATATACACACAATGCAACCAGAATCTAAACAAGTAACATAAGAGAGCGGAACTACCTACGAAAGGGACTCAATCTGCTCTGACCCAAAGGGATGACCATCGTTGTTGTCGTCATCGTCGCGCCTGGTCATGTGTGGTCCTCCGCTGCATCCGTCGTTCCCCATGGCGAACCGTTCCCTCATGAACTGAATAAACTGATCCTGCTCTTCGCACCTCTTCTCCAATGTCTTCAGGCGCTCTTCTTGCCTTTCGAATTTATCTTCCATACGGTCGTTGAGTGTGCGTTCCTGCGAGGTGGCGGTGGGGAGGTATGTGTCCGCAGATACCTCCTTACCACGGTTCAAGCATGGGCGAAAGAGCTCTTTCGCCACGTTACCTATCCCCCAAAACCTTTTCTTCGAGTTGTAGCCACCTGACACATCGTGGAAGATCTTCAGGGTGTTGGGTGCTTGATCAGAGGCGCGTGCCTCCTCCACCGCTTTCTCGTAACTCTCCTGAAACAGCAACATGAAACAGTGTTATAACTTTAGGAACACATACTATCACATCGTAATTTTCATGCCTAGTATATTTTTTAAAAACATTACTACTACTCACCACGATCTCCGGTCCTCTAGGGTCAATCCACTTGCCGTCTTTCCCCTTCTTCGTCTTCTCCAAGAGCTGGACCGGGGTTGCAGATGGACCCTTCAAATAACAGTGTTAAATTTTTCAGCATTTATTTACCAATAGTATATATTGAATTATACTCAAATTTTTTACTTGTGTTGTAAGCACTTACCAACTGCGCGAAGGCTGTTGCTGCACTCCTACTTCCAAGGCAGCTAGTGGGTTTGGCCACCCCGTCCACCTGCCCACCTCTCCTGTTCGACGACTTAATCGCCGATTTCTTCTTGAAGCTTGGGTCGGCAACGTTCTTCTTCAATATCTCCCACTTCTCTTGCGGAATCCATTCCGCCTTCTCGACCCTCGGGACAGCTCGCTGGAATAAGTCGGTTATCTTCTTCTTAATCCGACTCTCATAATCCGACCTGAGGTCGTACCCCAGGTCTATACGCACTCTCTTCTGTTTGTCAAAAAAAAGATTCGTTAGCTACAATTGAATGTATAAATCGTGCAACGAAAACCTTAGAAACACAGACGAGGTAATTACCGCGAAGTGCATATACATCGCTTCCCGAGCTTCCGGTGGCGCCTCCGTCCAGCTACGGTAGGCGCCAGGGGTGGACGCATACGTCATGACTACGGAATCCCGCATATACTCAGAGTACTTCTTGTCGTCCCACCTACACAAGTCAATTATGATAATGTGAAGCAAATAAATGAGTGAAAATTTAGAAAAGAACTGGTTACAACAACTAAAACTCACCAAGTAGCAGAAGGCACTTTCTGCCGTGATAGGTACGCTTTCCCAGGCGTGGCAACGTAGACCGTCGCCCCGACTTCCTGGACAGCATCCACACCTAGGATGACAGGAGTCCTAGGTGTGTCCTCCTCCATATGGTCACCATGGCTGGTGGCCCCCGTCAGCATCTCACTGCTACCTGCCATAATCACGTCTACAAAATATGTTTGCGCAAAGTTAAACTGTAGAGTCAGTTCGTTTAGGGTAAAGCAGGAATTTCATTAAGTACCAAAATAGTATTCAATTACAAATAAATAAATTACAACTTATGCGAATAAGATACAAACAACAGTAGTTTAGTAGTAGTAGTAGTAGTAGTTTAGTAGTAGTATTAAAAGTAGAAGTAGTAAATTAGTAGTAGTAGTAGTAGTAGTATAGTAGTACTAGTAGTATAATAGTAGTAGTAGTAGTAGTAGTAGTAGTTTAGTAGTAGTAGTTTAGTAGTAGTAGAGAAAATAGAATATTAGTAGTAGTAAATTAGTAGTAGTAGTAGTAAACGTAGAAGTAGAAAATTAGTAGTAGTAGTAGTAGTGGTATAAGAAAATTAGTAGTAATAGTAGTAGTTTAGTAGTAGTAGAGGAAATAGAATATTAGTAGTGGAAAATTAGTAGTGGTAGTAGTAGTAGTGGAAAATTAGTAGTAGTAGTAGTAAAAGTAGAAGTAGTAGTATAAGAAAATTAGTAGTAGTAGTATAGTAGTAGAGGAAATAGAATATTAGTAGTAGTAAATTAGTAGTAGTAGTAGTGGAAAATTAGTAGTAGTAGTAGTAAAAGTAGAAGTAGGAAATTAGTAGTAGTAGTAGTAAAGAATTAGTATTAGTAGTAGATTAGTAGTTGTGAAGTAGAAGAAGAAGATTGGTAGTTGTGTAGTAGTATAGTAGAATAGTACTACCTCCGATTTTATATGATTGCCCCATTTCATTATAATACTCCTCACACATATTACCTAAATGGGGCGAACATATAAAACCGGAGGGAGTAGTAAATTAGTAAAGTATTAGCTAGATTAGTAGTAGTAGTGTTAGTAGATTTGTTGTACTAGATTAGTAGTAGTATTAGTAGTACATAGTATTAGTATTAGGTTATTCGTATTAGTAATATTAGTAGTAGATTAGTAATATTATTAGTAGCATTAGTAGTAGTAATGAAATATTTTAATGTAATATTAGTAGTAAATTAGTAATACTACTACTAGCACTACTAATGTAGTACTACTAACACTACTAATTAATCTACTACTAATACTACTACTCATCTATCTCCACAAATCTAATTCATTATACTAGTACATACTACTACTCCTACTAATCTAATAACACAATTTCTAACCTAATACAATAATCACTAACACCTAATTAACATACTAACTAACCTAATTGACATACTACAATTACCGTCTAACAATAAAACGAAATCTAACCTAATTCACATACTAATTAACCTAATTCACATACTAATTAACCTAATTACTAAACTAACTAACCTAATTAACATAATCACCCTGCAATCTAATTAACTAATTAACCATACATAATCATCATACAATCTAATCACCATAATTATTAAACTAATTATTAATCTAACTTAATCAAAACAGTTTAGTAAACTAATTGAGTAAAAATTAAGTAAAAATTAATCTAATCAATTGTACTAATTGAGTTAAAATTAAACAGTAAACCGTAAACTAACAATTAAACCGTAAACTAACAATTAAACCGTAAACTAATTAAGTAAAATTCAACTAAACAAAACATTAACCTAATTGAACTAACAGTAAACAGCACCATACCTGAGATTTGGGGGGTCGGGTTAGGGTTTTTTGGGGCTGGGTCGGGTCAGATACGCTGGGGGCTCGGGGCTGCCTTCGCCGGACTCTGGTACGCCGGCAGGGTCGCGAGGGGAAGGGGGGGTGCGCCGACAATGTTCGTCGCGAGGAGGGGTCCGCCGGCAACGTGCGTCGCGAGGGGGGGGGGGGGGGTTCCGCCGGCAGCAATCGTCGCGAGGGGGGGGGGGGGTGTTCCGCCAGCAGCAATCGTCGCGAGGGGGGGGGGGGGGGGGGCAGGGTTCGCCGGTGTAAGGGGCTTAGGGTTTCGATTTTGTTTTGGGATGGTGATGGTGCCGGATCTGGGTAGGATTATGACGCCGGAGGTTTCTGCGTCGCCGGTGATGGTGTAGTTTGGTGGTCGCCGGTGGTTTTCTGCGTCGTCGTCGTTTTTTCGTCTTCTGTAGAGAGGGATTGAGGGTGCGGGTTTAGGGTCTGTACCCTTCTCGCGATATTTTTTTTTTATATTAACAGCTACTGCATCGGAATAGCCGACGCAAACCGACGCATCTTTCAAGTTTGCGTCGGCTATTCCGATGCAGACCTCAATTTTTTTTTTATATTCAAAAAGGTTGCGTGGGATTAGCCGACGCAGACCAACGCAATATTCATGTCTGCGTCGGCTAATCCGATGCAAAACCTTTAATTTTCTTTAAAAAAAATTTCAACACACACTGCATCGGATTAACCGACGCAATCAGACGCAAAATTCAACATTGCGTCGGCTAATCCGATGCAACGCTATTACTTCTGTTGACTAATTTTTTTTATTTCCACACTCTCTGCATCGGATTAGCCGACGCAATTAGACGCAATATTTAACTTTGCGTCGGTTAATCCGATGCAACCATATTAATTCTGTTGACTGTTTTTAATTATTTTTTGATGCATGTTGCATCGGATTAGCCGACGCAACCAGACGCAATAATAAACTTTGCGTCGGCTAATCCGATGCAACGCTATTAATTCTGTTGACTTTTTTTTAAATTTTGACGCAGGTTGCATCGGATTAGCCGACGCAAATGTTATTATTGCGTCTGGTTGCGTCGGCTAATCCCACGCAAAACCTTTCACATAGTGGCGCCAACCCAAAATTGTTGGCGCCTGTATCATGGAGTCGGATAGCGTCGGCTAGTCCCACGCAATATTATTGCATCGGATTAGCCGACGCAAATCGACACACTTATGCCAGTTGCGTCGGAATATAAATCCGACGCAACAAATCCGACGCTATTTCCACTGTTTTTAGTAGTGATCGAAGCTCGAAATATGTTGAAGGCTCACGGATTTGTCGTGATAAAGACCACTCGATCGAGTCATGGAAGGACTCGGTCGAGTGCCTCATAAAAAACCCTCCTGCTTCGATCTTGAGGTGCCACTTGATCGAGTCAGGTATGACACTCGATCGAATTGTCCTCGAGAAAAGTGTTCTGGTTCTGTTTTGGGGTGTCACTCAATCGAGTGCACCCTGTTCGAGTGGTGACTCGAATTCCAATTCTCGAAATTGATTTTATTTTTTGAAAACCGATAATCTCCCTAAGTCGTGTAAAAATATGGCACAATTTATACCCGACTTAGAATTTCCAAAACTTGCAATATTTGATATTTGACTACGAAATCAATATCCAATATTTAGATCGAGTTTTAGGAAAAATATGTTTAGAAATTATTTTGAATCGAAATAAATCCCTCTGCGCTGTAATGTCGTATTAGTCTTTTTATGACTATGTGACGATTATTTCGGCATCAACGAGAATAGTTTTTTGAAAATGGTTGGTTTGATTGATTCCTTTAGATCCGACATTCGACTATAGAGTCGATATCGAATCCTTAGGGGCGACTCCTTATTGCTAGAAACAATAGTAATAATAATATTAGAAACGAAAAAAAATAAAAAGACGACAACGACGCTTGACGACGGAAAAAACGAGAATAAGGAAGAGAAGAAAGAGAGAGAGATCATGATTTGTAAAACCCTCAACCTACATGCATGGAGGGGAAGAAACATCGATTGGGGTGAAGTAGGATTCCGGTGTTTGGATGGAAAAAGGAATCCGGTTTTGGATAGGAAAAACTTGCTTAATTCTTCTTCATTGCTGATTTTTTGTAGTATTTGACTCCGAATCAAATTGTCAAAGCTTGTGCGGCTGATTTCTATGCCTCGGAAACGCCTTTGACCGGGGTTTGACCCGGTCGCTAAAAGACGGTTTTGCCCTCGGTGCCGATTTTGACCCAAATTAGTCTTATTTGATTGGAAACGTCACACTGGGCCTGAATTTGAGGTCTGTTTGGTGAGTTTTTTACTCCGCTAAAAGCTCGCGCCAAATACTAATGATTTTGAGCCCGAAATTGAGTGTATTAAGTCATGTTTACGTCCGATCATCATTGGGTGTTTTTTGGGAACTATTATATAGACACCTGGCGGTCAAAATGTGGGTGTCTAAAGAGCCCCCACTCTGTCTGAGGCTTGGACAAGGCAAAAGTCAGAGTAGCTACCAGGCCAATCGCAGATTAAGACCTGGCAGACTTCCGATCGGGTCGTTTATAGTCCATTAGACTTGCGTAAAAGGGCTCGCCAGCCGTAAGATAGAAATCATACCTGAGTTCTATTGTAGGGATAGCTCCGTGGGACTTCTCTGAGAAGCCTTGGGTGTGCCCGTTTGCAGACACATCCCATCTCGGAGCTGCACGGGAGCTTGCATAGGAAGCTATGGGTGTGTCCGTTTGCAGTGATGTGTTCTTTTGATTTTTTTTTGGTTTCGTGGTATATTCCCAAGGTAGGTGTTGTTTCAAATCCTGATAGATTCTTGCCTTCGACGAAGCCGAATACTAGGACACGCTATAGAAAGGAGGCTAGATTTTTTGAAAGTATTTGGATTATGTGAGTGGATGGAGAACTTCTGCCTAAGAGAAGCCCCCAGGATGACAAAACGAACTGTTGAGAACATGACAGAGTCGTGACCGGAATGATGGTGCTTTTTGAATGTGTGTCAATGTGGGTGGTTGTGCCTCTGTCGAAAGGCTGCCTACGTATTCAGGTGCGGTGAAATCAAACCAAGCCGTAGTTCAGTGAAGTTGAAAGATATATTATGGTGCCTAGTTTATTAGGGCTTTGTGTGTAACTAGCCATAGCAAGGGTGTAAGCTAGGTGCATTCCCAATGATGCCTTGATCAAAAGGCTAGAGCAGTTAGGATGTTAATCCTGTGACTGTGAACGTTCTCCGGGGTAGCCCCCAGAGGTGGTGTGAACTATTTGGGCATGTTCTATGCTGACCGCAGGTTGAGTTCCCGTGTTTGGGGCTGGTAACTGGTTTGGATAATTTTGGAAATGTGGTGCTAGGTCGTAAGTGGTTTTGATGTTTTCACATCTGGAGCTCGATTTTGTGGAGCTAAGGCTTCGAGGGTAGGTACCGTAATGTGGTAGGAAAGGGGAATTCGAGTAAAAATGACTCGAACTTCGATCGGGGTAGGTTTGATAATGAGCGGGATTTGATTTCCATGTCCGGCCCTAATGGTTAGGGTATCCTATGGATCTTGAATCCTCAAAATTCTTGGCTGTCTCTAGCCTAGGTCTCGAGAAGGTCTTGAGGGTTGTAATGTGGGATGGCTAGATGTGGTGTTAGCTGACCAGCTTGATTGTTTCTTCCCTATTTGATGGTATGGGTTTTGATGATTTTCGAAGTGACCGTACCCCGGTCAAGGGACTTTCATTTGAGTCGACCGATAACCATGGTCATGGGGGTTCTTTTTTTGAGTTGACCTCTTAGCCTCGGTCGTGGGATTGACCGTATCGGGTCGGGGAATGTTGAGAATTCTTTTTGATCATGACCAGCTCTTTTGTTTTGGCCTTTTGCTTTTTCCTTCTTGGGCTTTTGATTTTTTTTGTCCAGTTTTTTATCTTGTTTTTTTTGTTGGCCAGACTAACACCTAAGGTAGGGATCGGTTAGTCTTATTGGAGAGGTGTTTATTGTGGGAAACAGGTTTGCCTCCCGTCTTGAACCCAAACTAGGAGACTACCTAGATTTGTCATAGGATTCGATACTGCTCCTGCTAAGGGTAATTATGTGGTTTTTTTTATACCAGACATGGAATAGGCAAAAGGAAAACACGGGCTTGGTTTCCTGCAGTCATTATAGATGTGCCTGTAATAGTTACGTGCGTGTGCTCAAAGTGTATTATGGTGTTTGTCATGTTCTCGGAAACACATAAGGAAAGCATATATGTGAGGTTGAAAAGCCGATTTTATTGAATTTTGAAAGGAGGACAGAATACAGTTGACTCTGACTCTGACTTTGAAATTGAAAGGAGTAGAACATCCTAGACTCGGACTCAGACTCGGACTTAAACAAAATCTAGACTCTTGGATGAGGTTGTCAGTAGTCTTCGGCTTCTAAGGACTCAAGTGGATGTTCAGTATAGCCTTCGGTAGAAGCTTCACCCAGATCTTCATTATGTCGAAGATCATCTTCAACCCTAGTGCCCATTTCAATTAAAGTGGCGAAGTTGGGTATGATAGCATACCGGAGATGGACCCGGTAGGAAGGGATGAGGTTCTTGACAAAGGCCTCCCTAAACTTTTTTCATTGGGCTTCTCCACAAGCTTCACGCTTTCGGCCCTCCAGCGTTGGAGGTATTTGGTGAAGCCTTCTTTGGGCGCCTGGGCCATGACTTCTAGGGTCCGCATGGTAGTCTGAAGTTCAGTATTATCAGAATAGTTTTTATCGAACTCGGTAGCCACATCTTCCCAAGTTGGCAATCTTTTTGCATTAAGCCTATAGAACTAGGCTTTTGGATATTTCCCGAGGGATGCGCCGAAAAAATTGATGAACATGTCGGCTTTGACCCCTTTGATTGCCATGAATTGCTTGAAAGCTCGGAGGTGCTTATACTAATGGATCCTCCGTCCCTTCGAATATGGGTAACCCTTCTAGATTGAGATCTGTCGGTAGTTTCTCACTGATGGGTGTATAGTCTCGGGCATTTTGCGTGTGGATAATGTTGTTAGTTGACAAGTGGACCTGTTCGTCCAGCTTGCGGACCGTGCTAACTAGTTCAGCTAGGGGCCCGGTAGTCTCAACCCCACCATTAGGGGTCCCTTGTTCCAAGGCGCCTAAACGGGTAGAAATAGCTATCTGGTCGGACTTGATAGCTGCCAGTTGGGTTTCAATCTTAGCCAATGAGGCTGTCAAACTGTCCAAAGCTTCTTGCATCTTGTGTTGATGTCTGGATACCGGTGGCCTGTCTGTATGAATACCGCGTAATCAGTAAGTTGCTTCGGAACTCAAATACACCAAGGCATAGGAAATAGCGTGGGAGGAAAGACAACTCGGTTTGACTCGGGTTAGACTCTCCTAAGACAAATGTGTAGTGTATGATTCTCGGAGTGACTGTAATTTATCGCCCCGTCGGAGAATAGCCCCCAAGTGAGACTAAGGACTCAGATGATGTGGCATCTAAGTGACTGAAAAGTGGGGTACGTGAGACAACACGTGCAAGACATGACCCTTAGAGCAACCGAGATTGATCGCTCTGCTGAAGGGTATCCCCCGAGTGAGGAAAAGCCTGAAAAGGGAACGACTCGGAAAGGACACCTAGACGGGTGACTCGTGAAAGGTGGGCCTCCCTTAGGATTCGGCGGGTGGGCCGAGTTCTATTCGTAGGAAGGTCCACGTGAGATATTCCCCAGACTCTTGGACTCGAGTGTGTAAATGGGCCCGCTTTTGTAGCAGTACGTCCTACGTAGGTGGGCCGTGCCTTAGTCAAATAAGGCAAACTGGGATAGGGGGAGCCCGTGATCTAAGATCGACGGAGTTTCGACGCTAAAGACTCTGATGACTTATGACAAGACCCGACTCTGCTAAAAACAGGAAGTCCTAAGAAGAGGAAAGTTTTTGAAAAGGGATATTTGGGCTTAGAAAAATCCGAAAAAGTCAGAGGGACGGCCTAATTTTCTGAAAATCGGCAAAGGGCCATTGGGCCGTGATTTTTGAAGTTTTGAAAATGTTCGGGCAGCATACCGGCTAAAAAATAGGCTATTTTGAGTAAAATCATAAGTCCTAAATACGGTAGCTTTCTGGGTTTTGAAAAATGGATAATTTTGAAAAATATGTATTTTTTGAAATAACGTTTTTTGAAAAAAAGATGACATGTAAATCAAGTAGCACGTAGTCACGAAAACAGTATAATGACACCATGTATGCTTCTTAAACTAAGTCTCGGTCAGTCGGAATAGGGTTTATACCAACAAGGATAGCTTTCTCGCAAATCGGGACGGACTTCCTAAGCCGAATTGGACTTAGAACATGCCGTAAAACCCATGCAAGTTCCACCATCGGAGTCTTTAGTGCACCCATTTAGGAATACACTGCGGTATAGTGGGACCTCGGTCACAAGTAACCGGCCCGGGAAAGATTTGGGTTATGCATGAACCATTGAACTAAAACGCGTACATTACTAACCGAACGATTTCTTTTCGAGTCTCACCCTTGGAACCCCGATGACTAGTGGTACATTAGGAATCCCCAGTGGAGTCGCCAAATTGTGGACATGACATAGGTCCACCTCGACGCGGCCACGCGCGGGTTTAGGGCGGCGAATAAATCTCGTGGTAAGATTGATCTCGAATTGAAATTTAAATCGAAGTTGGAGTCGCCACCGAACGTCGTGGGAGTTCGGGCCCATTCGAACCCACTCTACGTCGTAGTGGGCCATGCACAAAGTATGGCCCATTCAGATTTCAAAGTTTATTGGGTTCGTCCCTTTGCATTGCGATACCGATTCCGACATTATCGGAAATCGGGTATTGAATGACATTCGTATGCCAATGGTTTCGGACATCCGAAAACCACGATTTTGAGTAAGGGGTGAGGGTACGTGTTGGGAAGTTCACAAAGAACACCCAACCCCGCCCGCACTTAGCGGCCTTTACTAAGATATCGTTCGTTTTTCGTGTACGCGTGTTAGTTTGACGGTTGAATGTTATGCAAACAACGTTTTGAACTAAACATGTGAATTGTGTTTAATCTACGTCGTTTAATGCACTTTGAACTAAGTCGGAGTTGTTTTAGCATGTGAGATTCGTTTTAGTACAATAAAACAAAAGAATGCCAAAATAGAAACAAACGAGTTAGTAACGATATAACGGTTTGTAAAAGAGATTAGAATGACATAAATGATATGATGCATGGTTTTGAAAAGACTAGGACACTTGATAGACTTGACACGTGTTGACCGAGGTCGTTAAAAAAGTTTTATCAAAGCTCAAAATATGTTGAAGGCTCACGGATTTGTCGTGATAAAGATCACTCGGTCGAGTGCCTCATAAAAAACCCTCCTGCTTCGATCTTGAGGTGCCACTCGATCGAGTCAGGTGTGACACTCGATCGAGTGGTCCTCGAGAAAAGTGTTCTGGTTCTGTTTTGGGGTGTCACTCGATCGAGTGCCCCCTGTTCGAGTGGTGACTCAATTTCCAATTCTCGAAATTGATTTTAATTTTTGAAAACCGATAATCTCGCTAAGTCGTGTAAAAATATGGCACAATTTATACCCGACTTAGAATTTCCAAAACTTGTAATATTTGATATTTGACTACGAAATCAATATCCAATATTTAGATCGAGTTTTAGGAAAAAGATGTTTAGAAATTATTTTGAATCGAAATAAATCCCTCCGCGCTGTAATGTCGTATTAGTCTTTTTAAGATTATGTGACGATTATTTCGGCATCAACGAGAATAGTTTTTTGAAAATGGTTTGTTTGATTGATTCCTTTAGATCCGACATTCGACTATAGAGTCGATATCGAATCCTTAGGGACGACTCGTTATTGCTAGAAACAATAGTAGTAATAATAATATTGGAAACAAAAAAAATAAAAAGACGACAACGACGCTTGACGACGGAAAAAACGAGAAGAAGGAAGAGAAGAAAGCGAGAGAGATCGGGATTTGTAACACCCTCAACCTACATGCTTAATTATCTCGAAAACAGACTCGTAGTAGCGGCGTAGGCGCGGGAGCGTTAAGATGTATATAGGCGAGTTATTGTGTGTATGGTTAGGGAGTGGATTTGGCGAGTTTTGCTCTCGGGTTTGTATACGGTTTGCCTAAAATTGCCTTGAATTTCGGGTTGTGAATGGTCGAGAATCCTATAGGATTTCTAGAGGAAAGATCAGAATATAATATGCCTAGTATTGTTGGAATTCCGGGTTGTAATTTGTGTATGTCAGGATTGGAATTGTTGTGTTGTAAATTGTTGATGGAGTTGTAGTTGTGAATTGTGTGTGCAAAGGGGTGTATTTATAGAAGAGGGTATCCGGCCTTGGCTAGGAAAGGAACCCTATTTGGATAGGAAAGAAACACCCACTTTGGATAGGAAAAGGTTGCTTGGAGGGGAAGAAACACCGGTTGGGGTGAAGTAGGATTCTGGTTTTTGGATGGAAAAAGGAATCCGGTTTTGGATAGGAAAAGCTTGCTTAATTCTTCTTCATTGCTGATTTTTTGTAGTATTTGACTCCGAATCAAATTGTCGAAGCTTGCGCGGCTGATTTCTATGCCTCGGAAACACCTTTGACCGGGGTTTGACCCGGTCGCTAAAAGACGGTTTTGCCCTCGGTGCCGGTTTTGACCCAAATTAGTCTTATTTGATTGGAAACGACCGACTGGGCCTGAATTTGAGGTCTGTTTGGTGAGATTTTTACTCCGCTAATAGCTCGCGCCAAATACTAATGATTTTGAGCCCGAAATCGAGTGTATTAAGTCATGTTTACTTCCGATCATCATCGGGTGTTTTTTGGGAACTGTTATAGACACCTGGTGGTCAAAATGTGGGTGTCTAAAGAGCCCCCACTCTGTCTGAGGCTTGGACAAGGCGAATGTCAGAGTAGCTACCAGGCCAATCGCAGATTAAGACCTGGCAGACTTACGATCGGGTCGTTTATAGTCCATTAGACTTGCGTAAAAGGGCTCGCCAGCCATAAGATAGAAATCATACCTGAGTTCTATTGTAGGGATAGCTCTGTGGGACTTGTCTGAGAAGCCTTGGGTGTGCCCGTTTGCAGACACATCCCATCTCGGAGCTGCGCGGGAGCTTGCATAGAAAGCTATGGGTGTATCCGTTTGCAGACACATCTCGATTCAGAATTACGCGGGAGCTTGCATAGGAAGCTATGGGTGTGTCCGTTCGCAGACACATCCCGGTTCTTTAGTAGATATGTCGCCTGAGCTTTCCACTGGGGAGTTTTTGCGAAGAGACTTTCTTCTCGAGTCTGGGTGTACTTGTATGATGCCGACACATAGCCATTCGTATGTAACATTTAGGCAAAACACCGACTCACGCTGGGGAAGTAAAAACTTGATGTTCCTTTGGGAAGCACAAGCTGGTACCTGAAATGTTAGATATATAGGCAGAAATAGCAAATATAGCAGATAGCAAGATAGCATACAGGAAATGCAGTTAGCATCTATAGACCGACTTGCGCTGGGGAAAACGATTTTTGCTTCATTTTAAAATTGAAGTCCTGAAAGCAACTCACGTACTAGGAGATAGGTTTTCAAAGTTGAAAGGGGTAGAAAAGAAATTTGCAGCTTAAATAGACTGAAATTTGACCTTGTCGAAAAAGATTTTCTCAAATGGCTAAGTTTTGCAAATCTCAAAGCAGGAATTTGAAGAGAGAGGCTTACCGACAGACTCGACTCTGGACGCGACAGGAGGAATTGACAGACACGACTTGGACTCTCTAAGGGTTGGACCGTGACCTGGTAAGAGAGTGGGCCAGCTAAGATGACAAGACTCTTAAGTTGCGCTATCCCGTAGCCTAGGAGAGTGGCAACACGGTCGAACGTCGAAATGGGAACGATGTGCTATACGAGGTTGCATTAGTAAGTAATGGGACTGTTTCTGTAGGACTCAGCAATAGCAGTGATGTGTTCTTTTGAATTTTTTTTGGTTTCGGGGTATATTCCCAAGGTAGGTGTTGTTTCAAATCCTAATAGATTCTTGCCTTCGACGGAGCCGAGTACTAGGACACACTATAGAAAAGAGGCTAGATTTTTTGAAAGTATTTGGATTATGTGAGTGGATGGAGAACTTCTGCCTAAGAGAAGCCCCCAGGATGACAAAGCGAACTGTTGAGAACGTGACAGTGTCGTGACCGGAATGATGGTGCTTTTTGAATGTGTGTCAATGTGGGTGGTTGTGCCTCTGTTGAAAGGCTGCCTACGTATTCACGTGCGGTGAAATCAAACCAAGCCGTAGTTTAGTGAAGTTGAAAGATATATTATGGTGCCTAGTTTAATAGGGCATTGTGTGTAACTAGCCATAGCAAGAGTGTAGGCTAGGTGCATTCCTAATGATGCCTTGATCAAAGGGCTAGAGCAGTTAGGATGTTAATCCTGTGACTGTGAACGTTCTCCGGGGTAGCCCCCAGAGGTGGTGTGAACTATTTGGGCATGTTATATGCTGACCGCAGGTTGAGTTCCCGTGTTTGGGGCTGGTAACTGGTTTGGATAATTTTGGAAATGTGGTGCTAGGTTGTAAGTGGTTTTGATGTTTTCACATCTGGAGCTCGATTTTGTGGAGCTAAGGCTTCGAGGGTAGGTACCGTAATGTGGTAGGAAAGGGGAAGTCGAGTAAAAATGACTCGAACTTCGATCGGGGTAGGTTTGATAATGCGCGGGATCTGATTTCCATGTCCGGCCCTAATGGTTAGGGTATCCTATGGATCTTGAATCCTCAAAATTCTTGGCTGTCTCTAGCCTAGGTCTCGAGAAGGTCTTGAGGGTTGTAATGTGGGATGGCTAGATGTGGTGTTATCAAACCAGCTTGATTGTTTCTTCCCTATTTGATGGTATGGGTTTTGATGATTTTTGAAGTGACCGTACCCCGGTCAAGGGACTTTCATTTGAGTCGACCGATAACCATGGTCATGGGGGTTCTTTTTTTGAGTTGACCTCTTAGCCTCGGTCGTGGGATTGACCGTATCGGGTCGGGGAATGTTGAGAATTCTTTTTGATCATGACCAGCTCTTTTGTTTTGGCCTTTTGCTTTTTCCTTCTTGGGCTTTTGATTTTTTTTGTCCAGTTTTTTATCTTGTTTTTTTTGTTGGCCAGACTAACACCTAAGGTAGGGATCGGTTAGTCTAATTGGAGGGGTGTTTATTGTGGGAAACAGGCTTGCCTCCCGTCTTGAACCCAAACTAGGAGACTACCAAGATTTGTCATAGGATTCGATACTGCTCCTGCTAAGGGTAATTATGTGGTTTTTTTTGTACCAGACATGGAATAGGCAAAAGGAAAACACGGGCTTGGTTTCCTGCAGTCATTATAGATGTGCCTGTAATAGTTACGTGCGTGTGCTCACAGTGTATTATGGTGTTTGTCATGTTCTCGGAAACACATAAGGAAAGCATATATGAGAGATTGAAAAGCTGATTTTATTGAATTTTGAAAGGAGGACAGAATACGGTTGACTCTGACTCTGACTTTGAAATTGAAAGGAGTAGAACATCCTAGACTCGGACTCAGACTCGGACTTAAACCAAGTCTAGACTCTTGGATGAGCTTGTCAGTAGTCTTCGGTTTCTAGGGACTCAAGTGGATGTCCAGTATAGCCTTCGGTAGAAGCTTCACCAAGATCTTCGTTATGTCGAAGATCATCTTCAACCCTAGTGCCCATTTCAATTAAAGTGGCGAAGTTGGGTATGATAGCATACAGGAGATGGACCCGGTAGGAAGGGAGGAGGTGACAAAGGCTTCCACTAAAGTTTTTTCATTGGGCTTCTCCACCAGCTTCACACTTTCGGCCCTACAGCGTTGGAGGTATTTGGTGAAGCCTTTTTTGGGCTCCTGGGCCATGACTTCTAGGGTCCGCATGGTAGTCTGAAATTCTGTATTATCAGAATAGTTTTTAGCGAACTCGGTAGCCACATCTTTCCAAGTTGGGAAGCTTTTTGAATTAAGCCTATAGAACCAGGCTTTTGGATATTTCCCGAGGGATGCGCCGAACAAATTGATGAACATGTCGGCTTTGACCCCTTTGATTGCCATGAATTGCTTGAAAGCATAACCCTTCTAGATTGAGATCTGTTGGTAGTTTCTCACTGATGGGTGTATAGTGTCGGGCATTTTCCGTGTGGATAGTGTTGTTAGTTGACAAGTGGACCTGTTCTTCCAGCTTGCGGACCGTGCTAACAAGTTCAGCTAGGGGCCCAGTAGTCTCAACCCCTCCATTAGGGGTCCCTTGTTCCAAGGCGCCTAAACGGATAACAATAGCTATCTGGTCGGACTTGATAGCTGCCAGTTGTGTTTCAATCTTAGCCAATGAGGCTGTCAAACTGTCCAAAGCTTCTTGCATCTTGTGTTGATGTCTGGTTACCGGTGGCCTGTCTGTAAGAATACCGCGTAATCAGTAAAGTTGCTTCGGAACTCAAATACACCAAGGCATAGGAAATAGCGCGGGAGGAAAGACAACTCGGTTTGACTCGGGTTAGACTCTCCTAAGACAAATGTGTAGGGTAAGATTCTCGCAGTGACTGTGATTAATCGCCCCGTCGGAGAATAGCCCCCAAGTGAGACTAAGGACTTAGATGATGTGGCATCTAAGTGACTCAAAAGTGGGGTACGTGAGACAGCACGTGCAAGACATGACCCTTAGAGCAATCGAGATTGATCGCTCTGCTGAAGGGTAGCCGCCGAGTGAGGAAAAGCCTAAAAAGGGAACGACTCGGAAAGGACACCTAGACGGGTGACTCGTGAAAGGTGGGCCTCCCTTAGGATTCGGCGAGTGGGCCGAGTCCTATTCGTAGGAAGGTCCACGTGAGATATTCCCCAGACTCTTGGACTCGAGTGTGTAAACGGGCCCGCATTTGTAGGAGTACGTCCTACGTAGGTGGGCCGTGCCTAAGTCAAATAAGACGAACTGGGATAAGGGGGAAACCCGTGATTTAAGATCGACGGAGTTTTGATGCTAAAGACTCTGATGACTTATGACAAGACCCAACTCTGCTAAAAATGGGAAGTCTTAAGAAGAGGAAAGTTTTTGAAAAGGGATATTTGGGCTTAGAAAAATCCGAAAAAGTCAGAGGGACGGCCCAATTTTTTGAAAATCGACAAAGGGCCATTGGGCCGTGATTTTTGAAGTTTTGAAAATGTTCGGGCACCATACCGGCTAAAAATATTTTGAGTAAAATCATAAGTCCTAAATTCGGTAGCTTTCCGGGTTTTGAAAAATGGATAATTTTGAAAAAGATGTATTTTTTGAAATAACGTTTTTTGAGAAAATTATGACATGTAAATCAAGTAGCACTTAGTCACGGAAACAGTATAATGACACCATGTATGCTTCTTAAACTAAGTCTCGGTCAGTCGGAATAGGGTTTATACCAACAACGATAGCTTTCTTGCAAATCAGGACGGACTTCCTAAGCCGAATTGGACTTAGAACATGCCGTAAAAGCCATGCGAGTTCCGCCATCAGAGTCTTTAATGCACCCATTTAGGAATGCACCGCGGTATAGTGGGACGTCGGTCACAAGTAACCAGCCCGGGAAAGATTTGGGTTATGCATGAATCATTGAACTAAAACGCGTACATTACTAACCGAACGATTTCTTTTCGATTCTCACCCCAGGAACCCCGATGACTAGTGGTACATCAGGAATCCCCAGCGGAGTCGCCAAATTGTGGACATGACATAGGTCCTCCCCGACGCGGCCACGCGCGGGTTTGGGGCGGCGAGTAAATCTCGTGGTAAGATTGATCTCGAATTGAAATTTAAATTGAAGTTGGAGTCGCCACCGAACTTCGTGGGAGTTCGGGCCCATTCGAACCCACTCTACGTCGTAGTGGGCAATGCATAAAGTATGGCCCATTCCGATTTCAGAGTTTATTAGGTTCGTCCCTTTGCATTGCGATACCGATTCCGACATTATCGGAAATCGGGTATTGAATGAAATTCGTAGGCAAATGGTTTTGGACATCCGGAAACCACGATTCTGAGTAAGGGGTGAGGGTACGTGTTGGGAAGTTCACAAAGAACACCCAACCCCGCCAGCACTTAGCGGGCTTTACTAAGATATCGTTCGTTTTTCGTGTACGCGTGTTAGTTTGACGGTTGAATGATATGCAAACAACGTTTTGAACTAAACATGTGAATTGTGTTTGATCTACGTCGTTTTAGCATGTGAGATTCGTTTTAGTACAATAAAACAAAAGAATGCCAAAATAGAAACAAACGAGTTAGTAACGATATAACGGTTTGTAAAATAGATTAGAATGACATAAATGATATGATGCATGGTTTTGAAAAGACTAGGACATGTGATAGACTTGACACGTGTTGACCGAGGTCGTTAAAAAAGTTTTATCGAAACTCGAAATATGTTGAAGGCTCACGGATTTGTCGTGATAAAGACCACTCGATCGAGTCGTGGAAGGACTCGGTCGAGTGCCTGAAAAAAAATCTTCTTGCTTCGATCTTGAGGTGCCACTCGATCGAGTCAGGTATGACACTCGATCGAGTGGTCCTCGAGAAAAGTGTTCTGGTTCTGTTTTGGGGTGTCACTCGACCGAGTGCCCCCTGTTCGAGTGGTGACTCGATTTCCAATTCTCGAAATTGATTTTAATTTTTGAAAACCGATAATCTCACTAAGTCGTGTAAAAATATGGCACAATTTATACCTGACTTAGAATTTCCAAAACTTGCAATATTTGATATTTGACTACGAAATCAATATCCAATATTTAGATCGAGTTTTAGGAAAAAGATGTTTAGAAATTATTTTGAATCAAAATAAATCCCTCCGCGCTGTAATGTCGTATTAGTCTTTTTAGGACTATCTGACGATTATTTTGGCATCAACGAGAATAGTTTTTTGAAAATGGTTTGTTTGATTGATTCCTTTAGATCCGACATTCGACTATAGAGTCGATATCTAATCCTTAGGGACGACTCGTTATTGCTAGAAACAATAGTAGTAATAATAATATTAGAAACAAAAAAAAATAAAAAGACGACAACGACACTTGACGACGGAAAAAACGAGAATAAGGAAGAGAAGAAAGAGTGAGAGATCAGGATTTGCAACACTCTCAACCTACATGCTTAATTATCTCGAAAACGGGCTCATAGTAGCGGCGTAGGCGCGGGAGCGTTAAGATTTACATAGGCGAGTTATTGTGTGTATGGTTAGGGAGGGGATTTGGCGAGTTTTGCTCTCGGGTTTGTATACGGTTTGCCTAAAATTGCCTAGAATTTCGGGTTGTGAATGGTCGAGAATCCTATAGGATTTCTAGAGGAAAGATCAGAATATAATATGCCTAGTATTGCTGGAATTTCGGGTTGTAATTTGTGTATGTCAGGATTGGAATTGTTGTGTTGTAAATTGTTGATGGAGTTGTAGTTGTGAATTATGTGTGCAAAGGGGTGTATTTATAAGAGAGGGTATCCGGCTTTGGCTAGGAAAGGAACCCGATTTGGATAGGAAAGAAACACCCACTTTGGATAGGAAAAGGTTGCTTGGAGGGGAAGAAACACCGGTTGGGGTGAAGTAGGATTCCGGTTTTTGGATGGAAAAAGGAATCCGGTTTTGGATAGGAAAAGCTTGCTTAATTCTTCTTCATTGCTGATTATTTGTAGTATTTGACTCCGAATCAAATTGTCGAAGCTTGCGCGGCTGATTTCTATGCCTCAAAAACGCCTTTGATCGGGGTTTGACCCGGTCGCTAAAAGACGGTTTTGCCCTCGGTGCCGGTTTTGGCCCAAATTAGTCTTATTTGATTGGAAACGACCCATTGGGCCTGAATTTGAGGTCTGTTTGGTGAGATTTTTACTCCGCTAAAAGCTTGCGCCAAATACTAATGATTTTGAGCCCGAAATTAAGTGTATTAAGTCATGTTTACGTCCGATCATCATCGGGTGTTTTTTGGGAACTGTTATAGACACCTGACGGTCAAAATGTGGGTGTCTACATTCCACACCAAGCGAATGTTGTCATAGTAAGAGGTGGCAAAGAACTCGAGGACCCATA
The DNA here is from genome assembly GCA_958450325.1 of Agrostemma githago. Taxonomy (NCBI): domain Eukaryota; kingdom Viridiplantae; phylum Streptophyta; class Magnoliopsida; order Caryophyllales; family Caryophyllaceae; genus Agrostemma; species Agrostemma githago. Next base: position 35,851,726 of record OY288242.1, read on the forward strand.
CAAGAATTTGAACAACAAAGACACCGCTACCAAAGTCAATCAACAAAGTTCACCGCAAGCCGGAACCCCCACTTCCCCTAAACAAAACCAAGGAATACAAGCGGAATTCGATATTCTTGAGAACGCGGAGGTAGAACAAAGAGAATTGAGAGAACTTAGAAGGAAGAAAAGGGAGCAAATGGAAGCGGAAGAAACAAAAAGAAAAGAGGCGGAGCGTTTAGCCGAAGAAGAAGAGGAAGAATCTAATGTTCCACCGCCTCCCGCTTTTGTGCCGCCATTACCTTTTCCCGAACGAGCTAAGCCACACAAAGAAAATGCTCAATTTAGCCATTTCGTGGATATGATAAAGAAAGTGGAGGTCGCTTTACCATTCACGGAGGTAATTTCTCAAATGCCCCTTTATTCTATGTTTTTAAAAGAAGTTTTGACCAAAAAGAGAACCATAGAAGACAAAGAATGTGTCCGTCTCACGGCACAATGTAGTGCCATTCTTATGAATCGAATGCCAAAGAAACTTGATGACCCCAGTAGCTTCTCCATCCCTTGTCGGGTTGGAAATGTTGTTGTTAACCGAGCCTTATGTGACCTAGGGGCTATTGTAAGCTTATTACCATACTCAATTGCCAAAAGACTTAGTGGGGGGGGATGAGACCCACAAGCATGTCGATCCAACTTGCTAATAGGCTCGTCAAGTACCCTCTTGGGATACTTAAAGATGTACATGTACAAGTTGGTAAGTTTTTCATTCCCTCAAACTTCGTCGTGATGGACATGCCTGAGGACACCACTAACTCTATTATGTTAGGTCGACCGTTCATGGCTACCGGTGGCACCATAGTTGATGTTAAGAATGGAAAGCTATCTTTTAATATAGGGAATGAATTGGCAGAGTTTTCCCTTTCTCAAGCTCTTAAACAACCAATGATTGAACAAATGTATTCCATTGAAGTTATTGATAGTTTGGTTGAGTATAGCTTGATAGATGATGATAAGAAAGAAGAGGAACCACTTGATTCCCCACCTATTGAAGAAGAAATCATGCATGAAGAAGAGGTAGAACCACTACCAGTGGGTGAAAGTACGGTACCCTCTACTCTTAATCTTGAACTTAAGCCACTCCCATCTTCCCTAAAATATGCCTTCCTTGAAGGAACTAGTTACCCTGTTATCGTCAATGCCACACTCGATGGTCCTCAATTGGAAAAGCTTTTAGTAGTTTTAAGGAAACACAAAAAGGCCATTGGGTATAGCATTGACGACCTCCATGGCATTAGTCCAAACGTTTGCATGGATAGGATCATCCTTGATGATGACCACCGCCCTTCGGTTGAGGGTCAACGTCGTTTGAACCCCACCATGAAAGAGGTTGTCATGAAGAAAGTCCTCAAATTGTATGAGGCTAACATTATATACCATATAACCGGAAGTAAATGGGTTGGCCTTGTACAAGTTGTGCCGAAAAAGGGAGGAATGACGATTGTGAAAGGAGAAAAGGGTGAGTTAATTTCTACTAGGACTATTACCGGTCGGCGCATGTGTATAGACTTTCGAAAGTTGAACACGGCCACCATAAAAGACCATTTCCTCCTTCCCTTTATTGATTAAACGCTTGAACGACTAGCACATCATTCTTATTTTTGCTTCCTCGATGGTCATTCGGGATTTCTTCAAATTCCTATTTTCCCTGATGACGAAGAAAAAACCACTTTTACATGGCCCTATGGCACCTATGCCTACCGTAGTGTAATCCCCTAGAAATTCTAACGCAATACAGTGGCAGAAACACTGTAGAGTTGGATTAAAACACACTGACAAACTATATCTTATTAAAAGAAATGGTAAGTCAATACAAAGGCCTCTTTTTACAAAAGGGCTAAAAGGAAAATCTCCAAACGGGTTTATACAAAAATCTATAATCACGAATGAAGAAAGAGTAGGATCCACGCTACTCGCTAGCTCACACCAAAAACCCAGCAGGAAATACCTGTCATGTTATAAACATAACAGCCACGTCAGTGGGGAGTAACTCGGACGTTCTCCCAGCCATATTATATCACATTGAAAAATAATAGTATTACTATATCAAAATAATTAAAATGGAAAACATTAAAATGATATAATAAACAAAATTAATCTTTCGGTGAAACTTAAAATATTGGAACAATAAAATCAGAACAAGTTTTCAGAAGAAAACCTCAAATATTTGCCAACCTGCAAACCAAAATGTATCGATAATAATAAAATATTCAAGATGGCGTTATGGATAGAATAAGTGTAGACGGCTAGACTTTCACTAGGAGAATACTAAAACTAGCTTTGAGAACTTAGTTCAAACAAATCAAACTTTGGTCTCTAACTAGGCTACTCAACCATAATAGGGCGGCGATTTATAAATGCGTGGCCCTAGTTTAAAACAATGCACACCCCTCTTGGGATTACCTGTCACCCAGTTCAACTTATGACGGCAACTTACTGCGAAGCGTGAGCTTAAGGTCAAAATGTACACAACTCCCGGGATACCTGTCACCCGGTTCAACAACTAAAGTACCGATTTCTGATACATTAGCCTTATAGTTGATGGCAAAAACGTAGACCCTAGAATATATTACTCTAAACCTCACACTTTTCCTTATTCCATAACTCCAAAACAAAGTCATTATCGATACTCAAAAGATATAATCATTATAAATAATATGGAGATAAAAGAAATAAACACTTTATATAGGAAGTAAACTTTCTATAACTAGAAACTTACTAATTTTATAAACTTACTTAAAATAAAAATATTGTTATAGAAATACATAAGTTATTAAAATAAGTGAAATGTATAAAAATAGCATTTCTAACGAAATTAACATTTTATTATTATCGTCGTTATCGTAACTTTAATATAATTCTAAATTCGTTACTCAAAATATAAATAAAATATAATAAGTCAATATATATAGTATTTTATACATAATTAGGAAATCGAGTTAAAACTATAAATTTTAGAAAAGAGTTGTTTTAAGAAAATGGACTACAGTACCATCAAGACTACCCACAGTCAATACTACAATGACCACGCAACAGTAGTAGAAAGAAGAGAGAATTGACAGCTCAGCAATAACGACGGGACAAAATCGAATGACAAAACGAAGAAGAAAGGAGAAGAAGAAAGAAGAAAGGAAGAAGAGGAAGAAGAAGAAAAACAGAACAGCAGCAGCATCACAAAATGCAGCAGCAGAAAAAAAACGTAGAAGCAGCAGAAGATGAAGAAGAAATGAAAAAAAAGAGTAGCAGCACAACCGCAAAAAAAGGAGACGAAGAGAACGAAGGAGAACGGGATTACCTAACCGAATTAGACGACACCGGAACCAACATCGGAACCGAGAAAAAAAACAGCAGCAATCACGGTAGTAATAAAACACAACAGCAATGAACAACAAATGTCACGTAGAAGGAGATGACGAAGAAAGATGGAGGAGGTGAACAACAGCCAGAAAAGTGGTGGCAGACAGAGAAAGGAATTAAAATGAAGAAGAAGGAGGGAGGCGGATGAGATGAAGAGGAGGCTGGAAAGGCACGATTAAATAAAAAGAAAGGAAGAGGAGATGAATGATAAGAATGAAACGGTGGAAACATGAGGGGTTGAACACATGAAATGAAGAGGGTTGACAAAAGATAAGGGTGAGAGGTATGTTAATATAATAATAAGTGGGTCTTAAATTAAGTGGTTTAGAAATAAGAATTAATTCCGTAACGATAAGTTGACTGATCCACGAATCGAATTAAAAATTGAGTCAAAAAGAAGATTAATAAACAGTTGGGTCGACTAATAAAATTAGTAAAATAAACGTTTCTGGAGATATAAGTAACTATTCGAGATGAAAAAGAAGTTTATAGACATAAATAATTTAGACGATGAAATAGTATTTCCCGATAAATAATAAATTTTCGAAGAAAGTGAATTAAATTGATTTCTCGAGAAAAGGTAATAAATGTTTTGATGAAACTTAAAATAAATGAGCTTCGAGCCGAAAATAGAAATTCGAGCTTAAATATAAATAATTAAAAAGAATTTAGAATTTAAATCGCCGAAATAGACTTTCGATAAGAATTAAATTAAATGTATAAAATGAATCAAAATAAAAATAAAAAATATGTTTTAAATATAAGAAGAGTCTCCGAGTGAAATAGAATTTTAGGAGTTTGAAACGATTAAACGATAAATTTATTTTATAATAATTTTAAGAATTACGAGTTAAATCATAAATAAAATAAAAATACGAATATAACTTTAATTTAATTTATTTTATAAAATCAGGGGTGTTACAATCTTCTCCACTAAAAAGAAGTTTGGTCCTCAAAACGAACAAAAACATATTAATAAAATGGAAAACAAGGTTATATCATTTGAACAAAAGGTGAATGCTTAACTCGCATCACAATCTCGCTTTAAAAAATTTTTAACTTTAAACTTGATATGAAATCGAACTCGAAGACAAAATTTTATTTCAAGATGAGTTGGCTTCAGTTCCCACAGTTTAAAATCATTTAAAGTCATGAAAACGCAACTAAAAAAAATTATTTGATAAAACAATGACAAAAATAATATTTGTAAACGAACTCGAGGGGAGAGTACCCAAATATATTCAAAGTGACAGTAAAACGTTTTGATTTAGAAATTCGACAATATTTTGTTTTAAGACCAAACAAAAATTTGAGAAATCAAAATTTGTAGTTAGTAAATAAAAATCGAACCAGTCGACAAACATTTTCAATAACAGACTTAAAGCCTACCGGTAATAAAATAAAAACTTAGACATACGATGTTTTTCGAAAATGTTAAACCATTTTACATAATAGTCTTATAGAAATCAAAATATTTGCAATTAAGAAAGTTTTTCATAAAATCTCGATCGCTTAAAAATCAAAATTAAAATTTTAAACAATTTCAAAATACTTTAAAATAAATTATTAAGGCATTTTGGAACAGGACGAAATATATGTGTTATCAAAAATAAAATAGAAATAAAGTTCAAAGTTTTGAAATTTATAACTCAAAATGTTAAAATTTCACGATAGCCCAAAATTTTAAATTGGTCAAACTTTTCATAATAAAGGTTCGGGAAAAAGGTAAACGGATAAATAGAGTCAAGGTCAACGACAAATCGAAACAAAAATTTCAATACCCGATAAAGAAGTCGAAGAGGAAGGCCGAAGAAGAAGTAGCAGGATTAAGGAAAAGATAAGGGGAGGAACAAAATTGAGAGTCAAACAAAGCTCTCAAGGATTAGAGGATAAATTAACCACCTCGAGATTCCAGGTACGACTCCCACACCACGGGTTCCTAATTACCATTAAATAATATACTGTAGACACCCGCATTTCGACTGCCAGGTGTCTATGGCAGTTTCCAAAAAACACCCGATGATGATCGGACGCTAACGTGTTTCTACGCGCTCGGATACGGGCTCAAATCCATTAATCGTTGGCTAACACACTTACGGAGTACAAACCTCACCAAACAGACCTCAAATCCAGGCCCAGTGGATCATTCCGAGTCAAACAAGACTAATTTGGGTCGAAACCGACACCGGAAATAAAACCGACTTTTAGCGACCGGATTAAAATCCGGTCAAAGCCGTTTCCGAGTAGCTCACCCACGATCCACCTCCAAACGGGCCATCAAATCAAGTCCGTCAAGACACAAAACCCTAGACACCAAAGTGCCCTAGCTTTGCCTATATAAGCAACCCCATGCAACACAATTACACAAGTTCTCACAACCCTAAAACCCCTAGTACATCTCTAGAACCCTAATCTACAATCACACAAAAAACCCTAGCATCCTACACACATACTACGTTTTTTCCAACCCTAGAAAAAAAACCCTAGGAAAACCGACCTTAGCAAACCCTAAACCTAGTTTTAGGAATTCAATCCGAGCCACCACAACTTAGCCTCCATACACCTCGAAGACTCCCGTGTTAAAGCCGCGTTTACGAGTCCGTGCCGAGACTGAAACATGTAGGTTGAGGGTGACAAACCCCTTTTTCTTTCCTTTTCTCTCTTTTCTCGTTTTTTTGCATTATTACTACTATTATTATTACATATTATTATTATGTATTATTATTAATTACTATTACGTACTACTACTATATATTATTATTAGTACTATATATTATTATTACTACTATATTTTATTATTACGTATTATTATTATTATTATTAATATTACGTATTTTTATTATTATTATTATTACTACGTATTATTATTATTATTATTATTTCGTATTATTATTATTAGTGTTACGGTTATTTTATCATTATTATTGCACATTCATCATTCTTCCTCGTTTTTTTTTCGTTTTTTTATTATTTTAGTCATCGCATCATAATATCTATAATATCTTTAGTATTAAAATATTAAAATACTCATTGATTTGTGTCGAGTAAGAAGGATATCGGGATAAGAAAACACGAACATACAAGTGTACTGCACACAGCGTTGACGGTCGCTTATCCCGGTACCCCGATTATTTGATTATTGAGATGAGTCAACTTAAACAAGATTCCGTTATTACTTCTCGTTATCATCATCAATTTTGCATTCATCAATTTTCTAGAGTCAATTTTTAATAAGGGTCGAAACCCGTTGACACGGATCCGACATCACAATCCCTAGGGATTTATTTCGATGTCGGAAAAGTCGAGGGAATCAAGTTTTTTTTACTATTCAAGTAAAGCGTCGATTTTAGATTCGATACCAATTCCATAATTGGATATCGAATCTAACAATCAAGTCATATGAATTAATTAACGTGATTTATTCATATCACGATAATTAATTCAAAGCGACTAAAATTAATCCATCCTTTTTATTTTTCACTCTAAATATCCCATATCGATTCAATAATCGAATATGGGATATGATGAGTATTCAATTTTAGAATCGGGTATAAATTCAACAATATTTATATTCGGTTCAACAAAATTCGCGATTTATAAAAAAACCAAGTCGAACATAAATTGTGCAATATTTATGTCCGATTATCAAAAATCAAAAGCAATTTCAAAGTCAACAATTAAATAGCAAACGAACCAAGTTCGTACAGGTGCCACTCGACCGAGTGCCTTAGTCACTCGATCGAGTGACACCCTAAAATCGAGACAGAATGCTAAATATGACCACCACCCGATCGAGTCTCACAGTGACTCGGTCGAGTGGCCATGTACTCGACCGAGTTAGTCAATAACTCGACCAAGTACGGTCTTTGACGCAAAACAGAATCATTTTTTTTGGTTCCACTCGATCGAGTCCATCGACCACTCGATCGAGTGGCCTCATAACGACTCAAACACGAGTCGTACATTATTCTATTTTTCAAACTCGATAGTATTTTACGACTTAGGTCAACATGTGCATAATTAATCACGTGTATACTATCTTTTCAAATCATGCATCCTCATATTTGCATCTTTTCAATTCAATTCGATATTTGCAAACCGTTATTATTCGTTATATCGCTATATCGTTACTAACGCGTTTTCTGTTTCTTTTGTCAATTTAATTATTATTCGTTTATTATACTAAATGAACCCGCATGCTAAAATACAACTTTGACGTTAATTTTAGTTGCATTAAATTGACTTAGAAACCCTTTCAATTACATTCGCATGTTTAGGGAAAATAAATCTTTGCATATTTTTTTTCCCGTTTTACTAGCACGCGTATTAGAAAGTCATTCGAATTCTTAGTAGAGGCCGCTAATGTGCGGGCGGGGTTGGGTGTCCTTTGTGGGCTTCCCAACACGTACCCTCACCCCTTACTCAGAACCTCGGTTTCCGGATGCCCGAAACCGTTGGCGCACGAGAGTCATTCAATATACGATTAACCGCTCAAGTCGGCATCTATATCGATATGCAAAGGGACGAGCCCAATAAACTCTGACATCGGAAATGGGCCGTATTTTGTATACGGCCCACTACGACATAGAGTGGGCTCGAACGGTTCCGAATAACCATAAAATTCGGTGGCGACTCCACATAGACCTAAATTTCAATTCGATCCTTCTCATATGGAGATTCATTCGCCTACCCAAACCCGCGCGTGGCCGCGTCGGGGTGGACCTATGTCATGTCCACAATTTGGCGACTCCGCTGGGGATTAACTGATGCGTGACTTACCATCGGCATCCTCAGGGTGAGACTCGAATAGAAATCGTTTGACAAATACAATGCGCGTGTTAGTTTTACGGTTCATGCATAACCCATATTTTCTCGGGCCGGTACTGGTGACCGACGTCCCACTATACCATTGGTGTACTCCAACATGGATATGTCAAAAGGTGTCCATAGTCGATTCGAGTGGGTTTCGCGGCATGTTCTAAGCTCAATTCGACTTAGAGAGTCCGTCCCGATCAACGTCTAGACTATGTACACTGGTATAGACCCTCTCAGACCGACCGAGACTTAGTGTAGAGCATACATGGCGTCGTTATAATGCTTGTGTGACTACGTGCTACTTGGTTTCCGAGTCATTTTCAAAAATATCAACTTTTCAAAAATTACATCCTCCTTTTCAAGATATTCAATTTTCAAAACCCGGGACATACCGAATTTAGGACTTATGATTTTACTCAAAATAGCCTATTTTCTAGCCGGTATGCTGCCCAAATCGAAACTCGAACTTTCAAAACTCATGGCCCAATGACTTTTCGTCCTCTATTTTGGAAATTTGGGCCATTCACCGAGTCCACTCGGTCCTTTTTCAAAAATCATCAATTTTCAAAACCTTTCACTTCTAGAACTTCCCGTATTTAGCAGTGTCGGGTCGAGTCTTAAGTTGTCAAGTTCTTCTAGCGTCGAAACTCTGTCGATCTTACATCACAAGTTTCTTCCCTATCCCAGTCCGCCTTATTAGACTAAGGCAAGGCCCACCTAAGTAGGACATACTCTTACGAAGGAGGGCCCGTCAACACGATCGAGTCAAAAGTCTGGGGATGTCTCGCGTGAACCTTCCTTCGAACAGGACTAGGCCCACTTGCCGAATCCTAAGGAAGGCCCACACTTCACAAGTCACCCGTATAAGTGTCTTCTTCGAGTCATTTCCCTTTTAGTCTCGTTTGGGATGTACTTTCTATTCCGGGATTTCTGGGCTAGTTTCTGATTACGTGGTGTTCTTACAGACAGGCCAGCCTCAACCCGACATCAACGCAAGATGGAGGATTTGAAAAATGCCCTAACCAAGATCGAGACTCAACTGACCTCCATCCTCGCTAACCAAGCAACTTTGGACACCCGCCTGAGCACTGTAGAGAAGACGGTCCCAGTTGAAGGAGCTGATTCCACTGGGCCCATAGCCGAATTGGTCAGTGTTGTTCGCAGGCTCGAGGAGCAAGTTCACTTATCAACAAGCAACTCAATCCACTCTGAAAATGCTCGCATTTATTCACCTTTGAATGACGAGCTACCGGCCAACCTCAACTTAACGGGAATTCCTATGTTTGAGGGTACCGAAGATCCGGTCCATCATATCCGGGCTTTCAAGGACTTCATGGCAGTCAAAGGGGTAAAGTCCACCATGTTCAAGCACCTATTCCCTTCCTCTTTGGAAAAGCATCCCAGGGCCTGGTTCTACAGGCTCGACCCCAAGAAATACAAGACTTGGGATGATGTGGCGACCGAATTTGCTCGGAACTACGCCGATAACACTGAAATCCAGACTACAATGCGTACTCTGGAGGTAATGGCCCAAGAGCCCAAAGAAGGGTTCACAAAATATCTGCAAAGGTGGAGGGCTGAGAGTGTGAAGCTGGTCGACAAGCCCGGCGAGAAGGCCCTAGTGGAAGCCTTCGTCAAAAATCTACTCCCATCCTACCGGGTCCACCTCCGGTATGCTATCATCCCAAACTTTGCTGTCCTTACTGAAATGGGCACGAGAATCGAGGATGACCTGAGACTAGAGAGCCTGACTAAGGCCTCTACCAAAGGATATCAAGGGGCGAGTTCATCTACAATCAAGCCCACACCCGCAGCTGCAACTCGCAGCATCTTCGACGAGGTAAACCTGCTCGACACCTCATCTAAAAAGAATACACCAAATCGGGTATTCACAGATATAGGGACTACCTATACTTATGCCTTACAGAGGCTATCCTCAAAGGGCCTAATCCAACCGATAGGCCCAACTGCAGAACCTCCAGCGGAAAAAAGGCCCAAAACTTACAATGCCCAAGCCTACTGTCAGTATCACCGGGGCAACGGACATGATACTGAAAAATGTTGGAGGTTAAAACATCTAATCCAGGACCTTATCGAGAGCGGGAAAATCCCGTTGCCCGGAGACAAGCCGAGCAACAAAGAAAACCCGTTCAGCGCCCACGCTATCTTCACCGGTGAGGTAATTGACTGTTCTCACCTCATCTCTCCCTATATCCCACAAATCAACGGGATATGGTTCGACGACGAGGATGATGTGTACTTAACCAAAGGGGAAGCTGTCCCCATCACCCTTGAAGAGGTCCGAAAGGCAAAGTCCAAAGCTTTAGCCACCAATCATCTCGCCGCGGCTGGGCGTTCCATCCCTATATCCGTCACTGAACCTGCCAGGACGGAGCCTGCCCTCGAAGAACCAAGCCCAGACACGGCTCTGGTCCAACAAATGAAAAGGGTCCGAGCCGATCTAACCATATGGCAACTATTGGTTAGCTCACAAGCTCATCGGGAAGCACTGACTAAGGCTCTCGATGAAATCAAGGTTGATTCAGAGGCTACTCCTGCTGAAATGGTAGCCACCATCATGCCCTACCTTAAGGGCAAATCCAAAGAAGAAGGCCCACTCATAACCTTCTCTGAAGCTGATCTGCCACCATTTGGGCCCAATCACAATCTGGCCCTGTACATCACGGTCATCTGCAAGGGTAAATATCTCCCGATGACCCTTATCGATGATGGATCAGCCGTGAATGTCCTTCCTCTAAGGACCGCAAAAGCACTCGGCATCACTGATGTCGATTACCTTCCAACGGCGCAGACTATCCAGGCTTTCGACGGAAGCCCAAAACCTGTCGCCGGGGCCGTGAAATTAAAAATCATAACGGGCCCAATCGAAAAGGAATTGGAATTTCAGGTGATAGATGTCACCTCATCATTCAATCTTTTGCTAGGAAGGCCTTGGATCCACGCAGTTAAGGCCGTGTCATCTACCCTCCACCGAAAAGTCAAGATGCCCCTCAAAGACGGTATCATCACGCTGGAGGCGACCCCAATTACCGTAGCAAGCTGCAACGCTACGGGACGGGCCGACCCACGAGGATTTGATTTCGTGGGCATGATCGAAGAAGAATATCTCTTTAGGCCCTACTTCACAACTAGCATCGACACGATGCTACAAAATCTGGGTTACTTACCCGGGATAACCTCAAGACCATATCTTCCAGCTGGGAAGATCATCGAGGTCCTAAATGATGGCGAGTCACACTTCGGATTGGGGTATGCTATAACCCCGGAAAACGTGGTTCGGGCCGGTATTCGCAAGGCCGTTGACATTATCAAGGGTACTTACATAAGCCCTTATAGCCTGAAGTTAACGGATTACTTCGTTACTCCGGTCTTCGGAGCCATCCAAGTGGGCCTCTACCAACCCACCGTCACATGTCCTGAGACCAAAAAGGCTCGGGAATGCAATTTCATCCCTGATGATATATTTACCATCGTCCAGACCGAAACAAAGGAAGGCGAAAACGACTCCGAGCCCGAGCTGGGGCTCCTATTCGGGGAAGATAAAGCCGTCCCCGCTCCAAAGAGCGACTTGGTCAACCTGATCCTCCGCAGCGATCGGTTCGACCCCACCAAGCTAATCACCGAGGTCGGCGCCAACACCGAAACAAGGGCTTGGAGGAAGACCATAAAATGGACCGATAGTCAAGGACGGGTCTACAAGCTGACCACCGGCGAGGGAGACATGCCAGATACCGAGTCTGAGTCAGAGTCAGAGTCGGAGTCTGAGTCAGAGTCAGAGTCGGAGTCTGAGTCCGAGTCTAGAGGGTCTGGTGCTAAAGTCGAGTCTGTAACCCATCTTCCCTTATCCACTGAGGTCTCAGGGCCTGTCCCAAGACCTCTCCCTATCCCGCCACTGACCAATGATCAGATGGCAGCTCTTTTCGAGCTATTTTCAAAATTTACCATCAATAATAATAACGAACACCGTTCTGCTTACGACTTGTCTCATTTCCAAAATTTTCTCAATTTCAAAAATTTTATATGCAATGACATTGAGAAACCCGACGAACAGGTACCCCTACCTCAACATCTAGTCGAGCAGCTCGAGCAAAAGGAATCCCGAGATCCGGTAATCGAAGAAACCGAGTCCATCAATGTGGGAACCACTTTAGAGCCCCAGATGCTTAAGTTGGGCCTATCTTTAGATCCAGAGGATAGAAAACAATTCACAGACCTCCTCCAGGAATTCAAAGACGTCTTTGCATGGTCCTACAAGGACATGCCGGGTATAGACCGGGAGATAGCCGAACACCGAATACCCATCAAAGATGGGTGCAAGCCGGTAAAGCAGAAACTCAGAAGAATGAAGCCCGAGTGGTCTCTTAAAGTCAAGGAAGAGGTCGATAAACAATTTAAAGCAGGCTTTATACAAGTGTCTGAATATCCAGACTGGGTTGCAAACATCGTGCCGGTACCTAAGAAGGACGGCAAGGTGCGGGTTTGCGTGGACTTCCGGGATCTTAACAAGGCAAGCCCAAAAGACGATTTTCCGTTACCACACATCGACATACTGGTGGATAACACGGCCGATCATGCCCTTCTATCGTTCATGAACGGGTATGCCGGGTACAATCAGATTAAATTGGCAGAAGAGGACATAGGTAAGACCACCTTCATTACACCTTGGGGTACTTACTGTTACACCGTCATGCCATTTGGGCTTATCAACGCCGGGGCCACTTATCAACGGACTGCCACTACTTTGCTCCACGACATGATGCATAAGGAAGTGGAGGTCTATGTGGATGACATGATCGTCAAATCTAAGGACCGAAGCGGGCACATTTCATCCCTAAGAAAGTTCTTCACCCGGCTACGTAAATACAACATGAGACTGAACCCGCAAAAATGCAGTTTTGGGGTAACGTCGGGCAAATTACTGGGCCATATCGTTAGCCAACGCGGCATCGAGGTTGACCCAGCTAAAATCAAAGCCATCACCGAGATGCAACCACCCAAAACCGAAAAGGAAATAAGGGGGTTTCTCGGAAAAGTCCAATACATCAGCCGGTTCATTTCGAAACTAACCATGGTATGCGAACCCATCTTCAAAAAGCTAAAAATCGGAGAACGGGTGCTATGGGACGGCAAATGTCAAGCGGCTTTTGACAAAATCAAGGAGATGCTGTCTGCTCCGCCGGTACTAACGCCACCTCAACACGGTCTACCTTTGTCGTTATACCTAACGACGACGGAGACGGCCATGGGGGCTATGCTGGCCCAGACAGTCGATTCAGAAGAACGGGCTATTTACTACATCAGTAAAAAGTTCCTCGAATATGAGTGCAAATATACAATGCTCGAAAAGACGTGCCTAGCATTGGTTTGGGCCACTAAAAAGCTCCGACATTACATGCTCAGTCACGAGGTACATGTATTATCCAAAATGGATCCTATCAAGTACTTATTCGAGAAGCCCATCCTCAACGGCAGGATGTCAAGATGGACTTTAATGTTATCCGAGTTCGACCTCAAATTTGTACCATTAAAAGCCATCAAAGGCCGGGTAGTTGCCGAGTTCCTCGCTGACGGCCCAATATCCGAAGAAGGCCACACCGATACATGGGCCTTTCCTGATGAAGACATATTCCACACCGATACGGAAGTGTGGGATTTATATTTCGATGGGGCATCCAACTTCCGTGGATTTGGGGTCGGAATCCTGTTAATTTCACCCCGAGGGGAACACACTCCCTTATCCATCAAGTTGGACTTCGACGTGACCAATAACGCAGCCGAATACGAAGCATGCATTCACGGGTTGCAAGCCGCCGCTGATTTAGGGGTAACAAGCCTCCGGGTCCAAGGTGATTCATCATTAGTCATCAACCAAGCACTCCAGAAATGGAAAACTCGGAACGCCAATCTCGTGGCTTACCAAGCACGGGTAAGGGTTCTAGATAAACAACTTCAAAAGGTAGAATACATTTATCTGCCCCGGGAAGAGAATCAGTTCGCAGATGCACTTTCCAAATTAGCATCTTTACTGAACATCCCGGATCACCGGACCAGCATGCCAATCTGTGTCGAAAGACGGTCCGAGCCAGCCTACATCCACGCCATTCAGGATATTGAGATAACTGACCCGGAGCCTTGGTATCAAGCTGTCCTAACCTACCTGACAACGGGAGAGTACCCCCCGGAAGCTGAAAATCGGGCCAAAAAGGCCCTACGAAGATTAGCAACCCAATTTGTCCGAACTGATGACGGGCAATTGTACAAAAAGACGGCACAGGGGGCTCTACTCCTATGCATCGACAAAATACAGGCCGAAAAGGTCATGGCCGAGGTCCATGATGGTGAAAACGGCCCGCATATGAACGCCCATATGCTAGCCCGAAAAATCATGAGGCTCGGGTACTATTGGAACACCATGGAAACAGACTGTCAGTTGTATGTCAAACACTGCCATAACTGTCAGATCTTCGCCAATGTACAGCATATGCCATCTTCCCTATTATATACCATGACATCACCATGGCCATTTTCGACATGGGGAATTGACATAATTGGAAAAGTGCATCCTTCCGGGACGGGAGGTCATTGCTTCATCTTGGTGGCCATCGACTACTTCACCAAATGGGTCGAAGCCGAGTCATACCGTGTCTTGAACGCCAAGCACGTGGCCAAATTTATCCAAAATAAAATAATATGCCGGTATGGGATCCCTCACGAGTTCATCAGCGATCACGGGACCCACTTTCAAGCTGAAATTGCCGCATTGCTCGCAAAGTACAAAATTCAAAGGCATACATCTTCGCCTTACCGACCTCAAACAAATGGAGCGGTAGAAGCGGCCAATAAAACAATTGTCACCATACTTAAAAAGATGGCTGAAAATTATCGGGACTGGCCCGACAAAATACCTTTTGCCCTATGGGGATATCGAACCTCAATTCGCACCGCAACCGGGGCAACCCCGTATTACTTGACATACGGAATGGAAGCGGTCCAACCCGTCGAGCTAGAGGTGTCATCCCTTAGGATCTTACTTGAAAGCCAAGTACCTGAGGCAGATTGGGTCCAAGCCCGATACGATTCGCTAGTCCTTTTAGACGAACGGCGATCCCGGGCTCTCAACAACATTCAAATATATCAAAAAAGGATCCAACGGGCTTTCAACAAGCGGGTTAGGCCCAGGAACATCAAGGAAGGGGATTTGGTCCTAAAATCGGTTCGTGCCTTACTACCGGTTGACCCAAGGGGTAAATTCAAACCCAACTGGGCTGGGCCATACTTGGTCAAGAAGGTCCTATCAGGAGGAGCGGTAATGCTGACAGACTTGGACGGGAACGAATTTGTCAACCCAACCAACTTGGACCAGCTGAAGCGCTATTACCCATAAACCCCCATCTCAATGTCATTTGCAAAAATTTATAAAAATTTGTCCTTTTTATAAATTTTCAAAATTATAGACAAGTCAATAAGCTAGAATTAATTATTCTACTGTCGCACATCTTGAATTAATAATCCTGATGCATTTCGAAAATTGCAAAAAAAATCATCAATCAAATCAAATTTCGAACTACGTTTGGTTTGATTCCGTTATTTGTGGATACGTAGGCAACCCCTCAAAAGGGTACAACCACTGCAATAAACGAAAGACGGGAACGGTGTTCAATAATATGTCTTTTATTAATATCTCGATAAACTCGGGATTACAAAAAAAAAAAAAAAAAAAAAAAAAAAAATCGCCAAAACGGCATACACAAAAAAATCACACCACAAAAATAATAATACTATTCAAATAATAAAATAAGGAGACTAGTATCCGGGCATCTTCCCCTTCCCCTTGTCCTTCGGGTCGCGTGGAGCCTGAGGTCTTCGGGGTGGTGGCGAGCGTTCCCGAATCACGAGTGGAACCTCCTTAGCCCGGGCCCGTTTCTTTGGCGACGGGTCTTCAATCACGGTCTTCGGCCCAAGTCGGGCCCGCACGTGCTCAGGCAGTCTATCCCGTGGGCCAAGTCGGTCCTGCACGGGTAGTCTTGGGCCCAGTCTCCTTTCTAAGTCCGTCTGGGGGCTCACTTTCCCCCAAGCACCTTTAGCACTAGACCCTTCAGCTTGAGTCTTAGTCTTCTTCTTATGACCAGACGTTAGACGAACTAGGGTAGCTGGAGTGTCTCCTTCATCAAAGAATCCCCTGTTGTCTTTGGCTTGCTCTCTTCTCAGCAGGTCGAAGGCTTCATCGACTTTCAAAGCGGCTCGAGCTTTAGCATCTCCTGCTTTGGTCCACTTCTTATAAGAATCTGAAACCCAGATTGAGTGGCGAGATTTGACAATAGGCCAAGTATGCCGTGTGTACCACCTTTGCATCCAGGTATCACACATTACATCAGTCAACTGGGTTGGGTCACTCACAACCGCTTCAACTTCAGGGATTCGCTGGGTCCATCCATACTGCCTTAGTATGCGATCTGGATAGAGATGAACCGTCTGCTTGAAAGAAAGGATCACCTGATAGCGGGCTCTGTCCCTCGGGTCCAGGCCACTCCAAAGGTAGATGGGCCACCATGGAACCACCCATCGAATTAACGGGCCACCATGAAAAGACAAAACCTCGTCCCAATACTTTTGCGTAATCTGACGAGAGAAATCAATGGCCCGCCTCCTCGTCATCACCTGGTTATGACGATAGTTGCCCGCATCAAGGGGAGGATCTATCACTGATAGCCTCTCATAAAGCCAAATCTGCAAAAAGGAAACAAAAACATGAGTAAAAAAAAATCAAAAAATCGAAAATCAAAAAAAATTTGCAAAGTAACATACTTGCAGCAATCGGGTGCTCCCGGTAAGACGAATTGACGAGTCTCTTTTGCGATCGTCCAATCCTTGAATAATCTCGCCCGTGATCAACCAAGCCGGACTGTGCTCAGTCTCCATCAGATCCACTACGGTCAGAAGACGGGTACTTCCCATACAGGATAACAAGTCCATATGACCCTCGAAAGCATATACATGGAGCATGCAAAAAGAGAAAGCCCTACGGCTGTAAGCCGGTCTAACCCGAACATCGAAAGAATTCATGAATTTCTCAGCCAGGTCGATCAGAGAAATTTTATCACCATCCATCATACGGGACACCTTGTTGTGAGAGAGCCCTAGAAATTCTCTCAACTTCCTCCTCGGGTCATAAATCGAGTACGGAACGGCGGGACAGAGTATCGGGTTCCATCCTCCTATAGCTGCAATCTCCTCAGGTAAAGGGCAAACTTCGCCCCGGGGAAAAGAAAAGACATGATATATGTCATCTCAATAAGCCAAGCAAGCATCTAGAAAGTAGCGGTCAACCACCATCTGACGGAATGGGTACAATTGGGTTATCCCCGTCTGATTCAAAGCCACCCTATCTGCGTCTCTAAAGCGACGGGACCACTCCTGCAGCATCATGATCAACCTATCAATTCCCATGGCTAAACTTCTCAAGAAAATAAAGAGACTTTCTTTTGCCTAAAGGGAAATAGAGAGACTTTCTTTGATTTGTGTTGGGAATTATGAAGAAAATCAAGGGCAAGGAGGGGCTATATATAGCATTAGCCTTGCAAACTATTTAGGAAAAATTTCCTAATTTCAATAAGAATCAAACCACAATCCTAGTCTCAATACTAGCACGGAAATCTCCATCCCGAACTTTCCTAATCTTTTTTAGGAGTCAAAATCTCAACGTTTCCAAAACTCAAAAATCTCAAATTTTTCAAATTTTCAAAATTCAAATTTTCAAAAAATCATTTCTCCCCGGCGCGAGTCATTTTACTGCCTACGTGTTGCATGCATTTTATGCGACTCATACAGGTACGACTAAAACAGGGACATGCAAACCGCTATACCTCCCCAGCATTCTCACGGGATGGGCCAACATAAAGGCGCACCCAGGACTTATGCGACAAGTCCAAATGCCCCACGGAGTATCGACATCAGCTCAGGTATGACTTCTAACTTTTGGCTGGCGAGCCCTTCACGCAAGTCTAATGGACTATAAACGACCCGGCCGGAAGTCCGCCAGGTTTCAATCCTCGATTGGCCTGGTGGATACTCTGACTTTCGCCCTGTCCAAGCCTCAGTTAGAGTGGGGGCTCTGTAGACACCCGCATTTCGACTGCCAGGTGTCTATGGCAGTTTCCAAAAAACACCCGATGATGATCGGACGCTAACGTGTTTCTACGCGCTCGGATACGGGCTCAAATCCATTAATCGTTGGCTAACACACTTACGGAGTACAAACCTCACCAAACAGACCTCAAATCCAGGCCCAGTGGATCATTCCGAGTCAAACAAGACTAATTTGGGTCGAAACCGACACCGGAAATAAAACCGACTTTTAGCGACCGGATTAAAATCCGGTCAAAGCCGTTTCCGAGTAGCTCACCCACGATCCACCTCCAAACGGGCCATCAAATCAAGTCCGTCAAGACACAAAACCCTAGACACCAAAGTGCCCTAGCTTTGCCTATATAAGCAACCCCATGCAACACAATTACACAAGTTCTCACAACCCTAAAACCCCTAGTACATCTCTAGAACCCTAATCTACAATCACACAAAAAACCCTAGCATCCTACACACATACTACGTTTTTTCCAACCCTAGAAAAAAAACCCTAGGAAAACCGACCTTAGCAAACCCTAAACCTAGTTTTAGGAATTCAATCCGAGCCACCACAACTTAGCCTCCATACACCTCGAAGACTCCCGTGTTAAAGCCGCGTTTACGAGTCCGTGCCGAGACTGAAACATGTAGGTTGAGGGTGACAAACCCCTTTTTCTTTCCTTTTCTCTCTTTTCTCGTTTTTTTGCATTATTACTACTATTATTATTACATATTATTATTATGTATTATTATTAATTACTATTACGTACTACTACTATATATTATTATTAGTACTATATATTATTATTACTACTATATTTTATTATTACGTATTATTATTATTATTAATATTACGTATTTTTATTATTATTATTATTATTACTACGTATTATTATTATTATTATTATTTCGTATTATTATTATTAGTGTTACGGTTATTTTATCATTATTATTGCACATTCATCATTCTTCCTCGTTTTTTTTTCGTTTTTTTATTATTTTAGCATCGCATCATAATATCTATAATATCTTTAGTATTAAAATATTAAAATACTCATTGATTTGTGTCGAGTAAGAAGGATATCGGGATAAGAAAACACGAACATACAAGTGTACTGCACACAGCGTTGACGGTCGCTTATCCCGGTACCCCGATTATTTGATTATTGAGATGAGTCAACTTAAACAAGATTCCGTTATTACTTCTCGTTATCATCATCAATTTTGCATTCATCAATTTTCTAGAGTCAATTTTTAATAAGGGTCGAAACCCGTTGACACGGATCCGACATCACAATCCCTAGGGATTTATTTCGATGTCGGAAAAGTCGAGGGAATCAAGTTTTTTTTACTATTCAAGTAAAGCGTCGATTTTAGATTCGATACCAATTCCATAATTGGATATCGAATCTAACAATCAAGTCATATGAATTAATTAACGTGATTTATTCATATCACGATAATTAATTCAAAGCGACTAAAATTAATCCATCCTTTTTATTTTTCACTCTAAATATCCCATATCGATTCAATAATCGAATATGGGATATGATGAGTATTCAATTTTAGAATCGGGTATAAATTCAACAATATTTATATTCGGTTCAACAAAATTCGCGATTTATAAAAAAACCAAGTCGAACATAAATTGTGCAATATTTATGTCCGATTATCAAAAATCAAAAGCAATTTCAAAGTCAACAATTAAATAGCAAACGAACCAAGTTCGTACAGGTGCCACTCGACCGAGTGCCTTAGTCACTCGATCGAGTGACACCCTAAAATCGAGACAGAATGCTAAATATGACCACCACCCGATCGAGTCTCACAGTGACTCGGTCGAGTGGCCATGTACTCGACCGAGTTAGTCAATAACTCGACCAAGTACGGTCTTTGACGCAAAACAGAATCATTTTTTTTGGTTCCACTCGATCGAGTCCATCGACCACTCGATCGAGTGGCCTCATAACGACTCAAACACGAGTCGTACATTATTCTATTTTTCAAACTCGATAGTATTTTACGACTTAGGTCAACATGTGCATAATTAATCACGTGTATACTATCTTTTCAAATCATGCATCCTCATATTTGCATCTTTTCAATTCAATTCGATATTTGCAAACCGTTATTATTCGTTATATCGCTATATCGTTACTAACGCGTTTTCTGTTTCTTTTGTCAATTTAATTATTATTCGTTTATTATACTAAATGAACCCGCATGCTAAAATACAACTTTGACGTTAATTTTAGTTGCATTAAATTGACTTAGAAACCCTTTCAATTACATTCGCATGTTTAGGGAAAATAAATCTTTGCATATTTTTTTTCCCGTTTTACTAGCACGCGTATTAGAAAGTCATTCGAATTCTTAGTAGAGGCCGCTAATGTGCGGGCGGGGTTGGGTGTCCTTTGTGGGCTTCCCAACACGTACCCTCACCCCTTACTCAGAACCTCGGTTTCCGGATGCCCGAAACCGTTGGCGCACGAGAGTCATTCAATATACGATTAACCGCTCAAGTCGGCATCTATATCGATATGCAAAGGGACGAGCCCAATAAACTCTGACATCGGAAATGGGCCGTATTTTGTATACGGCCCACTACGACATAGAGTGGGCTCGAACGGTTCCGAATAACCATAAAATTCGGTGGCGACTCCACATAGACCTAAATTTCAATTCGATCCTTCTCATATGGAGATTCATTCGCCTACCCAAACCCGCGCGTGGCCGCGTCGGGGTGGACCTATGTCATGTCCACATATACTAAGTCCAATATTAGGTGCTAGGTGATACTACTCAGTCACAATTTCCAAAAATGTCTTACGTGATTATCCAATCGTTCAACGACATGATATTAATCCACAGATGCTTTAAGGGGGCGTTTGGTTCATCAAAGGGAAAGGGAATGAAATCAACAAAGGG
This sequence comes from Agrostemma githago, assembly GCA_958450325.1. NCBI lineage: Eukaryota > Viridiplantae > Streptophyta > Magnoliopsida > Caryophyllales > Caryophyllaceae > Agrostemma > Agrostemma githago. Next base: position 35,873,005 of record OY288242.1, read on the forward strand.
AAACAGAGGGAAAGGAATGGGATTACCCCAAATTTAGGTTGTTGTTTGGTTTCAATGTGAGGGAATGAATTTCACTCAACTTTCACTCAAACTCGACATTAGCGGTGTGCCATCATATTATTTATACTTATGTAAAATAAAAAATTATAAAATAAATAAATTAATATCTAAATTGTAAAAATAATAAAAATTAATTTTTGTAGTATCTTTTGATAATAAAATACCTGTAATATAAGGAGTATTATTTTTACACTTTTTTAATTGTAAATATGGTAAATATACGGAGTAATAATTACTGCAATACGATTAATTTTAAAAAATACATTTTCTTTTTAATTGATAAATTAAGGTATCAAAAATTATTTTGACCCAACTTCGACTGATATTTGACTTGACCCGAAAGTGTGGTGGTGTTCGTAATGGTGGTAGGTGGGTCTTGGTGGTGGTGGTGGTCGTAGTGGTGCGGTGGTGGGTGGACTTTGGTGGTGGTGGTGGTGGCGGTTGTTGGTGATGGTGACGTGATGACTAGCTTGGTGAGTGGGGGAAAAGGGAATGCAATTACCTTGGGGGGTGGGGGTAAGAAGGTAGAGGAGTTTGGGGGAAAAGGAGAGGGAAAGGGAATGATTGATTTGGCTAAACAAACACAAACAAAGGGAATCGTGAACTTTGATTCCCTTTCCCTTTCCTGAATACCTCATTCCAAACGGCCCCTAAATTCTAAAACTCATCAATTAAAATTCAAATGGTCATCAGACAAACCCAAACTCGCAATCGATAAGGTTCCTAAATCCAAAGCTCATAAAGTTTGAACTCGAGGTACACCCCAAATTTCTCGAGTAAGGAACACTAAACAAGTTCCACCAATTTAACCATGTTCAGGCACAAAATTCTCAAAATGGTCACCAACATATTTATAATGCCACAACTACAGAAGTTGAGAAAAGTACAATAATTCCTCAAACACGCTCAAACCTATAGGTAATGGCGCAAACACTCATATCTTCAAACACGTCATTGGGCTAAAGTTTCTGAAAATCCATCAAATTTCTATTCACAATGATGCAACCACAAAATATTTAACGACTCAACGAAGCCACAATCTCGTTGGTCTAAGGCTCTAAACTGAAAGTCCCAATAAGATGATCTGTATTATAGTATTCCTCAAAACGACACAATAAGCCCAATTTATGATTGTGCAAGGTATTTCTCTTCTTCAAGGTTATGAATAATTTATTCAAGTTAGATCACTCAACTCCAAATTTCATAGGCTACAACCCTAAACAACGATCAACGATCTAATCCACAAGAAATACGGGTAATCCATGTCAACCAAAATTTCTAACAACATTAATGAAAACCTTCAATGGTACCACAACACTCAGGCTAACACTTTAAACAGTACTCTATGATCCCGAATATTCACGATGCATCCATTCAATAAGAATCAGGTAAGAATTCCAAAGTAATATCATCAGTTACACTTAATTCGGTTCTAGGCTAGGTATTAGGTATCGATCAAATATAATATACCCTTACTACTCCAAACGATTATTCAAATTTAAGTCCTCCGAATAATCAAGTAACCTATAACCCAAGGTTCGAAATCTTAAGTACCAACCTAACTCCATTAATCGACAATTTATCATTCAAATCAATCCTCAAAAGCTTACTATGATAGATAACAGAGTATAACTCATAACCCTCAAACCATGTAACAAGAGTTTACTAAACCTCAAACATCTATAACTTTCCACGGGGTTCACTGGAACGGAATTCTGTCAAACAAGGAATCTCAAGAGGAAAGATGGTAAAGTAGGAAAATTATTCGAAGATTTTCCTCAAGAATGAAGACGAGAATTTGTAAAAGAAGAGTTGGAAGAAGTAGAGGAAGAAGGAAAATAATCGATGATCCTAGATAACTAAGATCTAAAACGAGAGGGGAAACTTCGGACCTCCAAGGTTCCACAAGAAATTTGCGGGATATCTTCATCACCTCGTAGAGATACAAGCATACTAGTATTGTGTTGCTTCGTTTGGATCCAAAGTAATTTCACATCTGACTCTGTTGCACCGTCACAGAACTGGAATCTACTCTTGATCATCTGGCGTGTAGCTTAAGCGAACTGAACCGGATCTGAAGAGTCACCATCGGCATCTTTTTTGGAGCACCAAGTTGTCCACACGAGTCAGCAGGCGTTAAGATTTCTAAGTAGTTCATGTCCCGATCTGGAGCAGAATCATATCAGCATCTTCATTATTCATCTTCTTCCAGACAAAAGAAACAAATATTCAATGTGTGGACATGACATAGGTCCACTCCGACGCGGCCACGCGCGGGTTTTGGGGAGGCGAATGAATCTCCATGAGATGGTCAAATGGAAATTTAAATCGAAGTCGGAGTCGCCACCGAATTTTATGGTTATTCGGAACCGTTCGAGCCCACTCTATGTCGTAGTGGGCCGTGTACAAAATACGGCCCATTTCCGATGTCAGAGTTTATTGGGCTCGTCCCTTTGCATATCGATATAGATGCCGACTGGAGCGGTTAATCGTATATTGAATGACTCTCGTTGCCAATGGTTTCGGACTTCCGGAAACCACGGTTCAGAGTAAGGGGTGAGGGTACGTGTTGGGAAGTTCACTAAGAACACCCAACCCCGCCCGCACATTAGCGGCCTCTACTAGGATATCGAATGACGTTTTAATGCGCGCGTTAGTTGAACGATGAATGATTATGCAAACATTGTTTTCCTAAACATGTGAGGAATTGAATGGGTTGCTATGTCGTTTAATGCATGCAAAATTGATTAACGTCAAAGTTGAATTTAGTGAGATTCGTTTTAGTATAATAAAACAAATGAAATAAAAGGATGAATTTGCTACAAAATGAACAAACGAGTTAGTATCGATTTGTAAATAATAATAGCAAGAAATAAATATGCGAAATCGAGAAAATAAATATTAATCAAAATCTGAAAAATATTGTTTGAAAAGAACGTTGTTTTGTTAAAAAAAAACGAAGTTCGAAAAATAATAAAAAGGACGGAAAAGGCCGCGGCATAACAGCCGGCCGCGCGACTCGCCTGGGATGCCGGCGGGTCGCGTGGTGGCCTGTTTCGGTGTCGGTTTTCGAAAACTCAAAGTTCGTATTAAATCGCGTACGAATATTGCATGATTCGTGGTCGGCTTAATATTTTCGATATTCATTATATTCGATAGTTGACTACGAAATCAATATCCAATATTCGGAATAGTTTTGGAAAAGGTGTAAGTTTTAGAAATCGATCGAAGAATAAATAATAAAACGAATGAAAACGTAAAAAAAAGAAATCCCGGATTCCAGGCCTGCGCGCGAGTCGCCTGGGCATGGCGCGACTCGCGTGCGGATCTGTCCGTTTTTTATATTTTTGTTCGAAAATTGCTATTTTGAACGAAAAGGAAAAGAAAAAGAATTTTGACAAAAAAGATGTAACGATTTCTGATATCGTCGAAATCTTAATATAATTCTTTTTGATACGATATTCGATTATAGAAAAATCGATATCGTATGTTTAAGAATATTCGTTATGAAAATAGTTTTTCGTTAATAACGATATTAGAAAAATAATAAAAAAACGACTTTTGACTCATAAGAAACGGACGAAGAGGAGAAGGGGAGAGAAAGGAAGAAATCGGGTTTGATTACACCCTCAACCTACATGCTCTTGTTGACTCGGATCGGGACTCGTCGGAATGTGGCTAGGCACGGGAGTGTCGAGGCAACGTCGGTTGGGTTAGGGTGGTACGGTTTTGACGGGTGAAGGGTGTCGGGCTTTGGACCGGTTTCCTTCGGGTTTTGGATATATAATCGGTTTCTCGATGCTAAAATAACTATGTGTGTGTGTGGATAATGTGTAGGAAGAATTGTTGGTAAAATCGTATTGATAAATCGTATCTTCTGATGTTGGATGCAAGGGGATATTTATAGGAAATTCCCGACCTTGGCTTGGGAGAGTTTGACTACCGCTTAGGATAGGAAAAGAGGGAACTTGAGGGAAATAAGGATTCCGCTTTCTTGTGGAGGATGAAAGGCAAACCGGCTGGTTTTGGGCTGTCTCGGCCGAGTGTTTTACACTCGGTCGGATGCTCGAATCGTTTTTTGAATAGGACTCCTGTTTGAGCTAGAATTACCGCTTGAGTAAGAAGCTGAGGAGAACGAGAATTCTGTTTTCTTGTGAGGGAAGAAAAGAGGAAATACCGGCTGACTTGTGTACTTGGCCGAGTGGTTGCACTCGGTTGAGTGTCTGAGTCGGTTCTCGGATAGAATTCCTACTCGAGATCGAATTCTACCTTAAACGGAATTGTTTATTATTTTTTGTATGACTGTTTTTGTAGAGTTGGAGTCCGAATAGGACGTGTGGGGTGTCACGGTTAGCCTACGAGTTTCGGGAAATATCTTTGACCGGGTTTTGACTCGGTCGCTAAAAGACGGTTTTACCCCTGGTGACGGATTCGACCCAAATTAGTGTTATTTGACTCGAAACGACCCACTGGGCCCGAATTTGAGGTTGGTTTTGTGAAATTTGTACTCCGTAAAAAGCCCAAGCTAAATATCCATGATTTCGAGCCCATTTCCGAGTACGTTAAAGCATGTTAGCGTCCGATCATCATCGAGTGTTTGTCGGAAACTGCTATAGACACCTGGCGGTCAAAATGTGGGTGTCTACAGAGCCCCCACTCTGACCGAGGCTTGGACAGGGCGAAAGTCAGAGTAGCTACCAGGCCAATCAAAGATTAAGACCTGGCAGACTTCCGATCGAGTCGTTTAAAGTCCATTAGACCTGCGTGAAGGGCCCGCCGACCATGGATTAGAAATGTACCTGAGCTGATGATAACTCCGTGGGGAATTGAAATCGTCGTATAAGACTTAGGTGCGCCTATATATGGGCTCATCTTGTTAAATGTCGCTGGGGAGTTATGTGAATTGCGCTGTCGTGATTTGTACCTGTATAAGTTACATAAAATTTTGCATGCAACACGTAGGCGAAACAAATATGACTCGCGCTGGGGAATAAAAATGATTTTTGCTGCATTTTGAAATCGAAGTCCTGAAAGCAACTCACGTGCTAGGAAATAGGTTTTCAAAATTGAAAGGGTTGAAAAGAAATTCGCAGTTTTAAATAGACTGAAATTTGACCTTGCCGAAAAGGATTTTCTCAAATGGCTAAGTTTTGCAAGTTTTAAAATGAGAGTTTGAAAAGAGGTCTACTGACAGACTCGACTCTGGACGCGACCGAACGAGTTGACAGACATGACTGGACTCTCGAGGGGTTGGACCGTGACTCGGTAGGGGGGTGGGCCACCTAAGATGTCAAGATTCTTAAGTTGCGCTATTCCGTAGCCAAGGCGAGTGACAACACGGTCAAATCCTCGGAATAGGAAGGATGTGCTATGGGAGGATTGCAATAGTCTGTAATGAGACTGTTTTGGCATGACAGGACTTTTAGCAGTAGCAATGCCGTAGTCTAGTGCTCTTCTGGATTTTTGATTTTTGGGTACATTTCCAAGGTGGGTATTGCCTCGAGTCCTGACAGATTCTTGTCCTCGAGTGAGCCGAGTACTAGGACACACTGTAGAAAGGTGGCTAGATTTTTGAAATTATTTGGATTATGTGAACGGATGGAGAACTTCTGCCTAGGAGAAGCCCCCAGAATGACAAAGCTAACTGTCGAGAACATGACAGTGTCGTGACCGGATTGATGGTGCTTTTTGAATGTGTGTCAATGTGGGTGGTTGTGCCTCTGTTGAAAGGCTACCTACGTATTCACATGTGGTGAAATCAAACCAAGCCGTAGTTCAGTGGATTATGGTGCCTAGTTTATTAGGGCTTTGTGTGTAACTAGCCATGGTGATGGTATAGGCTAGGTGCATTCCCAATGATGCCATGATCAAAGGGCTAGAATAGTTAGGATGTTGATCCTGTGACTGTGAGCTTTCTCCGGGGTGGCCCCCAGAGGTGGTGTGAACTATTTGGGCATGTTCTATGCTGACCGCAGGTTGAGTTCCCGTGTTCGGGGTTGGTAACTGGTTTGAATGAGAAGAATTGGGATGGGATTTTAACGAGTTCTGCTCTCGGGGATTTTAACGAGTTCTATTCTCGGAGATTTTAACGAGTTTTGCTCTCGGGGATTTTAACGAGTTTTGCTCTCGGGGGGATTTGACGAGTTTTGCTCTCGGGGGATTTGACGAGTTTTGCTCTCGGGGGATTTGACGAGTTTTGCTCTCGAGGGATTTGATGAGTTTTGCTCTCGAAGATTTGACGAGTTTTGCTCTCGGAGATTTGACGAGTTTTGCTCTCGAGTCTTTGTATGGTGATTGTGAATTTTGTTATGTAAAGGGGAAGTCGAGTAAAATGGCTCGAACTTTGATCGGGATAAGTTTTGATAATGCGAGATCTGATTTCCATGTCTGGCCCTAATGGTTAGGGGTATCCTATGGAGCTTGAATCCTCAAAATTCCGGGATGTCTCTGGCCTGGGTCTCGGGAAGGTCTTGAGGGTTGTAATGTGGGAAGGCTAAATGTGGTGTTAGCTGACCAGCTTGATTGTCTCTCCCTTATTGGATGGTATGAGTATTGATAATTTTGAATTGATCGTTTTCACTACGGTCATGGTTTGTTTGAATATTTTTTGGTTGACCTCTTAGCCCCGGTCTCGGGATTCTTCATTTGGATTGACCGCTTAACCTCGGTCATGGGTGCCTCTTTTTTTTGATAATGGCCTGCTTTTTTGTTTTGGCCTTTTGCTTTTTCTTGTATTGGACTTTTGATTTTTTTGTCCAATTTTTCCTTTTTTTTGTTGGTCAGACTAACACCTAAGGTAGGGATCGGTTAGTCTTATTGGATGGGTGTTTTATTGTGGGAAATGGGCTTGCCTCCCGTCTTTAACCCAAACTAGGAGATTACCTAGGTTTGTCATAGGATTCGATACCGCTCCTGCTAAAGGTAGTTATGTGGCTTTCTATACCAGACATGGAACAGGTAAAGGAAAACACGGGTCTCATTTCCTGCAGTCATTATAGACGTGCCTATAATAGTCACGTGCGTGTGCTCACAGTGTATGATGGTGTTCATCATGATCTCGAAAACACATAAGGAAATCATATATGAGAAATAGAAAAGCTGATTTTATTGAATTTTGAAAAGAGGACAGAATGCAAATGACTCTGACTCTGATTTGGAAATGAGGATGTAGGGTATCCTTGACTCGAACTCAGACTTAGACTCAAATCAAATCCGGACTTTTGGATGTTCGGTTGGTATATGTTCTTTTTTGATAAGGTCATTGATTGGAGAAAACGACAGGTGCCACGACTCGCCTAAACTCGACTTTGCGCAAATGCAAGAGAGGGTGTCAAACTAAACACGGCCCAGGGTGACGGAAATGACTAGGATTCTCGGACCGGGAAACCCGAACGTTGATCTAGACAAAGTAACGACCGCGAATTAGACTCGAGCCGCGGAAAGGTGAGTCCGAAAATGGGGTGACCGCGTTTGACTGCGTCGCGTGCTCGGACCAACCATGGTGACATAACCCTAGGTGACTCGAATATTCGTAGCGTGGGTACGACTCGAAGAAGGCATCATAAGGACGCCGGTGTAGAATGAACGTAGGGTACCCTCTAGGGTAATCGTGGCTGACTGCTCAGGTGGAGGACAACCCCCTGAATGAGGCTAGAGACTCAGATGGTGTGACATCTAAGTGACTCGAAAGTGGAATACGTGAGACAACATGTGTAAGACATGACCCTTAGAGCAACCGTGATTGATCGCTCTGCTGAAGGGTAGCCCCCGAGTGGGGAAAAGCCTGAAAAGAAAATGACTCGGATAGAACACCTAGACGGGTGACTCGTAAAAGGTGGGTCTCCCTTAGGATCCAGCTGTGTGGGCTGGGCCCTGTTTGAAAGGAGGTTCACGTGAGACATTCCCAGACTTTAGACTCGATTGTGTAACTGGGCCAACCTTTGTAGGAGTATATCCTACGTAGGTGGGCTTTGCCTTAGTCAAATAAGGCGGACTAGGATAGGGAGGAAACTCGTGATATAAGATCGACGGAGTTTCGATGCTAAAGACTTTGACGACTTATGACACGACCCGACACTGATAAATACGGGAAGTCCTAAGAAGAGGAAGGTTTTGAAAAAGGGATTCTTTTTGAAAATCCGAGAAGTCTCGGTGGATGGCCCAATTTTTCGAAAAAAAAAACGGAAAAGTGCATCGGGCCATAATTTTGAAAGTTCGAAAAAAAAATCGAGTTTTGAAATGGGCAGAATACCGGTTGGAAAATAGGCTACTTTGAGTCAAATCGTAAATCCTAATTTCGGTAGCATTCCGGGGTTTTGAAAAGTTGAATATTTAGAATTTTGAAACTTGAGTATCGAGGAAAGGAATTTCCGACAATTTGAAAATTGAAGATGAGATCCCGAAGATTTGAAAGTAAAAAAAAACGGCATCTCGAAGATTTGAAAATTAAAAATGGCATCTCGAAGATTTTGAAAATCGAAACTGGTATCTCGAAAATTTTAAAATCGAAATTGAATTTTGAAAATTCAAAAATCGAATGGTGGATCGGAAATTCGAATTTTGAAATGGGCAGCATGCCGGCTAGAAAATAAGCTTGTTTTGAGTCAAATCTTAAGTCTAAATTTCGGCAGCTTTCCGATTTTTTTAAATTTGAATATTTTCAAAAAGATGCATTTTTGGAATTTTGGAATTTTGAATGTCGAAGATGAATTTCCTAAAATTTGAAAATAAAAAAAATAAAAAAAGGATCCCGACTTTTAAAATTGGCGAAAATGTCATCGGGCTTGAATTTTTTGAAAAGTCAGAAATTTTGAATTTTTGAAAGCCCGAAGAGAAATTCGGGGGATGGCCCGGTTTTTTTTTGAAAGAAAAAAAAACGGAAATCGAACCGGGCGACGGTTTTGCAAATTCGAAAATAGTTTCGAGTTTTGAATTGGGAATAGTACCGGCTAGAGAAAGGGCTATTTGGAGTAAAATCGTAAATCCTAAATTCGGTATTTGACCCGGGGTTTGAAATTGGATATTTTGAAAAAGGATGCAAATTTTGAAAAGATGACGGTTTTGAAAAAGATATGGATCAAGTAGCATGTAGTCATGGAAACAGTATAATGACGCCATGTATGCTCTTAATCTAAGTCTCGGTCAGTCTGTAAGGGTCTATACCAGTGTACATAGCCTATCAAGAATCGGGGCGGACACCCTAACTCGAGTTGAGATTAGGACATGCCGTAAAACCCATATGAATCGGCTAATGGACACCTTTGACATAACCAGTTTGGACTATATCAACGGTATAGTGGGACGTCGGTCACGAGTACCGGCCCGGGAAAATGGGGTTATGCATGAACCGTAAAACTAAAACGCGCATTGTACTAGTCAAACGATTTCTATTCGAGTCTCACCCTGAGGACACCGAAGGTTAATAACTCATCGGAAAATCCCCAGCGGAGTCGCCAAATTGTGGACATGACATAGGTCCACCCCGACGCGGCCACGCGCGGGTTTTGGGGAGGCGAATGAATCTCTATGAGATGGTCAAATGGAAATTTAAATCGAAGTCGGAGTCGCCACCGAATTTTATGGTTATTCGGAACTGTTCGAGCCCACTCTATGTCGTAGTGGGCCGTGTACAAAATACGGCCCATTTCCGATGTCAGAGTTTATTGGGCTCGTCCCTTTGCATATCGATATAGATGCCGACTGGAGCGGTTAATCGTATATTGAATGACTCTCGTTGCCAATGGTTTCGGACATCCGGAAACCACGGTTCTGAGTAAGGGGTGAGGGTACGTGTTGGGAAGTTCACTAAGAACACCCAACCCCGCCCGCACATTAGCGGCCTCTACTAGGATATCGAATAACGTTTTAATGCGCGCGTTAGTTGAACGATGAATGATTATGCAAACATTGTTTTCCTAAACATGTGAGGAATTGAATGGGTTGCTATGTCGTTTAATGCATGCAAAATTGATTAACGTCAAAGTTGAATTTAGCATGTAAGATTCGTTTTAGTATAATAAAACAAATGAAATAAAAGGATGAATTTGCTACAAAATGAACAAACGAGTTAGTATCGATTTGTAAATAATAATAGCAAGAAATAAATATGCGAAATCGAGAAAATAAATATTAATCGAAATCTGAAAAATATTGTTTGAAAAGAACGTTGTTTTGTTAAAAAAAAACGAAGTTCGAAAAATAATAAAAAGGACGGAAAAGGCCGCGGCATAACAGCCGGCCGCGCGACTCGCCTGGGATGCCGGCGGGTCGCGTGGTGGCCTGTTTCGGTGTCGGTTTTCGAAAACTCGAAGTTCGTATTAAATCGCGTACGAATATTGCATGATTCGTGCTCGACTTAATATTTTCGATATTTGTTATATTCGATAGTTGACTACGAAATCAATATCAAATATTCGGAATAGATTTGGAAAAGGTGTAAGTTTTAGAAATCGATCGAAGAATAAATAATAAAATGAACGAAAACGTAAAAAAAAAGAAATCCCGGATTCCAGGCCTGCGCGCGAGTCGCCTGGGCATGGCGCGACTCGCTTGCGGATCTGTCCGTTTTTTATATTTTTGTTCGAAAATTGCTATTTTGAACGAAAAGTAAAAGAAAAAGAATTTTGACAAAAAAGATGTAACGATTTCTGATATCGTCGAAATCTTAATATAATTCTTTTTGATACGATATTCGATTATAGAAAAATCGATATCGTATGTTTAAGAATATTCGTTATGAAAATAGTTTTTCGTTAATAACGATATTAGAAAAATAATAAAAAAACGACTTTTGACCCATAAGAAACGGACGAAGAGGAGAAAGGGAGAGAAAGGAAGAAATCGGGTTTGATTACACCCTCAACCTACATGCTCTTGTTGACTCGGATCGGGACTCGTCGGAATGTGGCTAGGCACGGGAGTGTCGAGGCAACGTCGGTTGGGTTAGGGTGGTACGGTTTTGACGGGTGAAGGGTGTCGGGCTTTGGACCGGTTTCCTTCGGGTTTTGGATATATAATCGGTTTCTCGATGCTAAAATAACTATGTGTGTGTGTGGATAATGTGTAGGAAGAATTGTTGGTAAAATCGTATTGATAAATCGTATCTTCTGATGTTGGATGCAAGGGGCTATTTATAGGAAATTCCCGACCTTGGCTTGGGAGAGTATGACTACCGCTTAGGATAGAAAACGAGGGAACTTGAGGGAAATAAGGATTCCGCTTTCTTGTGGAGGAAGAAAGGCAAACCGGCTGGTTTTGGGCTGTTTCGGCCGAGTGTTTTACACTCGGTCGGATGCTCGAATCGTTTTTTGAATAGGACTCCTGTTTGAGCTAGAATTACCGCTTGAGTAAGAAGCTGAGGAGAACGAGAATTCCGTTTTCTTGTGAGGGAAGAAAAGAGGAAATACCGGCTGACTTGTGTACTTGGCCGAGTGGTTGCACTCGGTTGAGTGTCTGAGTCGGTTCTCGGATAGAATTCCTACTCGAGATCGAATTCTACCTTAAACGGAATTTTTTATTATTTTTTGTATGGCTGTTTTTGTAGAGTTGGAGTCCGAATAGGACGTGTGGGGTGTCACGGTTAGCCTACGAGTTTCGGGAAATATCTTTGACCGGGTTTTGACTCGGTCGCTAAAAGACGGTTTTACCCCTGGTGACGGATTCGACCCAAATTAGTGTTATTTGACTCGAAACGACCCACTGGGCCTGAATTTGAGGTTGGTTTTGTGAAATTTGTACTCCGTAAAAAGCCCAAGCTAAATATCCATGATTTCGAGCCCATTTCCGAGTACGTTAAAGCATGTTAGCGTCCGATCTTCATCGGGTGTTTGTCGGAAACTGCTATAGACACCTGGCGGTCAAAATGTGGGTGTCTATACAATGCTAGACATTTAGTTACAAAAACATATAAGCCTAACAATTAGGTCCTTACTTTGTTTCTATCCATCTCTCACTAATATTTCTTTAATGTTCAAATCATTTACTGGTATTTTTCCTAGAATCGGGTGTAACCATCGGGAGCAACAATGCTCTGATACCAACTGTAATCCCCTAGAAATTCTAACGCAATACAGTGGCGGAAACAATGTAGAGTTGGGATTAAAACACACTGACAAACTATATCTTATTAAAAGAAATGGTAAGTCAATACAAAGGCCTCTTTTTACAAAAGGGCTAAAAGAAAAATCTCCAAACGGCTTTATACAAAAATCCATAATCACGAATGAAGAAAGAGTAGGATCCACGCTACTCGCTAGCTCACACCCAAAACCCAACAACAAATACCTGTCATGTTATATCATATGGAAAAATAATAGTATTACCATATCAAAATAATTAAAATGGAAAACAATAAAATGATATAATAAAAAAAAAAATTAAGCTTTCGGAGAAACTTAAAATATTGGAACAATAAAATCGGAACAAGTTTTCAGAAGAAAACCTCAAATATTTGCCAACCTGGAAACTAAAATGTATCTATAATAATAAAAGTATTCAAGATGGCGTTATGGATAGAATTAGTGTACACGACTAGACTTTCAATAGGAGAATACTAAAACTAGCTTCGAGAACTTAGTTCAAACAAATCGAACTTCGGTCTCTAACTAGGCTACTCAACCATAATAGGGCGACGACTTATAAATGCGTGGCCCTAGTTTAAGACAATGCACACCCTTCCTGAGATTACCTGTCACCCACTTCAACTTATGACGACAACTTACTGCTAGGGATGGCAATGGGTCGGATTCGGATCGGGTGAAGCCTCACCCGCATCCATCACCCGTCTCTATTCGTCCACCCGGTCTATCCATCATCCACTAGGAGTGTCATCCATATCCGATCCACCCTTCAGGCCGTCATCCACGGGTGAAATGGGTGGTTCGGGTGATTTAACGGGTGATTTCCTTGTACTACGGAGTATTATTTTGTGAAATAAATACCAAATCGAAAACAATTTCTTGCGAGATCTAGCTTGCGACTTGACACCTTTCGTCGCCATGGTAGTATTATTTGAGTTAGGTCTAGTCTAGGAAATAAAAATGAATAAGGTTTTGGGAAAACATGGGGCATTCTCGTATTCTCGGATAATTTTTATAATATATATTTTTCAAATGGATGGTGTCGGGTGGTTAACGGATTACGGGTGGGATGATGCTCCACCCGCATCCGACCCAATCCATCACCCGTTTCATCCATCACCCGCTATTTATCCATTTAATCGGGTTTTCACCCATTTATTTTTCTCGGGTGGATCGGGTGCGGGGTGGATGCGGGTGAAATTGCCATCCCTACTTACTGCGAGGCCTAAGCTTAAGGTTAAAATGTACACAACTCCCGGGATACGTGTCACCCGGTTCAACAACTAATGTACCGATTCCTGATACAACCTTATAGTTGATGGCAAAAACGTAGACCCTGGAATATATTACTCTAAACCTCACACTTTTCCTTAATCCATAACTCCAAAATATAGTCATTATTGATACTCAAAAATATATTCATTATAAATAATATGGAGATAAAAGAAATAAACACTTTATATAGGAAGGAAACTTTTTAGAACTAGAAACTTACTAATTTTAGAAACTTAGAAATATTGTTATAGAAATACGTAAGTTATTAAAATAAGTGAAATCTATAAAAATAGCATTTCTAACGAAATTAACATTTTATTATTATCGTCGTTATCGTAACTTTAATATATTTCTAAATTCGTTACTCTAAATATAAATAAAATATAATAAGTCAATATATATAGTATTTTATAAATAATTAGAAAATTGAGTTAAAACTATAAATTTTAGAAAAGAGATGTTTTAAGAAAATTGATATAAAAATTAATTGAGTCAACGAGTTTTACAAATGAAATGAGATTTACGAAGATTTCGAATTATTGTTAAGAAATAGCTTTTATTAATAAATAATACGGATTTTTACTAAAAATAGTCAGTTGGAAACAAATAAGAAATTATTAGAGAAAATAGTCTCTACTAAAACTGTATTTCAAACAAAACAACTATCTTCCAATTTATTAGTATAAATCGTAAAACGAAAATTAATTTATTAAATGAATATATAAATCTCGATTACTATATTAAATACGATTTAGTTAAAAATTAGAAAATAACAAAATATGACGAAAATATGAAGTCGATATTATTTATTTACTAATGTCACGATAATCAACAAAATATTATAACGAGCGTAAATAATTAAATTACTAACGATTTATAAAAGGATATCGAAAACTTGTAAAATATTTATAAGGTATACGATTTAAAATTAATATTATTAGCAATAATAAAAAAAATAGTCCTTTTTGTAAGTCTTATCTTTATTCCCGTTTTGGATGAATAAAGAGCTATTTTCTTGCCAAAAAAAAATAGCAAAAAAAAATAAGAAAACCAAAGTTAAAAAAAATTTACTACATACTACTACTCAAACATACGATATAAAATCGAGTAACGTCCTAAAGTTACCTTGAATCGATATCTGAATCAATCATGTTCTTGTCCTTGTCGAGTCCAAGCTAAATTCAGAAAACTGGAGAAGGACGGAGTACGAAAATTGGGGAACGAGGGACACGGATTTGAAATCAAGAAGCAACAGCCTATGAACAACAACACGACACCACTGATCACGACCCACAACAGCAGCCCAAAGTAACTCGAACAAAACGTGGATTCGATATATCAAAACAGCAGCGAAACTAACATCGGACCACAACAGCAAGAGCAGCAGACAATACGAACATGACAAACGTAGCAGCGATAGTAACAGCAAGAAGAAAACGACACTAGTGGAGCGGCAATAGCAACAACGCACAAACAACAACAGTACAGACAAAGACGACATCAACAAATAGCCAAACGAATAAGAAGAGGAAGAAGAAGAAGAAGAAGAAAAACAGAACAACAACAGCATCACAAAACGCAGCAGCAGAAAAAAAACGTAGAAGCAGCAAAAGATGAAGAAGAAATGAAAAACAGAGAGCAACAGCAGCACAACCGCAAAAAAAGGAGACGAAGAGAACGAAGGAAAATGGGATTACATAACCGAATCAGACGACACCGGAACCGACATCGGAGCCGAGAAAAGAAACAGCAGCAATCACGACAATAATAATACACAGCAGCAACGAACAACAAATGCCACGCAGAAGGAGATGACGAACGAAGAGAGAGGAGGTGAACAACAGCCAGAAAAGTGGTGGCAGACGGAGAAAGGAATTAAAATGAAGAAGAAGGACGGAGGCGGATGAGATGAAGAGGAGGCTGGAAAGGCGCGATTAAATAAAAAGAAAGGAAGAGGAGATCAATGATAAGAATGAAACGGTGGATACATGAGGGGCTGAACACGTGAAATGAAGAGGGAAGACAAAAGATAAGGGGGGTATGTTAATATAATAATAAGTAGGTCTTAAATTAAGTGGTTTAGAAATAAGAAGTAATTCCGTAACGATAAGTTGATTGGCCCACGAATCGAATTAAAAATCGAGTCAAAAAGAAGATTAATAAACAGTTGGGTCGACTAATAAAATTAGTAAAATAAATGTTTCTGGAGATATAAGTAACTATTCGAGACGAAAAAGAAGTTTATAGAAATAAATAATTTAGACGATGAAATAGTATTTCCCAATAAATAATAAATTTTCGAAGAAAGTGAATTAAATTGATTTCTCGAGAAAAGGTAATAAATGTTTTGACGAAACTTAAAATAAATGAGCTTCGAGCCGAAAATAGAAATTCGAGCTTAAAAATAAATAATTAAAAAGAATTTAGAATTTAAATCGCCGAAATAGACTTTCGATAAGAATTGAATTAAATGTATAAAATGAATCGAAATAGAAATAAAAAATATATTTTAAATATAAGAATAGTCTCCGAGTTGAATAGAATTTTAGGAGTGTGAAGCGATTAAACTATAAATTTATTTTATAATAATTTTAAGAATTACGAGTTAAATCGTAAATAAAATAAAAATACGAATATAACTTAATTTAATTTATTTATAAAATCAGGATGCCATTCGGATTGTGTAATGTGCCAGGAACGTTTCAAAGATGTATGATGACATTTTTCTCCGATTTTATTGAAAAGTCCATGGAAGTTTTTATGGATGATTTTAGTGTCCATGGCACATCTTTTGATTCCTGCCTCACTCGTCTAGATCAAGTGTTAGCTCGCTCTGAGGAGTATAGACTTGTTTTAAATTGAGAAATATGTCATTTTATGGTAGAACAAGGTGTAGTCCTCGATCATATTGTTTCCAACAAAGGTGACGAAGTGAATTAGGCCAAAGTGTCTGTGATAGAGAACTTGCCGCTCCCAACAAATGTCAAAGGGGTGAGAAGTTTTCTAGGTCACGCCGACTTTTATAGGCGTTTCATTAAAGATTTTTCTAAAATTGCCAAGCCTTTGACTTCTCTTCTAATGAAAGACGCACCTTTCATATTTGATGACTTGTGTCTTAGGGCCTTTTGCAGGAGAAAGACCGCTCTCACTACCGCCCCAATTATCAAAGCACCCGATTGAAATCTTCCATTTGAGATCATGTGTGATGCTTCTGATTTCGCCGTTGGTGTCGTTGTAGGCCAACGTGATGACAAGAAGTTGCATGTGATATATTATGCAAGTAAAACCCTTGATACTTTCAAAAAAAAAAAAAGTAAAACCCTTGATGAAGCCCAATCGAGATATACCACAACCGAACAAGAAATGCTCGCTGTTGTCTACGCTATGGAAAAATTCCAAACATATGTTACCGGTTCTAAAGTAATAATTCATACCGATCATGCGGCAAAATTCGCTACATCATGTCCAAAAAGAAGACAAAATCCCGACTCTTTCGATGGGTGCTCCTCCTACAAGAATTTGATATCGAAATCAAGGATAAAGCCGGATCGGAGAATTTGGTAGCGGACCTCCTTAGTAGACTAGTGGTTAGTGAAAAGGGTAATGAAGATGATGGTAAACCATCAATGGGCCGATGAGAGACGAGTCTTTAATGACAATTGAAGCTATTACACGTTGGTACGTGGACATTATCAAAGTTGATGAGCTCCCGTTTGGGAGCATTGATTAACCTTCTCCTCAAAAATGAAGTAGGTTTGGTGGTAACCACAACAACCACCTTGTAAATATGTACCATATACTTTTTCTAATTAGTTTTGTTAGCTTTGAGCGGATGGATGAGCTTAGATCTCAACTCGGAGCATATATTTGGATGATCATCAAGGTTTTGGATGAAGTTATGGAGCTAATTTGAAGACCACAACTATATTTGTGGGAGAAATTGATAATGTAATGTGAGTCATGTCATTATTTTGAATTTTAGGTGATCCTTGAAGAGCCTTAAAATTGGCAAGACAAAAAATTGGAGCATACAAGACCGCCGGGCGAAACTTCGCCTGGTGAGATATTTGGAACATTTCCGTCGGGTGAAACTTCACCCGATGTAATTTTGCCATGCCATTGAGATATTTGTTGAAGACTTGCCGTCAGGTGAAATTTCACCCGATGTGAATTTGACCGAGCGAAACTTCGCCCTACGGAAAAAATCCCAGAATTTGCTAAGACTGCCAGAATTGTTCAGAAACTTTCGGGCAAAACTTCGCCCAATTAGATTTCACCGGGTGAAACTGCGCCCTGCGGTGAAAAATTTTGTAGAATGAATTTTCATGAGAAACTCGTCGGGTAAAACTTCACCCGATGGTACATGACCGGGTGAAACTTCACCCGTTGAACTTGGCCGGATCACGTACCCATCACCCCTTACTCACTACAAATTTCAATTCCCTCATTTCCCAAATATACCCACATAACTTTCCTCCAAACTATAAACACCAAATATTTTCAATCAAATCTTTCAAACTTTACTTTCCCTCCTCAAACACCTTTATATATATCACCTTCACCTCACTTCCATTTTCACCTCATCACTCCTCATATCGTTAACACACCACTTTTCATACCCAAACCATATTCATACCTCCATTCCATTTCATTTTTGTGAATATTTTCGGGTTTTGAAGAGGTGAAGCGAAGTTATTTCGGAACCATCTAGAAAATATTTAATCATGGAAACAAGGGCAAGACGAGCTGCTCGGAAACAAGGTACGCTTTTAACTTCTAAATCTTCTAAGTCTACTAATCTACCTTGTCTTAATACCTTGTTATCTCATACCTTCTCTGAAAAGATCTTTCAGAGTACTAGATGGCCTTGTCCACACATAATGACCAATTTGGGTATTGTCGACGATATTAAAGAGTTATCGTCATGAACCAGAACTAGTTCACTTCTTAGCCTTGCAGCCTTTATATATAAAGACCCAACATGCGAGTTCCTAGGAACTTTTGCACTTGACAACCCGACCACACCTAGAGTGATTAAATTTTGATTATTCGGCAAACCTCATCGATTGACCGTCCCCGAGTTCGGCCTCGCGCTAGGCCTACCTTCATCGAGTACCGGTGTAACACCCCCATTTACCCAGAAGCTTTATTGTGGACATGACATAGGTCCACCCCGACGCGGCCACGCGCGGGTTTGGGGAGGCGAATGAATCTCCATATGAGATGGGTCGAATTGAAATTTAAATCGAAGTGGAGTCGCCACCGAACTTTGTGGGAGTTCGGGCCCGTTCGAACCCACTCTATGTCATAATGGGCCATGCACAAAGTATGGCCAACTCCCGATGTCAGAGTTTATTGGGTTCTTCCCTTTGCATTGGGTACCGATACTGACATTATCGGATACCGTGTATTGAATGACTCTCGTGCGCCAACGGTTTCGGGCATACGGAAATCGAGGTTCTGAGTAAGGGGTGAGGGTACGTGTTGGGAAGTTCACAAAGAACACCCAACCCCGCCCGCACATTAGCGGCCTCTACTAAGATATCGTTTGACTCTCTAATACGCGTGTTAGTAGAACGATAAAATGATATGCAAACATTGTTTTACCTAAACATGCGAGAATTTGAATGGGTTGCTAAGTCAATTTAATGCATCTAAATTTAACGTCAAAGTTGTATTTAGCATGCGAGATTTATTTTAGTACAATAAAATAAACAACGAGAAAAAAATTCGACAAAGATAGAAACAAACACGTTAGTAACGGTATAACGATAATAACAATTTGTAACTAACATGGAATGATGGGAAGAAATATGATGCATGATTTTGAAAAGTAGTATGGCACGTGATGGTTAAGCACGCGTTGACCAAGGTCAAGAAAATATTTATCGAGATTTGGAATATGTTGAAAAGCCCGCGGTTTCGTCAAAGAAAAGATGTTGAAGAAATAGGACGAAAATGGCTTTTTTATGTTGCGGTTTTAAGGGTACCACGCGACCCGCGCGAAGGGTGCGTGACTCGCATGGCCATGCGACTCGCACAGGACACGTGCGACTCGCATGGCGGACTGTTCTCGAGGTGTTTTTTAGAAAATCGACGTTTTTATTAAATCGCGTACAAATATGACATAATCTATACTCAACTTAAAGATGAGAAATTCGTTATATTCGACGTTCGATTATGGAATCAATATCAAATATTCAGAATAAGAAAAAGATTTGAAGAATTATTGCTAAACGAGTTAGGGCAAAATAATCTATTTTATGTCACGATTTTCAGGGATCCATGCGACCCGCGCGAGAAGGGCGCGACTCGCGCCACCACGCGACTCGCACAAGGCGCGTGCGACTCGCGTGGCGGACTGTCCTCGGTCCTGATTTCGTGTTACTCGTTGTATCCTGTGCTTGGTTATAGGACCAATACCGGATATTTAGAGTTATTTTTGAAAATATGATTTTGTGAGTCGAATTAAATCGGACTAACACGATATGAATGATCTCCGCGTTTATAGTGTCGTAATAACTCGATTGAGTTAGGTGACAACTACTTTAGCATCAACGAACATCATGTTAATGGGATTATTTGACTAGACTAATTAAATTCGACATCCAACTATTGAGTTGGTATCGAATCTAATAGTTTGACGCTTTGTATTCACTTTAATTCAAATCTTGATTCCCTCTGCATCCCGACATCACAAGAAATATTAACGGATTGTTTGATGTTGGATCCACATTGTTTGATGTTTACGTTGACTTGCTTCAACAATCAAACATTTGGGGTGTCGGGATAAGCGACCGGCAACATCGGATGAAACATCCTTGTATATTCGTGTTTTTTTATCCCGTCATCCCTCGTATTCGACACGAATTAGCAAGTATTTTAATGTTTTGTATTAGTAATTATTATCGATATTATAGACGCGACAAGAAAAAAAATTAAAAAAAAAAAAAGAAGACGGGACGGACGGACGACACGAGAAGAGAGGAGAGCGGGATTTTGCACCCTCAACCTACATGTTTCTTAGTCTCGGAAGGATCTCGTTAATTGTGGCTTGAGCACGGGAGTATCGAGGTTGATGTAAGTTGAGTTATGGTGGTTTTAGGGTTTGTAAGTTGTTAGGGTTCTAAGATAGAAGATGAGTTGTAATTAGGGTTGTAAAGGATGTATTGTGTGTGTTAGATTAGGGTTGTAAAAAGTTATTTTTTTTGTGTTGCAAAGGGGTATATATAGGCAATTGCTCCCTCTTGTTGTCTAGGGTTTAGTGCCTTGACGGACTTGATCCGATGGCCCGCCTGAAGGAGGACCGCGGGTTTGCTTCTCGGAAACGGCTTTGACCGGGTTTTAACCCGGTCGCTAAAAGTCGGTTTTACTTTCGGTGTCAGTTTTGACCCAAATTAGTCTTATTTGATTGGAAACGACCCACTGGGCCTGAATTTGAGGTCGGTTTTGTGAGATTTGTGCTCCGTAAAAGGCCCAAGCCAGCAACTAATGGTTTCGAGCCCATATCCGAGCGCGTAGAAACACGTTTGCGTCCGATCATCATCGGGTGTTTTTTGGAAACAGCCATAGACACCTGGCGGTCAAAATGTGGGTGTCTACACTTATCAAGACATTTCCAAGTAAATAAGGATGTTACCATCTCGGTATTACCCGAGGTAGTAGTCCACTACAATACAATTCTGAAACCAACCATTTAAAACTAAATAATGAATTATTACAATCTCATATCTACAGATCACGGTTACACAATTACAGTAGTGGAAGCAAAACTACTATGACTACAACCAATAAATATGGTCAGTGACAGCGCAAACCCATCCCGTACAGTCAACCAGAACACAATCATCACACTTCAGCAACCTGCACACTAGCACTGCTGCCCAAAAGACCGGAAATGTCAATTAGATCGTCGCAGGTCCCCAATAAAATAGGGTGACAAATTAAACAGAGAATACAGTTAGAACATGCTAACATCATAATACAAGTACGTAATATAAAACATTCATTCTCAACCGTCGCGATACCATCAACGGTACCAATCATCAATATCATCTCTACATTCTCAGTACCATCACGGTACCAATCAATAATCTCATCTCAACATTCAGTACCATCATGGTACCAATCAAAAATTTCATCTCAACTCTTCTGGCAGGCCCTTTCATTCCGAGTGTGCACACCCCCCGTAGTTTCAACAACCCGCGAGGAGAAATCAGGGAGGGGATCGTGATCAAGGGCTCCGGCTAGGTCATAAGCTAGCCTCACCAACCCCAATATATAAATATTCATCATTCTCCCATCATTATTCAACATTATTCTCATTAGCACGATATCACATCGTACTCATAACTTATACATGCATAATAATATTAACGTATTCTAAGTAAGGAAACCTTACCTAGTCAGGAAGTCATCAAGACGTCGATAGCACAATCTTCCTCGAAAATTTCTACGAATTCCGATCCTAATATAATACTATATACTTTAAATTAACATCGATCTCGCTCTAACTAAGTTATAAAACGGAACAGACACCAACCCATCTGAATTATAAATGAGACTGACTCGACCTGACTAAATTATAAAATAAGACCGACCCGACTTAATTAGATTATAAACTGAGACCGACCCGAGCAACAACCACCGTGACTTAGATGGACCCGACTCTACGCAATACGAGCTCCAACACCAACAGGACAATAACAACTACCATAACTACACGTAATAACCACACATATACAACAAGTCACCAACAACAACACTTAACAGCCATCCACACCCTCAACAAACTACGACCTTGACAACGCAGCAACATACGACGATAGAAACAACACAGCGCGACCCCTCTCAATATGCGACATCAGCCACAATAGCCCAATAACAACAACTCGACACGGTAACCATACGAGAACAACGACAACAACAATGAGAAAGACAACCGACCTCGACGTTAATGATGACTAGGACCATACGCGCGACCTAGACACGGAAATCGGGGCAGAAATATGTTTATACACGGCAATAAGAACATGGAAAACCGGGGACATGTCGTCTGGGATGCTACTGGCCAACAACAACGATCGAGGACATGGTAGTGGTGTACGAAGATGGTGTGAAGAAGTAGGTGTTAAGCTTTATGGATGAACCGTTGGTGAAAGATAATAAGACGATGAAAACGGCCGTAGGTTATGCTTTGGATGATGGTCATGCGGCGTGATGGTTGAAGAATAAACGAAAGGCACGTAGGGTGTGCTGTGGAGTTTAGGTTATAAGCTTATGAATAAGATACTCAATAATAGTCAATATTGTATAACGTGTTATAATATGATTAGGAATATATAATGATAAGTGTAGTAATATGCTATAATATTAGTGCATCATAAAGGCATTATGGAAAGTGACTAAGATGATATTAGAAATGGTTTATAATATTAGGTTACCTTATACGAGTATTAGAAACGGGTTAAACAATAACTATTTTATTACCCATTAAGGATACCCGAATTATATAGTAAATACTCGTTATATACCATGTGTATTACAACCAGACTCGGTGAGCCTTCGGGCAATATTCAAGCATGTGTGTCGAGGAGAGATTTTTGGAAACGAATCTCACTATGTAAAGGGGGTTACTCACCTGAATTGTCTTATGCCTCCGAGATTCGTAACCCCGCAATTCGCTACTTTTGCGAAATCCTCTCATATTGCTTAGTGCCCTCGACCGATAATATATACTCTTTTAATGTGTGCATCTTGCAATTAGTTTTATACTCTTTAGTCGGTAATTTGAGTCCCCTTGACCTACCCATCGTTGTGGCGTTACACTTTCAACATATTATCAATGCCGAACTCCTCTTCTTAGATTGTGGAGGTCTTGTGACGGTAATAGCGAACAAATTGGGATACTCGACCGACCACCTCACCCTGCTAGACAACTCCATTTGGCTTGACGAAGCCTATTTCCCTACTTAGATTTTTCATGTACCCCATCATCGCCTCGTTTATATTAGTCGTGGGCGTGCTTTAATTGTACCCAACAAACGCCGCACCACCATCCTCATTCACCTCAAATGGGACCAACCTTTAAGACCCGGTGAATTTCGACTAATAAAGACTGAGTCGGGAGGAAGGGGAGTTTGGGAGTACGCGCATTATACATTGCCTAAGGGTCGTACGATCTACGTCCTCTATGAGATTGAGTCAGACTACGTACACCCTATCGTTAAGCGACGGTCCAGAGGATTTTTCCCCTCAGGCGTCTTCTGAGGCTATAACATACTTTTCCAGGTCTCCTAATGCTTCGTACGCGTCTGATGACTATTCGTTCTAGACCCTATCCCTGAATCGGTATGTGTTGTTGTGAGTATTTGTGCGTGGGTTGGGTAGGTTAGTCTATAGGAGTCTATAATTGCATGTAGTTGCGTTGTGTTCGGTTATTGTTTCTACTATCCTGTTATCATTGTGTTGATTATTCAGTTTCTAATGATTTTTTTCAAGCTGTCCCATTGATTGTTGTGGCCGATGTGGCCTTGGTATTGCTCCCGGTCTTTAGGCGATGATATTGCGCCATTGACCAATTTGAAAATTCAAATCCTTTCATTCTTCTCAAATTTTTCCAATTTGTACACAATCCGAGCTAGGTGACGCAATTACACCTACACCCATTTTTCGCCGTTTTCTCTTAATTTCTTTTACTTTATTTTATTTCCATTTTCTTTCCCACTTGGCTAGGGTCTAGGTGACGTGATTACACCTAGGCCCACCACCCTTTTTATTTTTTATTTTCTTATTTTCCTTTCCCAAAATTTCAAAAAATCCCGAAAACATTTGAAAAATCATAAAAATTCAAAAATATTTTTCTTATTTTTCTTTTTCCGTCTTTTTCGATCTTTCCCCTACTTGTCCATTGTGGACAATGCACAGTTTTAATGTGGGGGAGGGATCTACCATCTTTTGTGTTTAAAAAATCTTTCCAAAAACCATAAAAATTCTAAAATTTCTAAAAAAACCAAAAATATTTTCCTTTTTTTCCGTTTATTTTCTCGTTCTCGTTATGTTCTTGTGTCCCTTGTATAGTCCTGTCCTCCACTCTTACAGGATAACCAGTACCTCATTAGCACGAGGCGAGGAGATCATGGAAGCAACCCGCTAGGTAACTTCTTTCCTCTTTGTTTTTCCTTTACTCTCGTAGAGGATTTAGGTTGTTGCTATTGGGAGGCTCTCGAAGAGATGAGCATTTTGGATTGTGGTTGATTGTGTGCTTGAATGAGTATGGAGTATGGAGTGCATGACTTGACTTGTGTTTTCCCTTATTTTTATTTTTATTTTTCTCGTGTTCTTGTGTTCTTTTTGCTTTTGTATAGTGTGTCTAGGATTAAAAGTTTTTGAAACCCCGATTAGGAACTTCTGGATAACCCATTGTAGAATTTGGACCTTAATCTAGTAGAATGACTATAAATCAATGAATATGTTGATAATTTAGCTTGAGTCCACCTTTTCTACTAGAGGTATATTTCGGGGTTTGTATTTGACCACCTTGACCACCCATGGAGGAGTTAGGCCTTCGTTTCTGTATCCCGTTTTCTAGGTGACCTTGCTCGAATGACCATTGCAACTTTAGTCCAAATTCTTATCACCTTTTTGTGGGTTATCCGGGGATGGTGTGCGTTCTTGGATACCTATTTTTGCTCCAACTATACATCTCACAATAAGTTTAAAAAAATCTCCAAGCTTGGTTTTGAACCACATCAAAAAGCCAAAAAAGGGCGAACCGAAGCAAGAGAAAAGGGCACAAAAATATGAAAATCAAAGGAGAGAAAAGGAGCATCATAGAAAATCGTATCATCAAAAGTGATGGTGGGATTTGTCGTGGGTCCCGCCGATCAATATAAAACCGACCATTCCTAGTGGGTAGCTAGGGCAAGTAGGGTCGAATCCACGGGGACGGTAAAGAGGGTTTTGACCAAGTTCCACCTAAAGACTTGACTAGGTCTCGACGCTAAACTAAACTAGAACAATAAGAAGAGAATGAACTAAGACTATGGCTAAGCTAGGGGTAACAACTAAGGCTAAACGAATCTATCGAACTAAAGAAATCAAACGAGGAAAGAGTAGGGTTAGGTCGGGTTCATAAGCGTAGTAGGATGATTTGGGTAATCAAGGGTGTAGGTGTCTCCTAGTTGCTAGAGTCGATCCGGGCTCTCGCTACGTAGACCGATGTCAAGGTGGGTTCGCGCTCTCGCGTCTAAACCCTAGTCCACACTCTTGTGTCTAAGACTATTCTCAACATAATCACATACTAGACAAACAATGAGTAGAGGAAGACTAGCATGAGAAGCATGGCCACTACAACTCAAACAAGCAATTCAACAAACACATAGTGTGCCCAACATGTGACTAGCAACAAAGATTCACACTTTACCCATAATCAAGCCCTAATCACCCATAATCCACACTTAATCCTCCTACTAACCCCACAAGGAATCTACACAAACATATCTAAATTAAAACTAACACTAACAAGAAGAACCAACTCAAACAACCAAACTTGCATATGTGAAACTAACAAGGATGATGAACAAAACAATAAACAAGAACTAAAGATTGAAACTTGATTGATAAACAAAGATAAAAAGAAGGGAAAAGAAGATTATACCATACTAGAGAAGATGAAAAGAAGAAATCTTGCATAAATGGAGAAAACCCAAATACATCAACCAAGGTTGTCAATCTTGGTTGGATTCATCAAAAATTCCCAAATTACAAGAGTTAAACTAGGATTAAAGATTAACTAAGGACTAATCTATACTAATCTATGCTAATCTATGCTAAACTAGGCTAGGGTTTGTGGGTAATGTCTAACATAACATAGGAATACAAGAGGAAGGGTATATATAGGGTTCCAAGAATGAAAGGAGAAGAAAAGAAACAAGGCACGACAACAGCACCACGGTCCCGACCGGGACGGACCGGTCTCGACCGGGACGGGATCATCCCGACCGGGACGGCCTGGTCCCGACCGGAACGGACCCAGGTCAGTAGCCCTTGCTTTTGTACACCTCATCCCGGACGGGATGAGTTCCTTCCCGTCGGGGATGGGTCTTGTAGGCCTCCAATATGAACTTTAAGGTTCCTCCTCGCCTCACATGGACTTCTCATCGACTCTCGGGTCTCGGGATCGAGTCTCGAAGGCTCGGGATTGGGTCCCAAGGTCTCGGGGTTGAATCCAAGGCATCGAGTGATCGTTCCTTCACTTCGTTGGCTCCAAAAAGTGTATGTATTGAGTCAGAATCGCTGAATGGCTCGGGAACCTGAAACGAGCTAGAGGAAGCATAAGTAGCCCATGAACCGCTCCCAAGGAGCGATTCCGCAAGGAAATTGGGACCAAAACACAGCAAAATAGGCACTACAAACTACACTTATCAACTCCCCCACACTTAACCCTTACTCGCCCTCGAGTGAGCACATACTAACTACTAAACTAGCCGAGTGGGTATTAACGCACCCTACGCCCTTTCAACTCACGCGAGAACACCTAGAGGATAAATGCTCTCCGCAAGGCAAGTGAGGTCTTGCGACAAAACCGTAGATGCAACCGGATACAAAAACACATAAACAAACAAACATACAAACAAACAAACAAAAGGTTGCATCCACAAGAAAAGAAATACCGCTTCCCTCAAACAAGCGGTGAAAGAAGAGTTTAGGACTCGAGGCAAGTGACAACGTTCCCAAGCTAGCAATACAAACCAAAATGGACAAAACCCTAATAGTAAGACGACAAAGCAATAAAAACGTTGGTAACTTACCTCGGTTTCTCCTAACCTTTTAAGAACGTACCACGGGATGATCGGCGGGATGGAAAAAGGATGAACCACGGTGCTAGTCGACACTGTATGTAAGTGAGACCCCGCCCCCTTTAGCAATGAGCCAAGAGGTTCGTCCCATGACCGAAACCGCCTAACTAGTCCAAGTAAAAAGGTGAAAATAATTGCAAAGTGAAGGAAGACCGACCTTTGCCGCTATCATCCTTCCTAGGGACTCGGTCCTTTGGTAGGCTCTTCACGGCAAAAGTCGGAAAAAGGCTTATTTTTGTTGGGTTAGGATCTTTTTGTGAGACGATTTTCTTTTGGCATTTTCTCTTTTCTTTTTGCATATTTGCTTTGTGTGTTGCCATGCCATTTCTTTTTCTTCTTTTCTATTTTCTATTTTTTTTTTTGGATTTTGTGCCTTTTCTTTTTATTCATTCTTTTCTTTCTTTCATTTTCTTTCATTTTCTTTTCTTTTCCCTTTTGGCTTGATTTGGCTTTTTGGCCTTTCTTTGTGTAACAAGAAAGAGAGGACTCAACAAATTGCAATTTATTGTGTGGATAAGTGTAGGAGGTAGGTAAATGGGTAAGTCGGGGGTCGCGATCCCTCTTCAAACCCACAAAAAGTGGAGAAAACTTGGACTAGTCGAGCAATGTCAAACAAGGTCACCTAAGGGACGAGACTCGGCAACCAAGGCCTTTTCACACCGTGGGTGGTCAAAATGGTCAAAATGCAAATCCCGTAGTAAATCCCTAGTAAGCTAGGTGGACTCAAGGTAAGAAACCAACGAAATCATTGATTTAGGGTCATTCTACTAGACTAAAGTCCAAGACTCGATTTATACTACTAGAAAGGGAAAGTAAACACTTGCACACTAGCCTCTAAACCGGGTTTTCGAAAACCATTTTACACACAAGACACGACTACACAACACAAAACAAAGACGCGACGAAAGAAAAAGAGACAAAAGGCCACAAAACAAAAACAAAACAAAACAAACACATAAACAACAAAAACACCACCCCAAGCTTCCAAGCAAGCCACCAAATCGACCACAAGCATTACAAAGCTCCACCCAGCACACCACATCACAAACCTTCTCCAAACTTCACAAGAAATAAAGAGGGAAAAGGGATAGAAGATGTTACCGGATGTCTTGAAAGCTTTCCAAAACTAACGGTGATTCAAGCAACCTATAAGGAAAAGGGAGGCAAAACACACACAACGAAACAAATATACGACACAACGACACAAAAGGAAAACACACAAAAGAAAATCTTTTTGATTTTTGTGAAAAAAATTCAAATTTTTAGGTTTTTTAAAGATTTTTTCGAAAAACTACGAAAATAAAACTAACTACGATAGAATATCGCTCCCCCACACTTAAGCCGAGCAATGTCCTCATGCTCGACCGTAGTGCATGGGAGCACAAAAGAAAAGAAATTACAAAAATAAAGCTAAAAATCAAAAAGTGGAGAAAAGGGTAGAAATTGTCCGGCCGGGGTGTAGTCAAGTCACTGTGGGCCGAGACAAGAAAAGATATGGATGGGGGAAGAAATAAAAAGAAAGAAATAAAAGGGAATGGGAGGGGAGGACTAGGTGTAATCAAGTCACCTAGCCCGGATTCCGCCCAAATCCGACTAATTCCTACAAAAAAGGGTGAAAATCTTGTAAAATTTGGATTTTGAAATGACTCTCGATGTAGTCACATCATCGAGAGTCGGGAGCAACAAATACCGAGGCCCCGAGGGCGACCATGACACAAAAGTGTATAAGGGAAGGGGAACTAACAAAAGAAGACAAGCAATCTAATACGGAAAAGAAAGGATAGTTGCCGTACCATGCGGTTAGCAACTCACTCGCTCCATCATCTCATTGGTCGAAATAAGCACTTTGCTTGCCGTCATCATTGTCATCCCACTTCGAACTTGAAAGTATCGCATGGTTGAGGTAGTAATGAGGTGGGGAGGTGAGATTTGATGTGAGGCTCGGTGTAAAGTGAAGAGGAAATTAAGTGATGGCATGTAAATAAAGTGTAAGGGTCGTATGATAGGAACAAGGAGAAGAAGGGAGGTTGGGAGGGGGTGTATAATGGTTGGGTGGACTCAAATGACGAAGAAGAGGCACAAGGGGGATTAGGGGGCCATCCCGGTCGGGATGGGTGCTCCCGGTCGGGATGACATACCCGTCCCGGTCGGAAAGCTCCCGTCCCGATCGGGATGGCACTCCAGTAAACCCAAAATATGGTACCCTCATCCCGATCGGGATGGATCCTTCCCGGTCGGGATGCTTCACCCTTCCCGGTCGGGATGACTTCTTCCCGGTCGGGACGCTCTCTTCGTGGCTTCCAAAACCCCAAAAGCTATTCAAAGCTTCAAAAACCCGTTCCCTTGCTCACAATCCATGCTCTATCGATAACCATTCCTCTCTAGGAGTCATCTTCACTTCACCTATCACAATAAACTCAAACACAACATCAAATTCTCTCCCTCACAACGCTCATCAACAATCCAAATAACAAGAATATCACAAAACAAAGAGTCCTAGGAACAAAATCACAATAAACATAATTACAAACACAAAGCTAAAGAGAAGAGAGGTAGGGGAATGTACAACATGACGGTTCTTAAGGAACTCCGTCAAACCGAGGATGGTGGACTCTCATTCTTCAACCATAGCCCTCAAGGGCATGGAGGAGCAAGTCGAACGCACTACCGACATCATAGAGACGGCCCAAAGAGTGCTCGAGCCAAGCAATCCTCCACGGCCTCCAAGGTGGAGGCAAGAAGTAGTCCTCAAAAGACTCGACATCATCACTCGTGTTGTCTCCGGGGTCTATCCATCCCACGAGCTTCACCGACCTCTTCCTCCCTAGGCATCGCCTCCAGTCACTATCAAGCTTCAAGTCTTCATCATGAGGCACAAAAAACGGCTTTGGCCTCGTTTCCTTGTTGCGCACCCCCACACTTTCCTCAAGTTGTGGTTCCCCATCTTCATCACTTGTCCCCACATCATCTTGGAGGAGAGGATTGAAACTTCTACCGGTGGTTTCAATCTCTTCCAAACCATTGCTCGGTTTACTTACAAGGGGTTCTTGATGCTTATCCACATTATCGAACATGGGCAACTTGGGCTTGTCAATTTCACCCAACAACTTCACAAACTCCACCAAATCATCCAACTCACTATCCTCCTCCAATTCTTCACCAACATTGCTTTCACTAAGGGTCATATCCTCATTCATCTCTTTTTGGGTAGATGCTTGAGGTTCTTCAAAGCAAAGTTCGCTTCTAAAGGGGACGTCATCGGCGGCGTCACGATTGGGTTGCTCCCCTTTCTCAAGCGAGAACCCTTCGTCAAGTTGTGACGTTCGAGTTAAAAACATCATGATTTTAGCCGATATAAGATTTAATCGAGCATCAATCGCCTCCCCTTGTCTTCGATATTGGGCCATGAATTCGTCTTGTTCCTTTTGCATTTGGATGGCCATTTCTTGTTGGCTCTTTTGCAATTGAAGAATCGATCGATATAACTCCAAGTTGGGCATTTGGTGGTCATTGGGGTTTTGTAAAGCTCCTTGAAAATCTTGATGATGCCCAAGAGGTGGGGCATCATATTGTTGGTAGTGAGGTTGAGGTGATTGGTAGTATTGTGGGTCATGGGGTTCATATTGTGGTTGGGGTGGAGGGTAATGTGGTGGGTTTTGGGAATATTGGCTTCCGTAAGGTGAATCTTGATTGAACATGGCGAGTTCACATTGATAACTCGAGTAATAGCTACCATGATCGTAAGATTGATAGGCATTCCACTTGTTGGTAGTCGTTTCCGTATCCTTGAAGCTCATACCCACTAGAGTCTTGATTGCCCCAAGAAGCTTGATTATGGTAGGGGGACGTCTTGTCATACCCTTGATTCATAGAGGGAGAGGAGTAGCTCATATCGGCTCCCGAGTGTGGGGATTTTAGATCAAACCTCATGCTTGCTCGAAAATCGCGGCTCGTACCCGGTTGAGGACTTCTCAATCTAGCAACCGTCTGTTAAAGCGGCTCTAAGTTGCAAGAAGAAGATGGTCACCACCTCTAAGCACAAACTGTAGACTAAGAGCAAATGTGAGAAGCCTAGTGCTTTTTGGGCACTAGACAAGAGAGAAATAAACCTCACACACACAAGAAGCAAAGGAACAAAAAGAAAAAAGAAAAACACAAAAAACAAAGACAAAGTCAAGTAAAGAGGCAAACTAGGTCTAAACTAGCACCGTCCCCGGCAACGGCGCCAAATTGATGGTGGGATTTTTCGTGGGTCCCGCCGATCAATATAAAACCGACTATTCCTAGTGGGTAGCTAGGGCAAGTAGGGTCGAATCCACGGGGATGGTAAAGAGGGTTTGGACCAAGTTCCACCTAAAGACTTGACTAGGTCTCGACGCTAAACTAAACTAGAACGATAAGAAGAGAATGAACTAAGACTATGGCTAAGCTAGGGGTAACAACTAAGGCTAAACGAATCTATCAAACTAAAGAAATCAAACGAGGAAAGAGTAGGGTTAGGTCGGGTTCATAAGCGTAGTAGGATGATTTGGGTAATCAAGGGTGTAGGTGTCTCCTAGTTGCTAGAGTCGATCCGGGCTCTCGCTACGTAGACCGATGTCAAGGTGGGTTCGCGCTCTCGCGTCTAAACCCTAGTTCACACTCTTGTGTCTAAGACTATTCTCAACATAATCACATACTAGACAAACAAAGAGTAGAGGAAGACTAGCATGAGAAGCATGGCCACTACAACTCAAACAAGCAATTCAACAAACACATAGTGTGCCCAACATGTGACTAACAACAAAGATTCACCCTTTACCCATAATCAAGCCCTAATCACCCATAATCCACACTTAATCCTCCTACTAACCCCACAAGGAATCTACACAAACATATCTAAATTAAAACTAACACTAACAAGAAGAACCAACTCAAACAACCAAACTTGCATATGTGAAACTAACAAGGATGATGAACAAAACAATAAACAAGAACTAAAGATTGAAACTTGATTGATAAACAAAGATAAAAAGAAGGGAAAAGAAGATTATACCATACTAGAGAAGATGAAAAGAAGAAATCTTGCATAAATGGAAGAAAACCCAAATACATCAACCAAGGTTGTCAATCTTGGTTGGATTCATCAAGAATTCCCAAATTACAAGAGTTAAACTAGGATTAATGATTAACTAAGGACTAATCTACACTAATCTATGCTAAACTAGGCTAGGGTTTGTGGGTAATGTCTAACATAACATAGGAATACAAGAGGAAGGGTATATATAGGGTTCCAAGAATGAAAGGAGAAGAAAAGAAACAAGGCGCGGCAGCAGCACCACGGTCCCGACCGGGACGGGATCATCCCGACCGGGATGGCCTAGTCCCGACCGGGACGGACCCAGGTCAGTAGCTCTTGCTTTTGTACACCTCATCCCGGACGGGATGAGTTCCTTCCCGTCGGGGATGGGTCTTGTAGGCCTCCAATATGAACTTTAAGGTTCCTCCTTGCCTCACATGGACTTCTCATCGACTCTCGGCTCTCGGGATCGAGTCTCGGAGGCTCGGGATTGGGTCCCAAGGTCTCGGGGTCGAATCCAAGGCATCGAGTGATCGTTCCTTCACTTCGTTGGCTCCAAAAAGTGTATGTATTGAGTCGGAATCGCTCCAACTCTCCATGAATGGTCTTGGGAACCTGAAACGAGCTAGAGGAAGCATACGTAGCCCATGAACCGCTCCCAAGGAGCGATTCCGCAAGGAAATTGGAACCAAAACACAGCAAAATAGGCACTACAAACTACACTTATCAAAAAACATCTCCTTAAAAAAAACCCTTTGATCAACTTTTTGCCGTGAAGTGCCTACTAGAGGACCAAGTCCCAAGGAAGGAAGATAACGGTGATTAGTCGATCCAACACAAATTGTAAACACTTCTCCACTTTTTGTTTGGACTAATCTAGTTAATTCGAGTTTGGAATGACCCACTTGGCCTTAGCCAAAGAGAGCGGACAACACTTACCTACAGTGTCAAATGACTCCATGGTTCACTCATCCCACTCCGTTTAACACCACGTCATACCCCTTTAGAAGATTAGGAGGACCTAGCTAATTCATCGACATCTTTATTGCTTTAACGTCATACTATTAGACTTTGGTCCTTGTCCACGAGGGTGATTTATCTTGGAATGTTCATAATTGTTTTAGGTGAGTAATCGGTGTCTTCCCCGCCGTCTTGATAAGGGATTTTGTGTTTTTTTATTTTCTCTTTCTATGCGCCTATTTCTTTTGTGCTTATGTGTTTTTGTGTGTTTAGTCGCATCCACCATTTTGAGCAAGACCCAACTTGCCTTGCATTGAAGTACCTTACCTCATAGGTATTCTAATGTGAGTTGAAAGGATGGAGCGGGCCCGTTACTTGCCCCGTGTTGGCTTAGCATAGTCTAGCTAGTAGTAGTAGTAGTGGTGGTAGTAGTAGTAGTATGTAGTTTCTTTTTGGGTCTTTGCTCGGGGACGAGCAACGGTTTAGTGTGGGGGATTTGATGTGTGCTAAATTTAGCCCATTTTTCCTTCCATTTAGACTCATTTTCCTCCATTTTTTTGAGATTAGAATGCGATTATTGCTTTATTCTTAGTCTTTCTCGCATTAGCATCTCTCTTGTGCATGCATTTCACGTGTTTTTGGTAGTTTTTATATCTATTTTGATAGGATTCGTAACCAAGAGCATGTCCAAGCTTCCACGAGCACAAGAGAGTGGAATACCGTCCAAAAGCAACGCACGAAACCTGAAGTCCAAACAATCAAACTACGAAGAGCGAAACCAGAAAAGAGGTCAAGGAAACCATCGGGTGAAGTTTCACCCAATCAGATACCACCGGGCGAAGTTTCGCACGACGAAATTTCGACCTCTTCGAGGAAGTTCAGGAAACTTTCACCTACCGGGCGAAATGACCGGGCAAAACTTTCACCCATCGGGTGAAGTTTCACCCAACGATAAAGAGGCCCCCAAATGTAAAATCTGGAAGGAAAGTTCATCGGGTGAAACCACCAGGTGAAGTTTCACCCAACGAAAATAGATCGTGAAAGGCAGAAGGTCGCAGGGCGAAGTTTCACCCTTTGAAGATTCATTAGGCAAAAGTTTCACTCGAAGTGCAAAAATTGGATTTGGACTTTGGTGATCCATTAATCTACTACTATACATAGTTAACCTAATGAGATACACATCACACTACATTAGGCATTGGATAGATAATCATTTCATCAGCACATTTGAGTAGAAGGCCATTAGATATTCATAGAAGCTACATAAGTTTTATCAATCTTCATCTTTTTCATCTAGCTTTAGATTTAAGCTTTTGTAAGGAATTCTAGTTTAATTCAAGAGGTTCTTTGGAGATCATCAAGTGATTAGTGACAAATCCATTGTCTTCTTCATCAAGGTTTCTCCTTTCTTTTTATGCATCTTCATCTTCCTTATTGCTATTTTTCTCCATTGTTGTTATAACTCTCCTCCTCTTCGTTTTATTTTGATTAGTTTTTACTCTTGCTCTCTCGTTATTGCATCATTTTCATTGATTTTACTTGCTTTGTTTTTAGATCGCTATGTAGTTTCTTTAGTTGATCATAATTTCTGTCGTTGTTTTAGTTTTATTTCCTCTAGTTTTCATCATTATGCATGTTTTTGGTATTATCTCCATTGTTATTGCTTTTGTAGTTTTCTTCATGAATTGTGAGTAGTTTACTTGTTAGAGGGTTAAGGGTGGAAGATCTTGGGTAATATGAATTAAGGAATGGTGGTTTGGTTGCATGCTTGTTGATCTATCATATTTGAGGTTATTGTGTCTTGGTTTACTTAGTCCGGCCAACTAGATCGACCTTGACTCACTTCTATCAATATGAGAAAACTCGGGGTAGGAGTTACCTTGACTTGAGACTTGCCCTTTTTCTCCGCGAAAGTGGATCTAGATAAGTTGGGTGAAGAAATCGAAAGGTGGCACTCTCCCTTTATCGACTCTGTGACCGCCTCCATAATTCCTCGACTCATAGAACCCGATTTCCAATTCCCGACTACCCCAAACACCTTTTACTTATTGATTATATTTCATCATTTATCACATCTTAGTTTAGACTCGACTCAAAACCCCCAAATTAGACCCTAAACGCATAGCTCTTACTCAATCAACTCACCGTCATCCCTGTGGACCGATCTCGACTTACCACGACTACATTTATTTGTTTTTGTGTTATTTTCGAGTCATATAAATATTGTTTGATCCACTATCATTCGTTAAAGACCGATCCTAGATGGGCGGACATTAAAATTCTAACGCCATACAGTGGCGGAAACACTGTACAGTTCGGATTAAAACACACTGACAAACTATATCTTATTAAAAGAAATGGTAAGTCAATACAAATGCCACTTTTTTTGGGGGAGGAAAATGTAAGAATTGAATATTAAGAATCAATCAAATCATGTACAATAATTAGTAACTCTAGTAACATAATTTCTATCTCGAGTTGACAATTTGTCTTTATGAATACTATGAATGTACATTTGCATCTCTTTAATGATCATGTTGCTCATGTTTTGTGGGTTCATAATACTTCCCTCCATCCTGCATTTATTCCTTTGTTTCCAAATGCTATATATCATCGCATTCACAGCCCCCATTAACCACTGCTCGCTTCAGCTTTGAGCCTCTCACGTTATTGCGCCATGAATTGCTAACATTCTCATCAATTCAAACTCCTATCCAAGCTTCAATCCTTTCCTTTATCTTCCTACTCTAGGTACAAGTGCAGAACATATGCTGCAACTCTTCTGGGTTGTCATAGCACAAATAGCACCTGTCATTAGTCGTAATCTGTAATTTGTGCAATTTCGCTTTGGTGTTCATAGCCTCGTGTTGATGTAAACAGGCTATCATTCGATACTTAGGAATGGTCCACTTTCCCTACACCAACCTGAACCAGTCCACTTCATCTTCTTTCTCCCTACACCAATGATACCCTTTTGTTGTAGTATATTTCTTCACCTGATTCCATTCATTTGCTTCATAACTAGCCTTGAAAACATCCTTGACCTGGCATATCTTTCTCCATCCCCAACTGGAGTCTGTATTTGGAGTATATTCAAGCCAAGGTTTCCCTTTTAGATAAATTGAATGGATCCGCTGCACCCACATGTTGTCAGGCTGATCATGAATCCATCAACACATCTTCCCTATTGCAGCCTTGTTCTAATAATAATTCTGCGTAAGATTGAGACCTCCTTCCCTAAAAGGGACGCAAACCTTACTCCAGGCTACCAGTGGAGCTCTAGTGTATGTAGTTCCTCCCTCCCAAAGATAAGTTCATCAATCTGTTTGATAACCCCTGAAGGGAGGACAAAGATTGTAGTAGCCCAATAATTGTGAAGGGTATTGAGAACGAACTTGATTAGTACAAGGCATCCTGCATATGATAGCTTGCGCGCCCTTAGCCTTCTTATTCGATCAATGATTTTTAAGATCAGGGGTTGGCAGTCACTTGCAGTAAGTCGTGATGATTTGATGGATTTGATGGAAACTCTCAAATACTTAAATGGGAACTCTCCTTCCTTGGAAAAGGGTTTACAAAAGGGCTTAAAACAAAATTCCTTAAAAGGGTTTATACGATCCTTCAGTAAACATAAATAAGGAAGAGTTGGATCCATGATACTCGCTAGCTCACACCCAAAACCCAGCAACAAATACCGGTCATGTTATAAACTTAACAGCCGCATCGGTGGGGAGCAACTCGGACGTTCTCCCAGCCATATTATATCATATGGAAAATAATAGTATTATTATATATCAAATATTTAAAATGGAAAAACATTAAAACGAAATAATAAAAATAAGTTTTCAGAGATACTTAAAGCACTTGCCAACCAGCAAGTCAAAATCAATCAATAATAATAATATTAAAAAATGGCGTTTTGGAAAAGATCAGTGTAGAAGCATAGACTTTCACTAGAAGAATACTAAAAACTAGATTCAAGAATTTTAGTCTTAACACATATCAGACTTCACTCTCTAACTAGGCAACTCAAGCATAACAGGACTGCGTGCAGCGAGGTCCTGGTTTAAGTAGTGCACACCCCTCCTGGACACAAACCATGTCCAGTGCAATCCGACGCGACTTACACGATGCAATATCTAAGTTTAAGGTCAACATACACTCTCTTGAACACAAACCATGCTCAGTTCAACAACCAATGTGCCCCATAAAGACACACCAGCCTTATAGTTGATGGCAAAAAATGTAAACCCCGGAATATAACTTACTCTAAACCTCACACTTGTTCTTATTCCATAACTCCAAAACAAAGCCATTATCGATATTCAAACGAGATAATCATTGTAAATAATATGAAGATAAAATTGATGTGCGCGGGCGTCGCGACCCGTACAATCAAACAATATTTTTAACTCCAACTAACCTAACTAACGTAGTAGTGGTAGGTCGGGATCGATCCGCAGGGAGAGGGGTTAAGCCGTAATGGTCAAGTCTAGGGTCTAATCGTGATTGGAGGATTGAGATGGGGGTTTTGGGTCGAGAGAGAGGTCGAACTATTGCTAACAAACTATACTACTAAAGCTAGGGGCAATATCTAGGAAAAGTGTTGGGGAGAGTCGGGATTCGGAAATGGGGTCTTAGAGTCTCGGGATCGAGTTTTTGTTACAACGTTAAAAAGGGAGGTTGCCACCCTTCGGTTTCTCACCCAACCTACCTAAACCCGCTTTCGCGACGAAAGGGTAAGTCTCAATCTAAGGTAATTTCTACCCCGAGTTTCCCCATATTGGTAGAAATGAGTCAAGGTCGGCCTAGTCGCGATTCTAAGTCAACAAAGACACAAAAACCATAAAATTGATGATTAACAAGTAAACAACCCACCAACATCCCTTGAATCAAATAATCCAAATCCTCCTCCCTAATTCCCCAACAAAGAAATCTACTCACTAGTCATGATGAGTAATAATAAAACTCTAACATTCACAAAACTACACTAACAATTATACTAATGGAGAAAAAGGGAGAGGAGAGAATTTTACCCACAATGGAGAAGATTTAAAGAGGAAGATGAAGATAAATAAAAGATTGAATCTTGGAGAAATACACAAGAATTTGTCACTAATCCATGCATAAATCTTCAATCTTCAATAAGAGAAATAAGAATCTTCAAGAAATAAAGCAAGGGTTTTGTCACATAAACCCTTGTAAAACCCTTAAATCTTCAACAATTAAGCACAATCTTCAATAAAGATGGAGACTTTTCTACTAATTAAGGAGTAATTATACTAATACTAAGTAGATCTATTAATTGTTTGTAGAGAATTTTCTAGGAAGCTTACTACAATCTACTACTACTACTGGAGAGTTTTCTACCCTACTCCTACTCCTAACGGCTAATCCCAAGGCTCACTTAAGGCACAAGGAGACACTAAACCCTAGGAGGGGTATTTATAGATTTGCTTAATGGGTTGCACACACTTCAAGGCCCATAATCCAATCCTTCTCCAATTAAGCTAGACCTTCACCCTTTGCATCTTCATAGGGTGAAACTTCACCCTGCGGCTCGACCTAGTAATCCCACCGGGTGAAATTTCACCCGGTGAGATTTTCTTCGGTTTTTGCGTTTTCGGTCTGGTTTCTCCATCGGGCGAAATTTCACCCGGTGGGCGAAATTTCGCCCGGTCATTTTGCCCGGTCGAGAGTGCCGTGAAAATCTTCGGGGGTGAAAAAAATGTCGTCGGGCGAAATTTCACCCGGTGGTCAGCCACCTCTCTTCCGGTCTCTTTCTTCGTCGATCAATTGGATTACTTGAACTTTCAGTTGTGTGCTTTGCTCTTGGACCGTATCTCTCTCATGCTCGTAGAAGCTCAAACACGTTTTCGGTCGAAAATCCTATCAACATAGACAAAAAACTACCAAAAACACGTAAAATGCAAAAGAGAGACACTAATGTGAGAATTACGCAAAATACGGCGATAATCGCACTCAAATCTCACGAAATAGAGGAAAAACGGGTCTAAATGGGAAGAAAAATGGTCCAAATTTGGCACACAACAATTCCCTCACACTAAACCGTTGCTCGTCCTCGAGCAAAGATCCAAAAAGAAATTAGCTAATACTAATTAAGCTAGACTATGCTAAGCCAATACAGGGCAATTAACGGGCCCGCTCCATCCCTTCAACTCACATCGAGATACCCGTGAGGTAGAGTACCTCCACGCAAGGCAAATTGTGGCTTGCTCAAAACTGGGGATGCGACTAACACACACACAAACACACAAAACAAAGAGGACACACACAAAGAGATAGTCGCAACCAAAAAGAAAATAAATCGCCGAATCCCTCATCGAAACGGCGGAGAAAGCACCGATTCGAGCTTAAGACAAGCGAGAACACTACCAAGTTAGTAACACAAATTGACATGGACAAAATCCTAATAGGATGACAATCAAACAACAGAAACATTGAAAATTTACCAAGGTCCTTTTAATTCCACTAAAGATGCCTACAACGGGACGATAGATGGAGTGGATGAGTGAGAACCATGGAGTTAGTAAGCACTGTAGTTAAGTGTTATGCCGTCTCCTAAGCTAAGCCAAGAGGGTCGTTCCAAACTCAAGAAAGCCAATTAGACCAAAAAGATGGATAAGTGTTTGCGAAATGGCATGGATTGACAGATTACCGCTATTTTCCTTCCTCGGAACTCGGTCCTCTAGTAGGCATTTCACGGCAATAAGTCAACCAAGGGATTGTTTGGGTTTGGGAATGATTTTTTTGAGATTTTTATTTTCTTTTCGGTTTTCTTTCCCCATTATTTCGATCGAGGGCTTTTTTTTAAAAGAAATAACGCCCTTCTTCTTCATTTTTCCCTTTTTCATTTTGAATAGCACATTTTTGGCTAGATAATTCATTTGAGATCAAGGTAAAGCATATTCTTCCAAACTTATTTGTGGAAATGGGTGAATGGTAGAAAATAGGCTAGTCGGGTGTGCAACACCTCCGAACCCACAAAAGGATGAAAATTTGGACTAAAGAAATGGCTTCTCAAGTAAGGTCACCTAAGAGAACGGGGAACGGTAACCAAGGCCTTATCACTCCATGGGTGGTCAAGGTGGTCAAATGCAAATCCCGATGTAGACTCTTAGTAGAAAAGATGGACTTATGGTAAAAAACCAATGCAAAAATTGGTTCAAGGTCATTCTACTAGAAACATGTCCAAAAATAAAAAAGGGTCACTAACAAGGGAGTAATAAACACTCGGCCTAAACTCAAAATCGGGTTTTCGAAAGCTTTACCTAGACACGCTATACACACAATGAAAAAGAACACACAAAAACGTCAAAAACACAAGAAAACAAAACAAAATCACGAATATAGCCAAGCACTCCGAACTCCATCAAGTCAACACAATCACAACCACCAATTCCAAAATGTTCACCAAGTGAACCTCCAAATAGCATATGTGCCCAAACTCCCATGCATAAGAGAAAGGGATAAAACGAAGGTAGAAAATATTACCGCGCGGTCTTCATTTCATTTCCGCTACCTTATGTGTCCATGCTAAATGGTTGGCGGTGTACCTACAAGAAGGAAATGCGAGGCAATACAAGTGGCACAAAAACAAAAAGAAAAGAAAAAAGAAAACTAAAGTGAAATTTTTTTGGGTTTTTGGTTTTTAAAGGAAAAATGAAAAAGAAAAGGAAGAAAAAGGATAGTAGATCCCTCCCCCCACACTAAAACCGTGCATTGTCCCCAATGCACAAGTAGATGAAGAATCGAAAAAGAATAAAAAGAGAAAAGAACGGAAAATCTTTTTGAATTTTTATGATTTTTCAAATGTTTTTGGGTTTTTGATAATTTTTCAAATGTTTTTGTATTTTTGATTTTTCAAAATGATGAAAATAAAAAGAAAAGAAGAAAAAGAAAAGAAAATAAAAGGAAAAGGAAAAGAAAAAGGAAAAATCGATAAGATGGGAAAGGGCGTAGGTATAATCACGTCACCTCGCCCGGATTCCGCACGAATCGGAAAAAATAAAAGAAAAAGAAGATTTTGGATTTTTCAAAATGGTCATGGTGCGATCAAATCACCTAAGACTGGGAGCAACAATCAGGTCCTTCTTCTCTAAGGCACCTGCAAATAAACCTCACGTTTGTAATGACCCAAGTAGGATCACGTGAAGGGCATACAAGTCTCCAAACCAACCAAAATATTAGCACAAATTAATCAATAACCATAATTATGAAATGCCAAAAATTGGCGCTGCAAGACAGACAAAGATTACTGAGAACAGAGAACAGATTAACGACGACTGACGACTGACATCTAACACCCCCACACTAACACTGACGACACTCGACCACTCACATCGGACCTGGGGGACGAGGTGGTGGGTAGTAAGACCCTGGCGGAGGTACACCAAAAATTTGATTAAAGAGGTTTTGTTGCTGTTGCAACATCCTCTGGTTCTTCTCCGCCGCCATCCTCGCTGCTTGGGCGTCCCTAGCAGCGTCCCTAGCCATCTTAAAGCTACTCCGGGCAAACTCAAAGCCTTACCTAGAGTACGTAAGAACCATGCGCAGTATCGCGCGCATCCCGGGCTACATTATAGGCGTCCTGGGCCAGGTTCAAAGATGTGGTCGAGTTCTCCCAAGTCTGACGTGTACGGTCATAAACTTCCCCCCACTGGTTATAAAAGTCCTCAGATCCGAAGAACGAGGAGTCTCGTGGAGGACTCATGTTGTCGTCCTTCTGAAAACCGGGGGTAGATTTGGTGAACGTGGAGTGTCTGTGCGGTGTAAAGTCGGGTGTGAAAAACTGGGAGGTCGGGGGTTCGGTCTGATGGGAGGAAGAGGGTCCGTGTGATGATGACGGTAAAGTCCTATGACCCTCATCCCGAGAGGTTTCAACCTCCGGTTCCTCCTTCGACACGTCTACGACCTCAATATCGTCGTTGCCATAATCTAAAGGTCCATCGGGGTATTGAACCATATAGAACTTACCTCGGGTGTTATCCCGAATGTACTCCCCAGACCTCTTCGGCATGCCGAAGTTCTCTTCAACATCTAGCCTGACCCATTCGTGGTTAGGCATTGCAATAGTTTTCATCTCAGTAATCTTATACAAGAACAAACTGTTATAATCCCCTTTCTGGGGCCACACAAGGAAAGGACAATAGACTTCATCTATGAAAAGTCCCGCTCCGACAACTGGTGCTAAATCGCTGAAATCAATGTCCAAGGCTCTAGCTATCATCGTTACAATACCGCCGCAAGAAATTTTCTTGAGGCTGCCCTTTGCAACCTGGGCAAAATGAGTAGCTAAGGCCTCAGACATATCGATAGACGTGCCTCTGTTCAAAACCGCATCCTCCAACAACTGTACAGCTGTGGCACTACAGTTATGGTGCGTGTCATAGCTTGTCAGGAATGAGTTGGCTATGATACGTGCCAAATATCGAAGGATGGGGTTCCGTATAGAGAAAGAACGCATCTTCCCTCCCTTGAAAGTCCTCTGGCGGGCTATTTTTAACCAGAATCGATCTCGACCGAATTTATCGTCCCGAGTCTGTCCCGCCCTAGGCCTTCCAAGGACCGAAGAAGGTAAACCAAGCAATGCACCATAGTACCTCAAGTTGAGGACGTACGAAGTTTCTCGCAGCTGAAACGAGACAGTGGCATTATCGTCACCACTTAGCTCGAAAGTTGCGAAAAACTCGCACGTCAACTTTTGAAAAGTTTCCTCCTTGGAGGCATAAAATTTGATAAGACCAAGACTTCGGCACATTGCTTGTAACTGCGTGTCTATACCCATTCGCTCAAGTACATCTCGAGCCGCCCTACGAGTCGGCTCGAGACGACAGACCCAAAATTTCTTACACTTATCAACATGAGCTTTTTTAGCGAAATATAAACCAGATTCAGAATGACGAAAACTACGGTGAATTTTCGGGTAACGTACCTCAAGCGGAACAGGTTGTTCGCGCGGTGTTGGTCTTGGTGTCTGAACCGGCATCGGGACAGATTCATCCCGAGCCTCGGCCATCTCCTCCAACCTAGAGGACGATGTTGACCCCGAATTCCGACCTAGCATTGAAGAAATCCGTTTCCTCGCCATTTGCTTAACTCTTCTCATTTTTGATGCTTGAATTTGACAAATAAAGTGTTGACGGTCTCGGTTTGGGGTTTGTCGGAATCGGAACAATTTCTCGAAACAAACTCCAAGAAGATGTTAGGAATGTGATAAGGGTGAGAAATATATAATTTGATTGGATTTTGGTGAAGGAATGGAGGGATTAGAGGTGGTTTAAGGTAGAGGATTTGGGGTTTGTTTGGGGTTTTTGGGGTTTGGTTGAGGGGAGAGATAGGGAAAGTGAATTATGAAGATGGGAAAGGGTGGGTTTGGCTAGGTAAGTGACGCGGGATGATTTTTCGCCCGGTTGATCACCATCGGGCAAAATTTCACCCGACGTTATTCGGGTCAATTCTCGTCATTTCCGCGCTGCTTCACCACCGGGCGAAATTTCGCCCGGTCAGATTCCACCGGGCGAAATTTTGCCCGGTCAGATTTCCGTCAATTCCAAGTCGCAAAATATTTTTACCGCAGGACGAAGTTTCGCCCGGTGAGATTCCACCGGGTGAAATTTTGCCCGACGGATTTTCCGTCAATTCCTTTAATTTCGAGCAAAGTTGCCACCGGGTGAAATTTCACCCGGTAAAATATTCACTTCAAAACGGGACTTGGCTACGAAAAATCTCTTTGACTTGGCCCAAACCATCCTTAGATCTTCAAATAAACCAATCTTCTCAATCCATGATTATTCATAATCGTTTAAAGCGCAACCCCAAAAATTCGAAAAGAAATCTTCACGATTCCTGCAGGTACCAAAACAGGATCCAAAAGAAAATTCCAAAAGCTATTGTTCAAAGAAAAAAAAAAGACGAGAATATACAAATATTTACAAAGGTGGTTATTATGGACACCACCAAACCGAATTGAATAGTTTGAAATTAGTTGGGGTTGCTTGAAAAGCAACCCGAAGGGTCTTGATCATTCACTCCAAATTCCACGTTACCGATCTTGAGCTTTTCTCTAAACTCCGGCATATTCATAAGTTGCGCTACCTCGGGAAGCATGGCAAATTCTTCGGGAATATCTTCGTCGGAGGTAGAACCAAGTATGAATAGGGCACCGTCGTCTTCTTCATCATCGTAGTCAAGATCTTCGGTAAAAGGCTCTTCATTTGATGGGAACTCCACCATTTGGTTCCAAAACTCCGTATTAGGAGGATCTTCGGGAAGGAACGCGGGAAGCACAAATTGGACCATTTCATTAGCGACATTGAAAGATAAACGTCCTCGCTTCACATCGATAATCACCCCACCGGTAGCTAGAAAAGGCCGTCCCAAAAGAATAGGATTTCGCTCCTCAATTGGCATGTCAAAAATGACGAAGTCGGTGGGGATATATAAATTCCCCACATTAACCATGAGATTAAGAGC
This sequence comes from Agrostemma githago, assembly GCA_958450325.1. Lineage (NCBI taxonomy): Eukaryota > Viridiplantae > Streptophyta > Magnoliopsida > Caryophyllales > Caryophyllaceae > Agrostemma > Agrostemma githago. The sequence continues at coordinate 35,917,791 of OY288242.1, forward strand.
CAATCCGTAGGGTTCTTTAGTGGTCCCATCGGCCATTTGCACATTCACGGGGAAATAATCCAAGTCTTTAATATAAATAGTGCGAGCAATTGCTAAGGGCATAAAACTAATGTCGGCGCCAAGGTCGCACAAAGCTCGGTCTATTAAAACATGGTCGATAGAGCATGGAATGGCAAAACTACCCGGATCTCCTAGTTTAATGGGAATTGTAGCTTTAGGGTTGAACTTTGGAGATATGGGAGCTTTTTCCTTCTCGGTGGGTTTCAAAATGATGTCTCGGATGTAATCGGATGGGGTAGGCATAGATGTGCTTGTGACAATGTTTTCAATAAGGTCGGTGAAGGTTATCATTCCCAAGGCTTGATCATTGAATAGGGTTGTTTGCTTGTCATTCAAAGGAGGTACTTCAATCCTAGACACTAGATTTGTGTCCTCTATTGGAATTTGTTCGATAACAAATGCAAGGTCTTTCACAAGATACTTCGACGGATCTCTACTTGATTTTCCGGTTACATCCTTGACCACTTTCTCATCAAGTTGATTGATTGAGGAATGAGATGTAATTTGTGGGTCAAAAGATTTCACCGGTTCCTCTTTACTAATTACGTTAACGGCATTCACGGATGCTTTGTTGAAAGAATCGGTCGGATCTTGAGGAGATCGAGCTGGAGACGCGGCTCGTGCTTCTAGAGCTTCGAGTCTAGCTCGATTTGACGCATTTTCTTCCAACAAGAACTTAATAGTTTGTTGAATGTCATAAAAGGGTTGAGAGTTTCCTTGAAAGTTCCTTGGAGGACCTTGATTAGGCGGTGGATAAGCTCCGAAAAGAGAACCTTGATTAAATTGAGGATGAGTTCCAAAAGGTGGACCATAGTTCGGTCTAGGCGGTCCTTAAGGATGGAAATAGTCTTGATTGAATTGATGTGTGTGAGGAGGTCTCGATTGATAATAAGGTCCATACGAATTAGGATAAACCCTTTGATTGGGGGCTCTTGGAAAAGGATGTGATCCTTGAGTAGGCATGGAATAAAATCCGGTCCTCGAATTAGGATTGGTCGTTTGAGGTTTATCATGGGTTCTTTGGGTGTTGGCTTGATAAGCACTCTCCTTTCTCATACACAATTCAGAATCGTGGTCATATCTCCCGCAATGATCACATGGAATTTCAATACGATACAATATCGGTGGTGAAATGGACGATCGTCTCGGTGAACTTACTCTTCTTGGTGGAGATGTTCTAGTCTTGGGTGGAGAATTGGCTCTAGCAACATAGACTTCAAATTGCTTGACCAACTCCTCAATTCTAGCTTCAAGTTTGGTTCTACTCTCGGTTGACGATGTCGAATCACCACTTAGCTCTTCATGTTGATCATTTTTGGAGTATTCATCATTCTTGGCTATCCTTTCAATGAGTTTTGTAGATTCGATTTCATTTAACAAAAAGAAATCGCCTTTTGCCGCCGCATTGACATTATCTTTGGCGTTGTCCAATAACGAGTGGAAGAATATATGAAGTAGAAGCCAACTAGGGATGCCGTGGTGCAGACATTTCCTTTGCAACGTTTGAAATCGGTCTCAGGCTCTACCTACGCTTTCATTTTCTTGTTGTTGGAATGTTTGAATTTCTCTTCGGAATTTGTTGGTCTTGGATGGTGGGTAGTATTTTTCGAGGAAAGCGTTGCTCAAATGTTCCCAAGTGCGAAAAGTATTGTTGGGGAAACTCTTAATCCATCTCCTTGCTCCATCACGCAAGGTGCGAGGAAAGAGAATCCGACGTAGTTGGCACTCGGTGACACCTTCAAGCTTGACACCAATAAGACTTTCCTTGAAAAGACAAACATGCTCTATCACATCTTCATCCGGCAAACCTCGGAAAGTTTGTTGTTGAATTAAATGGATGATGGAAGGTTTAAGCTCGAAACTCTCCGGGATGGCTCCAATGAAGACGGGTGAAGAAATATCTTCAATAGATTGTTGAGAATGGGACCCAAGTGTAGCCATACTTGAATCTTTGGAAGTTGTTTTGAAGATGGAGTGTTGAGAAATGATGAAATTGATGGAGGATTACACTATCGAGTTGTTGCTTCGGTCACAATATTTCCAAGGGACTTGTTCTCCGAATGGGGATCAAGCAACCTAAATCAAGAGTACACCTAGCAAAAACTCAACAAACAATGAGTCCTTCTAGCACCTAATGGCACTAGGGTAGGAGGAAAAAAAACAATTATCCAATCACAATAGAACAAAGACTTAATCAATTAACTAATCACCGTCTCCCCGGCAACGGAGCCATTTTGATGTGCGCGGGCATTTCGACCCGTACAATCAAACAATATTTTTAACTCCGACTAACCTAACTAACGTAGTAGTGGTAGGTCGGGATCGATCCGCAGGGAGAGGGGTTAAGCCGTGATGGTCAAGTCTAGGGTCTAATCGTGATTGGAGGATTGAGATGGGGGTTTTGGGTCGAGAGAGAGGTCGAACTATTGCTAGCAAACTATACTACTAAAGCTAGGGGCAATATCTAGGAAAAGTGTTGGGGAGAGTCGGGATTCGGAAATGGGGTCTTAGAGTCTCGGGATCGAGTTTTTGTTACAATGTTAAAAAGGGAGGTTGCCACCTTTCGGTTTCTCACCCAACCTACCTAAACCCGCTTTCGCGACGAAAGGGTAATTCTCAATCTAAGGTAATTTCTACCCCGAGTTTCCCCATATTGGTAGAAATGAGTCAAGGTCGGCCTAGTCACGATTCTAAGTCAACAAAGACACAAAAACCATAAAATTGATAATTAACAAGTAAACAACCCACCAACATCCCTTGAATCAAATAATCCAAATCCTCCTCCCTAATTCCCCAACAAAGAAATCTACTCACTAGTCATGATGAGTAATAATAAAACACTAACATGTATAAAAACTACACTAACAATTATACTAATGGAGAAAAAGGGAGAGAAGAGAATTTTACCCACAATGGAGAAGATTTAAAGAGGAAGATGAAGATAAATAAAAGATTGAATCTTGGAGAAATACACAAGAATTTGTCACTAATCCATGCATAAATCTTCAATCTTCAATAAGAGAAATAAGAATCTTCAAGAAATAAAGCAAGGGTTTTGTCACATAAACTCTTGTAAAACCCTTGAATCTTCAACAATTAAGCACAATCTTCAATAAAGATGGAGACTTTTCTACTAATTAAGGAGTAATTATACTAATACTAAGTAGATCTATTAATTGTTTGTAGAGAATTTTCTAGGAAGCTTACTACAATCTACTACTACTACTAGAGAGTTTTCTACCCTACTCCTACTCCTAAGGGCTAATCCCATGGCTCACTAAAGGCACAAGGAGGCACTAAACCCTAGGAGGGGTATTTATAGATTTGCTTAATGGGTTGCACACACTTCAAGGGCCATAATCCAATACTTCTCCAATTAAGCTAGACCTTCACCCTTTGCATCTTCATAGGGTGAAACTTCACCCTGCGGCTCGACCTAGTAATCCCACCGGGTGAAATTTCACCCGGTGAGATTTTCTTCGGTTTTTTGCGTTTTCGGCCCGGTTTCTCTATCGGGCGAAATTTCACCCGGTGGGCGAAATTTCGCCTGGTCATTTTGCCCGGTCGGGAGTGCCTTGAAAATCTTCGGGGGTGAAAAAAATGTCGGCGGGCGAAACTTCACCCGGTGATGACTCACCGGGCGAAACTTCACCCGGTGGTCAGCCACCTCTCTTCCGGTCTCTTTCTTCGTCGAACAATTGAATTACTTGAACTTTCAGTTGTTTGCTTTGCTCTTGGACCGTATCTCTCTCATGCTCGTAGAAGCTCAAACACGTTTTCGGTCGAAAATCCTATCAAAATAGACAGAAAACTACCAAAAACACGTAAAATGCAAAAGAGAGACACTAATGTGAGAATTACGCAAAATACGGCGATAATCGCACTCAAATATCATGAAACATAGGAAAAACAGGTCTAAATGGGAGGAAAAACGGTCCAAATTTGGCACACAACAAAAATGAATACACATTTTATATTAAAAGGAAACTTTCTATAAATAGAAACTTACTTAAAATAGAATATCTTATAGAAAATACGTAAGTTTTTAAAATAAGTTATATATATATACCAAAATAGCATTTCTAACAAACAAACATTTTATTAATATCGTTGTTATCATAACTTAATATATTTTTTAATTCGTTACTAAAATTATAAATCAAATATAATAAGTTAATTGATAGTCCTTTATAAATATTAGGGAAATCGAGTTAGAATGATAAAAGTTTAGAAAATAGACGTTTTAAGAAAGTGATATGAAAATCAAATGAGTCAACGGGTTTTATAAATTAAACGAGATTTTATAAAGCTTTTCAAATTATTTTTTAGCAAATAGATTTTTTCACTAAATAATACAGAGTTTATCAAATATATTTAATCGTAAACAAATAAGAAATTATTAATGAAAATAGTCTCGACTAAAATGTATTTCAAACAAAAACGACGAATATTCTCTAGCTTATTAATACAAGTCGTAAATGGAAATTAATTTACTAAACAAGTATACAAATATCGATTATTATATTTAAAATACGATTTGAGTTAAAATAATAACTTAATGAAATGTGGTAAAATTATGAAATTGATATTATTTAGTTACTAGTGTCACGATAAACAACAAAATATTATAACGGTCATTATTAATAAAATTACTAACGATTTTTAAAAATGATATCGAATAGTTACAAAATATTTATAAGACACATGATTTAAAATTAAACTTTTAGCAAATAATACGTAGCTAAAAATTAGAAATCCAAAGGTAAAGTATCTACTACATACTACTACTTAACATACGATATGGTACCGAGTAACGTCCTAAAGTTACCTTTAGACGATACGAATCGATCTCGTACATGTCCTCGACAAGGGCCTCACGAAATCCTAGAAAATTGGAGAAGAATGGAGGATTATTGTGACAACGGAACCTAAAACTGGAGGGACGAAGAACACATGCTCGGAAACATCAAACGAAAGCAACAATAGAACCATCAAACAGCAGCAACCTCTCCCGACCGCAACGGTCATAAGTACAAACAGAAGGAAGACGGGGTTACAAAAGAAGGCCAGATAAGAGACTAAAAAAGAACCGATCAAGGAGACGGAAACAAAGGACATCCGGAGGACAAAAACGAGCATCAGAAGAAATAATAAGTAGCTGCAAGTGTGATGACAGTAACACGTAGTAAGGAACAGCAACACGAAGAAGACACAAACGTAATAACAAGCAGGCACACGGAGAGAGTGACAACAACGAACAAAGATGATAGAAAAACGCAACTTATAATGAAACAGCAACAGTAGAAATGAAGAGCAGCAACAGTGACAAAGAGGACGTACAAACAGTACCAAGGAATATTATTAACAAACACTGCTGAGCGTAAATCGGTCTTGAAACGACAACACTAACACCAACATTGACACCAGCCAATAACACCGACAAGAGTACATCGACAACTAACATCGATAACAACAGGTACAACATGCAATGATGAGAACAAGAATAGCAGTACGATGCAGACAAAACAACGATGACAGAAATGGAAGGGCAACAAGTCGACAACAACGAAACAACAATAGTTGTGGACAACAGTTGCATCAGGAAGAAGAACGAACAACAGAAGAACGATAAAGAAATAGAAAGTAGGGGCATCAATAATAGTTACAACTAACGCAAAGTAACAACGAACGACGGCAGAAGACAGACAAAACGAAGAAGAAGAAGAAGAAGAAGAAGAAGAAAAAGAAGAAGAAGAAAGGAAAACGAAGAAGAGAGACGAATGAACTACCTGAGTCCAAATCGAAAATGTCAGCCAGAATTACGCAAACAGACTAGCAACAAAGACGACATTAGTAGTAGTAGAACGAGAAGGAGACGAAAACAAGAGATTCCAGAAGAAGTTTGACGATGGTGAAAATGGGTGACCGGCAGATTGATGAAGGTGAAGAAAAAAAAGGAAAGGGAAGGTGTGTGTGGTGAGCGGCTGACAACCGAGGAAGGGGAAAAATAATTGGGTTTCGTAGGTTAAAATAATGGGATGGGGTTAGGTGATCAATAAAATCAAGTAAATAATCGATCCACACAAGTATCGGTTGAAACGAGTAATAATAACAAACAAACCGGACTGAAAGCAAATGACGCGTAAAATAGAATATTTCACGGGGTTAAAATAAATATCTGAAACGAAAACAAACTTTAGGAAGATAAGTAATTAATTCGAGAGGATAAATAAAATGTATCTCGAGAGTAAAATAAACGTTTACGATTAAAATAACGTTAATTGAGAATATTAACGAACGTACGATGAAAATGAATTAAATTGATTTCTCGAGGAAAATAATAAATATATTGACGAATCGTATTAAGACGAGTCCGAGTTGAAAAATAGAAATTTGAGCTTAAATCGAAAGAGTTTAGATTTTCAATCGTCAAAATAGAAGTTCAATAGAAATTAAATGAATAATCAAATGGGGACAAAAATAAAAATATATTTTAAATATAGGAAGACTTTTCGAGACAACTAGAATAAAAGGAGTCCAAAATTCTTGAAACATAAATTCGCTTATAATAATTTTAAGAATTACGAGTTGAGTCGTAAATATAATAAAATATGAATAAAATTTAATTTATCAAAATCAGGGGTGTTACAACTTTCCCCACTGAAAGAAGTTTCGTCCCTGAAACTTACAGAAACTCAAAAACACAAAGTAAAACAAAGTTATTAACTTAAATAAAATGAGGGTACTTAACTCGCACAAAATCTCAATTTAGAGATGTTTTACAACTTCAAACGTGATATGAAATCGAACGTAAAATTTTATTTCGAGACAAGAACAGCTAGGAAGCTACCCGAAATATAAACTCTTTCAAATTATTAAAATCGTAAGTAATATTAATTTGATAAAATAACGACGATAAATAATATTTTTAAATGAACTCGAGGGAGAGAGAATACCCAAAACATTTTCAAAAGAACAGTAAAAACAATTTGATTAAGAAATTCGACAATACTTCATTTTCAGACAAAACAAAATAGCTTTGAGAAATCAAATTTTGTAGCTAGAAAAATCGGACCAGGCGTCATACGTTTTCAATAACAAATTGAAAAACCACCAACAATAAAACGAAAACGTAAAATACAAATTATTTCAAAAATATTAAATTGTTTTACATATTAATCTTATAGAAATGAAAAATAGTTGCAAATATGAAAGTTTTAATAAAATGTTGATCGCTTCAAAATCAAAATCTAAAAAGAATTTCGAAATACTTTTAGATAAATTATTCAAGGCCTTTTGATAGAGAACAAAATGTAGATATCAACCAAGAATGAAACAAAACGAAGTATAAACTTCATAAATTAGAACTCATAAATGTTAAATTTCGCGACAACCGAAAAGTTTAAGTTAGTCAAATAATTTATAGAGCGGGGAGTTCCATAATTTGAAATTATACCTGAAAATGTTGAAGTTTTGCATAAAACAAAAATTTAAAATTAGTCTGATTTTTCATAAAAATAGGGAGTTCGGAAAAAGGTTAAAGGATAAATAGAAAAAGGATAAACGATAAATCAAAACAAGTTTTCAAACCCGATTAAGAGATGGAAGGAATTGATGACAACCAAAGTAGCAGAATTTGAGGGAATGAGGGGAGGGAAAGGACGAGATTGAGAGTCAAACAGAGTTCTCACGGAATATTTGAAGACATTAACCATCTCGAGATTCCTAGTACGACTCCCAAAACCTAGGTTCCCAGATCCATCAAAACAGTATTAAGTCTGTTAATATCAGGCAATTAAGTTGTTTTATTCTATCTACCACTTCAAAGATTATAAACTGCTATAGCCTCTAATACAAAACTTTACTTGCTCATACACTCGTTCAAATCAATAGGGTAAGAATCCACCAAAAGATTCAAAATCAAATCATGTTACCTAAATTCCACAATTTGCCACAACACGACCAAACCAATTAACTAACAAGGCTCTAACATTGTTCGAAGCTCATCAGATTGTACTCGAGGTATGTTCCATGACAATCGAATGAGAAACTATAAACAAAATACACCAAAAGACGATGTTCGGATACAGAATCCTCAAAATGATTTCACCAACATGTTTAGAACATCACAAGTAGACAAAAGTTGGGAAAGTACCACAAATTCTCAAACGCATTCAATCCTATAAGTAATCGTATACACTCACGTCTTCAAATACGTCATTCCACTAATGTTTCTGAGAAGTCCATCAAATTTCAAACAACAACGACGCCACCATAATATGTTTAATCACTGAACGACGCCACAATCTCGTTGGTGAAAGGTTTATGAACTATAAATTCCATCAAAATGATTGACATCAATGTATTCCTCAAAACAACACAGTAAATTTAAACTGTGACTATGCAAGATGTTTCTGTTACTCAAGGCTAACAACAATCTATTCATGTTTAGATTACGCAACTCAAAAGTTCATAGGTTACAACCTTACACAACGATCAATGATCTAATTCTTAAGAAACAAGGGTAATCTATGCCCATCAACATTCGCTAAAACTTTAACGAGAACCTGAAGTGGCACAAAAACATCTAGGCTAACACTTTAAATCATGATCTAAGATCCCAAACATTTATAACACCTTCAATAAGTAAGCATTAAGTAGAAATCTCAAAGGAATATCATCAGTTACGCAAAGCTTAGTTCTAGGTTAAGTACTAGATATCCGTTAAAATATGATATACTCTTAATATCCAATTTTTTTTAACTCTAAGAGTTCTATAAGTCCCAGTAATTTATAACAAAGGTTGATAAATATCTAAGGTAAAATCTTAATTCCATTAATCAACTAATACCAGTAAAATCTGTTCCGGTTAGGAAACAATCAACTCCAAATCGGGTTTGGATCTAATTTGGATCGTACTCTTGGATCTTGCTTGGTTTTCACGTCTCACTTTCCTCTCCTCCAATATCGGACCTTCCTGGCGAATTGGGTCGTTCGTACCTGCGCAGGGAGCAAACAGGGCCTCGGGGTATCCGAGGGAACCTTCTCCAATGCCTAAGTTAGTCCGTGAATGCACTTAAGAAACCCCGTTCGTAAGGAACAAGGTATCGCTTTTTAGAGGGAGATTCTAGTGAGAGAAAATAATTCCCTTTTATGAATGAATATAGTGAGGTATTTATAGGTTTCCACAAGAGAGAGAGAGAGAGGGCACGTGCTTCACACATGCCCCTTACCTTAGGCTGGGATCAGGAGGGTCGATTGGATCACCCTCGGGGTCAGTTATCTCCTTGAGGAAGTATAGGAGGGCTCGGATCGGGTGGCAAGGGGTCGGACTTCGGAGCCGAGTAATGTTTGGTGGGGGGGTCCTCTCTAAAGACATGCCCCCAGGGGTCGGCCGAGTGGATTAGGCCTGATGCTCGGCGCCGACCTCGGTCTGGCATGGTCCTCCTCAGAGTTGGGTCGGACCAGGGTCTCTAACTATCGGGCGATGCTCAGCAGGTAGCTGACCCCATCAATTGCCCCTCGGCAGCTGGGGGAGTGAAGCTCCTGCCGGCTGTCGATACTTGTTTGCGTAGGCGGGAAGCTGCCCCGCTGTCTTACCCGTATTAAATGTCGTGTTCATTCCCTAGGTGTGTTGCTTTAGTTATTTTGAGGTAAACAAAGCCTCAGAATATCATCCCATGATGATTACTTTTTCAGAAAATCCCTCGAGACGCGTACTTCAGTGACACTTGTCACGTTCCTCAGGGACGGTTGCGAATTCATTAAGTGCCCCGCTTCCTTCCCTATCATTGTTATAAAAGAGAGGATCATTTGCCCCAGTTTTTCCAACTTCTTGGACGTTTCCATTGTTCTATTTCTTCAAGTAACAATGGTTTGGATTGCTGATAGGGTCTTCAAAAGAGGTGTCAATACTGAGGTCACCAGGCATGTGGGCTCTCCCCCTAAGTTCAAGTATCCTCGGTTGGTGCGGAGGATTATCGACCGATGTAAGCTGACAGCCCGTCGACCCCCCTTATGGTCGTGGGGCCAATGAGCTGCTTGTTGCTATCCGCCGCCTAAGAAAGGCCTCCTTCTATATGAGGCCGAAACCTGACTCCTGTACTCTGGTGGGAGGCTGTGACTATCGGGGCTGCCGCTGGTGCTTCCCTTGGTTGAGGTCGGAGAATGCTGACCCCTACATTCCTAACTCTAGGTCCTCCCCCAGTACTCCCAGGGAGCCGAGGGGTGACTCTGACTATCCTGAGGGTAGCAAGCTTTCTAGCTTTGGTGATGAATTGGACGTCAGCAACCATGCCTCAGATGATAGTGAAGGCAGAAGTGGCTCGATAGAAAGCAGGATGAAGGAAAGTGATGAGGAGGGAGCTAATGACCCTATGGACATCCCTGATGACTCGGACTGAGGGTTTGATGATGTAGGTTTCAACAGCCCCAGTGACTGTCCTTTTCTAGGCTCTGATAAACACTGAAGCTCCCTGACCTCTTGCTGGCTGAACCGGGCTCTAGGCATATTCTGGTTTCTTTTGACGTTTTGTATTGTGTCTGACTTGTAACTCTTGACCCTTGGGTCCTTTCTTTATGAAGAATTATGACTTCAGCTTTTTGTGTTTTGCTTTTTTTTGTGAATGACGTAATGTGGCTCTTCCACTTCCCTCCCTTTCGAGTTTCGATGCCTTGGGATGCGATGGATGGGTCAATTTGGGGAGCGACACGTAAAAGGAAGCCATGGGGGGGGGGGTTCTGACTGGGGCTCTTTAGCTCTTCCCTTGTCGATATAAACCCCTTCCTCCTTTCATTCCCCCTTCTTACTCCTCTAAACGTAAAACCCAGCTTCTTTGAATCTTCATCTTTTCCACTTGAATCTTTACCATTTCTGGAGTAAGCTTGCTATAGGCTGCACGGGCACCTTTCACAGGCAACTTTTGAAGATTCAAATAGGTTAGAAATCAACTCTTAGCTTCTGGATATCTTCTTTTTCTTCTTGCCCATTCTAGTTTTTTTTTTCCTGATAAAAATGACACAAAACCACCGTCGACCCTTGTTGTTCTCTGGCCCCTCCACTGGTGCCCCGGTGGAGGTTGACGATGAAGCCTGTATTAGTCGTCTTTATTCCTCTTCCAGCCAGGGTGTTACCTTGGCGCGGGCACCACCTTCGACAGTGCTTGCAAGGCCCCCTTCTATTGACGAAAGCGAGGGCGCAAGCTCCTCTAAGCCCGCTGATCGCCTCCCAATCGGTTCGGTCGTTAACGAAGGACGGGGGATCAAACGATATTTATAAGACTCGAGACGACACACAAAAACAAACAAGTATTCATGGTAAGTCGAGGTCGGTCCACAGGGAACGGAGGAATTGACGAGTTTAAAGCGATGTGTTTGATGTCTAGAGGGGGGTTTTCTAAGGGTCGAGTCTATGGTCAAGTCTATGCTAGAGGAATCACAACGAGAATAGCTAAGGGTAATTAATCTAGGGAAAGGCATTTGGGAGAAGTCGAGATTCGGAAGATGGAATGTAAGAAGGTCAGGATCGAGTTTTTGTTGCAACATTGATAAAGGGAGAATGCCGCCTTTCGGTTTCTTCACCCAACCCACCTAAAAACCCGCTTTCGCAGCGAAGAAGGGTATGTAAGTCTCTTGGTATGGTAATTTCTACCTCCAGTTTCCCCATATTGGTAGAAATTAGTCAAGGTCGGTCTAGTTGGCCGGACTAAAACAACAATGACACAACAACCACAAACAAGGTAAACCAACATGCAAGCAACCCACCAATACCCCTAATTTCAAATAATCCAAGTCTTCATCCCTAAACCCCCAACAAGAAATCTACTCACTAATCATAATGAAACAAAACAAAACATGAACTATGGAGAAACTATCTAAAGCATGCATATTAACTAGATCTACGAAAACTAACAATAATATGATGAGAATAATCTAAGGAAACTACAATCTAACAATTACCCACTAAACTATGAAACTACCAAATTAATCTAGAGAATAATCTAGAACAACATGAACAAGATCTAGAGAAACTAACTACACTAAGATGATCTAAGCTAGATAATAATGAGAAAACTAAATTAAAACTAAACTAGAGATAAGAGAGTGGAAAGAAATGTACCAATTGTGAAGATCTACAAGAAATAAGAAGTTTGCATGAATAAAGGTTGAAGCTTTGATGGAGATAGTGAAGAACTTGTCACTAATCCTTCAAAACCCATAAATCTTCAATAAAACTTGAATAATCTTCTTACAAACTTGTAATCAAGAGAATTGATGATGTAAACTAAGTAGATCTACTACTAATTACTATGTAAACTACAATTTTTTTAGAAGATTACTACTAGATTACTACTAGATTGTTCTACTAATGGTGGATGATGCTACACTACACTAATGGAGGATGTTAATGGATGCCTTGGGCAACAATCTAGGGTTACATATATATAGTAATCCTCTTAATAGGTATTTAACCTAAAGCCCAAATCCAACTCTTGCTTCATTAGTGAGACAATCTCCCTTAGCATCTTCATGGGTGAAACTTTGCCCCGCGGTCTTGACAATAATTCCCACCGGGTGAAATTTCACCCGGTCAGATTTTCTTCCCTTTTCACGTTTTTGGCACTTCTTCCCATCGGGCGATATTTCACCCAGTGGGCGAAATTTCGCCCGGTCAATTTCACCCGGTGGAGAGTCTCGGAAAATCTTCGGGGAGACATTTTTACCGTCTGGTGAAATTTCGCCCGGTCATTTCACTGGCCTCTTTTCTTGTCTCATTCTTCGTTAATTGATTGGATGGCTTTAAACTTTAAGTTGTGTGCTTTACTCTTAGGACGGTATTCTCTTCTCTTGTGCTCGTGGAAGCTCGATCGTGATTTCGGTGCAAAATCCTATCAAAATCGATAGAAAACTACCAAAAACACGTAAAACGCACAAGAGGGACGCTAATGCGAGAAGTACACAAAATATGGCGATAATCGCACTCTAAACTCGCAAACGAGGGAAAAACGAGTCTAAATGAGGGGAAAAACGGTCTAAATTTAGCACACAACAATTCCCCCACACTAAACCGTTGCTCATCGAGCAAAGACCCAAAAAGAAATTACATACTACTACTACTAGCTAGACTACGCTAAGCCGATACGGGGCAATTAACAGGCCCGCTCCGTCCCTTCAACTCACATCGAAATACCCATGAGGTAAGGTACTTCCATGCAAGGCAAGTTTGGGCTTGCTCAAAATGGTGGATGCGACTAAACACACAAAAACACATAACACGAAAGAATAGACGCATCCAAAGCAAAAATTAAAACACCGAATCCCTCATCGAGACGGCGGGGAAGACACCGATTACTTACCTAGAACAACAATAAACTTCCAAGATAAATGACCCATGTAAATGAGGACCAAAGCCTAATACTATGACAACTAAGCAATGTTAGTGTTGATAACTTAGCCTAGGTCCTCCTAGTCTTCTAAAGGGGTACGACGGGACGTATAACGGAGTGGAAAAAATGAACCATGGATTCGTTCGACACTGTAGGTAGGTGCAGTCCCGCTCTCTTTGGCTAAGCCAAGAGGGTCGTTCCAAACTCAAATTTCCTAAATTCGCCCAAATAGAAAAGGTGGAGTGTTACAATTATTGGGATGGATCGACTAATCACCGCTATCTTCCTACCTCGGAACTCGGTCCTCTAGGCAGCACTTCACGACGATGAATCGATCAAAGGGCTTTTTTTTAGGAGATGTTTTTGATGATATGATTTCATTTGAAGCTCCTTTTATCTCCTTGTTTTTCATATTTTTGTGCCCTTTTCTCTTGCTTTGGTTTGCCCTTTTTTGGCTTTTTAATTTTGATGTGGTTCATAACCAAGCTTGGAGGTTATTTTTGTGTAAACTTATTGTGGTGATGTATAGGTGGAGGAATTTAGGTAAACGAGAACACGCGTCATTCCCGGATAACCCACGAAAAGGCGGAAAGAATTTGGACTAAAGGTGCAATGGTCGTTCGAGCAAGGTCACCTAGAAAACGGGATGCGGGAACCAAGGCCTAACTCCTCCATGGGTGGTCAAGGTGGTCAAATGCAAACCCCGAAGTAAACCTCTAGTAGAAAAGGTGGACTCAAGCTAAAGGATCAACAAATTCATTGATTAAGAGTCATTCTACTAGATTAAGGTCCAAAATCTACAATGGGTTATCTACAATGGAATGTAAACTCTTGTAATAAGCTTGTAATTGGGTTTTCGAAAACATTTAGTCCGTAAACACTCTATACAAAAGCAAAAAGGAACACACGAAAAAGAAAAGGGAAAAATAAAAGAAAACACTTGTAAAGTCGTGTACTCCATACTCCATCAACATTCGAGCACACAATCAACCACAACACCCAAAATGCTCAACTTCGAGAGCCTCCAATAGCAACAACCTAACTCCTCTACAAAATTAAAGAAAGAAGGAAGGAAGTTACCAAGCGGATGCTTTCATAATCTCTTCAATTCGCGTAATCAAGGTGGTGGTTACCTGTAAGAGTGGAGAACAAGACCGTACACGGGACACGAAAACATGACGAGAACGAGAAAGGAAAAGAAAAAGAAAGGAGAAAATTGTTTTTGATTTTTCGAATTTTTTAAATTTTTATGGATTTTGAAAAGATTTTTGGCAAAATAAAAGATAGTAGACTCCTCCCCCACACTAAAACTGTACATTGTTCTCAATGGACAAGTAGGGGAAGAACGAAAAAGACGAAAAAGAAAAATCTTTTTGGATGTTTAGGATTTTTCAAATGTTTTTGGGTTTTTTTTTTAAATTTTTGAGAAAGGAAAAGAAAATGAAAAATGAAGAAAGCGATAAAATAGTGGCGGGCCTAGGTGCAATCACATCACCTAGACCCTAGCCAAGTGGCTAAGAAGTCAAAAAAGAAATAAAAGAGAAGAAAAGAAATGAAAACGAAGGGGTGAAAAATTGGGCATAGGTGTAGTCATGTCACCTAGCCCGGATTAAGAAAGATTGAGAAAAGTTTATTGAAATTTGGATTTTCAAAAGGGTCAATGGCGTAATCACATCACCTAAAGACCAAGAGCAAAACCAAGGCCGCGACGGCCGCAAAAATACCAATGGGACAATGGGACAGCTTGCAAATTTGGTTCGATATAAAACAATATCATTTCAAAGATTGATTAAAGACTCACCGACACAATCCACACAAATACCCGCAACACAAACAAACCATATTATATACCGACTCTAATAGGGGTGTCTAGTTTGAATAGTCATTTGACGCAAAAGAAGCCGTCGGAGTTCCCTCACCGGCATACTCCCAAACTCCTACTTCCCCCGATTCGGACAGTCAGAATTCATTGGGTCCTAGAGGTAGGTCCCAATTTTGACAGTTATAAATATTGGTTCGGGTTTTGTTGGGGACTATTAAAGCACGGTCATGGCTAATGGAGACGAGGCGATGATCAGGTACTTTAAAAATCCAATTAGGGAAGTAGGCCTCGTCAAGCCAGACACGGTTATCATGTGGGATAAGATTGTAATCCCCTAGAAAATCTAACGCGATACAGTGGCGAAAACACTGTAGAGTCGGGATTAAAACACACTGTAACTATGTCTTAGTAAAATTAAAATGGTAAAGTCAAACAATAGGCTTTAACTAAAATGGGCAAAAATTAAAACAATCCACAAAAGGAGGTTTGAACAATCCATAAGACATAATTATTAAAATAAATAAGCAGGATCCATAACTGCTCGCTAGCCCACCCGAAGAGAAACACATATACCTGCCATGTTAAAAACATAACAGCCACAATCAGTGGGGAGCAACGCCAACGTTCTCCCAGCCGTAAAACATGATTTTAAAACTGTAATTACTAATATATGAAAATAGTAAAAACGGAAAACAGTCAAACATTATTCATAAAAATAAGCTTTCAGTGAAAAAATATAATAAAAATGAGTTTTCCGGAGAAAACATAAAACATTTGCCAACCTGCAAATCAATTTATATCGATAATAAATAAAATAATCAATGTGGCGTTATGGATAGGGTTAATGTAGAATCCAGATTTTCACTAGGACAATACTAGAAACTAGCTTCAAGAACTGTAGACTTAACTGATAACAGAATCCAGTCTCTAACTAGGCAACTCAACTATAACAGGACTGCGTGCAGCGAGGTCCTGGTTTAAGTAGTGCACACCCCTCTTGGATACAAACCATATCCAGTTCAACCCAACACGACTTATACGATGCGATATCTAAGTTTAAGGTAAATATACACTCTCCTGAACACAAACCATGCTCAGTTCAACAACCAATGCGCCCCATAAAGACACACCAGCCTTACAGTTGATGGCAAAACGTACATCCCAGACTATATTACACTAAACCCACACTTGTCCTTATTCCATAACTCCAAAACAGGGTCATTATCGATATAAACAAAAGATATAATCATTGTAAATAATAAGAGAACAAAAGGGAAAAAGAATCGCCTTCCAAAAGAGGAAACTTTCTATTTTAGGAAACTTCTATATTTAGAAATTTTACAAAAATAGCATCATATCAAAATAGCGAAAATATTAGTTCATACTACTAAAACATTTTTAGAAAAAAGATATAGATTTACAAAACTAATACTTTCGGCCTTAACAATATTAATTTCCAAAATAAGGATAAATGGGTTTATGAAATTATTGAAATATCATACAAGTGTCTATAAAATGATTAAAAAAGTCTTAAACACTTTAGTACTACTAATTAGGGTGTTTCCAAAATTTATAAAACTAAAATTCCCTAATTATTAATAGTTTCGACAAAACAAGCGTAAATAAGATTTTACGGCAAATGTCAAATTAAATCTTTTAACGTCTTTTTTTTAATTTAAATCATTAAACAAATTTAGAATATGATAAGAGATGATTTAAATCTCAAAGTTTCAGATTTAAATATTTTCAAAATTGCAGGAAAAATAATTCTTTTATGTAAGACGAAGCATTTTAACGATAAATCGTAATTTTGTCCAAAAATCATTACTATTAATTAAAGACTTTAATAAATAATACAAAAATTACGTAAAATAGCTAAAATATATTTTTGAACATTCTGTCCAGAAAAGAGAATTTTCCAGAATCATTAAACTCGGTTTTTAAAGGGTTTTCTCGTTAATCGTCTAATCTCGACAATAACGGTTAATAAAAATAGTAATTACAAAACGATTTAAGTATTAATATCCAAAAACTATTATTAAACTTTAAAAATCAAAAAAATCGGAAAATCAAAAAAGCCCTAGTGAGAGAGTGAGAAGGGCGATTCTTCTGCCCCTCTTCCTGCCTACCTGCGCTCCGGTGTCAGCCTGAATCCGACAGCCTGTTTCCGGCGCTACCATGAGAAAGAAGAACCACCGTCCGGGTAAAGGCCCTAAGGCTTCAATCCGTTCCATCGCGAAAGATGTTTTGATCCAGAAAAATCAATTGAACTCGGAGCTTAATGGAATTGAAGATGAACAAGCTTACAATAAGAAAATCAAGGAGATTCCGGGATCGAACTACGAATCTGAGTTGGAGCTTGAATCCGTAGCTGTTTTGGAGACTAATCCCACCCCAACTGATTGTATTGGGTGGAAACAAAAGGATGGGAACAAAGTCATTGACTTTGAAGAGGAAGAAGATTTGATGAAATTTACTATTGATGATGTCGAAGATGAAATTGACTTTTGGAGCAATGCCGTCTATTGTTTTATCATGGGAGCTAATCCTCCATGGGAAGTGATTGAAGGGTATGTGAGGAGAATATGGAAGGAGCATGGAATTGATAAAATCTCATTTCTACCAAATGGAATTTTTGTAGTTCGGTTCAAGGAAAAGAATGCTAAGGTAAATGTTCTCAATCATGGAATCTTTATGTTTGATAACAAACCTTTAATTGTGAAAGAATGGACTCCGAATGCTAAATTGGACAAGGAGGATGTGCAAGAAGTACCTATTTGGATACAATTGCATGAATTACCTTTGAAATTTTGGGGCCGATGTCTAGGTCGTTTAGCCTCGTTGGTGGGACCGTATGTTAAATCTGACTTAGCTACGGAAGAGCGCACTAGACTAGGTTATGCTAGGGTCATGGTTTTGGTCAAAGTGGGACAAATATTCAAAAGCTCAATCAAATTCATGGATGAGCTTGAAAATGTTGTTGAGGTCAAGATTAAGTACGAATGGAAACCCACTTGGTGTTCTAAATGTAGAGGTTATGGTCATGAAGCTAGAGAATGCAAGAAAGAGGAGATGAATAAAGCGAGATTGGAAATGAAAAAGAAACAAAACCGGGGTGGAGTTGTGCCCAATTTGGCAACTCATAAACCTGCTGGACCGAAGACTATTGCTGTTGGACAGCAGTCTGCCACTGTTCTGCAGAAAGCTGCTGTTGGTGTGGCTGCTGCGCTGCAATCTGCTGTTCCTGCTGCTGTGACAAATGCGGCTGTCCCGCAGCAGGTTACTGCTGCTTCTTCTGGTGCGGCTGCTGCTGTACAGCCTGCTGCTTCTGTTTTGGCTGCTGCTGTGGGGCCGTCACAGATCAGGTCGGTTTTTCGGACCAAAGCATCTGCTGCTAGACTGCATTCTGTGAGTGGTTTAGTTAACCCTGATGTCCGCTTTGTGGATATGTTACGTGGTTCACCAGATTTAATGAGATTGGAGGAAAAGGAAGGAGTTGGATTGGAATTGGTTGTTCATGGAAGTTCATAATATAGGATGTTGGAATGTACGCGGCATGTGTAACTTAAGTACGCAACGTGCAATTAGTGAATTGGTTAGGAAACAGCAGGTTGATATTTTTGGTCTCCTAGAGACTAAAATTAAAAATAAATCTTATGCTAAAGTTCAACAGAATGTTTTTTCCGATTGGAGCATTACGACTAATAATCACTGTCATGAAGGAGGTCGAATTTGGCTTTTGTGGAAACATGAAAGGGTTAATTTGACGATTGTGGAGTATAGTAATCAAAGTATTCATATCAAAGTTACTACTTTATCGGGGAAGGATTATTGGCTCACTCTTGTGTATGCCTTTAACTCAGCCTCGGGGAGAACAGAGCTTTGGAGAAGACTAGAAAGTTATGCTCATAAAGGGCCTTGGATGATTATGGGGGACTTCAACTGTGTTGTGGAAGCTCGTGAACGTCTAGGGGGGAACTCTTCGGAGGAAGCTATGAATCAATTTCGAGACTGTTTGGCGAACTGTGAGGTTAGTGATTGCAAGGCTGGTGGGTCTTGGTTCACTTGGAATAATAAACATAGGGTGGCTGAAACTAGAGTTTATAGTCGTATTGATAGGTGTTTATTTAATGATGAGATGATGGGACTGTTTCCGAACGGGTTTGCGAACTTCTTACCTGAAGGAACCTTTGACCATTGTCCTTGTGTTGTTCAACTTGAGCACCCGCCGATAAGGAAGAATCGTAGCTTTAAGTACATGAATATGTGGAGCAAAGCGCCGAATTTTGGTTCTTGTGTTTCTGAAACTTGGAAGGAGACGATCTTTGGGACACCAATGTTTCGGATTGTGAAGAAACTGGGTAGACTCAAAAGACCTTTGAAGAGGTTGAATGCTGATTGTTTTTTGGATATTGAAAGTCGGTGTAATCAGGCTGAGCTCAGGCTCGACCAATTACAGCAGCGTCTCAGGGCTGACCAGTCCACGGAGCTAATGCAGGAGGAGAGTGAGATGAACGAGCAGGTTAGGATTTTACAGGCTGCTAGGGCTGATTTTTGGAGCCAGAAATCTAAGCTTAAATGGGTCCGTGATGGGGATGTCAATTCGGCGTATTTTCACGGCCTTCTCAGAGGACGAAGGGCTCACAACGCAATTGCTAAAATTGCAGATGCTGATGGCCTGGAATGTGGCAATAAAGCCTCGATTGAGGATGCGTTCACTAGGTATTACCGTGGACTCCTCGGTGAGTCACGGACTGTTGAGGAGATTGATTTTGACTTGATTAGGCGGGGCCCCGTTTGCAACCAGGAGCACAAAATGATTCTGGAGGCAATCGTGACACCGGATGAAATCAAGAGGGCTCTTTTTAGTATTCCCCGGGATAAGTCGCCGGGACCGGATGGTTTCTCGAGTCAATTCTTTATTGATTCATGGGATATTATTGGTGAGGATGTCGTTTTGGCTATCCAGGACTTCTTCATCTCGGGTAAGCTTTTAAAGCAGCTTAATTGTGCGAACATAGTTCTGATTCCTAAAGTGAATAAACCCCAAAATGTGAAAGATTTCAGGCCGATTGCTTGTTGTAATGTCTTGTACAAGTGTATTGCTAAAATTATTTGTGCAAGGATGGCTATGGTTCTGCCCCAGATAATTTCTCCTACTCAAGGAGGTTTTATTGAAGGTCGGAGTATTGTGGAGAATGTGCTGATTTGTCAAGACTTGGTGCGTATGTATAAGAGAGGGCGAATTTCGCCAAGATGCCTTTTTAAAGTTGATATTCATAAGGCATATGACTGTGTGGAATGGACTTTTGTTGACCAGATGCTGAGAGCGCTTGACTTTCCTGATCACTTTCGCAGGTTAGTTATGGAATGCGTTGAGACTGTTTCCTATTCTCTTTGTGCTAATGGGGACAATTTTGGGTTTTTTCGAGGGAAAAGGGGGTTGAGACAAGGGGATCCCATGTCGCCTTTGTTATTCACGATTTGTATGGACTATTTCTCTCGAATCATGAACTTTGGAAGAATGGATAGGAATTTTAAATTCCATCCGAAATGTGGTCCTCTGAAGCTGACTCATTTGCTTTTTGCGGATGACCTCCTCCTTTTTTGTAAGGGGGATCGGGAATCGATGGAATTCTTGTGGAGTGCTTTTGCTACTTTTAGCAGGGCCTCGGGTCTGATTTTAAGTGTGGGTAAGTCTCATGCTTATTTCGTAGGGGTGGATGAAGACAGGAAGGCTTCGATTCTTCGGCTCTCGGGGTGCGTCGAAGGTACGTTTCCTTTTCGGTATCTTGGGTTACCTATCCAAAGTACTCGCTTAGGTAAACTTGATTGTGGAAATTTGATTGCCCGCATTATCTCGAGGATCTCTGGTATAGGAGCCCGTAAGCTGTCTTATGCTGGGAGACTTACTCTGGTCCAATCTGTTTTGTCCCAATTGCATAATTATTGGGCAATGATTTTTATCATTCCTAAGTTTGTCATGGCTCGAATTATTTCACTATGTCGTAATTTCTTATGGGAAGGTGGTGTAGAAGGAAATAATCGAGCTTTGGTTAGTTGGGAAAAAATTTGTCGGCCTAAAGATGAAGGAGGTTTGGGAATTAGAGATCTGTATATCTGGAATGAAGCAGCGGTGGCAAAGCTAGCTTCTTGGGTGTTTGATCAGCCGGACCGGCTGTGGGTTCGGTGGGTCAATAGCATCTATCTGAAGGGGGTGGAGTGGTATGATTATCACCCTCATTCAGATGTTACGTGGGCGTGGAGGAAAATTTGTCAGGCTAAAGAAAAAATTAAGAATATGTTTGTTGATGGTCTTTGGCACTAGTAGAAAAAGGTGGAATTGCTGCTCCTCATTTGAGGCGTTTTTGTTAATTAGCTGCAAATAATTTATCTTTTTTTTTTTAAGAAAAAATGTTGGGGTGAGTCGTTTTGAGGGATAAATTACATAAAAAAGGAAAAAATAATATGGTGAGGCGTCCTCCACAATTGACGCCTCTCCATTCTTAAAAATTGTCACTGGTGCTGCGTTTGGCTAGACGCCTCTCCCCATCTTCCTATTTTAATTTATTAAAGAAAAGGAAGCCCCATTCTCCCTTTACCCACTTATCCTAATTTCAAACCCTCATAAAACCAAACCCCAGAACTCCCTCTCTCTCCCTCATCCCCGACAAAACCTCAGATGCCGATCTCCCTCATCCCCATCGCTGCTTCCTTCTCGCTGACCCAGAACTCTGTAGGCTCGCTGGTAGCTGCTCTCTGGTCGTTGGTCGCTGCTCCCTCATCTCCGTTGTATTTCTGCTCGTCGTTCCGTAGGCTCGTCGGAATTTTATTTCATTCATGTATATATATTTCTGAACTCTTTCTTCATCTTTTGTCTTCCTCTTATAATCTTATACTTTGAATTCTTTCTTCATCTTTCGTCTTCCTCTTCATCTTTCTGAATTTTTCCTGAATTTTATTTCCTTTTATTTCATATTATACTCTGTATATGCCTATATATATGGGTAAATGTTAATTAATTAGCTAGATAGATAGGTTAGGTTGTGTAGTTAGTGGTAATGGCTGCTATGTTTTGTTGGGAGCTGCAGTCATGAAGTAGTAGTAGTAGCAGCAGCAAATGCCTATTTTCTCTTTTATTTCTGAATCATTAGTAATACGAGTATAATGTTATCGTTGCCGGAGTACTACGAGTATTATACTACTACCAGTATCATTAGTACTATGGTTGCTGAATCTTTAAATAGACGAGGGAGTCAAACGGAATACTGGGGTTCTTTTGTTGTGATGAACTGATGACGGTTAATTAATGCAAGCCTAATATTAAACAAAGAATTTTGTGATAAACCGAAGATGTGGCAAAATTAAAAACAACATTCGCATAAGATTATTTAAACTGCTACTCGTATTAAATAGAACAACCAATGCTTAGAATAATAATAATGATAAAAAGGGTAGAAACCTGAATAATCAAGAATGGAGAAGCGAGGAAGAAGAAGGTGAAGAAGAAGGTGAAGTAGGTGAAGGTGAAGGTGAAGAGAAAGCAAAGTAGAGAAAGCAAAGTGTTGGAAATGAAGGCTGGTTTTAAGGGACACGGAAGAAAGCTCAAACTCAAAAGAGTGTCCTCTGCTTTTGCTTTGACTCTCCCTCCACCCATTCCATTTCTATTCTACCCAGTTTTTTTTATCAACTAATTAAGAAAAATACGGAGTACTAATAAATATAAAAAGATTATTTAACAAGAATAATCTCAATTATAACTCTTCTTCTTAGAATAAACAGTATTTTGAACATATTCAACAGTAATGAAATGAAATTAGCTATTAAGTGACTGGTTATACCAAGTAATGTGGATCCGATTCTCATTAATAAATAAACACTATTTTTTTTGTCTGCCGATTGTTTTTTTCACCCATAGAAATTCCATCAACGATACATCAAAATTTGATTTTCTTTAATATTAGGGTTTATTATAAAAATAGACGACGACTAAAATTGATACATGAACTAAAGGTTGACTCCTGGGGTTCAAGCCTAATTTTGAACCTTTTTATTTATTCAAGCCTAATATATATTGAACCTGGGGTTCTTTTGTCGTGATGAACCAATACCTAGAATTTGCCATTTGACCATTAACAAAGAATGGTTTAGTTTTATTTATTGCTGTAGTTTCCTTTCACTATGTGCCTATGTTTGGTAATCCAATTTTGGTATTGGAAATGAATTATAGATGTTAGAAACCTGGGATTTGGGTTCAGGTGGAAATTGGTTTGGTAAAATGAGGGTTTCGAATTCATTCCCGAAAAAAGGAAGGAAATTTCAACATGATTTCTGGTGGATGAAATTTATTGTATTGATTGTGGTGAAAATTCTGAACTTTCCGTGTCTTCTTTTAGAAAGAGTAATATTCTAGCAAGTAATTGAATGTGCAATTAAGAACGGAGATAGGATTTCGAGTTAGGAGTAGCAAATATTATTAGTGTACCTGGTCATTTGAGGTACCAAAAGTTAATCTTGTAAGCCATATATATTAACAAGCAAAATAATGTTGGCAAAAAAAAACAGGCTCAATAATCCGATCAATATTCATAAATAATAAATTTCCAAACACTATACAGTTAGATAAAAACAAGTTCATTTCATGTTAAAAAACTGTCTTGATCATACTCCGTAGATAATACTCCGTAATTGATTAGAACATCATTAATAATAAATGGATTAGTAAGATAAAGAAGACAACAATGTATGTATGTAGGAGAAGGATAATGATGACGAGGTATGGATTAGTAAGACGACTTGACCTGATCGTCGGTAATTTGGACGACAAATGCATCAACAACAACAAGAGAGAGTGTCTTGTTGTAGGTGCCAGGCTCAAGTGTTCTAGCTAGAAGTTCATCATGCTTCCTACTTAGATACACATCAAGCTCATATGCTCCTCTCTTTGACCTACATACAAATTCAAATATACTTACACACTACACTCCTATAATATGATGTACTCGTAGTAAGTATTTAGTTTAATTTGACTGAGGTGATGTAGAGGGAGTTTGTACCTATCAGTTCGAAGACGCTTATATTCAAACTGATAGGACTATGTTACTAACTCCCTCTACATCACCTCAATCAAATTAAACTAAATACTTACTACGAGTAATCCATCATTCTTGCAGTTGTTGCTGTCAGTCTTAACTTTTTAGTGAGTATTAACTACTGTAAGTTACTGTTTGAGTACACTCACACTCACAGGTGAAATAGTGCAGCAGTCAGCCAGGCAGCCAACCAACAATAATAAATATAGCATGTATATATGTTTGGGTGCTCTCTTTAATCATGATCATGATCTAAACTAATATGACGACAATGAATACAAGGAATATAGTTAAGTTAAAACAATGTAGAAACATATACAGTATAAGGCAGGCAAGCAACAATAAGATGGAGGATTTATTTAACTAAAATGGGATGGGGTGGTCCTGGTCCACATAGAAAAGTAGAGGAAATTGGAACACTACTCCAGCTCTAGTAAAGTAGTATTTTTAGGATTGAAACAATCATATATAGGAGGCAGTTAACTGTATAGAAAAACAAGGATGATCTGATGCCCTTTTATATTACTACTACTACTAGTCTACTGCTACTACTAAGAATTAATCACTTATTGACATTTTTAATTAGAGATACACAAATGACCAGAATAGAGGGAATAATAAGGAAAAACTGCATATAATTGAAAGAAGTTGCTTGGTTTGTGGTGTACCACTGACTACCCAGGTATTAACCCCAACAGAAGTAGTATTTTCGGAATACAATTAAGTTTAGGAATATCCCTCTTTGGATTTTTTTTTGATACCTCTCTTTGGATTTTAATACGAGTTGACACGTACACAAAATCAAATAACAGGGCAAAGTGAAGAGCAGAATAAACAAACTAGAAGAAAGAATATGAAAATTATTCGTCGTTAGCTTCCTCTTGTAGAAAATATGCAATTACATATGGCACCCTGACAATGAGGCGTTTCGCCTCATTGAGCCTTGCACTCAAGCAAATTTTTAAGAATATTAATAGAAATAACAAGATAAGTAAAATAAATTGGGAACATAAATAGAGATGAATGTAAGTAATGTCCAAGAATCCAAACAATGGCAATAACAAGAGATAGGAGAACTTCACAAATGGCAAATGGAACACTAAAGACGAAAGATATTGGCCTGCAACCTCGCCTCTTCCCTTCTTCCCTTCTTCCTCTTCTTCTTCAAGATGATGATCTGGATGATGTTCATGATGATAAACTTCTACAATAATTCCATCAAAATTATTGTCATTGCCAAATAGATCGACTTGAAAAAGGGCAGATAGATAGATATAGATAGAGCAATTAGCGAATCATCAGCTTGTTTGATCAATACGCTTTCGTTCCTATGATATCTTATCCATTAAAAGGAACGATAAGGAGGAATATAACAAAGAGGAAATAGATAAAGTAAATCAAATATTTTACAAACAAAACCGCTTTTGACTTGGTTCATACCACAAGTATACAACATCAACTATTCTGTTTTAAGGCCTCCTATTCTACCGAGTAATTTCCAACCTAGCCTATTATTATTATTATTATTATTATTATAGTACTTGGTGTGCCAAGTATAAATGTTTCTTGCTTCCTTATTTGATGGATACTGTTGTTGCACGATCAACTTAACTATCAGACAGCTAGGCTAGCTGCACAATATGAGATTTCTTGGCAAAACTAAATTGCTAGATGGAGTGATCAGTATACATTACACACCATTAATTTAATGCCTTATATTGCTGTGGGCTGTGGCATACTCACATAATATATGTAGGGAACACATTAGAAGCACGTCTATTAATAGATCTTAAACACGAAATATTTACATGAAAATTATTTTCCCATTTTTTATTTGAGTATCGACAGTTAAGATTTCACAAATTACAAATTTAATTTGAACTAAAGGTTCTAGGTACATATTAAGCATGTCCATAGTTGACTACAATAATGAAATGCTACATGAACATTGTGTTTGTTTTTCTCACAAATTACATCCTCTTGTTGCCAAATCCCCTGGAATAATCGCTTTTGTTTTTATCCTTTATCATCTCTTTTCACCCTTCTTAGGTGATCCTCTAAAGACGAGTAAAGGAGGGAGAACCTTTATTCCAAAACAATCAAATATGAAATAAATCTTCACTCAGGTATGTATAATGTACTCTTAATCTCTTATCTACTACTCTTTCTTATCTCCACCTATGAAGAACCTACATTTCTTAGTACATAGTCTGAACATGGGATTGTGTTGAAAATCAGGCGAAGAAAATTGGTATTATGAATTATTCTCAATACAATGATTACTACAATGTCATTTAACTATACATATCCCGAACATAAGATTTAATGATACGAACATCGCCTCCAAAGTTATTGCCAGTGAAGCTATTTCTGCGATCTGGAAAGATGTTTTGGCCAAATGCTATGGTAAGTACTCGAAATAGTTTTACTTTTTCATTCATGTTTATATATGCATGCATGCATACATATATATACATATATATATACATATATATATATATATATATATACATATACATATATATATATATATATATATATCTTTTCAATAGATGCTTTGAGGTAAGTCATTTTGGAAGGATTAGGGCTGCTGATGAACTTCTTATAAAAATAACATGTGGCAGTTCATATCTGTCTGAGGGGTAATTGAAAACCTTTCTTCAGTGTATGAGAAAGGTTTCATACGTCTAAACTATAAACCCAATTACCCTTTTTGTACACGCCTTTATTTGGAGGCGTTGAATGATGATAATATGGGTAAGGACTATTACTGAAAGTTGTACCCTTCTGGTTTTTCTTATTGTTTGCTTTAGCTAGCATGATACTATCTATTAAACGCTACACCAGAGTATCAAATCTTCATTGTCTTAGAGGTTTTGGGAATATATTTGGTGAGCATCAAACAGGCGATACTTTCTATCAGATGCTACTGTTGCTGGTAATTTGCACTTCAACTCAGAAATATATTTTTGCTCTCAGTACTTCCACTAATCTTAGAAATTGTTGACGACGACTTGTATTCACCTAAATATATCCAAAAGTATGAGATGTGAAAAAATGGTCCACAAGTTTGTTTATTTTTGAGTTTTTTGCCTTCTTTGTAGGTTTATCATCTACTTGGAAGTTGGAACTAACGGTGTCAATGGAAACTTATCAAGTGCATGGAGTGCATTAGTATAAATATTGTGCAAGTGTAATATCTAGTTGGTGTATTTATTTTAATATCATGAAATGTTGAATAATGTAATTCATATATTTTGAAAGGTATGAAATCATCAATTTTGTATTGTTTTTTTATTTAAAAATACACCTATTTGAGGCGTTTGTTTTCAAAAAACGCCTCAAATATGTGTTTTTTTTTAATTTCTGAAATTAACTATTAGAGGCGTTTTTTGACAAAAACGCCGCAAATGGTCCATTAATAGAGGCTTCTAAAGGACGCCTCACTATAATTTCCAATGTGCGGCCCCCCCGTATGAGGCATCATAAAAAACGCCTCAAATGGATGGTTTTATGGAGCCTCAAATCCATGTTTTTCTACTAGTGTGGCATGGAGAGAAATCTTGTTTCTCGATTTCGAGGGCCTATCAGGACTTGAGACCTCGAGACTCGCGGGTTCCTTGGGCGAGACTTGTATGGAGCGCGTGGAGTGTTCCGAGGCATAGTTTCATCTCGTAGCTTGTGTTTCGAGGGGCCCTTAGTACGAGGAAGAAACTTTTTAGGATTGGGGTTGCAGATTCGGATC
The DNA here is from genome assembly GCA_958450325.1 of Agrostemma githago. NCBI lineage: Eukaryota > Viridiplantae > Streptophyta > Magnoliopsida > Caryophyllales > Caryophyllaceae > Agrostemma > Agrostemma githago. Next base: position 35,945,895 of record OY288242.1, read on the forward strand.
GCTGCTTTATCTGTGAGCAGGAAGAAGAGAGTTTAGAACACCTTTTCTTTGCTTGCAGTTGGAGCTCGCGGGTGATGGGTCTTTTGAGCAATTGGGTGCGGAAATCAATCCCGTGCAACACGGGGATGGTCTGGGCTATGAAAATACGGGGCTCGAAGTTGCAATGTAATGTGATTCGAGCTATGATCAATGCGACTATTTACCATATTTGGAGGCAGAGAAATTCGTGTAGAATTGATGGAATGATGATTCATCCACGGGAGATAGTCAAATTGATCGTGTCGGATGTTAAGAATAGAATTTTGTGTAAGATTAATTACCCTGTAACAGCTAAGGATGCTAAATGGCTACATAACCTGATGTAGTCATTTCAGTTTTGTTGTTCCGTTTTTATATATACTTACCCTTTACCAAAAAAAAAACTTTAAAAATAATGATTTTCCAGAAAATACTATTTTTTTCAGATTTCCAAAATTCCAGATTTATTTAAAACGCCAAAAATTGAGAATTTAAACGACAAACACGGTTTTAACGATAAACGATGATTTAAAGTGATTAATTAATTCACCCACTTAACAATTACGAACAATTATGAAAGAATTCGGAAAAAAAATTTTTGTCAGAAATATTATCCACGTCAAATTTTAGATTAAAATAAAATTTTTAAGTGCTAGAAATAAAAATTTGTTTTTAATCGTTTTTGTTCGTGAACGGTAAAAATTCAATAATCAATATCAAAAATATCATAAAAATACCAAATTTTTAAAAATCATTAAAAACTTCATTTTTACAGAATATAATCATATATTACAAGTTTAGGCCGAATATTACGATGTTACAAGTTAATACAACAATTTAATCGTTAATCTCGTAAAAGCGATAAAAATACCGAAACATGCAAATTTTCAACTTTTAAAAATTTTCCAGATTATATGACATACATATATTGTCAAAAATGAAATATAAAAATATACATGCAATTACACAATTAAAATCACGAAATAACGAGTAACATCGACGTTACCTCTAGTCCAAATCGAAATCAATAATATACTTGTCGACCTCGGGATCGTCCACGAAACCTACCATACACGAAATTCATGGTAGAAAAATACCATGAGAAAAACTAAGAAAATCACGGTGAATAACGATCAACAACATCATCGATTATTACCTTAACGATAGGTTCGGAAAGAGGATTAATTCGACGATAAAGATGAGACGATTAGGAGTCAAATTAAGCAAGAATCAGCCATTGAGAGGAGGATGAATGTATTCGGCCAAGGCAAAGGAAAGATGATATTGTAACAATTTTTTTAATGCACAAATGAATGTAAGGGAGAGAGAAATGGTTAAGCATAAATGGAATTAAAATGGATGAAGAATCCAATGTGGTATCATCAATATGGAATCCAATGAGGAATCCAATGTGGTAAAGAGGGAGTGTGAAGAGTTTGAGCCAAAATGCAACAATTAAATGAGAGGGAAAATAATCATATCTTTTCAGTTTTACGTAATAAAATGAATCGTATTAATAAAACGTAGTAAAATTGTGACAAGGAGCTTTGTCGGTCCAAAATATGGGGAAAAGGTATGAAATGATTTATAAGTTGATAAAAAGAAGAATCATAAAATAGTTAGAGGCATTTCAAAGCAATTCGAGTAAACCTCGCGTAAGAAAATAATTATTCGCGAAGCTTCGTAATAAAATCATTAATGGCTAAGTTTTCGTAAATAAAAATATTTACTAGTTGAAAATATTATAAAAATATGTTTGGACATTTGTAGAAAAAGGAATAACTTAAATCCGAGCTTAAATACATTAATTCGTAGACAAATAAAATTCCTCGCAGAAAAATAAATAATTTACAAAGAAAATCAAATAAATAGATTTAAAAGAATTAAAATCTTTTAAAATAAAAATAAATATCTTTAAACTCAAAAATTAAAATAAAGCTTGGAAAAAGAAGAAACGCAAGACCGAAATGTGAAAGAGTCATAACGGAAAGGATAAAAATGCAAGGAAAAATAGCGGGTGTTACAAAGATGGTCGGTCGCGTAACCCAAATTTCTTGCTATTACAGTCACAAGACCACCACAGTCTACGAAGGGGCGTTGAGCAATAATAATTTGATGAAAGTATAACGCCACGACAATAGGTAGATTAAGGGGGGTAGGGTTACCGTGCAAAGAGTCACAAATTAATTGCAAGACACACACATTGAGGTTAATAATATTATCGGTAGATGGTAAAAGACAGTGGGAAAGAATTTCAGCAAAATAACGGATGGCAGGGTTACGGATTTCGGCGGTAAACCTAGAATTTGGTTCGAAATCACGTTGACCCGGCGCTATGCGCCTCCACAAGTCTCTCCTAGTTGCACTACTTTGCGAATCACTTAAGGGTTTACTTAGTCCGGTACCCGATGAGGGTAAACCTAGAGCTAAGCCAAAGTTGGAAACATTTGAACAGTGATTTCTACCGAAGAGTCTAAATTTGAACTCTCTTGGTGTGGTCGGGTTATCGATGGTAAAGGTACCTAAAAATTCACAAGTCAAGTCTTTATTTGTGCAAGGCACAAAATTAAGTAGCTTACTAGTACCAATCCTAGACGATAACTCTCTAATATCGTTCTTAATTCCTAAAAGTTTCGTTGTGAATGGACAAGGCCACCTTGTACTCTGAAAAGCTTTTTCAGAAAAGGTTTGAGCCAAAGGTGTATTAGGACAAGGTGAGAGTTTAGGCTTCGAAGACTTACTAGAAGATGAACACATAGAAGGTTTAGAAGTCGAAGCCATACCTTGTTTTCGTGCGGCTTGTTGAGCTCTTGTCTCCATAATAATAATAATAATTGCAAGAAAAATCACGAAACTTTAGCTTCTTCCCTCTTCAAAAACCCAAGAATATAATCACCAAGTGGAAATGGAGTGGAGGTTTGAATGTGAATGGGTATGGAAGGTGGTTTAATGAGTTTACGATGGGTGAAAATGTGGAGTGAATTGTGAGGTAAAAGGGTGATATAAATAGGGGTGGTTGGGAGGGAAATTGAAAGTTTTAAAGTTGGTGGTAAAAATTTGGTGTAAAAATTTTTGGAGGGAAAGTTATGGGTGGTAAATATGGAGGGAATTGAAATTGTAGTGAGGAGGTGTGCTTTAGGTGAATTGGCCAAGCCCATGCCGCCGGGTGAAATTTCACCCGGTCAAGCACCACCGGGTGAAATTTCACCCGACGGAGTTTTCGTCGTGAAAATCGTTTTCTGCCTTTCTCACCGGGTGAAATTTCACCCGGTCAAAATCTCACCAGGCAAAATTTCGCCCGGTGGTATCTTCTTCGATTTCGACAATTCTGGCAACTTTCCGTAGGGCGAAGTTTCGCCCGGTCAGGTCTCACCGGGCGAAATTTTGCCCGGCGGTCTCGTTTTCTTCGTTTTTCCGCCTTGCCATTTCATGGCTCTTCTAATAGTCACCTAAGGATTCAAATATTGAATCGACTCACATTATATAATCAATATCTACCACAAACATGCTTGTGGTCTTCAATTTAGCTCCATAACTTCTCCAAAAAGCGTGGTCTTCATCCAAATTAAGTGCTCCATGGCGAAATCCAAGTTCAACCATTCTTCTCAAGCTAACAAACTAACAACATAAAGAAATATAATACATATGTACAAGGTGGTTGTTGAGGATACCACCAAACCTACTTCAATTTCGAGAGGGGGGTTAGACATCGCTTTCCAATGGGAACTCACCAATCTTCATGGTAGCGAAGGTCTCACAAACGTGACCGGGTGATAAATCTTCAAACGTTGTCCATTAACCATAAATTTCCCGGGTTCCGGGCTTGATATCTCTAATGATCCATATGGTTGCACCTTGATCACTTCAAATGGCCCCGACCATTTTGATTTCAACTTACCGGGGAAGAGCTTAAAGCGATAGTTGAAGAGTAATACCTTATCACCAACGGAGAAGTCCTTACGAAGTATTCGAGAATCGTGCCATTGGTGGGTTCGTTCTTTGTAAATCTTCGAATTTTCGTAGGCTTCTAGTCTTAGTTCTTCCAATTCTTGTAGTTGGAGAAGGCGGTTATCTCCTACAACACTCTCATCGAAGTTTAGCTCTTTGATTGCCCATTCGGCTTTGTGTTCTAATTCCACCGGTAAATGACAAGCTTTACCATACACCAGACGATAAGGAGTGGTTCCAATCGGCGCTTTGTAGGCGTCCTTAATGCCCAAAGGGCGTCATTTAACTTTAATGACCAATCCTTTCGGTGTGTATTTAAAACTTTCTCTAAAATTCCCTTGATTTGACGGTTGGAGATCTTGGCTTGCCCATTTGATTGAGGGTGGTAGGCTAGGGACATCTTGTGAGTGATATCATATTTCCTAAGAAGGTGTTCAAAGGTAGCTTTCTTAAAATGAGAGCCTCCATCACTAATTATGGCTCTAGGCATACCGAATCTCGGGAAAATTACATTCTTGAAAAGCTTAATTACAACCTTGGAGTCATTGGTGGGAGAAGCTACGGCCTCGATCCATTTTGAGACATAATCAACCGCTACTAAGATATACTTGTTACCAAAAGAGGATGTTAACGGACCCATGAAATCAATACCCCAAACATCGAAAAATTCAATCTCTAAGATGGGTTGAAGGGGCATCTTCTTTCTTCTTGTAATATTCCCACTTCCTTGACAAGCATCGCATGCGAGAATGAAAGCTCGAATGTCCTTAAACATGGAAGGCCACCAAAACCCGCTTTGGAGAACCTTGGCAATTGTCTTTTGGTTGGCCAAATGTCCACTATAAGATGTCGAGTGAAGGTGCTTCACAATATTATATCCTTCATCGGCCGTGACACATCGTCGGTAAATTCCATCTACACAACGGCGGAATAAATATGGTTCGTCCCAATAATAGCGTCGGGCTTCATAACGTAGTTTCTTCCTCTCTTGCTTGGAATAATCGCCCGGAATAAAATGAGATATTAGGAAATTGACGATATCGGCATACCAAGGTGTAATAGTATCAATGGCCATCAAGGCCTCATCTCTCATAGCTTCATTGATGGGGAAACCATCTTCTTCATTGTTCTTTTTACTAACTGTTAGCCTACTAAGATGATCCGCTACCAAGTTCTCCGATCCGGCTTTGTCTTTAATCTCATTATCGAATTCTTGTAGAAGGAGGACCCATAGAAAGAGTCGGGACTTGGTCTCCTTCTTGGACATGATGTATCGAATCGCCGCATGATCGGTGTGAATAATGACTTTGGAACCGGTAACATAATTTCGGAATTTCCCCATGGCATAGACAACGGCAAGCATTTCTTTCTCGGTTGTTGTATACCTCGATTGGACTTCATCTAATGTCTTGCTTGCGTAGTATATCACATGTAGCTTCTTGTCAACCCGTTGACCTAGAACGGCACCAACGGCAAAATCGGAAGCATCGCACATGATCTCAAATGGAAGATTCCAATAGGGAGCTTTGATAATTGAAGTGGTAGTGAGAGCTGTCTTTATCCTGCAAAAGGCCTCAAGACACGAGTCATCGAAAAAAAAAGGTGCATCTTTCATAAGCAAAGAAGTCATAGGCTTAGCAATCTTGGAAAAGTCTTTGATAAATCGTCTATAAAAACCGGCGTGACCTAGAAAACTCCTCACCCCTTTAACATTTGTAGGTGGTGGCAAGTTTTCGATCACGGAGACTTTCACCTTATCGACTTCGACTCCTCTATTAGAAACAATATGACCTAGGACAACACCTTGTTCAACCATGAAATGACACTTTTCCCAATTTAAAACAAGTCTATACTCTTCACATCGAGCTAACAATTGATCAAGATTTTCAAGACAAGAATCAAAAGATGTACCATGGACACTAAAGTCATCCATAAAAACTTCCATAGATTTTTCAATAAAATTGGAGAAAATAGCCATCATACATATTTGAAACGTTCCCAGCGCATTGCATAGTCCAAATGGCATCCTTCTGTAAGCGTAGGTGCCACAGGGACATGTACAAGTGGTTTTCTCTTGGTCATCGGGATGAATGGGAATTTGAGGAAATCCGGAATGACCATCAAGGAAACAAAAATAAGAATGATGCGCCAATCTTTCAAGCATTTGATCAATAAAGGGAAGGGGGAAATGGTCTTTTATGGTGGCCGTGTTCAATTTTCGATAGTCTATACACATGCGCCAACCGGTAATGGTCCTAGTAGAAATTGACTCACCCTTTTCTCCTTTAACAATCGTCATTCCTCCTTTTTTCGCCACAACTTGTAGGGGGCTAACATATTTACTTCCGGTTATTGGGTATATAATGTTAGCCTCATACAACTTGAGGACTTCCTTCATGACAATCTCTTTCATGGTGGGGTTCAACCTACGTTGACCCTCAACCGAAGGACGGTGGTCATCATCAAGGATGATCCTATGCATACAAACGTTTGGACTTATGCCTTGGAGGTTGGCAATGCTATACCCGATGGCCTTTTTGTGTTTTCTCAAAACAATCAAAAGTTTTTCTAATTGAGGTCCATCAAGGGTAGCATTGACGATAACGGGATAATTAGTTCCTTCAAGAAAAGCATATTTGAGGGAAGAGGGGAGTGGTTTAAGTTCAAGATTAGGAGGAGAAGATACCATACTCTTACCCACCGGTAGTGGTTCTACCTTATCTTCATGCAAACATTCATCTTCAAAGGGTGGAGAGTCAAATGGTTCATCTTCTTGCTTATCATCATCTATCAAGCTATACTCAACCAAACTGTCAATAACTTCAATGGAATTCATTTGTTCAATCATTGGTTATTTAAGAGCTTGAGAAAGGGAAAACTCTACCGATTCGTTCCCTATGTTAAAAGATAACTTTCCATTCTTAACATCAACTATAGCACCTCCGGTAGTCATAAAAGGTCGACCTAAAATAATGGGGGTAATAGTGTCTTCGGGCATATCCATGACAACAAAGTCGGAGGGGATGAAGAATCTACCAACTTGAACGGGTACATCCTCAAGTATCCCAAGTGGGTACTTAACGGACCTATCCGCAAGTTGAATTGACATGATAGTGGGTCTCATCTCCCCCACACTAAGTCTCTTGGCAATAGAATAGGGTAACAAACTAACACTAGCCCCTAGGTCACATAAAGCTTGATTAACAACAACATTTCCAACCCGACAAGGGATAGAAAAACTACCGGGATCCTCAAGTTTCTTTGGTATTTGGTTCATAAGAATGGCACTACATTGTTCCGTGAGAGAAATACATTCTTTATCCTCTATTGTTCTTTTTTTAGTCAAGACATCTTTTAAAAACTTAGAGTAGAGGGGCATTTGAGAAATTACCTCGGCGAAGGGTAAAGTTACCTCTACCTTTTTCAACAAATCCACTAAACGGCTAAATTGAGCATTCTCCTTGCGTGGCTTAGCTCGTTCGGGAAAAGGCAATGGAGGGACAAAAGTGGGAGGCGGTGGAACATTGGATTCTTCTTCTTCTTCGGCTAATCGTTCCGCCTCTTTTCTTTTTGCTTCTTCCGCTTCCATTTGCTCTTTCTTCTTTCTTTGTTCTCTTAGTTCATTCTCCGCATTTTGAAGGATATCGAACTCCGCTTGTATTCCCCGGTTTAGTTTGGGAGAAGTGGGAGATGATTCTTGTGATTCACTTAGTTGATTGACTTTGAATGGAGTGCTTTTGGTGTTCAAGTTCAAGTTCTTGTATGGGTCCTCAAGTTCTTTGCCACCTCTAAAAATAACGGCATTTGCTTGGTGCGAAGGGTCTCTTGGGTTTTGGGGTTGTCTGGGCAAACCATAGGGTGGATGAATTGGGGCGGCTAAGGCTTTTGTTGCTTCTTAAGATTTCCAAACCTTTAGCCTTGCCTTGGTGTCTTGATGTTCATTCCATAGTTGCCCAACGGTCCTTTGCAGTTCATTATAGTTTTCCCATGGGACTCCTCCTTGACCAATTTGAGAACTGTTTGGTTGGCCATAAGATTGAGAGGGTTGATTAAATGGTGGATGATTGTAACCTTGGTTTCCTTGAAAATTACCTTGGAACCCTTGATTGTATCCATGATTAAAATGATTACCATGTTGATTTTGGTAATTGTTGTAATTGTTAGGAACATGGAAGTTGTTACTTTGCTGATTGAAGTTACTCCTTTGATGAGGAGGCATATATGGGGGCATCCTTGGAGGACCTTGGTTAAAGGGCCTTTGTTGACTTTGATTGAATGGCCTCAATTGACTCCCTTGGGCACGTGGCATTGGATTTTGGACATTTTGATTGGCATAAGAAAAATTAGGAAGAAATCTTGTGCCGGCATTGTAAGTATTGGAAACGGGATCAAATTGGGGTCTTTGCCCATACACTTGTATAGCTTGAACTTCATTTGGCTCTTCAACATAAACTTCTTCATTAGGAATGCAAGAGCTAGAATCATGGCCATAATTGCCACAATAATAACATTGAACTTCCCATGTTAATTGCTTTGGAGGAGATGGTTGCCTTGGTGATATACTCCCTTGAACTTGGTACATACCTCTAGGGGTAGGCCTTTAACTCATGGCATCCATTCTCTTTTTTAATTCTTCAAGTTCTGCTTGAAGCTTCAATTCATTAAAACTCGTAGATGAGTTCACTTCAACTTTCTTTCTAGAATCCCTCGATTGACCCATTCTAGAGTCACTCCTTGCCATCTTCTCAATAAGACTTTTAGATGCCTCATCGGTGAGAGAAGAAAAGTCTCCTCCGGCGGCCGAATTGAGGTTTTCTTTGGTTCTCGATGAAAGGGTGTTGTAAAATGTTTGGGTAGTTAGCCAATCGGGTATTCCATGGTGTGGACGTTTGCGCAACAAATCTATAAATCTTTCTCAAGCCTCACTTAAGCTTTCAAATTCGTCTTGTTTGAATGTTTGTATCTCCATGCGATATTGGTTAGTCTTTGACGGCGGGAAATATTTTCCCAAGAAGGCATTAGATAATTGAGCCCATGTTGTAAAAGTATTAGCGGGATGGCCTTGAAGCCATCTACGAGCTCCATCTCTTAAGGTCTTTGGAAATAATAAACGATGCAATTGGCATGAAGTTAATCCATTGAGACGGGCTCCTACTAATTTTTATTTAAATGAAGCAATGTGCTCTTGAGCATCTTCTTGAGAAAAACCGTGAAAAGTATCTTGTTGAACCGCATTTGTCAAAGAAGCTTTTAATTCATAATTTCCCGGAATCTCCCCGAAATCGACAGGAGAAGGTGTTTCTTCATGTGTGAGTTGGGAATGAGAGCCTAGGGTTGCCATTTGATGTATTGGTGGTGATGGTGGATTTGAATTTGGATGATTTGGAGGGGATGGATTTTGATTTTGTGGTGGAGTTTTCGGTGATGGTGGTGAATTTTGTGAAGTGGAAGGTATGGAAGGGTTATTTGGAGTGGGATTATGTGATGTAGAAGGTGTAGAAGGTGTATGTGGTAGGATGGGATTAAGGTTAGGAGGTTATAATGAAGGATGTGGGATAATAGTAGTTGAGTTATTTCCCCGAAAACGTAATGCTCTAAAAGTCCTTTCCGTCTCCGGAGCGAACCACAAGGGCGATGACGTGTTCTTGGGCATAAAACTCAATTTAAACGATAAGACTCATAGCACTTACGGCACTAGGGAAAAGGGAGAAGGGAAAAGAATCAAACACAACAACTAAAAACAATACAATTACTCGCCTCTCCCCCGCAAAGGCGCCACTTTGATTGCCTCCCAATCGGTTCGATCGTAAACGAAGGACGGGGGATCAAACGATATTTATAAGACTCGAGATGACACAAAAAAACAAACAAGTATTCGTGGTAAGTCGAGGTCGGTCCACAGGGAACGGAGGAATTGACGAGTATAAAGCGATTTGTTTGACATCTAGAGGGGGGTTTTCTAAGGGTCAAGTCTATAATAGAGGAATCACTACGAGAATGGCTAAGGGTAATTAATCTAGGGAAAGGCGTTGGGGAGAAGTCAGGATTTAGAACATGGAATGTAAGAAGGTCAGGATCGAGTTTTTGTTGCAACATTGATAAAGGGAGAATGCCGCCTTTCTGTTTCTTCACCCAACCCACCTAAAAACCCGCTTTCGCGGCGAAGAAGGGTAAGTCTCTTGTTATGGTAATTTCTACCCCGGGTTTTCCCATATTGATAGAAATGAGTCAAGGTCGGTCTAGTTGGCCGGACTAAAACAACAATGACACAACAACCACAAACAAGTTAAACCAACATGCAAGAAACCCACCAATACCCCTAAATTCAAATAATCCAAGTCTTCATCTCTAAACCCCCAACAAGAAATCTACTCACTAATCATAATGAAACAAAACACAACATTAACTATGGAGAAACTATCTAAAGCATGCATATTAACTAGATCTAAGGAAACTAACAATAATATGATGAGAAAAATCTAAGGAAACTACAATCTAACAATTACCCACTAAACTATGAAACTACCAAATTAATCTAGAGAATAATCTAGAACAACATGAACAAGATCTAGAGAAACTAACTACACTAAGATGATCTAAGCTAGATAATAATGAGAAAACTAAATTAAAACTAAACTATAGATAAGAGAGTGGAAAGAAATGTACCAATTGTGAAGATCTACAAGAAATAAGAAGTTTGCATGAATAAAGGTTGAAGCTTTGATGGAGATAGTGAAGAACTTGTCACTAATCCTTCAATAAACCCATAAATCTTCAATAAAACTTGAATAATCTTCTTACAAACTTGTAATCAAGAGAATTGATGATGTAAACTAAGTAGATCTACTACTAATTACTATGTAAACTACAATTTTTTTAGAAGATTACTACTAGATTACTACTCGATTGTTCTACTAATGGTGGATGATGCTACACTACACTAATGGAGGATGTTAATGATGCCTTGGGGAACAATCTAGGGTTACATATATATAGTAATCCTCTTAATGGGTATTTAACCTAAAGCCCAAATCCAACTCTTGCTTCATTAGTGAGACCATCTCCCTTACCATCTTCATGGAGTGAAACTTTGCCCTGCGGTCTTGACAATAATTCTCACCGGGTGAAATTTCACCCGGTCAAATTTTCTTCCTTTTTTTGCTTTTTTGGCACTTCTTCCCATCGGGCGAAATTTCACCCGGTGGGCGAAATTTCGCCCGGTAGAGAGTCTCGGAAAATCTTCGGGGAGGCATTTTTACCGTCGGGTGAAATTTCGCCCGGTGGTGTCTCACCGGGTGAAATTTCGCCCGGTCATTTCACTGGCCTCTTTTCTTGTCTCATTCTTCGTTAATTGATTGGATGACTTTAAACTTTAAGTTGTGTGCTTTACTCTTACGAAGATATTCCCTTCTCTTGTGCTTGTGGAAGCTCGATCGTGATTTCGGTGCAAAATCCTATCAAAATCGACAGATAACTACCAAAAACATGTAAAACGCACAAGAGGGACGCTAATGCGAGAAGTACACAAAATATGGCGATAATCGCACTCTAAACTCGCAAAACGAGGGAAAACGTGTCTAAATGAGGGGAAAACGGTCTAAATTTAGCACACAACACCCGCCCTCTCCGATGTCCCGGATACGGACTCTGAGGCCTTGGAGGTTGATCCACTAACCATCGTCGGCCCCTCAAGGGCGAGGGTAGTTGAGGGTACTTATCTCTTGGATAAGGAGAAATATAGGGTCCCCTTTCATATGTACCCAAATCCGGCGGCGCGTGAGGAGATCATCATTAAAAACGCCGCCGAAGCTACAGAGAATTTTTATGATTTTGGGTCGGAATATTCGGTCGTTATACCGGGAGAGAAAGATATGGTGTGCAATCCTTCGGCGGAGTGTATTGCAGTCTACCACAAGTTTTTGGAGTTTGGCTTCGATTCCCTCTCCACCCCTTTCTTGAAAAGGCCTTTCAGCGCATGAATGTGGCCATCGCCCAGCTGACGGCGGTGTCCGTCCGGACCTTGGTGTCCTACGCCTGGGCCTGCTTGTTTGAGGAGTATCAGCCCTCTATTGATGCCTTTACATTCATGATGGGCCTACAAATGGGCCATTCAACAGAAGGCCCCTCAGGCTACTACTCGTTGAATAGGATGAAGGGCTTTTCACTGGTTTGGCCGGTGCTGACCAACGTCAAACAGTGGAAGAATAACTTCCTATACATTCGGCGTGAAGGGGGGTGGTCTATCCCTCGTCATGTTAGAAACAACGTCCACACCCGCCTGGAAACCGTCGAGGAGTATCATCTTGAGGTTGGGGGAAAAACTCTGGAGGTGAAGCTGACGCCAGAGGAGAAGAAAATAGTTAAAACTTTTTACATGCGAGAAGTATGGGAACCCTGTAGCTCCAACTAGGTGGCTTCCTCTGGCGGAGCTCATAGCGACTGATGAGTTTTTTACCCCTTTGGGGTTGAACCTCTCGCGCCCTAAAGGTAGCTAGGGGTTTTCCACATGTGTGTATTTTACAGATATCACTTACATGCTAACCTTCTTATCGCTTTGCTTTTTTGCAGATACCTAGGGTTCCTACTGGACCGGTCGGCACTTGCGTGCCCTTAGGCTTGACAACTCCTATAAGACTATCAGGTCCCGGCCCATTTCTTCTTCAGACTATAAGAAGGAAAGCCTCATGGGACACGTGAAGAGTGTGTCGGTTGGGAAGACTCAATTTCCTCCCCGGGGGCCAACTATCCGTGCGCCGACGTCGGCGCCTGCTATAGGGCCCGCCCGAGGGAGGGCCAAAGGCTCTACGACGGTGCTTCCATCGGCAGCCAAACGCGGGGATTCCTCAGTTGCAGGTCACCCTACCGCCTCTGTTGCTGTGATGCCTACACCGTCGACCGAGGAGGCCAAGGAAGCAGTTTCCCCCTTGACCAAAAAAAGAAAAGATAAGCAGATGATCGACTTGGAGGCCGAGGTCAGTACACCCCACTCCAAGCGCCATGTCCCCAACCTCCCTGAGACGTTGCTTTTTCAGGGGAACGTGTAGTGGAACTATACTATGGACAACATCAATGCCTCTGCCCTTCTCTCCAATTCTTCGACTATCACCTTGGATCAGACTGCCAAGGTGTTGGTGCACGCTAACGCTCAGGCCCAACAACTCTTTTATCGCTGCTCTATGGTTTTCCAGGCGTCTGCTGAGTTGGGAGCTCTCAATCGTCTGAGTGACGAGGAGCTGACTATTACTCCAGGGTCTTCTTTCTCTGACTGTATTGTTGTGGTCCAGAGAGATGCTACACTCATATCCAGCTTGAGAAACAAACTGGCTGAACGGGAGAGCCAGCTGAAAGAGGCCCAACACCAGTCCGCCGGCTGGAAGGAGCAGGGGGAGAAGGCTCTGAAGGAAGTATCAGGGTTGAAAGTTGAGCTGGGACAGGCGAAGAAACACTCGACGAAGCTGGAGAGACGACTTAAAGACTTTGCTGACCGTTTATCCGGGATGGAGTTTGAGCTGGCGAGGGTCCGGAACAAGTGCCAGGAAATGGAAACTCAGAAGGAGAAGTGGTTGAAGGAGAAGGTGGAGATTCTGAAGGAGGCTGATGAGAAGGTCGACCAAGCCTTTGCTGAAGGTGCCAACTCAGCCACTGACTTCTGTGTGGAAGTTATAAGGGAGATGGTGCCATATTTTGATGAGGAAGCTTTCAACAAGCTATACACTGCCAAGGATGAGGCCGGGATCTACAAGCCATCGCAGGAGGGTTCTGGTGGGTTGTCGGCCTATGCCCAGGAAGCGCCTCATGCGTAATGACGGGAAGGATTTGTCGTGGATCCCACCGATCAAATAAATAACCGGCTAAACCTAACTGGGTAGATAGGGTAAGTCGGGTCGAATCCACGGCGACGGTAAGAGGCGTCTAGACTAAGGTCGCCCAAATACGAGACTAGGTCAACGAGCTAAGCTAAAGAATGATAGAAGGGGAGAGAGCTAGACTATGACTAAGGAGAACAACAAGGAAAACGGGCTAGGATTAGGTCGGGGTCAAAGGGGTAACGGAATGGTCAAGGAGGAGTTAGAGTGAAAGCGGTAGTAGGGTAATCTAGGACACACGACCTAGAGGTTCCTCATGGAACCCATCCGGCGACTCACACAATAAAGGAAAGCAAGAAAAACAAGCATTCCAACCTACTTAGTCATTCAAGCATTCCAACAAACATGTAATATGCATCACTCAAGAAGAAACCTCAAATCTTCCACCAACATCTCCAACAAACCCTTAATCATCCAATTAACACCCTAATCACCTTACTAACCCTAGCAAGAACACTTCTCTAACATCATCAAACTAATTCTAACAAGAACAAGAGGAAACAATACAAGAAACAAAACATCCATAATGAAACTAGTGAAAACTATGAACTAAGAACAATACAATAATCGAAGATGCAAACTTGGATGAATTAAACAAGACAAAGAGTAAAAGGAAGAAAGGATTATACCATACTAGTGAAGGATGAAAAGATGAACACTTGTATAAAAAGAAAACCCAAATTCATCCACCAATGTTGTCAAGATTGAATGGATTCTTCAAGAGATCTCTTAATACAAGATTAAACTAAGATTAACTACTAATTACCGACTAATCTACACTAATCTACACTAATCTAACCTAAAGTAGTCTAGGGTTTGAAGAACATAAGCTAAGATGGTGCCTTAATACAAGAGGGGGGGTATTTATAGGGTTACAAATGGAAAGGAGAAGAGAAGAATGAAGCGCGGGGTAGCAGCGGCCCTTCCCGGCCGGGAGGAGGTGGTCCCGGTCGGGAGGGTGTCGGTCCCGGCCGGGAGGGACTGGTCCCGGTCGGGAGGGACCCAAAACAGTGGCTCTTTGTTTTGTGCACTTCATCCCGGACGGGATGAGGTCATACCCGTCGGGGATGAGTCTTGTAGGCCTCCAATATGATCTTTAAGGTTCCTCCTTGCTTCACATGGACTTCTCATCGATTCTCGGGATTCGGGATCGGGTCTCGGAGGCTCGGGATTGGGTCCCAAGGTCTCGGGGTCGATTCCAAAGCATCGAGTCATCATTCCTTTATCTCGTTGGCTCCAAAAAGTGTATGTATCGAGTCGGAATCGCTCCAACTCTTCCAAATTGGTCTCGGGAACCTGAAACGAACTAAAGCAAGCATAAGAAGCCCCTAAACCGCTCCCAAGGAGCGATTCTACAAGGAAAATGGGACCAAAACACTACAAAATAGGCACTACAAACCACACTTATCAACTCCCCCACACTTAACCGTTACTCGCCCTCGAGTAAGCACATACTAACTACTATACTAGCCGAATGGGTATTAGCGCACCCTACGCCCTTTCAAATCACGCGAGTGCACTTAGAGGAAAAGTGCACCCCGCAAGGCAAGTGGGGTCTTGCGACAAAACTGTGGATGCAACCGGACACAAAACACATAAACAAGCAAACAAACAAACAAACACACTAATGGTTGCACCCAAAAGAAAACAAATACCGCTTCCCTCAACCAAGCGGTGAAAGAAGCACCAGTTTAGGACTCAAGGCAAGTGACAACGTTCCCAAGCTAGCAATACAAACCAAGTTGGACTAAAACCTAATATTATGACGACAAAGCAATAAAAACGTTGGTAACTTACCTCGGTTCCTCCTAACCTTCTAAGAACGTACTACGGGACGATCGGCGGAGTGGGAAGTGACGATCCACGGTGTTAGTCGACACTGTAGGTAAGTGAGACCCCGCCCCCTTTAGCAAAGAGCCAAGAGGGTCATCCCATGCCCGAAACCGCCTAACTAGTCCAAGTAAAAAGTGGAAATATGCAAAATGAGGGAAGACCGACCACTACCGCTATCATCCTTCCTCGGGACTCGGTCCGTTGGTAGGCTCTTCACGGTAATAGTCGGAAAAAGGCTTATTTTTGTGGGGTTAGAATCTTTTTGTGAGACGATTTTCTTTTGGCATTTTCTCTTTTCTTTTCCATTTTTGCTTTGTTTTGCCAAGCCATTCTTTTTCTTCTTTTCTATTTTCTTTTTGGCTTTTGTGCCTTTTCTTTTTCTTCATTCTTTTCTTTCTTTCATTTTTTTTTCTTTCTTTTTCTTTTCTTTGCCCTTTTTGGCAAGATTTGGCTTTTCGGCATTTCATTGTGTAACAAGAAAGAGAGAACTCAACAAATTGCAAATTTATTTGTGGTTATGTGTAGGAGGTAGGGGAATGGGTGAGTCGGGACGGGCCCTTCCCTTCAAACCCACAAAAAGTGGAGAACTTGGACTAATCAAACAATTCCGAACACGGTCACCTAGGGAACGAGACTCGGTAACCAAGGCCTTTTCACACCGTGGGTGGTCATAATGGTCAAAATGCAAATCCCGTAGTAAATCCCTAGTAAGCTAGGTGGACTCAAGGTAAGAAACCAACGAAATCATTGATTTAGGGTCATTCTACTAGACTAAAGTCCAAGACTCGATCTATACTACTAAAAAGGGAAAGTAAACACTTGCACACTAGCCCCTAAACCGGGTTTTCGAAAACCATTTACACACAAGACACACAACAAAACACAAAACAAAGACTCGACAAAAACAAAAGAAAACAAGAAGCAAAAGCAACAAAACAAGAACAACACAAAACAAACACATAAAGAACACAAACACCACCCCTATCATCAAACAAGTCTCCAAATCCACCACAATCTTTACAAAGCTCCTCCCGAGCACACTTCATCACAAAACTCCTCCAAACTCCGCAAGAGGTAAAGAAGAAAAAGGGATAAAGATGATACCGGAAGTCTTGAAAGCTCTCCAAAGCTAATGGCGATTAGGCAACCTATAAAGAAAAGAGGGGGGCAAAACACACAACAAAACAAATATACGACACAATGACATAAAAGGAAAACACACAAAAGGAAAATCTTTTTGATTTTTGTGAAAAATTTTCAAATTTTTAGGGTTTTTAAAGATTTTTTTGGAAAAACTACGAAAATAAAACTAACTATGCTAGAATATCGCTCCCCCACACTTAAGTCGAGCCATGTCCTCATGCTCGACCGTAGTGCATGGAGCACAAAAGAAAAGAAACTACGAAAATAAAGCTAAAAATCAAAAAGTGGGGAAAAGGGTAGAAGGCGTCCGGCCGGGGTGTAATCAAGTCACCATGGGCCGAGACAAGAAAAAGATATGGAAGGGGGAAGAAAATACAAAGAAGGAAATAAAAGGAAATGGGAGGGGAGGGCTAGGTGTAATCAAGTCACCTAGCCCGGATTCCGCCTAAATCCGAATAAATCCGACAAAAAGGGGTGAAAAACTTGTAAAATTTGGATTTTGAAAATGACTCTCGATGTAGTCACATCATCGAGAGTCGGGAGCAACCAAAACCAAGGCCTCGAAGGCCACCATGACAAAGGGGAAGGGGAGAAACAAGGGGATAACAAGCAATAAAAAACGGAAAAGAAAGGATAGTTGCAATACCGACCGGTTAGCAACTCACTCTCTCCATCGTCTCAATTATCAATAAAGGCACTCGCTTGTTGTCGTCATTGCTATCCCGCTTCAAGCTTGATAGAACCGCAAGGTAGAGGTAGCAATGGTGTGAGGGGGTGGGATTTGATGTGAAACTCGGTTTAAAGTGGATAGAGGATGAAGTGAGGATATGAAAATGGAGTATGTGGGTGGTATGATGTTAGCAAGGAAGGTGGGGAGGTTGGGTGGGGGTATACAATGGTTGGGTGGGCTTAAATGTCGAAGGAGAGGCACAAAAAAGGAGTAGGGGGTCATCCCGGTCGGGATGGGTGGTCCCGGTCGGGATGACATACCCGTCCCGGTCGGGAAGCCTCCTTCCCGATCGGGATGACACTCCAGTGGACTCGGTTTTTGGCACCCTCATCCCGATCGGGACGGCCCCATCCCGGTCGGGACGACACACCCTTCCCGGTCGGGAAGGGTCTTCATGACTCCCATGACCCCAAAAACCGATTCTCTTACTCACATTCCAAGATCTATCGATAACCACTCCTTTCTAGGAGTCACCTTCACTTCACCTATCACAATAAACTCAAAGTACACATCAAATTCACTCCCTCACATCGCTCATCAAAATACCAAATTAATTACAAGAATCTCACAAAACTAACAAAATCAAGAGATAGAACACACAAATACAAGCACAAGTACTCTAAAGAAGAGAGGAGGGGAATATACAACATGACGGTTCTTTAGGAACTCCGTCAAACCTAGGATGGTGGACTCTTCTTCAACCGTAGCCCTCAAGGGCATGGAGGAGCAAGTCGAACGCGCTACCGACATCAAAATGTAGGCTCAAGAAGCGCTCGAGCCTAGCTAACCTCCACGGCCTCCAAGGTGGAGGCAAGAAGTAGGAATCAAAAGACCCATCGTCATCTTTCAAGTCGTCTCCGGGGTCTATCCATCCTACGAGCTTCACCGACCTCTTCCTCCCTAGGCATCGCCTCCAATCACAAGCAAGCTTCATCTCCAAGAAACGAGGCACAAAAAGCGGTTTTGGCCTCATCTCCTCGATGCACACCCCCACACTTTCCTCAAGTTGTGGTTCCCCATCCTCATCACTAGGCCCCACATCATCTTGGAGAAGAGGATCGAAACTTCTACCGGCGGTTTCAATCTCTTCCAAGTCATCTTTCGGTGTACTAGCAAGGGGCTCTTGATGCTTGTCCAAATTATCGCACAAGGGCAACTCGAGGCTAACAATCTCACCCAACAACTCCACAAACTCCACCAAACCATCCAACTCACTATCCTCCTCCAATTCCTCACCAATGTTGCCTTCACTAAGGGTCATATCCTCATCCGTCTCTTTTTGGGTAGACGATTGAGGTTCTTCAAAGCAAATCTCTCTATCAAAGGGAACTACATCGGCGGCTTCGTGATTAGGTTGCTCCTCTCTCTCAAGTGGGCACCCTCCATCTAAATGTGATGCCCGGGATAAAGACATTACGGTTTGAACCGCTAATGCATTTAAATGAGCATTCCTCGCCTCGTTTCCCCTTCGAATTTGGGCCATTAATTCATCTTGTTGTTTTCGCAATTGAATGGCCGTTTCTTGAAGGCTCCTTTGCATTTGAAGAAGCGATTGAAACTTCTCCATGTCGGGCAATTGGTGATCATTGGGGTCTTGTAAAGCTCCATGATAATCTTGATAATCTTGATGATAATCTTGATAATCTTGATTAAACATGGTGTCTTGATGATGCCCAAGGGGTGGGGCATCATATTGTTGGTAGCAAGGTTGGGGTGGTTGGTAGTATTGTGGGTCATGGGGTTCATATTGTGGTTGGGGTGAAGGGTAATATGGTGGGTCTTGGTGGTATTGGCTTCCATAAGGTGAATCTTGATTGAACATGGTGGGTTCACATTGATAACTCGAGTAATAGTCACCATGATCGTAGGATTGGTAATCGTTCACTTGTTGGTAGCCATTTTCATAACCTTGAGGTTCATACCCACTAGAGTCTTGATCACCCCAAGAAGCTTGATTATGGTAGGGGGACGTCATGTCATAACCTTGGTTCATGGAAGAAGAGGAGTAGCTCATCTCGGCTCCCGAGTGTGTGGAGTTTAGATCAAACCCCATGTTTGCTCGAAAATCGTAGTCCATACCCGGTTGGAAACCACTCATCCTAGCAACCGTCCGTTAAAGCGGCTCTTAATCGCAAGAAGAAGATAATCACCACCTCTAAGCATAAACTGTAGACTAGGAACAAACGTGAGAAGTCTAGTGCTTTTTGGGCACTAGACAAGAGAGAAATAAACCACACACACACACAAGAAGCAAGGTAACCAAAAAGAAAAAGAAAAACACAAACACAAAGACAAAGTCAAGTAACTAGGAAAACAAAGTCTAAACTAGCACCGTCCCCGGCAACGGCGCCAATTTGACGGGAAGGATTTGTCGTGGATCCCACCGATCAAATAAATAACCGGCTAAACCTAACTGGGTAGATAGGGTAAGTCGGGTCGAATCCACGGCGACGGTAAGAGGCGTCTAGACTAAGGTCGCCCAAATACGAGACTAGGTCAACGAGCTAAGCTAAAGAATGATAGAAGGGGAGAGAGCTAGACTATGACTAAGGAGAACAACAAGGAAAACGGGCTAGGATTAGGTCGGGGTCAAAGGGGTAACGGAATGGTCAAGGAGGAGTTAGAGTGAAAGTGGTAGTAGGGTAATCTAGGACACACGACCTAGAGGTTCCTCATGGAACCCATCCGGTGACTCACACAACAAAGGAAAGCAAGAAAAACAAGCATTCCAACCTACTTAGTCATTCAAGCATTCCAACAAACATGTAATATGCATCACTCAAGAAGAAACCTCAAATCTTCCACCAACATCTCCAACAAACCCTTAATCATCCAATTAACACCCTAATCACCTTACTAACCCTAGCAAGAACACTACTCTAACATCATCAAACTAATTCTAACAAGAACAAGAGGAAACAATACAAGAAACAAAACATCCATAATGAAACTAGTGAAAACTATGAACTAAGAACAATACAATAATCAAAGATGCAAACTTGGATGAATTAAACAAGACAAAGAGTAAAAGGAAGAAAGGATTATACCATACTAGTGAAGGATGAAAAGATGAACACTTGTATAAAAAGAAAACCCAAATTCATCCACCAATGTTGTCAAGATTGAATGGATTCTTCAAGAGATCTCTTAATACAAGATTAAACTAAGATTAACTACTAATTACCGACTAATCTACACTAATCTACACTAATCTAACCTAAAGTAGTCTAGGGTTTGAAGAACATAAGCTAAGATGGTGCCTTAATACAAGAGGGGGGGTATTTATAGGGTTACAAATGGAAAGGAGAAGAGAAGAATGAAGCGCGGGGTAGCAGCGGCCCTTCCCGGCCGGGAGGAGGTGGTCCCGGTCGGGAGGGTGTCGGTCCCGGCCGGGAGGGACTGGTCCCGGTCGGGAGGGACCCAAAACAGTGGCTCTTTGTTTTGTGCACTTCATCCCGGACGGGATGAGGTCATACCCGTCGGGGATGAGTCTTGTAGGCCTCCAATATGATCTTTAAGGTTCCTCCTTGCTTCACATGGACTTCTCATCGATTCTCGGGATTCGGGATCGGGTCTCGGAGGCTCGGGATTGGGTCCCAAGGTCTCGGGGTCGATTCCAAAGCATCGAGTCATCATTCCTTTATCTCGTTGGCTCCAAAAAGTGTATGTATCGAGTCGGAATCGCTCCAACTCTTCCAAATCGGTCTCGGGAACCTGAAACGAACTAAAGCAAGCATAAGAAGCCCCTAAACCGCTCCCAAGGAGCGATTCTACAAGGAAAATGGGACCAAAACACCACAAAATAGGCACTACAAACCACACTTATCACGTAAGATTTTGGGCAGTCATCTTCTGAAGGCTCATGCCCCTACCCTTGAAGAATTAAGGCCCTGTGTCTCCTTCCCGCGCCTTCCATGTCTAGTTTTTAATCTAACTTTTTTGTGCGCACCAAGCCTGAGTGTGGCTGGCTGCCGATATTTATGTGATTTAATTTCCTGTCTTTTAAACTTATTTGTGAACTTCCTCTGTAAACTTTTGTGATTCTTCTTTTGTCCTCTACTTACTTTGGTATTTTGGAATTGGTTATAGTCTTTTTATTAAGCTCGTTTTTCACCTTATTCCTTACTGCATCCCTTTTGCCTACCTGGAGGTAGGTAGAGGAATTGCCCCCTGCATGCCTGAAGGTAGGCAGAGGGGCTTGTGTTTTTGTCCTAGGCTGAGCGTGCCTTCGGCCTTGTTGGTTTGGCTTTGCCGCCCGGCCTGCCCCTGATATCTGGTCGATGTCAGGAGGCCTGCCCCCTGCCTGCCTGGAGGTAGGCAGAGGGACTTATGTTTTTTTATACAAGGTTGAATGTGTATTAGGCCTTGTTGGTTCGGCTTTGCCGCCCGGCCTGTCCCTGATTTCTTGTCGAAGTCAGGACGCATGCCCTCTGCTTTCCTGGAGGTAGGCAGAGGGACTTATGTTTTTGTTGGGGGGTCCATTTTATCAGGGTTTTGCAACAGGGGCTCTCCCCTTATTGCCCCCTGCTTGTTTGTGTGTGAGGTGCAAATCGAACAGACAACAAGTATGAGCGGAAGGTGGATCTTCATTTTTTGAAAACAAAATGAACAGTCTCGAAGGAGCCGTCGACAATGTTTTTTGAGCATCCTTCGTCGCTTTTAGGTAACTTAAAAAGAAACTTCTGAAATCACAACTAAACATAGTACTTCCATAGAGTGTCTGCATTCCAATGTGATGCTAGCTCTTGTCCTTCGGTATTGGCGAGCCTTAGGTGCCGGGGCCCATGACCTGAGTGACTTGGTAGGGGCCTTCCCAGTTGGCACTTAGCTTGCCGTGCTTTCTTGCCCTCCCAACTGCTTGGGTTTTTCGTAAGACCAGGCCCCCTACCTGGAAATTTCTCGTACTTATTTTTCTGTTGTAAACTTTTCTCATCCTCTGCTGATATGCTGCGATGTTCGAGCTGGCCTCCTGTCTTACCTCACCTACTAGGTCAAGGCCCTCAGTCATCGTTGTCTCATTGCTAGCTCTATCGAACAACTAAGACCTGAGAGTTAGGATCCAAGCTTCAATGGGTAAAAGGGCCTCACCACCATATACCAGCCCAAAAGGGGTCTGCCCGGTGGACTCTTTTCTGGTCGTTCTAATTGACCATAGAACACTTGAAGTTCGTTTGCCCATCTTCCCTTGAGATTGTCTACCATCTTTTTGAGACCGTTAAAGATTTGCTTGTTGGCAGCCTCAGCTTGGTCGTTGGTCTGCGGGTGACACACGGCGGAGTAAGCGACTTTGATCCCATGACCTTCCAGCCAGGCCCTCAGAGAGTCATTGTCAAATTGCCTGCCATGGGCGAACACCAGCACCTTAGGTAGGCCATACCGTGTGATAACGTTCCTCCAGATGACCTTTATGACCGCCGGCTCAGTGATGTTTGGGACTGCCTCTGCCTCCACCCATTTGGTGAAACTTGTGCTGGGGCATGTATTACTGGTGCGAAGAGTTGGCACTTCCTATATTTGGAAGTTAAGTCTCTCGCGTCGGCCAGCATGGTAGGCTTGTAGTATCCAGCCCTTAGCGCCTTGTGAGCGAGGTTTCTTCCTCCGACGTGGTGTCCGCAAATCCCCAAATGGATGTCGTCTAGGACCTCGGTTGCCCGCTTAGCCCCAGACATTTGAGTAGGGGCGTAGAAAATGATTTTCAGTACAATTTATCCCCGATTAGTATATACCATGCAACCTTTGATGGCATCCTCCTTTCCTGCACAGGGTCTTCGGGTAGGGTACCATCCTTTTTAAACTGGATGATCGGCGTCACCCACCCTTTGGATTCTGACTCTTCGACCATATTGACCTGTTGGGAGTCAACCGTTGACCTCTCTTTTAGCACGTCTACCCAGACCAACCTCCTGATGTCTTTTAAGCTAGAGCTTGCTAGCTTGGATAGGGCATCAGCTCGGTTATTTTGCGACCTAGGGACTTGCTTGACTTCATCGGACTTGAGCTTTGACAGCTCCTTATTCACTTTTTCTAGGTATGAGACTATAGTCAGGTCGCTAGCCTCGTAACCACCAATGAGCTGGGAGTCTGTGGCCAGGACGATCCTTTCCGCCCCAGTAGCCACGGCTAAATTAATGCCTGCCAACACGACCTCATACTCTGCCTCGTTATTGGATGCAAGGAAGGTGAATCTGAGGGCATGTTCGAAATCGATCCCCTCCGGGCTTGTCATCATGACTCTTGCCCCCGTACCGTTGCTGTGGATGATCCATCCGTGAATACTAGACATTCCTCGACGGAAGGGTCATCTTCTTCCGAATGGGAGCATTCGACGAGGAAGTCAGCCAAAACCTGGGCCTTGATGGCGGCTCTGGGCTGGTAGGATATGCCTAGGCCGATGAGTTCAGTGGCCCATTTTAGCAGCCTTCCAGACTTTTCAAACTTGTCGAGGACTTTCTCCAGGAGCTGGTCTGTGAGTACGACGACTGGGTGCGCGTCGAAGTACGGTCGGAGCTTTCTTGCCGCTAGCTACTACCATCGCGTATGCCGCCTTTTCAACCATTGGGTAGTTTCTCTCGGCTGGTCCTAAGACATGACTCATAAAGTAAATTGGCTGTTGGACTTCGAAATCCTCCCTCAAGATGAAAATACTCACAGTTGCATTGGTAACGGCTATATAAGAAGAGCCTTTCCCCGGTCACCGGCCTGGCTAGGGTCGGTAGCTGCTTCAGGTGCTCTTTCAGTTGTGCGAACGCCTTTTTCTATTCGGTCTCCCATCTGAATTGTTTGTTCCCTTTGAGAATTTTACAGAACGGTGTTGTTTTATCGGCCGACCCGGCTATGTACCGCGCAAGGGCGGCCATCCGGCCGCTCATCCGTTGAATGTCACTGATCCTTTTG
The DNA here is from genome assembly GCA_958450325.1 of Agrostemma githago. Classification (NCBI taxonomy): domain Eukaryota; kingdom Viridiplantae; phylum Streptophyta; class Magnoliopsida; order Caryophyllales; family Caryophyllaceae; genus Agrostemma; species Agrostemma githago. Next base: position 35,970,327 of record OY288242.1, read on the forward strand.
GGCTCTGGCAGTTCTTGGATGGCCTTTACCTTCTCAAGATTGGCGTATATTCCTCGGGCACTGACCAAGAATCCAAGGAACTTTCTTGACCTGAACCCAAAGGTACACTGCTTGGGGTTGAGCTTCATCTGGTAGGCTCAGAGTGAGGTGAAGGTCTCTCATAGATCTTCCAGATGTTCCTCGTCCCTCTTGCTTTTTATTATTGCATCATCCACATATGCCTCCAGATTTATATCCTTTTGTTTCTGGAAGACCTGATCCACCAAGCATTGGTAACTGGCAACCGCATTTTTGAGGCCAAAGGGCATCATTTTCTACATATATGTTCCCGCGCTTGTGATGAATGCGCACTTCACCCTGTCTGGCCCCCACAGGTATACTTGATGGTATCTTGAAAAGGCATCCATGAAACATAGCATTGAATGTCCGTTGGTGGCATCGACCAGCTGGTCGATTTTTGGGAGAGGGTAGTAGTCTTTTGGGCAAGCCTTGTTGAGATTGGTGAAGTCAACACACATTCTCCACGCCGTTGACGCCTTTTTTACCATAACAACATTGGCCAGCCATTCAGGGTAGTCACAACTTTCAATGAAGTCGGCCTTCAAGAGCTTTTCAATTTTCTCCTTGATAGCCTGGTCCTTCTCAGCTGACATGTTTCTCTCTTCTGCTTAACTGGCCTGGTGTTTGGGTCAACGTTTAACTTATGCACAATATGGCTTGGGCCTACCCCCGGCATCTTGTCGGCCGAGTATGTAAAGACGTCTTTGTTATCTTGTAACACCTTAATCATTTTTTTCCACGAGGATTGGTCACCCTGCCTCTAGCTCCACCAGCATGCTTTCGCCCTCAGTTTCTGGGCAGTCAGCTGGTTGCTCGATAGTCAGCTGGTCGGCCGAAATTTCGCTCTCCCTGGTGTGGGAGCTGCATATCATCCTCTTCTCTTTTTGGTCGGCCTCGTGACCCTGCAGGGCTACCGAGTGCACTGGCGAGCTAACACCTGGTCGCCATGTATCTTGCCTTCCTTTCAAAAGTCCGTGACATAGGCTACCGTGAGTGCTAGGATGGAAATGGCAGCCTCGACTTCATCCAGGGTGGCTTTGCCTATCAGGGCGTTATAGGCTGACTTCACATCAACAACGACGAAGGATGCCCTTATATTGCGAGCCGAAGCTCCTTCCTCGAATGTAACGGGAAACTTGATGGTGTAGACACCCAGAGTCTGACCTGGTGGCTGCAGGAGCACCCGACAAACACCCGATGTTGATCAGACTGCAACACGACACGTTTTTACGATGTTTTAGATGGTTTTTCTATAGAACGGATCAAATAAATACTCGGAAAAATTAATTCAACATCAAGATGGTCTTAGTCGTGTCATTACGGTCGCGTCGACACTAATTAGAGTCAATTCCAAAACCGGGGCTCTGAATTGGTCCCGAAACACGCAAAGTCAAACCCGAGTCAGCACATCAGGCCGAGCGAACCTCGAAACGCGCCTACGAGTGTAGACACCCACATTTTGACCGCCAGGTGTCTATAATAGCTCCCGCAAAACACCCGATGATGATTGGACGTAAACGTGCTTTGATGGACTCGGATATGGGCTCGTAATCATGGACATTTGGTTTAGACTTATTACGGAGTACAAATCTTACAAAACCAACCTCAAATCCAGGCCCAGTGAGTCGTTTCGAGTCAAATAACACTAATTTGGGTCGATTCCGATACCAGGGGTAAAACCGTCTTTTAGCAACCGAGTCAAAACCCGGTCAAAGATTTTCCCGAGACACGTGAGTCAGCCGTGACACCTCACACGGTTGATTCATACTCAAATTCCTACAAAATTTCAGCTTCGTTAAAACATTCAACAATTCCGTTAAAGGTAGAATTCGACCTTAAGTAGGAATTCTATCCGGAAACCGAATCAGACATCAACCGAGCTCCAAACACTCGGTTTAGGCGTCCCAAGTCAGTCGAAGTACTCCTCCACCAGCCGAGATTCATGACTTCTTCACCAAGAAACGAGACTTTGATTTCCTCTCGAATTCTCGTGGTTCCTATCCAAACCGGTATTTCTTATCACACAAGCAAGGCTACCTCGGTTCCTATAAATAGGACCTCTTGTCCAACACAAAACACACGGTTTTTACACAACAATAAACCCCGAAAAAACAGCCTTATAACACGGTTTTCATACAACCTCGATATCTAGCAAATCCCGACACCTTTCCGAAGCCTCGAAGCCCCCGAGAAACTGTCCCACCGTCCGGCCAAACCCGACGTCCAAACCACCCACCTAAACCGACACCCTAAACTCATCCTCATCATCTCGACGCTCCTAAGTTTAAGCCACTTTCCAACGAGCCTTATCCCGAGAAAACAAAGCGTGTAGGTTGAGGATGTTTCAAATTCCGTTTTTCTCCCTTTCACAATTTTTTGTCACAATTTTTTTGTCACAATTTTTTGTCACAATTTTTTTGTCACGATTTTTTGTCACAATTTTTTGTCACGATTTTTTTTTGTCACAATTTTTCTGTCACAATTTTTTTTACGATTTTTTTTTTCTGTCACAATTTTTCGTCCAATTTCTGTTCTTTTTCCGAAACAATTTTCAAAACGTTTTTTTTACTTTTTCCAAAATCATTCTAACTATTTGATAGCGATTTCATAATCGAATATCGAATACGACGAATATCGAAAATATGAATCGGGTATAAATTAATCCATATTTGTACGCGATTTATAAAATTGACGGTTTTCGAAAAATAATAAAAAGCGGACAGACCACCCGCGCGCCTGTCAGGCGACTCGCGCGGTGGCCTGTTTAGCAGGGTCTTTTTTTTTTCGTTTCCTCGCTTTTCTATTTTTTTTATTCCTTTCGAATCTTACATAAAAAGCGACTTTCGCGACATATTTCGATAAATACTTTTTTTGACCCCGGTCAACGCGTGCTAATTCATCACGTGTCATAAATCTTTTCCAAAATCATGCATATCATCGTATTTACATCTTTATTCAATTTATTCATCGTTACTAACTCGTTTTCTCGTGTTTGTAGCAATTTATTTATTTCTTCGTTTTATTAGACTAAAACGAATTCACATGCTAAAATAACTTTGACGTTATTAGTTTAACATGCATTAAACGACTTAGCAACCCATTTATTTATTTTTCCTCACATGTCTTAGGAAAATAATCTCTGCATATCATTCAATCGTCGAACTAACGCGTGTACACAAAACCGAACGATATCTTAGTAAAGGCCGCTAAGTGCGGGCGGGGTTGGGTGTTCTCAATGAACTTCCCAACACGTACCCTCACCCCTTACTCAGAACCGTGGTTTCCGGATGTCCGAAACCATTGGCAACGAGAGTCATTCAATATACGATTAACCGCGCAAGTCGGCATCGGTATCGAACTGCAAAGGGACGAACCCGATAAGCTCTGACATCGGAAATGGGCCATGTTTTAAATATGGCCCACTACGACATAGAGTGGGTTCGAATGGTTCCGAATAACCACAAAATTCGGTGGCGACTCCTACTTCGATTTAAAATTCTATTCGATCCATCTCACATGGAAATTCATTCGCCTCCCCAAACCCGCGCGTGGCCGCGTCGGGGTGGACCTATGTCATGTCCACAATTTGGCGACTCCGCTGGGGATTAACTGATGTGTCACTTACCATCGGCATCCTCAGGGTGAGACTCGAAAAGAAATCGTTCGATTAGTAATGTACACGTTTTAGTTCAATGGTTCATGCATAACCCAATTCTCTACCGGGCCGGTTACTTGTGACCGACGTCCCACTATACCACGGTGCATTCCCACTTGGGTGCACTAAAGACTTCGATGGCGGAACTCGCATGGGTTTTACGGCAGATTCTAAGACCAACTCGGCTTAGGAGGTCCATCCTGATTTGCGAGAATGCGATCGTTGTTAGTATAGACCCTATTCGACCGACCGAGACTTAGACTAAGAGCATACATGGCGTCGTTATACTGTTTCCATCACTACATGCTACTTGATCTTCTTTCGTCTTTTTCAAAAAACGTCATTTTTCAAAAAACTTACATGTTTTCAAATTCATTCTTTTTTCAAAACCCGGAAAGCTGCCGAATTTAGAACTTATGATTTTGACTCAAAATAGCCTATTTTTAGCCGGTATGCTGTCCAAACCTTTTCAAAAAAAAAAGCCCGAAATCTCGGCCCGATACCCTTTTTTCTCGGTTTTCAAAAAAAATCGGGCCTTCCTACCCGACTTTGTTCGGTTTTCAAATCCAAATTCTCTTTTCAAAACCCTCTTCTTCTTAGGACTTCCCGTATTTAGCAGTGCCGGGTCTTGTCATAGGTTGTAAGAGTCTATAGCGTCGAAACTCCGTCGATCTTACATCACGGATTTCCACCTTATCCCAGTCCGCCTTACTCGTCAAGGCACGGCCCACCTGCGTAGGACGAACTCCTACAAAGGGAAGCCCGTTTACACATTCGAGTCCAAAGTCTGGGGAATTCTCACATGGATTTTCCTTCGAGCGGGACTAGGCCCACTTTGCCAAATCCTAAGGAAAGCCCACCTTTCACGAGTCACCTGTCTAGGTGTCTTTTCCGAGTCATTTCCTTTTCAGGCTTTTCCTCACTCGGGGGCCACCCTTCAGTAGAGCGATCAACCACGGTTGCTCTAAGGGTCATGGCTTACACGTGTTGTCTCACGTATCCCACTTTCGAGTCACTTAGGTGTCACACCATCTGAGTCCTATCAGATTCTTTAGCCTCACTCAGGGGCTATCCCCCAACCGAGCAGTCAACCACGGTCATCCCAAAGGGCACCCCACGTTCATCATACACTGGCGTCCTTATGATGCCTTCTTCGAGTCGTACCTATGCTGCAAATACTCGAGTCATCTAGGGTTAGGTCACCACGGTTGGTCCGAGCACGTGATACGGTCAAACACGGTCGCCCCCATTTTCGGATTCACCCTTATGCGGCTCGAGTCCAATTCGCAGTCGTTACCTCGTCTAGATCAACGTTCGAGTATCCCGGTCCAAGAGTCTTTGTCGACCCGTCACCCCGGGCCGTGTCTAGTTTGACTCCCTCTCTTGCACTTGCGCAAAGCCGAGTTCAGGCGAGTCGTGGCACCCGTCTTTCTCTCCAATCAAAGACCTTACCAAAAAAAACAACCAACCGAGCATCCGAGTCCGGATTTGATTCGAGTCTAAGTCTGAGTTCGAGTCTAGGATACCCTACATCCTCATTTCCAAATCAGCGTCAGAGTCATTTGTATTCTGTCCTCTTTTCAAAAATTCAATAAAATCAGCTTTTCTATTTCTCATACATACTTTCCTTATGTGTTTCCGAGAACATGATGAACACCATCATACACTGTGAGCACACGCACGTGACTATTATAGGCACATCTATAATGACTGCAGGAAACCGAGCCCGTGTTTTCCTTTTACCTATTCCATGTCTGGTATAGAAAGCCACATAACTACCCGTAGCAGGAGCATATCGAATCCTATGACAAATCTGGGTAGTCTTCTAGTTTGGGTTCAAGACGGGAGGCAAGCCCACTTCCCACAATAAACACTCATCCAATAAGACTAGCCAGTCCCTACCTTAGGTGTTAGTCTGACCGACAAAAAAAAAAACTGGACAAAAATCAAAAGTCCAAGAGAAAAAAAAAGCAAAAGGCCAAAACAAACAAAGCTGGCCATGATCAAAAAAGAATTATCAACATCTCTCGACCAAACACGGTCGACTCAAATGAAGAATCCCATGACCGGGGCTAAGAGGTCAACCTAAAGAATTCAAAAACCCATGACCGTGAAACGGTCAATTCAAAAATTATCAATACCCATACCATCCAATAGGGGACAGACAGTCAAGCTGGTCAGCTAACACCACATCTAGCCTTCCCACATTACAACCCACTAGACCTTCTCGAGACCTAGGCTAGAGACAGCCCAGAATTTTGAGGATTCAAGCTTCATAGGATACACCCTAACCATTAGGGCCAGACATGGAAATCAGATCCCGCATTATCAAACCTGCCCAATCAAAGTTCGAGCCATTCTACTTGACTTCCCTTTTACATAACAGAATTCACAATCACCATACGCAAATCCGAGAGCAAAACTCGTCAAATCCCCCGAGAGCAAAACTCGTCAAATCCCCCTAGAACAAAACTCGTTAAATCCCCCCGAGAGCAAAACTCGTTAAAATCCCCGAGAGCAAAACTCGTTAAAATCCCCGAGAGCAAAACTCATCAAATCCCCGAGAACAGAACTCGTTAAAATCCCATCCCAATTCTTCTAATTCAAACCAATTACCAGCCCCAAACATGGGAATTCAACTTGCAGTCGGCATAGAACATGCCCAAATAGTTCACACCACCTCTGGGGGCTACCCCGAAGAACGCTCACAGTCATAGGATCAACATCCTAACTATTCTAGCCCTTTGATCAAGACATCACTTGGAATGCACCTAGCCTACACCATCAATGTGGCTAGTTACACACAAAGCCCTAGTAAACTAGGCACCATTATATATCTTTCAATCCACTGAACTACGGCTTGGTTTGATTTCACTACACGTGAATACGTAGGCAGCCTTTCAACAAGGGCACAACCACCCACATTGACACAAAATTCAAAAAAAGCGCCATCATTCCGGTCACGACACTGTCATGTTCTTAACAGTTAGCTTTGTCATTCTGGGGGCTTCTCCTAGGCAGAAGTTCTCCATCCATTCACAAAATCCAAATAGTTTCAAAATCTAGCCACCATTCTATAGTGTGTCCTGGTACTCGGCTCAGTTATAGACGAGAATCTATCAGGACTCTGAGTAATACCCACTTTGGAGATGTACCCCAAAACCAAAAATTCAAAAGGAGCACTAGACTACAGCATTGTTACTGCTAAAACAGTCTCATTACAGACTACTGTAATTACCCCATAACAGGTTGTTCCCATTTTGACTTCGACCGTGTTGCCACTCGCCTGGGCTACGGGATAACGCAACTTAAGAGTCTTGTCATCTTAGGTGGCCCACCCCCTACCGAGTCACGGTCTAACCCTTAGAGAGTCAAATTCGTGTCTGTCAACTCGTCTTGTCGCGTCCAGAGTCGAGTCGGTCGGTATATCTCTCTCTTCAAAATCTCATTTTAAAATTCACAAAACTTAGCCATTTGAGAAAATCCCTTTCCTAGTCACCACGGGAATAAGAATTTTTATCACACTTCATCTAGGCATACAGGCCTAACCAGAGACTTTAGGAGTCCGTGTCAGAATCGGATTAGGAATCAAGTCATCCCAAGCATTATAATTTCCAAAAAAAAATTCATTTTCTTTCCAAAAAATCAATCAAAAATCATTTCTTCCCCAGCATGAGTCAGTGTTTCGCCTAAATGTTACATGCAATTTGTTATGTATCAACAAACAGGTACCCCAAGACTCCCCGAAGAATTCTCAAAGACTCCCCAGTTGAAGGATCATGCAACATTTCTATTAAGGAATCGAGATATATCTGTAAACAAATACACCAGAGCTTCCAAGGCAAGCTCCCACGCAATTCCAAGATGGGATGTGTCTGTAAACAGACACACCCAAGACTTTTTAGGAGAAGTCCCCGCGCTATTCCAAGATGGGATGTGTCTGTAAACAGACACACCCAAGACTTTTTAGAAGTCCCCGCGCTATTCCAAGACAGGATGTACCTGTAAACAGGTATACCCATAGCTTCCAAGGCAGGCTCCCGCGACATTATCAACATCAACCCAGGTATGATTTCTATTCTATGGCTGGCGAGCCCTCCACGCAAGTCTAATGGACTATAAACGACCCGATCGGAAGTCTGCCAGGTTTTAATCCTTGATTGACCTGGTAGCTACTCCGACTTTTGCCTTGTCCAAGCCTCAGTCAGAGTGGGGGCTCTGTAGACACCCACATTTTGACCGCCAGGTGTCTATAATAGCTCCCGCAAAACACCCGATGATGATTGGACGTAAACGTGCTTTGACGGACTCGGATATGGGCTCGTAATCATGGACATTTGGTTTAGACTTATTACGGAGTACAAATCTTACAAAACCAACCTCAAATCCAGGCCCAGTGAGTCGTTTCGAGTCAAATAACACTAATTTGGGTCGATTCCGATACCAGAGGTAAAACCGTCTTTTAGCAACCGAGTCAAAACCCGGTCAAAGATTTTCCCGAGACACGTGAGTCAGCCGTGACACCTCACACGGTTGATTCATACTCAAATTCCTACAAAATTTCAGCTTCGTTAAAACATTCAACAATTCCGTTAAAGGTAGAATTCGACCTTAAGTAGGAATTCTATCCGGAAACCGAATCAGACATCAACCGAGCTCCAAACACTCGGTTTAGGCGTCCCAAGTCAGTCGAAGTACTCCCCCACAAGCCAAGATTCATGACTTCTTCACCAAGAAACGAGACTTTGATTTCCTCTCGAACTCTCGTGGTTCCTATCCAAACCGGTATTTCTTGTCACACAAGCAAGGCTACCTCGGTTCCTATAAATAGGACCTCTTGTCCAACAAAAAACACACGGTTTTTACACAACAATAAACCCCGAAAAAACAGCCTCATAACACGGTTTTCATACAACCTCGATATCTAGCAAATCCCGACACCTTTCCGAAGCCTCGAAGCCCCGAGAAACTGTCCCACCGTCCGGCCAAACCCGACGTCCAAACCACCCACCTAAACCGACCCCCTAAACTCATCCTCATCATCTCGACGCTCCTAAGTTTAAGCCAATTTCCGACGAGCCTTATCCCAAGAAAACAAAGCATGTAGGTTGAGGGTGTTTCAAATTCCGTTTTTCTCCCTTTCACAATTTTTTGTCACAATTTTTTTGTCACAATTTTTTTGTCACGATTTTTTGTCACAATTTTTTTGTCACGATTTTTTGTCACAATTTTTTGTCACAATTTTTTTGTCACAATTTTTTTTACGATTTTTTTTTCTGTCACAATTTTTCGTCCAATTTCTGTTCTTTTTCCAAAACAATTTTTCAAACGTTTTTTTACTTTTTCCAAAATCATTCTAACTATTTAATAGCGATTTCATAATCGAATATCGAAAATATGAATCGGGTATAAATTAATCCATATTTGTACGCGATTTATAAAATTGACGGTTTTCAAAAAATAATAAAAAGCGGACAGACCGCCACGCGAGTCGCGCGCCTGTCAGGCGACTCGCGCGGTGGCCTATTTAGCCGGGTCTTTTTTTTTCGTTTCCTCGCTTTTCTATTTTTTTTATTCCTTTCGAATCTTACATAAAAAGTGACTTTCGCGACATATTTCGATAAATACTTTTTTTGACCCCGGTCAACGCGTGTTAATCCATCACGTGTAATAAATCTTTTCCAAAATCATGCATATCATCGTATTTACATCTTTATTCAATTTATTCATCGTTACTAACTCGTTTTCTCGTGTTTGTAGCAATTTATTTATTTCTTCGTTTTATTAGACTAAAACGAATTCACATGCTAAAATAACTTTGACGTTATTAGTTTAACATGCATTAAACGACTTAGCAACCCATTTATTTATTTTTCCTCACATGTCATTCAAATCGTCGAAATAACGCGTGTACACAAAACCGGACGATATCTTAGTAAAGGCCGCTAAGTGCGGGCGGGGTTGGGTGTTCTCAATGAACTTCCCAACACGTACCCTCACCCCTTACTCAGAACCGTGGTTTCCGGATGTCCGAAACCATTGGCAACGAGAGTCATTCAATATACGATTAACCGCGCAAGTCGGCATCGGTATCGAACTGCAAAGGGACGAACCCGATAAGCTCTGACATCGGAAATGGGCCATGTTTTAAATATGGCCCACTACGACATAGAGTGGGTTCGAATGGTTCCGAATAACCACAAAATTCGGTGGCGACTCCTACTTCGATTTAAAATTCTATTCGATCCATCTCACATGGAAATTCATTCGCCTCCCCAACCCGCGCGTGGCCGCGTCGGGGTGGACCTATGTCATGTCCACAACGAGGCCCACCGGCGCTTGACGCGCTAGGTTAAGAGGGAAGTCTTAACCCCCAAGCAAACCTAAGATACATATAATCTCTGTTTTGGAATGTTTCAAAATCGGATCTTCGAAACTTCAGCCGCCTCCCTCCAGGCGACTGAGCCTTCCTACGCACACATTCAGGCGTCCCAGTTCTGGTGCGTAGGCCACCAGGCGCCTGAGTAGTCAATTTGAATTGCGAGAAAAACTATAAATACCCCTCTTCTCCGCTCATTTACACAAATTTCAGAATTCGTGAACACACACAATTCAAATCTCAATCCCCCTTCTTCCTCTTTAGGAGCTTCTCAATCTAACTTAGCGTCGCACTCCGACTCTAAGTACGATCCACTAGATCGTTTTTTCCCGATAAGCAAATCAAAAATACTCCTCATAGTTCCTTGAGTCCTTGGCTTGATTCGAACGAAAAGGGGCACCTGTGTTCGACTAGCCATCTCACTGTAGCGAAGCTCTACCGGATTTGCCGCAGAAAAAGCTAGGAGGATATGCCTAACAATTCTTATCGTCACTAGGTTGTCATCTAAACACAACTTTACATTTCGTCCTCTATATTATGCACTTCGAGAACGTCGAGTCCGACTCGTATGGACACTAGGTCCATGGGACGTCGTAAACATACGTAACGTCCATAACTTCAACCATAAGCACTAAAACACCCAACACTAAACCCGAGTAGTTCTGAGATCTGTTCTCGACCATCTATGCATCGTGTCCCGTTTAGTGTACACTCTGAGGGTGCAATTCCTCGCAATGTGGTTTACCTACATTTCGTGTTTACCGCTTTCGTATGATTTACCTCTTTATGACTATAATCGCATGCTAAATCACCTAACACAGAATTCAAAATGTAAAACAAGCTAAAACCGAACAAGGGGTGGTCGGGTTCAGTATTAATCCCGATGCTCACCCCTCACACGTGGTTCGAAGCATCCTCATTAATACCGAACCGACGCACCTTAAGCAGAATACCAGGTAAGGTATACCACCAGAACAACTAATATCCGTATTATCACGCTAAAACTGACTTGCTAATACGTATAATATCTAGTACTCTCTACTCTCCTACGTGCATCTTTTCATGGCCTGCTTGTTACGTGAAATCACATGCAAAGAATGTAAAACACTTACTTCGACAATAAACTTACTTGTCTTTAAACAACCGACGTAGCAAAGACATCGGGTTATGACAACAGATGTTATCATACTTCCGCCACAATTAAGGAATGAATTTATCATCCCACCGATTGATTAGTAGAGGCCTCTACGTGCGGGTCGGGCGGGATTGGGTGTTAATGTCTAGCGAACGTTGGCTTCCCAATACGTACCCTCACCCCTTACTCAGAATCTACGATTTCCGGATGTCCAAAACATTGGCAATGAGAGTCATTCTAGGCATGGAATGCTTAAGGGTAAAAGTCTTTATCTTTAGGTCCCCATGCCACTCAACTTTGAGCTGGCTAAGGATTAAAGTTGACTTGGACGGTTTCCGAGTTCCAAAATTACTCGGTGGCGACTCCACAAATCGGAAACAAATTCGATTCACTAAAAAGGTTGTTTTACCAAACGTATCGGCCTTTAAACATTTACAACCACGTCTCGATCGATTCTAACGGAATCACGGATGTCCGCATCCGTCTAGTACAATTCAAATCGTCAACCAAATCAAGGTCCGACACATCGCCCCGTACGCGAGATCAGACCGGCCTCAGGACGACAGGGCCGCGTGGGTGGCTGCCGCGGCCGAGGTCTCGCGCGGGCACGCCAGTGTGGGCAAGTGTCTATAGTTGGCGACTCCGCTGGGGAATTGGAAACAAGTTTCCACCGGTGGTGTAACTCGAACGAGGTCGGTGAAGCTCATTTCCTAGTTCCTTTTTTGTGGTCACTACATGTTTTGGCCCTAAAAAGCCCACCCTAACCGATTTTAGGACCAATCGACCTCTTCGGGGTAAGATCCTTAACGGATGCGCGGAGAGACCCTCGATTGACGTTTCGGTCGTCCAAGGTAGTCACGCATTGCGAATATATACCAAGCGAGTGGCATTGAGCGAACGGGACGACGCTCACCTCTCCTGGTGACTCGTCGTCACCTAAGCAAAGACTATTTGTGGACGGTAGCGTACCCTAACCTACCCGTGTCTGCATCCTGCATGAGTGTATGCATTCCTAGTTATGTGTAGCGTGTTGTGACAACCCGAATAAAACATTAAGATCCGGATTCAACCACGAATGTAACACCCCTGATTTTTATAAATTAAATTAAATTAAAATTATGTTCGTATTTATATTTTTACAATTTAACTCGTAATTCTTAAAATTATTATAGGACGAATTTATCGTTTAATCGTTTCAAACTCCTAAAATTTTATTTGACTCGGAAACTTTCCTTATTAAAACATATTTTTATTTATGTTTTGATCCATTTTATATATATCTAATTTAATTCTTATCGTAAATCTATTTCGACGATTTAAATTCTAAATTTCTATTTATTTATGTTTAATCTCGAATTTCTATTTTTCGACTCGAAGTTCATTTATATTAGGTTTCGTCAAAACATTTATTTCATTTCCTCAAGAAATCAATTTAATTCACTTCGTCGAAAATTTATTATTTATCGGGAAATACTATTTCATCCTCTAATTATTTATAAGCCTTGTTTTTGTCCCGAATACTTTATTTACTCATTTTATTTGACGCCCGATTATTTATTAATTTTATTAACTTGTTTTAATTCGATTCGTGGGTCAGTCAACTTTTCATTACGAAATTCATAAACTACCCGATTCATTTAATTAACCTGTATTATGTTTTACCCACTTGCTTACCGTTCACCCCTTTTTTTTCATTACTGCTCATTCATTTAATCTATTTTTTTTTTGGTTTGAACGTAGTCTCTTCTTACACCCCCTTCACTCCTTTTTAATGAAACCACCGCTTCACTTCTTGTTCCTCTCACTCAGCGGTTTCTCTTCAATTTCTTTCCCCTGTCCTCTTTTCTAATTCCTCCGCTCCCCATTTCACCGTTCGGTCATTCTTTTTCGGATGCTTTTCCCACCTTCTTCGTTCGTTTTTTAGCCTTCACCATCAACAACTTCCATCCTTATCGATCCTCCCTCTTGCATCTCGCTCGACCTGCAGTTTCGTCGTTTTGTGTGCTAATCCGGCTGCCTCTGTCCATCGTACAAGGTGATGAATCTGTTACTGCTTCCTTATTTCGTTCTTCTTATTTCAGTCGGTCTTACTGTTTGTGCAACTTTTATGCTCAATTTCGTGACTTGTCTCCTTCTTCGTCCTGCTTGTCGTTGTTGCGCGCCTGCTCTCTGTCCATGTGCTACTGTGTCGTTGCAATTTGGTTCGATTTTTCTGCTTTTGTCGTCTCATTCTTGTCCTGTTTCCTGCTGCGTTATGTTGTTGTTGCTGCTGCTGATCTGTTGGCCCGCTGTTGCTGTCGTCCTTGTTGTCATTATTGCTGCTGTGTTGCCTAATCGTTTTCCTCTCCGTCTTCTTTTCTTTTTCTTCCTCGTTCCGTACTGCTGTTGTATTTTGTTGTTTATTGTTGTTGTCCGTGTCTCCTCTTTTTCCGCTGCTATTGCTCCCGCTGCTGCTGTACTGGATGCTATGTCCTTCGTGTCTTTCTTTTCTTCTTCTTTGATCTGTTTTATACTTCTGTCTTGTCATTCTGCTTCGGTCCTTGTCGATTCGGATCTGTTTTGCTGTTATCACCTGTCATCATCTCTGTCGTTCGACTGCTGCTGTACGTTGCTATTACTGCTGCGTTTTCTTGTCGTTGATCATCCTTTAAGGTCGATGTTGCTGCTGTATTTCTTCATTCTGGTTCTTCTTTTTCGGTTTCGGTTTCTTCAGTTGTGCTGCTACTTCTAGTTGTCGGCCTGGTTCCTCGTCCTTCTTTCTCATCGGTTTGTTTTGTTGGTTTTCTGTTTTCCTTGTCGTTCATCCATCATTCCGTCCTCGTTCTTTTATCTTGCTCTTCGCTGATGCTATTACTTTTTGAGTCCAGTCTGGTCGTTCTCATTCTTCTTAACTTGTCCATAAATCCTTCCCCGATCTTGCTCCTAATCTTTCCGTTCGTCTTGGTTTTAGCTTTCCTCGTTTGGGTTATCAAGTTTACTTGGATCCAACCTTGCCTCACTAACTTGTTTTGTCGACTCGATTTTCTCGGTGGAGCATCCGTAGAGGACGACTAAAGATTCTACAACTCGGAGCTTAAGGCGTATTATTAAAGATTTGGAACCGGACTTTACAAGAAGGAGACGTATAGCTGAGGGTTAGCAAGGTAACTTTAGGACGTTACTCGATTTTATATCGTATGTTTGAGTAGTAGTATGTAGTAAATATTTTAACTTCGGTTTTCTATTTTAGCTATATATTAATGCTAACTATATTAATTTTAAATCGTATGCCTTTCTATATTTTTATAACTTTCGATATCATTTTATAAATCGTTAATGATTTAATTATTTACGATCGTTATAATATTTTGTTGGTTATCGTGACACTAGTAACTAAATAATATTGATTTCAAATTTTCGTCATGTTTCGTTAATTTATAATTTTACTTAAAAGTCATATTTTTATATTTTAATCAAAATTTGTATATTTGTTAATAAATTAATTTTCGTTTTACGATTTATTCTAATAAATGAGAAAATAGTCGATTTAGTTTTAAATATGTTTTAGTCGAGACTATTTTCACTAATAATTTCCTATTTGTTTCTGATTGACTATTTTCATTAAAATTTGTATTATTTATAAATCAAAGCTATTTCTTAAAGATCATTTGAAACCTTTATAAAATTCATTTCATTTATAAAACTCGTTGACTCAATTAATTTTGGTGTCGTTTTTCTTAAAATATCTCTTTTCTAAGTTTTATTGTTTTAACTCGATTTCCTAAATTATTTATAAGATACTATATAATGACTTATTATATTTTATCTATATTTTGAGTAACGAATTTAGAAATATAATAAAGTTACGATAACGATGATAATAATAAAATGTTAATTTTGTTAGAAATGCTATTTTTAATACATTTCACCTATTTTAATAAATTACGTATTTTCTATAACATAATTTCTATTTTAAGTAAGTTTCTAAAATTAGTAAGTTTCTATTTATAGAAAGTTTCCCTTTTAATATAAAATGGTTATTCCTTTTATCCATATCATTTATATTGATTATATTTACTTTTGAATATCGATAATGGCTGTTTTGGAGTTATGGAATGAGGACAAGTGTATGGGTAGAGTAATACAGTCTAGGGTATACGTTTTGACATCAACTATAAAGCTGGTGTGTCTATGTTGAGACGCATTGGTCGTTGAACTGAGCATGGTTTGTGTTCAGGAGTGTGTATATTTTGACCTTAAACTTAGATATCGCATCGTGTAAGTCGCCGTCGGGTTGAACTGGATTACGGTTGGTGTCCAGGAGGGGTGTACATTACTTAAGCCAGGACCTCGCTGCACGCAGTCCTGTTATAGTTGAGTTGCCTAGTTAGAGACCGAAGTCTAATTTGTTTTGACTAAGTTCTCGAAGCTAGTTTGAGTATTATCCTAGTGAAAGTCTATTCCGTTGCACTGATTGATTTCCATAACGCCATTTTTGAATATTATTATCGATTGATATTGACTTGCAGGTTTGCAAATGCTTTAAGTTTCGCTGAAAACTTATTTTTATTATATCGTTTTGATGTTTTTCTCATTTTAATTATTTTGATATAGTAATACTATTATTTTTCCATATGATATAATATGGCTGGGAGAACGTCCGAGTTACTCCCCACTGACGTGGCTGTTATGTTTATAACATGACAGGTATTTGCTGCTGGGTTTTGGGTGTGAGCTAGCGAGTAGCGTGGATCCTACTCTTTCTTCATTTACAATAATTTATGGATTCGTACAACCCGTTTG
Organism: Agrostemma githago; assembly: GCA_958450325.1. Taxonomy (NCBI): domain Eukaryota; kingdom Viridiplantae; phylum Streptophyta; class Magnoliopsida; order Caryophyllales; family Caryophyllaceae; genus Agrostemma; species Agrostemma githago. The sequence continues at coordinate 35,986,338 of OY288242.1, forward strand.
GTGAATTTTCTCTTTAGCCCTTTTGTAAAAAGAGGCCTTTGTATTGACTTACCATTTCTTTTAATAAGATATAGTTTGTCAGTGTGTTTTAATCCCACTCTACAGTGTTTCCGCCACTATATTGCGTTAGAATTTCTAGGGGATTACAGTTGGTATCAGAGCATTGTTGCTCCCGACGCTTACACCTGATTTTAGGAAAAATACCAGTAAATGATTTGAACATTAAAGAAATATTAGTGAGATATGGGTAGAAACAGAATAAGAATTAACTGTTAGGTTTATATGTTCTTGTAACTCAATGACTAGCATTGAATATTTGTTTCTTTTGTCTGGAAGAAGATGAATGAACAAGATGTTGATATGATACTGCTCCAGATCGGGACAAGACCTGCTCAGAACTCTCAACGCTTGCTGACTCGAGTGGACAACTTGGTGCTCTAAGAAAGATGCCGATAGTGACTTTTCAGCTCTGGTTTAGTTTGCTCAAGCTACGGGTTAGATGATCAAGAGTAGATTCATGTTCCATGATGTTGCAGTAGATCCAGATAGAGCGACCCAAGACTTGAGTGCTCGTTCTTCTACAAGAAGATGAAGTAATCCTTTTAGTTCCCCCTTGAACCTTGGAGGTCCGAACTTTCCCTTCTCGTTTAGGTCTTATCATCTAGGTCATTGTTTCTTTTCTTCCTTCCTCTACTTCTCTTATTTCATCTCCTATATTCTCATTTTCATTTTGCTTGATGAATCCTTGTTCTATTCCTCCATTGTACCATCTTTCTCTTGAGATTCTTTGGTTAGATTGAATCCTTCCTTAGTGAACCCCTGTTATAGATATTTGAGGTTTAATAAACCCTTGTACTGTTACCTTATTTGAGGATTGTGATTCTACCCTATTTTCTAAGAAGATAAGAAATTTTGGATTGGGTTGAATGGTATTTGTTGATTGATGGAATTAGGATGATACTTTAGACACTGAACCTTTGGGTATAGGTATTTTGATTATTTTTGGAGTATTTAGAGTTGAATATATTTTGGAGTAGTAAGAATATATTATATTTGATAGATACCTAGTACCTAGCCAAGAACCGAACTAAGTGTAACTGATAATATTACTTTGAGATTCTTGCCTAATGCTCATTAGATGGATGCGTCGTGAATATTTGGGATCTTAGAGTATTGTTTAAAGTGTTAGCCTGAGTGTTGTGGTACCATTGAAGGCTTTCAATAATGTTGTTAGAAATTTTGGTGGACATAGACTTCCCGTGTTCTTAAAGATTAGATCGTTGATCGTTGTTTAAGGTTGTAACCTATGAACTTTGAAGTTGAGCGATTTAACTTGGATAAATTGTTGTTAACCTTGAAGAGGGAAATATATTGCATAATTAAAGGATGGATTTATCGCGTTGTTTTAGGAATACTTTGGTGTCAATCATTTTGAGGGATTTATAGTTTAGAACCCTTTGATCAACGAAATTGTGGCTTCGTTGAGTCAATATTTTGGTAATTTAGCTGATACGATATGAACTTTGGTGGAATTCTCAGAAACCTGAGTCGAAAGACGTATTTTGAAGATGTTAGTGTTCGCGCCATTACCTATAGGTTTGGGCGTCTTTGAGGATTCGTTGTACTTTTCAAGTTTTGTACTTGTGGCATATTAAATATGTTGATGAACATTTTTGAGGATTGCGTACCCGAGCCTTGTTAAATTGTTGGACCTTGTCTTGTGTTCCTTACTCGAGAAGTTTGGAGTATACCTCGAGTTCGAACTTTATGAGCTTTGGACTTAGGAACCTTATCGATCGCAAGTTTGGGTGTGTTTTGATGACTGTTGGAATTTTAATGGATGAGATTAGACTGTAAAACGATTGTGGATTAATATCGTGTCGTTTGAACGATTGGATAATCACGTAAGACATTTTTGGAGATTGTGACTGAGTAGTACCACCTAATGCCTAATATTAGACTTAGTATTATTTGATGGAAATTAGGAACCCGTGTTGTGAGAGTCGTACCGAGAATCTCGAGATGGTTAACTTCTTCTGTAGTTCCTTGAGAGCTCTGTTGACTCTCAATTTCGTTCCTTCCTTTAGCTTTCCTTAAATCCTGCTACTTCTTCTTCGGCCAATCCCTTTCGACCTCTTTATCGGGTTTGAAAATTTCTGTTGCGATTTGTCGTTGACTTTGAGTCTATTTATCCATTTATTATTTTCCCCAAACTTGTGTTATGAAAAGTTTGACTAATCTACAAATTTTGATTTTCATGAAATTTTAGCATTTTGAGTTATAAATTTCAAAACTTTTATTTCGTTTTTATTTTATTTTGGTCATATTTCAAAAAGGTCTTAATAATTTATTTTAAAGTATTTCGAAATTATTTAAAATTTCAATTTGATTTTCATGTGATCGAGATTTTATGAAAACTTTCGTGATTGCCAATATTTTGGATTTTTATAAGATTATTAAGTAAAACGATTTAATAATTTTAAAAAAAAAAAAAAAAAAAACTTCGTGCGTCTAAATTTTTGTTTTATTGTCGTTGGACTTTAAATCTGTTATTGAAAATGTTGGTCGACTTAGTCGATTCTTATTTACTAACCACAAAACTTGATTTCTCAAATTTTTGTTTGATCTTAAAACAAAATATTGTCGAAATTCTTAATCAAAACGTTTTACTATGTTTTGAAAATATTTGAGTACTCTCACCCTCGAGTTCGTTTACAAATATTATTTATCGTCATTATTTTATCGAATAATTTTTAACTTACAATTTTATCGATTTAAATGATTTTAAACTTTGGGTTTTGAGCCCAACTTATCTTGAAAAAAAAAAAATTTTGTCTTCGATTTCGATTATGTTTTTATAAGTTTCGAGGACGAAACTTCTTTTTAGTGGGGAAGATTGTAACACCCCTGATTTTTATAAATTAAATTAAATTAAAATTATGTTCGTATTTATATTTTTACAATTTAACTCGTAATTCTTAAAATTATTATAGGACGAATTTATCGTTTAATCGTTTCAAACTCCTAAAATTTTATTTGACTCGGAAACTTTCCTTATTAAAACATATTTTTATTTATGTTTTGATCCATTTTATATATATCTAATTTAATTCTTATCGTAAATCTATTTCGACGATTTAAATTCTAAATTTCTATTTATTTATGTTTAATCTCGAATTTCTATTTTTCGACTCGAAGTTCATTTATATTAGGTTTCGTCAAAACATTTATTTCATTTCCTCAAGAAATCAATTTAATTCACTTCGTCGAAAATTTATTATTTATCGGGAAATACTATTTCATCCTCTAATTATTTATAAGCCTTGTTTTTGTCCCGAATACTTTATTTACTCATTTTATTTGACGCCCGATTATTTATTAATTTTATTAACTTGTTTTAATTCGATTCGTGGGTCAGTCAACTTTTCATTACGAAATTCATAAACTACCCGATTCATTTAATTAACCTGTATTATGTTTTACCCACTTGCTTACCGTTCACCCCTTTTTTTTCATTACTGCTCATTCATTTAATCTATTTTTTTTTTGGTTTGAACGTAGTCTCTTCTTACACCCCCTTCACTCCTTTTTAATGAAACCACCGCTTCACTTCTTGTTCCTCTCACTCAGCGGTTTCTCTTCAATTTCTTTCCCCTGTCCTCTTTTCTAATTCCTCCGCTCCCCATTTCACCGTTCGGTCATTCTTTTTCGGATGCTTTTCCCACCTTCTTCGTTCGTTTTTGAGCCTTCACCATCAACAACTTCCATCCTTATCGATCCTCCCTCTTGCATCTCGCTCGACCTGCAGTTTCGTCGTTTTGTGTGCTAATCCGGCTGCCTCTGTCCATCGTACAAGGTGATGAATCTGTTACTGCTTCCTTATTTCGTTCTTCTTATTTCAGTCGGTCTTACTGTTTGTGCAACTTTTATGCTCAATTTCGTGACTTGTCTCCTTCTTCGTCCTGCTTGTCGTTGTTGCGCGCCTGCTCTCTGTCCATGTGCTACTGTGTCGTTGCAATTTGGTTCGATTTTTCTGCTTTTGTCGTCTCATTCTTGTCCTGTTTCCTGCTGCGTTATGCTGTTGTTGCTGCTGCTGATCTGTTGGCCCGCTGTTGCTGTCGTCCTTGTTGTCATTATTGCTGCTGTGTTGCCTAATCGTTTTTGTAGACACCCGCATTTTGCCTGCTAGTGTCTATAGCAGTTCCCGACAAACACCCGATGATGATAGGACGCAAACGTGACTTAGTATACTCGGATTTGGGCTCGAAATCAATAATATCTGACATGGACTTTTAGCGGAGTAATAATCTCACAAAACAGACATCAAATTCAGGCCCAGTGGGTCGTTCCGAGCAAAATGAGACTAATTTGGGCCAGAACCGGCACCAAAAATAATTCCCGTCTTTTAGCGACCAGGTCAAAACCCGGTCAAGACAAACCCGACACAAAGAGCGACCGGGTGCGTTCCCGAAACATGCACCAGGTTCACAAATCTATCCAAATCGCTCACGAATCAGCCAAATTTAGCCAAATCAATCATAATCAATTAAGCATAAATCAAGGGCAATCACGCCCAAAATAGCCCGGCCTAATTGATCCACTCGGTCGAGTGGATTGGCCACTCGGTCGAGTGGAGCGTCAAAAACCGGACCAGATTCATTCCTGAAGGCACTCGACCGAGTGCACTAGGGCACTCGATCGAGTGACCCTAGGACGGGGGTGAAGCCTATAAATACCCCTTCAAACCCATTGCATTCGGGGAGAAAAAAAAAACAAATGCAAAATTACCCTAAGCTTCTACCCTAATCTATCTATACTCTCCACACTACAAGCCTTAGCAACCCTAAGCCCTATACACAAAAGACCGAGTCCCTTGTCCCTCGATAAACCGACAACACACACACACACCATAACTTACATACATCCTCGATACTCCATAGTCCCGTCACTATTTGCGAGCCCATTTCCGAGGTCCTTACTAAGCATGTATGTTGAGGGTGTCCCAAACCCCGTTTCTATCTTTGTTATTTACGCTTATGTTTTTGTATCGTTTATTTTGTACTTTTACTAGTATCGTAATCCTAACACTCTAACATCTAACACTCTAACATTTTACTTTTTCTTGCATACTAACTTTTACATTTTCGTTGCTAACATTATAATCATACCGCGTATATATATATAGTATTACCAAATTCTTCGGTTTCGGATGCGTTTGACTACAATTGTCGCCTAAAGTCCGTCTAATCCCTTTACGAGCAACGACGGAGGTGGAGCCCTTTCGAGGAGCCCCGCCCCAATGTACTCAAGGGCGTGACGTGATCGCGACTAATCGTAGTTGAACGTATTCAATCCCATTTTAATTAGTGCGGAACCCGTTGACACGAAAACCGACATCACATAACCCGAAAGGGTTAGTTTCGATGTCGTGACGTAGAGGGAAGCATTTCGTTACTAATTCAAATTTTCTAACACAAACACTTCATAAAATCCCGACGACGGTATTATGATCGTATATGTACACGATTGTAGTACCGGAGGTCGAGTTAAATTCGAATCAAACGATATTTGTATTTAACTCGACCGACCGTCGTTTTCAACCCCAAAAATGAAACGAGTTAACACTCGTACAGGGACTACTCGACCGAGTGCATAGGCCACTCGATCGAGTAGTGTCCACAAAACCGGGCAGACTACTTCCCAAGGGTACACTCGACCGAGTCAGGCCATGACTCGACCGAGTGGATCCTGTAGCCCAGAAAACCGAGAGCTTGGATGCAACATTTAAGCCTCGTCTCTTTTTTTTTTTACGACTCTTAGTCGACACGTGTAAAGCCAATCACGTGAACTCATTTTCTAAAACTCACGTTTATCGTGGCAAACCGAATTAAATCTAAATTCGTCAATATTTTGATTCAATTCGGCCAACCTTCAAATTTAAGACACATAAATCACGAGTCACAACTCGTACAGGTGCCACTCGACCGAGTACACCTGCTACTCGATCGGGAAGCACCCCAAACCGTGGGCAGAAGCTTCTTTTAGGACGCACTCGACCGAGTCAGACCATGACTCGACCGAGTGAGTCCTGTAGCCCCATAACCGAGGGCCTTGACACACCTTTCAAGCCTCGCCTTTTTATCGACATTAGTCATCACGTGTAAAGACTATCACGTGACTCTCCTATTTTCAAAACCATACACATCACGACATGTAGAACGACTTTGACCACCTTTGACGTGATGAGTCGGGACAAGACTACGGGATATGAGATCGGGCTAGCAATGCGCCACAGTCTCATATTTTTGTCCTTCGTTTAGTACACAATATAATGTGTATTTAATCGGGGTTAGTCCATCTACACATTTCGCGGTCTAGCTTACATACGGGTCCGTCCATATCTTTGTATCGCGTTATTTTTATTACTTCTACGTAATGTTGTATTGTGAATTCCGGGTTGTATTTCCGCCCGTGTAACTTGTACGTTTTTATTTTACTTTCGAGCTTTGTTTATTTACTTGCTTTTACGCTTTATAAACGAACCTCGCATGCTAAACCACTTTGACCAAAAATAAGATGCATTAAATGACGTAGTTCACAAACTATTAATATGCTTAGCCCGAAAACGCTGTTTGCATATCATTTAATCGTTTTACTAGCGCGCTCACACGAACACGAACGATGTCTTAGTAGAGGCCGCCATGTGCGGGCGGGGTTGGGTGTCCTTAGTGGGCTTCCCAACACGTACCCTCACCCCTTACTCAGAACCTTTGGTTTCCGGATGCCCGAAACCCTTGGCGCACGAGAGTCATTCTATACACGAAAGCCGGTTTATACGGAATCGGTATTGCAATGCAAAGGGACGAGCCCAATGAACTCTGAAATCGAAGTGGGCTTACTTTGTGTATAGCCCATGACGACATAGAGCGGGCTCGTATGGTTCCGAATAACCACAAAATTCGGTGGCGACTCCATTTTGACTTAAATTTCGAACCCGAGAACAATCTCACCATGAGATTCATTCGCCTACCCAAACCCGCGCGTGGCCGCGTTGGGGTGGACCTACGTCATGTCCACAATTTGGCGACTCCGCTGGGGATACCTGATGTACTACATGGCATCGGGGTTCCTAGGGTGAGACTCGAAGAGAAATCGTTCGAATATTAGTGTGTGCGCATTAGTTTAATGGTTCATGCATAACCCAAATTTTGCCCGGGCCGGTTACTTGTGACCGACGTCCCACTATACCACGGTGCATTCCTACATGGGTGCGCTAAAGACTTCGATGGCGGAACTCACCGGGGTTTTACGGCAGGTCCTAGTTCCAAATCGGCTAGGAAGTCCGTCCCGTTTCGTGAGAATGCGATCGTTGTTGGTATAGACCCTATTCGACCGACCGAGACTTAGTGTAAAGCATACATAAGCATCGTTATAATGCTTGCTTGACTACATGCTGCTTGGTTTCCGTGTCATCTTTTTCAAAACCGTCATTTCAAAAAATGCATCTTTCCAAAAACACCCAAATTTTGAAAAACCCGAAATGCTGTCCGTTTCGGGACCCGTCTTTTCAAAATATCCAATTTTCAAAACTCGGAATGCCGCCGAAATTTAGGATCAACTGATTTGACTCAAAATATCCTTTTTCTCTAGTCGGCATGCTGCCCATTTTAATTCGTGAATTCCCAACACCATCTCGATTTCCTGAATTTTTTTTTTTTCAAAATTCTAATCTTGGTTTTCGGAATTCCGTTTTTTTTTTTTTTTTTCAAAACTCCCGGAAATTCTTCCGCTCATTCAATATTCAAATTTCAAACATCCAACCATCCTAGTAAACCTTCCTTATCATAGGACCTACCGTCTAGCCATGTGTCGGGTCTTTGCATAGTATGTCGAAGGTCTATAGCGTCGAAACTCCGCTGATCTTATATCACGAGTTTCCTCCCTTTCCCGAGTCCGCCTTATCAGTCAAGGCACGACCAACCCGCGTAGGGCATACCCCTACAAAGGAAAGTCCGTCCATACACTCGAGTCAAAAGTCTGGGGAAAAGTCTCACGTGGACCTTCCTTCGAACGGGACTAGGCCCACAAAGCCGAAATCCTAAGGAAGTTATACCACCCATCGAGTCACCCGTCTAGATGTCTTTCTCGAGTCTCTAGTCTTCTTTCCTAGTGTTGCTCGGGATGTACTTTTCCTTTCCTTTTCCGAGATCTGGGTTCAGTTTCTGATTACGCGGTGTTCTTACAGACAGGCCACCGGCAACCAGACACGCTCGAAGGATGGCTACTTTGAATAGTCTGCAAACAGCTTTAGACGCCATGGTCGCGAAGCAGACCGACATCGAGGCCCAACTGACCGAAATGAGGGCTGGCCAAGTGGCCATTGTTGCTCGCCTAGCTACGGTGGAGCAAGGGACCCCTAATGTCGGGACTACTGGGCCCATAACTGAACTGGTCAGCGCAGTGCGCCGGCTAGAAGAACAAGTCCATTTGACTGGGAGTAACAATATCCACCGGGAGAATAGCCGAGAGTACTCCACGGTGAGTGACAAGCTGCCTGCAAACCTGAACCTCACGGGTTTTCCCATGTTCGAGGGAACTGAGGACCCGTTACTACATGTACGGGCCTTCAAGGAATTCATGGCCATCAAGGGAGTGGACTCATCCATGTTCAAAAACCTTTTTGCTGCATCCCTTGAGAAGCACCCACGGGCCTGGTACTATAGGCTAGACCCGAAAAAATACCCTACATGGGATGATGTGGCTACCGAGTTCGCTCGGAACTATGCTGACAACACCGAGATCCAAACCACAATGCGATCTCTGGAGGTCATGGCCCAAGAGCCAAAAGAAGGTTTCACTAAATACCTTCAACGCTGGAGGGCCGAGAGCGTGAAGTTGGTCGATAAGCCCAACGAGAAGACCTTAGTGGAGGCTTTTGTCAAGAACCTCCTCCCTTCCTACCGGGTTCACCTCCGGTACGCAGTCATACCCAATTTCACCACCCTTACTGAAATGGGTATGAGGATCGAAGATGACCTAAGACTAGAAAGCCTCACCAAGGCTACTAGCAAAGGATACCAAGGGGCCTCTTCATCCACCACTAAGCCCCAGGCTGCAACCCGCAGCATTTTTGACGCGGTCAATCTACTAGATGCCCCGTCCAAGAAGAACACCCCACCTCGGGTCTTCACTGATATAGGTACTACCTATACTTATGCCTTACAAAGGCTGTCCTCCAAAGGCCTAATCCAACCGATAGGCCCAACTCCTGAAGTTCCGGTCGAGCGACGCTCCAAGAACTACAATGCTCAGGCCTATTGCCAATACCACCGGGGCAATGGGCACGATACCGAGAAGTGTTGGAAGCTGAAACACTTGATCCAGGACCTGATTGAAAGCGGAAAAATCCCGCTACCCGGAGATAAGCCCAGCAACAAGGAGAACCCTTTTAGCTCCCATGCCATCTTTGCCGGGGAGGTGATCGACTGCTCTCACCTTATCTCCCCCTACATCCCGCAGGTGAACGGGATCTGGTTTGACGACGAAGATGATATCTACCTCGCTAAAGGGGAAACCGTTCCCATCACCCCTGAACAGATTCGAGAGGTCAAAACTCGAGTCCTAGCCAGCAACAACCTTGGTCGTCCCTACTTAGCCACAAGCACTAGGGACACCCCTATCCCGACAACCATCATCGATCCACTCGGGATGGAAGTCGCCCCTGAAGAGCCGACCACCGAAACAGCCGTCGTGAAGCAATTGAAGAGAACCCGAGTTGACCTCACTATATGGCAACTCCTGGTTAGCTCGCAAGAACATCGAGAGGCGCTTACAAAGGCTCTCGATCAAGTCAAGATCGACTCTCTGGCTACCCCCGCTGAAATGGTAGCCACGGTCCTACCCCACCTAAAGGGTAAGACCAAAGTAGGAGGCCCAATGATCACATTTTCCGAAGCCGATCTACCGCCATTCGGGACCTCCCACAACCTGGCCCTTTACATCACGGTGATTTGCCGGGGGAAGTACCTCCCGATGACCCTAGTTGATGACGGGTCGGCCGTGAATGTCCTTCCTCTAAGGACCGCCAAAGCCCTCGGCATTACCGAGGCTGACTATATCCCGACTGCTCAAACCATCCAAGCCTTTGATGGGAGCCCAAAGTCGGTAGCTGGGGCCATAAAACTTACCATCATCACGGGCCCAGTAGAAAAGGAGCTTGAATTCCAGGTGATTGATGTCACCTCCTCATTCAACCTGCTCCTAGGAAGGCCGTGGATTCACGCGGTGAAAGCTGTATCCTCCACCCTCCACCGCAAGATCAAGATGCCTCTACTCGACGGTATTATTACTCTAGAGGCGACCCCAATGACCGTGGCTAGCTGTAACGCCACGGGCCGCACGGACCTCTGGGGGTTCGACTTTGTGGGGATGATTGAGGAAGAGTACCTTTTCAGGCCTTACTTCACCACGAGCATTGACACGATGCTCCAGAACCTAGGGTACCTTCCGGGGGCTACCTCTCGACCCGACCTTCCAACTGGGAAGATCATCGAGGTCCTTAAGGACGAAGACTCTCACTTCGGCCTTGGCTATGCCCTCACTCCGGACAACGTTGTCCAAGCAGGAATTGAAAAGGCCTGCAACATCATGAAGGGTACCTACTTGAGCCCTTATAGCCCACGGTTGTCTGACTACTTTGTCACACCCGTATTCGGGGCTGTCCAGGTTGGACTATACCAACCCAATGCAACGCACCTCGGGACCCACTTGGCCCGGGTTTGCAACTACATCCCAGATGAGGTGTTCACCCTCACCCAGTCCGACGGAGCGGACGATATCGAGCCCGCGCTGGGGCTACTCTTCGGGGAAGACACCGTAGCCCCGACTCCAAAGGAAGACCTGGTCAACCTGATTCTCCGCAGCAACAGGTTTGACCCGACCAAGCTGATCTCGGATGTTGGCTCCGAGACGGGAAAAAGGGCCTGGAGGAAGACTGTCAAGTGGACTGACAGTCAAGGAAGAATCTACAAGCTGGTCGCCGGAGAGGGAGACATGCCTGAGTCTGAGTCCGAGTCTGAGTCGGAGTCTGAGTCTGAGTCTGAGGTCGAGTCTAGAGAAGTCGGTGCTAGAGTCACTCCTGTAACCCCCTCCCTTCTATCATTCCTGCTGCTAGCACCTCGGGGTCTGTCCCGAGTGCTTTACCAATTCCGCCTCTGACCAATGATCAGATGGCTGCTCTCTTTGAGCTGTTTTCTAAATTTTCAATTAATAATAACAACCGTTCTGCTTACGACTTGTCTCTTTTAAATCCTGCTTTCAAAAATGATTTATGCTATGACATTGAGAAATCCGACGAACAGGTACCCTTACCTCCACATCTGATCGAGCAACTAGAGCGAAGGGAATCCCGGAATCCGGTAATTGAAGAGACCATAAACGTGGGAACAACCTTAGAGCCTCAGATACTTAAGATAGGGTCATCCTTAAATCCTGAGGAGAAACAACAGTTCATAAACCTTCTCCAAGAGTTCAAAGATGTCTTCGCGTGGTCATACAAGGACATGCCGGGGATAGACCGAGAAATAGCCGAGCACCACATACCTATCAAAGATGGGTGCAAACCGGTCAAACAAAAGCTTCGTCGAATGAGGCCCGAGTGGTCTCTCAAAGTAAAGGAAGAAGTCGACAAACAATTCAAAGCCGGCTTCATACAAGTGTCCGAATATCCGGACTGGGTTGCAAACATCGTGCCGGTTCCTAAAAAGGACGGTAAGGTGCGGGTATGCGTAGATTTTCGGGATCTTAACAAGGCAAGCCCGAAGGATGATTTTCCGTTACCACACATCGACATACTGGTGGACAACACGGCCGATCATGCCCTTCTGTCATTCATGGACGGGTATGCCGGGTATAATCAAATCAAGATGGCGGAAGAAGACATGAGTAAGACTACCTTCACTACACCTTGGGGTACTTACTGCTACACCGTCATGCCATTTGGTCTCATTAATGCCGGGGCCACATACCAAAGGACCGCTACCACTTTACTACACGACATGATGCATAAAGAGGTAGAGGTCTATGTAGACGACATGATCGTCAAATCCAAAGAACGAGGCGGTCACATCACCGCTCTAAGAAAATTCTTCACCCGACTGCGCAAATACAACATGAGGCTAAACCCTCAGAAATGCAGTTTTGGGGTAACGTCAGGCAAATTACTGGGTCATATCGTTAGCCAACGAGGTATCGAAGTCGACCCAGCTAAAATCAAAGCCATTACCGAGATGCAAGCTCCTAAAACCGAAAAAGAAATAAGGGGATTTCTCGGGAAAGTCCAGTACATTAGTCGATTCATTTCCAAGCTAACCATGGTGTGTGAACCAATTTTCAAGAAACTGAAAATAGGGGAACGAGTACTATGGGATGACAAATGCCAAGCTGCTTTCGACAAAATCAAGGAAATTCTGTCTGCTCCGCCAGTTTTGATGCCACCTCAACCCGGTTTGCCTCTGTCGTTATACCTAACAACGACCGAGACAGCCATGGGGGCTATGCTGGCTCAGACAGTCGACTCCGAAGAGCGAGCCATCTATTACATTAGTAAGAAGTTTTTAGAGTATGAGTGCAAATATACCATGCTCGAAAAGACGTGCTTGGCTCTAGTCTGGGCCACTAAGAAGCTCCGACATTATATGCTCAGCTACAAGGTCCATGTTCTACCCAAGATGAATCCGATCAAATACCTCTTCGAAAAGCCCATCCTCAACGGCCGGATTTCAAGATGGACTCTAATGTTGGCAGAGTTCGACCTAAAATTTGTACCTTTAAAAGCTATTAAGGGGCGAATAGTAGCTGAATTCCTCGCCGACAGCCCGGTAACCGAGGAAGGACACACCGACACCTGGTCCTTCCCAGACGAAGATATTTTCCATACCGATGCCGAAACATGGGATTTATACTTCGACGGAGCATCTAATTTTCGAGGGTTCGGAGTCGGGGTCCTCCTAATTTCACCAAGAGGAGAGCATACTCCCGTCTCCATCAAACTGGACTTTGACGTCACTAACAATGCAGCAGAATACGAAGCATGCATTTATGGGCTACAAGCCGCCGCCAACCTAGGGATCACAAATCTCCGGGTACATGGTGACTCATCCTTGGTCATTAACCAAGCACTTCAAAAATGGAAGACTCGGAATGCTAATCTCGTGGCCTACCAGGCACGAGTAAGGGATCTCGAGAAACAATTCCAAAAGGTAGAATACATATACCTGCCTCGGGAAGAAAATCAGTTTGCAGATGCACTCTCAAAATTAGCATCTTTACTGAACATTCCCGACCATGTGACCAGTATGCCAATTTGCGTCGAAAGACGGTCCGAGCCGGCATACGTCTATGACATTGAAGACGTCGAGATAACCGATCCCGAACCATGGTACCAAGCCGTGTTAACATACCTGACCAACGGAGAGTATCCCCCCGGGACGGAAAACCGAGCCATGAAAGCCTTACGGAGGCTAGTCACCCAGTTCATCCGTACTGATGACGGGCAACTGTACAAAAAGACGGCACAAGGGGCTCTTCTCCTTTGTGTTGACAAATATAAGGCCGAGAAGGTAATGGCCGAAGTACATGGTGGCGAAAACGGTCCACACATGAATGCTCACATGCTGGTCCGAAAAATCATGAGGCTCGGGTATTACTGGAACACCATGGAGGCCGACTGCCAGTTATATGTCAAACATTGCCATAACTGTCAAATCTTTGGCAATGTGCAACATATGCCGCCATCTCTGCTCTATACCATGACGTCACCTTGGCCATTCTCAACCTGGGGTATCGACATAATCGGGAAAGTAAATCCCTCCGGTACTGGTGGACATTGCTTCATTTTGGTGGCTATCGACTATTTCACCAAATGGGTCGAAGCTGGATCATATCGCATCCTCAATGCTAAGCATGTTGCCAAATTTATCCAGAACAAGATAATATGCCGGTATGGAATCCCGCATGAATTTATCAGTGATCATGGAACTCATTTCCAAGCTGAGACCGCGGCCCTGCTGGCCAAATATAAAATTCAAAGGCACACATCCTCGCCCTACCGTCCCCAAACCAATGGAGCAGTAGAGGCAGCCAATAAAACGATTGTCACCATACTCAAAAAGATGGCTGATAATTATCGGGACTGGCCCGACAAAATACCTTTTGCCCTATGGGGGTACCGGACGTCAATTCGCACCGCAACCGGAGCAACACCATACTACCTAACCTATGGGATGGAGGCAGTCCAACCAGTGGAGCTAGAGGTACCGTCCCTCAGAATCCTACTAGAAAGTCAAGTACCCGAAGATGACTGGGTTCGAGCACGGTACGATTCGTTGGTTCTACTAGACGAACGACGGTCCCGCGCTCTCAATAACATCCAAATTTACCAAAAAAGGATCCAACGGGCCTTCAACAAGCGAGTAAGGCCCAGGAACATTAAAGAAGGGGATCTAGTCCTTAAGTCTGTTCGAGCTTTACTACCAGTGGACCCAAGGGGAAAATTCAAACCCAACTGGGCTGGGCCATATCTGGTGAAGAAAATCCTATCAGGGGGAGCAGTAATGCTGACGGACCTGGACGGGAATGAGTTTGTCAACCCAACCAACCTGGACCAGCTGAAGCGTTACTACCCTTAGCCATTTCTCAATGTCATTAGCAATTTTTATCAAAATCATTTATTTTACAAAAAAGCAAGTCAATGAGCTAGAATTATTTATTCTACTGTCGCAAAACATCTTGAACCAATAGTCTTGGTGTAATTCGAGATTGCAAGTTCCTAAGCCTGAACTACGTTTGGTTTGATTCTGCAAATTGCGGATACGTAGGCAGCCCCTCAAAAGGGCACAACCAATGCAATCGAGAAAAGACAGGAACGGTTTTAATAATAAACTTCCTTTTATTTATCACAAAAAAAAAATCCCAAAAAGCCTGGGAAAATTACAAGTGCAGGAATTCAAAAAAGAAAACTACAAAAAAAAAGCACACGACAAAAAATAATAATAATAATATTTAAATAATAAAAACTAAGGACTCGGTATCTAGGGCATCTTGCCCTTCCCCTTGTCCTTGGCCTCCTTGGCCGTCCACTGACGACGACGCGGAGGAGAGCGTTCCCGAATCACCACAGGAACCTCTTTAGCTCGGACTCGCTTCTTGGAACTTGAGTCCTCATCCACCTCGATTGGCCCAAGTCGGGCCCTTACGGGCTCGGGGAGCCGGTCACGCGGACCTAGTCGGTCCCGGGCCGCCAGCCTTGGCCCAAGTCGCCGCTCCAAGTCAGTCTGGGGGCTTTGCCGCCCCCGCGTGCCACTAGCACCGGCATCTTTAGCTCGAGTCTTAGTATGTGACTTAAGACCCGACTCTAATCGGACTAAGGTAGCAGGGGTCTCTCCCTCATCGTAGAATCCCCTATTGTCCTTTACCGTCTCCCGACGGACCAGTTCGAAGGCCTCATCGACCTTCAGAGCTTTGCGAGCCTCCTCGGACTCCTCAGAAGTCCATTTCTCGTAGGCTCGAGAAACCCAAGCAGATTGGCAAGGGTTGGGAATAGTCCATGTAGGACGGGTGAACCACCTCTGCAACCAAGTGTCGCACATAGCATCCGTCAGTTGGAGCGGGACGCTAATGATGGCTTCAGTCTCAGGAATGCGCTGAGACGAACCGAACTGCCTCAGAATGCGGTCCGGGTAGATGTGAACTGTCCAGTCAAGGGACAGGATCACGAGATAACGAGCTTGGTCCCTCTTGGCCAATCCCGTCAGCTTGGAAAGGAACCACCAAGCAACCGTCCACCTAATCAACGGGCCACCATGGAACACCAATTCCTCATCCCAGTAAGCTCGATTTATATGGTGATTCGAACTTATCTTGCGCCCCCTGGAACTGAGTTGGTTGTTACGGTAGTTTGGAACGCTCGGAGGAGGCTCTATGATCGACAAGCTCTCCGACAACCAAACCTGCAAACGTGTACACGCAACTCATGAGTAACGGAATGGTTCGCTACAGCCCACTCGATCGAGTACACCCTCTGACTCGATCGAGTGAGGCTCTCTAAGACAACCAGAAGCTCGTCAGGAATGACACTCGGTCGAGTACACCATCTGACTCGATCGAGTGAGGCTCTCTAAGACAACCAGAAGCTCGTCAGGAATGACACTCGGTCGAGTACACCATCTGACTCGATCGAGTAAGACTCGCTAAGACAAACAGAAGACTATCAGGTATGACACTCGATCGAGTACACCCTCGGACTCGATCGAGTAAGCCCTTCACAGGCCAACAGAAGCACTTCACAGACGCCACTCGATCGAGTGGTAGGTCCACTCGATCGAGTGACTTACGGACTTCAAGAAACCGCGAAACAAAAAAAATCGCGCAAACCAAAATTGAAAAATCGAAAGACGTTTACCTGCAGAATAAGGATACTCCCCGTCAGTTGCCGGGTCGGGTCAAGTCGCCTAGCATCCAGACCCATGATGAGTTCTCCCGTGACTAGCCAAGCAGGGCTGTGACCAGTCTCCATCTGGTCAACCACTCCGATCAGTCTAATCTGGCCCACGCACGAGTCAGCATCCATCAACCACTCGAAGACGTAGCGGTGCAGCATGCAAAACGCGAAGGCCCTACGCCGGTGAGAAGGCGTAGCCCTTACATCCTGGCTATTCATGAACTTGTCAGCCAAGTCGAAAAGGGAGACAGTATCTCCCCGCACCATTCGATCTGTCTCAGCATGAGACAGACCCAAGAAATCCCTCAGTCTCCTCCTCGGGTCCGGGTAGAACGGAGGAATGGCAGGGCGAGCAACAGGGCTCCAACCGCCAATGGCTGCGATCTCCTCGGGAAGAGGGCATATCTCTCCCCGCGGGAACGCGAAGACGTGATGGGTAGTGTCCCAAAGCGCCAAACAAGCGTCCAGAAAATGCACATCAGGCACCAGACGCCTAAGAGGAAATAGGCTGGTAATCCCCATTTGGGTCAGCTGAATCCTGTCGTCATCCCGAAAGTGTTGGGACCAGGCAAAAAGCATTGAAGTGAGATGCTCGATACCCATGGCAGGAACTTGATTTCTTAAAAGATTGAGAGATTTTTTTAGAGAAGAGAAGGGTTTTGATTTGAGGTGCAGAAAGCTGAAGCAGGAAACCTGTATTTATAATATGGAAGCCTGGCAATAACCTGACTAACCCTGCCTCCTCAGCAAATTGGGCCCCAACATGCGCAGACCTGACTTCAACCCAGAATAGGAATCTAGTTATCCTGAGTTTTCCTAAATACTTTCCAAAAATTCCTTAAGTTCGAAAAAATCGCTTTTTCGAAAATTCCAACTTTTTTTCAAAATCCAGTACATTTTCCCCAGCACGAGTCGGTGTTTTGCCTATGTGTTACATGCAATTTATCATGTGTCAGCATACAGGTACACCTCAAGACTTCAGAAGCAAGTCCCCACGAAACTACTTAAATTCCCCAACGGAGTCAACTTTCCCCGGTATGCTACATCCAAGACGCGATGTGTCGGCATACGGGTACACCTACGCCCCAAAAGGTAAGTTTTACTCCCCACGGAGCATCATCATCAGGTCAGGCACGACTCAAGGCTTCAAAAGCAAGCCCGTACAACTCACATATTTCCCCAGCGGAACGCCCGAGACGGCATTTTCCCCGAAATGGTACAGGATGGGCCCACATATAGGCACGCCTAGGACTTATGCAACAAGTCTGACTCCCCGCGGAGCTATCATCGGCAGGACAGGTATGACCCTCTGCTTATGGCTGGCGAGCCCTTCACGCTAGTCTACTGGACTATAAACGACCCGACCGGAAGGCTGCCAGGTCGTAATCTGCGATTGGCCTGGTAGCTACTCTGACTTTCGCCTTGTCCAAGCCTCAGTCAGAGTGGGGGCTCTGTAGACACCCGCATTTTGCCTGCTAGTGTCTATAGCAGTTCCCGACAAACACCCGATGATGATAGGACGCAAACGTGACTTAGTATACTCGGATTTGGGCCCGAAATCAATAATATCTGACATGGACTTTTAGCGGAGTAATAATCTCACAAAACAGACATCAAATTCAGGCCCAGTGGGTCGTTCCGAGCAAAATGAGACAAATTTGGGCCAGAACCGGCACCAAAAATAATTCCCGTCTTTTAGCAACCAGGTCAAAACCCGGTCAAGACAAACCCGACACAAAGAGCGACCGGGTGCGTTCCCGAAACATGCACCAGGTTCACAAATCTATCCAAATCGCTCACGAATCAGCCAAATTTAGCCAAATCAATCATAATCAATTAAGCATAAATCAAGGGCAATCACGCCCAAAATAGCCCGGCCTAATTGATCCACTCGGTCGAGTGGATTGGCCACTCGGTCGAGTGGAGCGTCAAAAACCGGACCAGATTCATTCCTGAAGGCACTCGACCGAGTGCACTAGGGCACTCGATCGAGTGACCCTAGGACGGGGGTGAAGCCTATAAATACCCCTTCAAACCCATTGCATTCGGGGAGAAAAAAAAAACAAATGCAAAATTACCCTAAGCTTCTACCCTAATCTATCTATACTCTCCACACTACAAGCCTTAGCAACCCTAAGCCCTATACACAAAAGACCGAGTCCCTTGTCCCTCGATAAACCGACAACACACACACACACCATAACTTACATACATCCTCGATACTCCATAGTCCCGTCACTATTTGCGAGCCCATTTCCGAGGTCCTTACTAAGCATGTATGTTGAGGGTGTCCCAAACCCCGTTTCTATCTTTGTTATTTACGCTTATGTTTTTGTATCGTTTATTTTGTACTTTTACTAGTATCGTAATCCTAACACTCTAACATCTAACACTATAACATTTTACTTTTTCTTGCATACTAACTTTTACATTTTCGTTGCTAACATTATAATCATACCGCGTATATATATATATAGTATTACCAAATTCTTCGGTTTCGGATGCGTTTGACTACAATTGTCGCCTAAAGTCCGTCTAATCCCTTTACGAGCAACGACGGAGGTGGAGCCCTTTCGAGGAGCCCCGCCCCAATGTACTCAAGGGCGTGACGTGATCGCGACTAATCGTAGTTGAACGTATTCAATCCCATTTTAATTAGTGCGGAACCCGTTGACACGAAAACCGACATCACATAACCCGAAAGGGTTAGTTTCGATGTCGTGACGTAGAGGGAAGCATTTCGTTACTAATTCAAATTTTCTAACACAAACACTTCATAAAATCCCGACGACGGTATTATGATCGTATATGTACACGATTGTAGTACCGGAGGTCGAGTTAAATTCGAATCAAACGATATTTGTATTTAACTCGACCGACCGTCGTTTTCAACCCCAAAAATGAAACGAGTTAACACTCGTACAGGGACTACTCGACCGAGTGCATAGGCCACTCGATCGAGTAGTGTCCACAAAACCGGGCAGACTACTTCCCAAGGGTACACTCGACCGAGTCAGGCCATGACTCGACCGAGTGGATCCTGTAGCCCAGAAAACCGAGAGCTTGGATGCAACATTTAAGCCTCGTCTCTTTTTTTTTTTACGACTCTTAGTCGACACGTGTAAAGCCAATCACGTGAACTCATTTTCTAAAACTCACGTTTATCGTGGCAAACCGAATTAAATCTAAATTCGTCAATATTTTGATTCAATTCGGCCAACCTTCAAATTTAAGACACATAAATCACGAGTCACAACTCGTACAGGTGCCACTCGACCGAGTACACCTGCTACTCGATCGGGTAGCACCCCAAACCGTGGGCAGAAGCTTCTTTTAGGACGCACTCGACCGAGTCAGACCATGACTCGACCGAGTGAGTCCTGTAGCCCCATAACCGAGGGCCTTGACACACCTTTCAAGCCTCGCCTTTTTATCGACATTAGTCATCACGTGTAAAGACTATCACGTGACTCTCCTATTTTCAAAACCATACACATCACGACATGTAGAACGACTTTGACCACCTTTGACGTGATGAGTCGGGACAAGACTACGGGATATGAGATCGGGCTAGCAATGCGCCACAGTCTCATATTTCCGTCCTTCGTTTAGTACACAATATAATGTGTATTTAATCGGGGTTAGTCCATCTACACATTTCGCGGTCTAGCTTACATACGGGTCCGTCCATATCTTTGTATCGCGTTATTTTTATTACTTCTATGTAATGTTGTATTGTGAATTCCGGGTTGTATTTCCGCCCGTGTAACTTGTACGTTTTTATTTTACTTTCGAGCTTTGTTTATTTACTTGCTTTTACGCTTTATAAACGAACCTCGCATGCTAAACCACTTTGACCAAAAATAAGATGCATTAAATGACGTAGTTCACAAACTATTAATATGCTTAGCCCGAAAACGCTGTTTGCATATCATTTAATCGTTTTACTAGCGCGCTCACACGAACACGAACGATGTCTTAGTAGAGGCCGCCATGTGCGGGCGGGGTTGGGTGTCCTTAGTGGGCTTCCCAACACGTACCCTCACCCCTTACTCAGAATCTTTGGTTTCCGGATGCCCGAAACCCTTGGCGCACGAGAGTCATTCTATACACGAAAGCCGGTTTATACGGAATCGGTATTGCAATGCAAAGGGACGAGCCCAATGAACTCTGAAATCGAAGTGGGCTTACTTTGTGTATAGCCCATGACGACATAGAGCGGGCTCGTATGGTTCCGAATAACCACAAAATTCGGTGGCGACTCCATTTTGACTTAAATTTCGAACCCGAGAACAATCTCACCATGAGATTCATTCGCCTACCCAAACCCGCGCGTGGCCGCGTCGGGGTGGACCTACGTCATGTCCACAGTTTTCCTCTCCGTCTTCTTTTCTTTTTCTTCCTCGTTCCGTACTGCTGTTGTATTTTGTTGTTTATTGTTGCTGCCCGTGTCTCCTCTTTTTCCGCTGCTATTGCTCCCGCTGCTGCTGTACTGGATGTTATGTCCTTCGTGTCTTTCTTTTCTTCTTCTTTGATCTGTTTTATACTTCTGTCTTGTCATTCTGCTTCGGTCCTTGTCGATTCGGATCTGTTTTGCTGTTATCACCTGTCATCATCTCTGTCGTTCGACTGCTGCTGTACGTTGCTATTACTGCTGCGTTTTCTTGTCGTTGATCATCCTTTAAGGTCGATGTTGCTGCTGTATTTCTTCATTCTGGTTCTTCTTTTTCGGTTTCGGTTTCTTCAGTTGTGCTGCTACTTCTAGTTGTCGGCCTGGTTCCTCGTCCTTCTTTCTCATCGGTTTGTTTTGTTGGTTTTCTGTTTTCCTTGTCGTTCATCCATCATTCCGTCCTCGTTCTTTTGTCTTGCTCTTCGCTGATGCTATTACTTTTTGAGTCCAGTCTGGTCGTTCTCATTCTTCTTAACTTGTCCATAAATCCTTCCCCGATCTTGCTCCTAATCTTTCCGTTCGTCTTGGTTTTAGCTTTCCTCGTTTGGGTTATCAAGTTTACTTGGATCCAACCTTGCCTCACTAACTTGTTTTGTCGACTCGATTTTCTCGGTGGAGCATCCGTAGAGGACGACTAAAGATTCTACAACTCGGAGCTTAAGGCGTATTATTAAAGATTTGGAACCGGACTTTACAAGAAGGAGACGTATAGCTGAGGGTTAGCAAGGTAACTTTAGGACGTTACTCGATTTTATATCGTATGTTTGAGTAGTAGTATGTAGTAAATATTTTAACTTCGGTTTTCTATTTTAGCTATATATTAATGCTAACTATATTAATTTTAAATCGTATGCCTTTCTATATTTTTATAACTTTCGATATCATTTTATAAATCGTTAATGATTTAATTATTTACGATCGTTATAATATTTTGTTGGTTATCGTGACACTAGTAACTAAATAATATTGATTTCAAATTTTCGTCATGTTTCGTTAATTTATAATTTTACTTAAAAGTCATATTTTTATATTTTAATCAAAATTTGTATATTTGTTAATAAATTAATTTTCGTTTTACGATTTATTCTAATAAATGAGAAAATAGTCGATTTAGTTTTAAATATGTTTTAGTCGAGACTATTTTCACTAATAATTTCCTATTTGTTTCTGATTGACTATTTTCATTAAAATTTGTATTATTTATAAATCAAAGCTATTTCTTAAAGATCATTTGAAACCTTTATAAAATTCATTTCATTTATAAAACTCGTTGACTCAATTAATTTTGGTGTCGTTTTTCTTAAAATATCTCTTTTCTAAGTTTTATTGTTTTAACTCGATTTCCTAAATTATTTATAAGATACTATATAATGACTTATTATATTTTATCTATATTTTGAGTAACGAATTTAGAAATATAATAAAGTTACGATAACGATGATAATAATAAAATGTTAATTTTGTTAGAAATGCTATTTTTAATACATTTCACCTATTTTAATAAATTACGTATTTTCTATAACATAATTTCTATTTTAAGTAAGTTTCTAAAATTAGTAAGTTTCTATTTATAGAAAGTTTCCCTTTTAATATAAAATGGTTATTCCTTTTATCCATATCATTTATATTGATTATATTTACTTTTGAATATCGATAATGGCTGTTTTGGAGTTATGGAATGAGGACAAGTGTATGGGTAGAGTAATACAGTCTAGGGTATACGTTTTGACATCAACTATAAAGCTGGTGTGTCTATGTTGAGACGCATTGGTCGTTGAACTGAGCATGGTTTGTGTTCAGGAGTGTGTATATTTTGACCTTAAACTTAGATATCGCATCGTGTAAGTCGCCGTCGGGTTGAACTGGATTACGGTTGGTGTCCAGGAGGGGTGTACATTACTTAAGCCAGGACCTCGCTGCACGCAGTCCTGTTATAGTTGAGTTGCCTAGTTAGAGACCGAAGTCTAATTTGTTTTGACTAAGTTCTCGAAGCTAGTTTGAGTATTATCCTAGTGAAAGTCTATTCCGTTGCACTGATTGATTTCCATAACGCCATTTTTGAATATTATTATCGATTGATATTGACTTGCAGGTTTGCAAATGCTTTAAGTTTCGCTGAAAACTTATTTTTATTATATCGTTTTGATGTTTTTCTCATTTTAATTATTTTGATATAGTAATACTATTATTTTTCCATATGATATAATATGGCTGGGAGAACGTCCGAGTTACTCCCCACTGACGTGGCTGTTATGTTTATAACATGACAGGTATTTGCTGCTGGGTTTTGGGTGTGAGCTAGCGAGTAGCGTGGATCCTACTCTTTCTTCATTTACAATAATTTATGGATTCGTACAACCCGTTTGGTGAATTTTCTCTTTAGCCCTTTTGTAAAAAGAGGCCTTTGTATTGACTTACCATTTCTTTTAATAAGATATAGTTTGTCAGTGTGTTTTAATCCCACTCTACAGTGTTTCCGCCACTGTATTGCGTTAGAATTTCTAGGGGATTACAACGACGACATATTCAACTACACTCAAACTCCATTTTCGAAAAAGATATCATCTTTTCAAAATCACCTTCTAACGCCGTCACTCCGGCTGAAATCAAATTCATTTTCAAAAATACCCCTTAGCACCGTCACCCTGGCTAAATTCACACTTATCGTTTTCAAAACCATCTTTAGCGTCATCACTTTGGCCCAAATAAAACTCGTTATTTTCAAAAAATGATGACATACCGTTACTATTACCAAACTCCCAACCAATGGGATCGAGGTACCTCATACAATTACATTTTGCTTTCATAACATTTCCGCACATACCGTTACTATTGCCAAATTCCCGACCAATGGGATCAAGGCATCTAAACACGGTTACATTTTGTTGTCAAAACATTTTTTTTGCACATACCGTTAACATTACCAAAATTTCAATTAATGAAATCAAGGAATCTAACACGGCTATACTCATGAAACGTTTTACACATACCGTCACCATCGTCGAAATTCCAATCAAAGGGATGGACGAACATGGTAGCACGTTTTCAAAGTTTTCTAAAAACACTATCACCCTCTAAATTCCGTAACAAGAAGTTGGTCACATTTTCAAAAGCACCGCCACAAACACCACGTTTTCAAAGTTTTGTAAAAAAACTATCACCATCTAAATTCCTGACTAAAAGGAATCTCGATGATAACGCGACATCACAATTTTCAAAATCAGTTCTTCTACAAACCGCGCTTTTACAAAATCACGAATTCAAACTTTTGCTATCGTCAAAACCTTGACGCCCATGTAGCAACACTTCCCGACATGCCATCAAGGATGTCCCTAGACCATCATAATGTTGATTTTAAACTCGTCCTCTTTCAAAAAAAAACTTGTTTTCCGAAACCGTCCATTTTCGAAAACGTCAAAACTCTTTGATTCCGAGCCGGGATCGCGATAAACTCCTTGCGTCGTACAACTGTGTGATTAACTGTTTGTGCTAGTCATAAAAGGTCACCTCCGTTCGAGATCTTACATTTTGGGTCATCTCGTCTCGAGAGTCCTCTTTAAATCTTACCCCGAGATTCGTGTCAAATCGTCTCGTTCTAAGAGATCCAAGTCTATTAGGCGTTTTGCCGAATACACCAAGTGTCTAAAGCACCTGAGTCCTTAATCCGATGACCGCAAACACGCGCGAATCAAGGGTCTCATTTCCGTGTCGCTCGCTTCTGAGCATCCCTCAAGTCTCTTACGTCATCCGGTGGATCCGTTCTGATCTTTTGATCCTTTCCCGCAGAATCACTCCCCAACATGTCAGTAGATTCAAACGCCATCAAAAGCATCCGCAATGATGTCAATACCCTAACCGAATTAGTTCGCAATGTCCATGCTTCGGTAACCCGTTTGACCTCCTTCGTTCCCCACATCGATAGTCGCCTCGATTTCCTAAAGAGTTGAGACACGAAGAGGGAGGCAAATGCAAATTCGGTCGATTATAACACCTGGGGGTTTACTCCTAGAAGGTCGTCCAAATTCTCCGCACCTTCCTAAAATTAACATAGGGAAAACCTCAAAACGTTATAAAGTCATATCCAACAAAGTAGAGACGTCACTAAAGAAGTTCACCCCAATTGACTCATCCTACACCGAAACTCTCAAACATTTGATCAATCAAGGACTACTCTTGCCCGTGGGTCCAACTTCGGACGCACCAATCGATAAATGACTCCAAAAATGGAATCCTAATGCCTATTGCATATATCACCAAGGTAACAGACACAATACCAAAGCGTTCTTTGCACTAAAGCACGCGATCCAAAACATGATCGAGGAAGGAACATTCCCTCCCTCAAAACGACAAAAGGCAAATTTCACCTTTAGGAACACTGAGGGAGAGATAGTGACATCAGTGGTTGTCACGAATTATTTCAAACCCTTTGACAGTCCATCAATGGAAACAAGTCCAGAATACCCATCACGGGTCACATCTCCATAATATTTCGTAAGGATCTAAGCCTAAGAAGAAGGCTTCGAGCCTAGGTCAATGTCATAGTAAGCTAAAGTCATAGTATTTTTATTTTCCTTCTAGCGTCATTGTTATGTTGAGTCAGAGGTACAGGGGCCTGTCCCAGCCTCCTCAAAGAAGTCATGTCCCAGACACGTTGTCTTTGTAATGTTATCAATAAAAAAAGGAATAAGCATTTCTTTTCTTTACTATACGCCTCGAGAATCACTTGATTTAAAACATACACTTCTCGCTTACAACTCAATACTATGCCATTTATCGATAACAATCAAACAAACCTCAAAACAATGAGGAACTACAGGAACCGAGATCCCGTGTTCTCTTTTACATATTCCATGTCTGGTTTAGAAAGCCACATAATTATCCCTTAGAACGAGCATTACTGAATCCTACGACGAATCTAGATAGTCTCTTAGCTTGTGATCAAAGACGGAAGGCAAACCTATTTACCACAATAAACACCCTTCAAATAAAGACCGACCAATTCCTACCATAGGTGCTAGTCTGAAGAAAAAAAGGATCTAAAATGGCCAAACGAAGTCAAAAGAAAGAAAAAAAACATGGCGAAGCTAAACTGGACCAATTCAATGATCAAGACCAAACTCAATGGTCAAAATCAAATCACAATCATCCAATTCGATTTCAAATACAAGTCCGAACAAAGAGTAAAAATGAATAGTCCAATCAGCTAGCACCAAATATTAGCCTCCCTACATTACAACCCTTAAGACCATCCCGAGAAACTTGTTAGGTGACAGTCCGGAATTCTGAGGATTCAAACTCAATAGAATAATCCCAACCATTAGAGCTAGACATGGAAATCAGATCCCATGTAATTTATATCCCGCCCGATTGAAGTTTGAGTAATTTTTACTCGGCTTCCCCTTTCTTACCACAGTACGAAACCGTAACCTCATAGCCTTAACTCCACAAAAAACCTCACATCCTTAACTCCACAAAAATCAGCTCCAGATTTTGATCCATCAAAACCACTTACAACCTAGCTTCACATTCCAAAACCATCCAAACCAGTCACCCTGACCTAAACGCGGTATCTTGGTAATTGTCACTTTCAAACAGTCACACCTGGTCACTTCACCTTAGTTCTTTAACTTGGATGAAAACCCATGCAATACACTCTAAAAATCTCACATTGATAATTGGCATAACGAGCTGAGTAAAATCACTCACATTTTACGAACTACAAACATGGTTTGATTCTGTTTAAACACGGATACGTAGGCAACCCCCCAAGAGTACAACCAAAACTAACAAAATTGATTACTCGATTCATATGCAAATCGGAACCATCACACGCTCCGATCATTGAGTGATTTCAATGACGAAGTACACTAAAAAAACGATGAGCCGAGGACGGGGTGAAAACCCGAAAGGGCGCTCTGGGCGGAATGAAGAAGCGAGTTGCGAGCCTTCGTACAAAAAATCACGACCCGAGGACGGAGTGAAAACCCGAAAGGGCGCTTCGGGCAAAATGAAAAATCGAGTTGTGAGCCACCACAAAAAACAATTAATAATACGAAAATAAAATAATAATAATAATAATAATAATAATAATAATAATAATAATAATAATAATAATAATAATAATAATAATAATAATAATAATAATAATAATAATAATAATAATAATAATAATAATAATAATAATAATAATAATAATAATAATAATAATAATAATAATAATAATAATAATAATAATAATAATAATAATAATAATAATAATAATAATAATAATAATAATAATAATAATAATAATAATAATAATAATAATAATGGTGGATGGGCACGACAACCACCTACGCCCGGCGGATTTACTTCTTTATTCCTGGGATAGGGGGCGTGATGTGTGTGTCGATCTGACAGGGTCGTCCCCTTTGACCCAGTCTGCGATGGCTGATTTCCTACCTGGCCGCGTGGTCGTTGATGCTGCTCAACGTAAGCGCGCCAAGTATGGAGATTTGTGCACCAAGATTGGGTACGGGTTCCTGCCTTTCTCCTTCTCGTCTTTGGGGGAGCTTGATACAGAGGTTGTTGCGTTGCTCAAGCGGATTCAGAAATTTTCTATCGCTCAGGAAGTGGGAGCTCGCGCAGCTGCTTTCAGTTTCACTAGACTTAGTTTCGCTATTGCTAAGGGAGTGGGTGCCCAGATAGTATCTCGGCTACCTACTAACTTCTTGTAATTTGTTTCGTTATTAATACAAGTTCCGGTTTTTATAAATAAAAAATAATAATAATAATAATAATAATAATAATAAAAGTGCTTGTCATTAATGCAAAATTAATTAAATCAAGCCTTTGTCGAGGCCCTATACATTGAGCATCTTTCACCCGGCTACTTCGGAAACATGACAACTTGACAAGCGAAACCTCACAAAAAATAAGTACTAATACGCCACATAATATCAATTAATACAACATAGTACTAAATGGTTGGGCTCTACCGGTCCAACTTTCCCTTTCCCTTACCATTCGGGCGTGCTTCTCCGGGTCTCTTACAATGGACCCTCCGCTCACAAGCCTCCACCCTCTTTGCCCGAGGCGAGCCCAGCCAGTCCCATTTCCTCTTCTCACTCACATTTTCAATATGAGTCTTGTCAGTCTTGTCCCGTTTAGATGAATTGACAGCACTAGGATCGGTAACACTGCCTTTGGTCGAGTTCTTAGTGATGTTAATGATAAGTGTGGTTTGTAGTGCCTAGTTTGTTGTATTTTGGTCCCATTTTCCTTGCAGAATCGCTCCTTGGGAGCGGTTCATGGGCTACTTATGCTTCCTCTAGTTCGTTTCAGGTTCCCGAAACCCTTCATGAAGAATTGGAACGATTCCGACTTGTTTCATACACTTTTTGGAGCCAACGAAGTGAAGGAACGATCACTCGATCCCTTGGATTCGATCCCGAGACCTTGGAACCCGATCCCGAGCCCCTTAGACTCGATCCCGAGCCCCGAGAATCGGTGAGAAGCCCATGAGAAGCAAGGAGGAACCTTAAAGATCATATTGGAGGCCTACAAGACCCATCCCCGACGGAAAGGAACTCATCCCGTCCGGGATGAGGTGCGCAAATTGCGATGGTTCTATTTTGGACCTGTCCCGATCGGAATCAGACCGTCCCGGACGGGACCATCTCGTCCCGGACGGGACCATCTCGTCCCGGACGGAACCATCTCGTCCCGGACGGGATGGCTCAGCTGTAGCCGCGTGACTTTTGTCTTCCTCTTTCATTCTTGTAACCCTATAAATACTCCTCCCTTGTATTGTTGAAGCATCATACCTTACCCTAGATTATTTTAGACCTCTCTTAAGCATTCAAAACCCTAATTAGCCTCTCATCATCTCTAGTTAATCTTTAGTTAATCTTAGCTTAATCAAGTAATTAGTCTTGTATTAAGGAGATTCTTGAAGATTATTCCAAGCTTGACAACCTTGGAGTTTTATTTGGGTTTCTTATTAATTCAAGTTCTCATCTTGTTCATCCTATTGTAGTGGGTATAATTTCTTTTCTTTTAATCTTTGTTTTATCATCAAGTTTAATCTTTACTTATTGCTTATTGTTATTGTTTGTTCTTAATGGATGTTTTGATTAGTATGATTGTTTCTCTTGTTAGTCTTAGTTTTGACTTCATTATGAGTGAGTAGATTCCTTGTGAGGTTAGTAGGGGGATTAAGTGTGGATTATGGGTGACTAGGGCTTGATTGTGGGTAAAGGTGATTCATTTGTTGCTAGTCACTTATTGGGCACACTATGTGTTTGTTGTATTGCTTGTATGTGTAGTAGTGGCCAATGCTTCTCATGCTTGTTCTCTCCTTCTCATTGTGTATTCAATTTGTGGTTGAATGTTTGTGTTTTGAGTAGCATCTTGCATGAGTGTTCGAGTCTAGTCTTAGACACGAGAGTGCGGACTTTGGCTTTGGCGCGAGAGCGCAAACCGACCTTAGTGACTAAGTGGCACCTACACCCTTGATTACCCAATCATCCTACTATGCTTATGAACCCGACCTAACCCTACTCGCACTTTTCCATATTTGAATTCTCTATCTCTTTAGTCGATCATCTTCTCTAGTTTATTTGCTTAGTTAATCTTTAGTTGTTCATTAGTTTTTGTTATAGCTTATTCATTGTTAGTCTTGTTCATACCTCTTCTCCCATCATAATTTGTCAATTATCATTTCTTTGCGTTTGTTTGTGACTTAACCTTGTTTGTGAGTAGACCATAGTCTAGACATTACATTACCGTCTCCGTGGACACGAACCGACTTACCCTAGCTACCGTTAGGATTAGTTGGTTATATATTGATCGGTAGGACCCGCGGCAAATCCCACTTGGCGCCGTTGCCGGGGACGGTGCATGTTTAGACTTAGTTTGCTTATTAGCTAGACTTAGTTACCCCTCTTGTTCTCTTCTTCTATCTCTTGTGCATATTGTGTAGTTTTTCTTATTTTCTTTAGCTTCTTTTTCTCTTTTTCTTGGGAAGTGCTTGTTAATTGTCTTTGCCTAGTGCCCATAAAGCACTAGGTGTTCTCACGTTTGCTCTAGTGTGTAGTGTATGCCTGGGGGGGAGGCGAATTCTTTCTCTTCAATCCAGAGCCGGAAAGACTCTTTAGAGCCTTTCGCCAACGGACGATTGGCCGGGTTAGAATTTCTCAACCAAGTGCTAGCAATACCACCGAAGAACAAGCTCAAGGATCCGACTTTATCGAGCAACCTCAAGGCAATACCGAAGGGATCTTCATAAATCCTTTTGGTACTTCTCAACCTAGTTCCCCCTCTACTTCTACATCAACACCGTCTACACCGTCCTCTCCCGCATATCCAATAATGCCTAAGTTCTCTTCACACTCGACATTTACGGAGGATGTCTTGCCCGGTCCAACCGCTTTACCGGAGGCATATACCGGCAATTTTGTGGCAAAGACTCAATTTATTCAATTGGTCGAGCGAAGCCAATTTAATGGGTTACCAACCGAAGATCCTCATCAACACATGGAAACCTTTTCGGATTATTGCGATGCTATTTCACAACCGGGAATAACGCAAGACCAAATCCGGTGGGTACTATTTCCTTTATCTTTGATCGGTAAAGCAAAGCAATGGTTCAAAGGGTTAGACAAGGCGACTCTTTGTATTGATACTTGGAAGAAGCTAGCATTGGCTTTTTACCAACAATTCTATCCCCCGGAGAAGACAAATCTATTGAGAGCGTCTATCACGGGATTCCAACAACATTATGAAGAAAGCCTCTACGAAGCATGGGAAAGATTCAAAGCCTTGATCCGCTCTTGTCCTCACCATGGTCTATCACAATGGTTCCTTGTTCAACAATTTTGGAACGGGTTATGTGAAGACTCAAGGGCCATACTCAATATGGGATCGAATGGAAGGTTTACCGAGGTGGATGATGACCAAACTTGGTCAAGAATTGAAGAGATGGCGGTCCACAATTCCCAATACTCAAGGCCTAGGAAGGCGAATCGAGGAGGTAGGCACGAGGTCGATGCCATCACACAACTAAGCATTGACCTTGGAGCTCAATAAAAACTCACATGGAGACCATTGACAATCCAAGAAGCTCCAAAGCCACCTCATTCAAGTTCAAAGCGCTAGTTCCTCCAACCAACACTCGATTTATGAAGTTAATGCTTTGGGAGTTGTGCCTCATACACCTTATTATGGGATGTGCGATACTTGTGGGATAGTTGGACATGAGCCCATACATTGTCGGGGAAGTATTGAGCAAGTGAACGCCTTTCTAGCGTTCAAGCAAGGTGCCCCTTATCCTAATATGTACCAAGCTTCCCATCAAGCCTCTCAACAACAAGCACTACAACACCGTCCCTATGTTCCACCTCCCTTAAGGGACAACAATCAAGGATACCAAGGTTATCAAGGCAACCCAAGCCCAGTCAACAACTTCAAGCAAAATAACCAAGGTACCTTCAACAACAATCAAGGATTCCAACAAGGGAATTTCAATCAAGGTGGTTTCCAAGGAAACCAACACAACCAAGGACATCAAAAATACAACCATGGCAACAATCAAGGCCTTAATCAAGGCAACTCTCATGGGTTCCAAGGGAACCATCAACAACAACAAGCAACCCAAGGTAACCGACAAGAAAGCAAGCCAAGGAGTCGGTCTCCTACTCATGATTATGGCATTCCTCTAGCCATCACAAACACTCCTCATAACCAACAATCTCCCCCTCGGGATTTCGACATGGAAAAGTCAATGTTGGACTTGCAAAGGAGTCAATTGGAGACACAAAGAACCCAACAAGAAATCATTACTCAACTTCAAAGGGATAACTTGGCAAGAGATGCTCATATGAAGATGCTCGAGACCCAAATAGCTCAACTTGCTTCGGGTAGCTCTTCAAGGCAAAAGGGGCAATTACCTCCTCAAGGTGAAATGGCGAAATTTGAGCATGTGAATGTTATTACCTTGAGGAGTGGTTCATCATATAACTCCCTCTTACCCACTAATGAGCACATACCAATGAAGAAAGTTGTGTCTCCAATTCAAGAAGATCCAAGCTTGGGAAATCCAATAGAGGAGCAAGTCTTGTGGGAGATTGAGAAACCCCAAGAAGACAAGCTTCCCCCACTTCAAGGAAAAGACAAGGGTAAAAGGAAAGTGTCGTTTGAGAAGTCCACCCCTAATGAGCAAAACAAAGTTCACATTAGGTTACCTTTCCCAACAAGGCAAATGAAGACCAAGGTGGATATCCAATATGACAAGTTCCTTAATATTGTGAAGAAATTGGATGTGAGTGTCCCATTTACCGAGCTACTTACCCAAATCCCGGCATATGAAAGATTCATGAAAGAAATATTGGCTAGGAACAGATCCGTCGACAAGGAAGAGACTATAGCGTTAACAAGAGTGGGGAGCGAGCTTATTCAAGGTTCTACGCTTCCCAAGTTGAAGGATCCGGGTAGTTTCTCGATCCCTTGCACCATAGGCAACTTCAAGATCGAGAGAGCACTATGTGATTTGGGTGCGTGTGTAAGCATCATTCCCTATTCCATTTGTGAGCGACTCGGGATGAAGGAGCTCAAGAGTACTTCCATTACACTTCAAATGGCCGATAGTTCCCTCAACCGACCTTTGGGGATGTTGGAAGATGTGCCAATTAGAATCGGGAAGTTCTTCATTCCGGTCGACTTCCTTGTGCTTGACATGCCGGAAGATGCTATCACTCCCATTATCCTTGGGCGCCCATTTCTACACACCGCCGGTGCTATGATCGATGTAAAGAACGGTAGGATCACATTTGAGCTAGGCGACGAGAAGCTCGTGTTTGACCTCCAAGGCAACACTTCGCCTACTAATGATGAGTCTTGTAAAATGATCACCGCCATGAAGAACATCGGTCTAGGGGATGGGACGAGTAAAAGCTTGAAGAACGACTTCTATGGAATTGAGGACGATGATTCCGAGATTGGGGCGGATGAGTGCCTATATCATGAGTTTGAAGACAAGTGCCAGGACAAGAAGGAAGATGAGCCCCCCTTGGGGCCACATGAGGATAGATGGACGTTTGGGTATATACCGAAGGATCGAATGTACAAGTTCAAGCCATTGAACTTAGTAGATCGGGATGCCCCGGGAACGTCGAGGCTAGGATGTGATGATCCTTGGTGTGGAGGTTGGTATTCCACTAGCTTGATTGAAGACTTTGCAAGAGCCTTCGATTTGTTTCTTCGTGCCCTTGATGGCGATGGAATTGGTTATAGTATTGTTGAAAAAGAATTGAAGAGTGCACCATCCTTGGTTTGACGGAGTTCCAAAAGAACCGTCTTATTGTATATATTTCTTTCTTATTCTTTTAGATTTTGTGAAATTCTTGTGAGATGGAATTCATTTTGATGAGCGATGTGAGGGAGGGATTTTGATGATTATGTTTTGAGCTTATTTGATAGGTGCAAAGTGAAGATGAATCCTAGAGAGGAGTGGTTTTTGTTAGAGCTTGGATCGTGCGAATAGGAGTCGGTTTTTGAAGCTTGGAACGAGCTTTCGGAGTTGTAGAGGGGTAGGAGACTCTTCGCGGCCGAGAAGAGTGCATCCCGACCGGGAAGGATGTCATCCCGATCGGGATGAGTGTGCCAAAAATAGGGTTCTCTGGAGTGTCATCCCGACCTGGACGAGCATGTCATCCCGACCGGGACCATCCATCCCGACCGGGATGTTGCCTTGTTCCTCCTTTGGCCTTTTCTTTGTCATTTGAGCCCACCCTACCACTTTATACCCCCTCCCAACCTCCCTACCTATCCTTGCCATTATCATGTGACCCCTACACTTCATATACACATATTCAACTCATTTTTCTCTTCACTTTACACCGACTTTCACATCAAAACCCATCTCCTTATACCTTTGTGCTCCAACCATGGATCCATATAGTGATTGGAGGGGAATAGCAAAGACAACTACTAGCTACGTGCCAATATCGACATATGAGACGATGGAGCGAGTGAGTTGCTACTCGCATGGTACGGCAACTATCCTTTCTTTTCCGTCTTTTGTTGCTTGTCTTCTTTGGTTAG
The DNA here is from genome assembly GCA_958450325.1 of Agrostemma githago. NCBI lineage: Eukaryota > Viridiplantae > Streptophyta > Magnoliopsida > Caryophyllales > Caryophyllaceae > Agrostemma > Agrostemma githago. The sequence continues at coordinate 36,020,366 of OY288242.1, forward strand.
TTCCCCTTCCCCTTATACACTTTTGTGTCATGGTGGCCCTCGGGGCCTTGGTAATTGTTGCTCCCGACTCTCGATGACGTGATTACATTGAGAGTCATTTCAAAATCCAAATTTTACAAGATTTTCACCCTTTTTGGTAGGATTTAGTCGGATTTGGGCGGAATCCGGGCTAGGTGACTTGATTACACCTAGTCCTCCCCTCCCATTTCCTTTTATTTCTTTCTTTTTATTTCTTCCCTCTTACCATATCTTTTCTTGTCTCGGCCCATGGTGACTTGACTACACCCCGGCCGGACACTTTCTACCCTTTTCTCCACTTTTCTTTTTGATTTTTATTAGCTTTATTTTCGTAGTTTCTTTTCTTTTGTGCCTCCATACACTACGGTCGAGCATGAGGACATTGCTCGACTTAAGTGTGGGGGAGCGATATTCTATCATAGTTAGTTTTGTTTTCGTAGTTTTTCCGAAAAATCTTTAAAAAACCCTAAAAATTTGAAATTTTTTCACAAAAATCAAAAAGATTTTCTTTTGTGTGTTTTCCTTTTGTGTCGTTATGTCGTATATTTGTTGTGTTGTGCGTGTTTTGTCTCCCTTTTTCCTTATAGGTTGCTTAATCACCGATAGCTTTGGAGAGCTTTCAAGACATCCGGTAACATCTTTCATCCCTTTTCCTCTTTTGTCTCTCGTGGAGTGTGGAGGATATTTGTGATGATGTGTGCTCGGGTGGAGCTTTGTGCATATTAATGGGTGATTGGTCGCTTATTTAGAAATTCGGGGTGGTGTTTGTTCTCTTTGTGTGTCTGTTTTGTTTTGTTTTGTTTTGTTGCCTTTGATCTCTTTTTCTTTCGTTTTTGTCGTGTCTTTGTTTTGTGGTGTGTACTTGTGTCTAGTGTGTAAACGGTTTTCGAAAACCCGGGTTAGAGGCTAGTGTGCAAGTGTTTACTTTCCCTCTCTAGTAGTATAAATCGAGTCTTGGACTTTAGTCTAGTACAATGACCCTAAATCAATGGTTTCGTTGGTCCTTTACCTTGAGTCCACCTAGTCTACTAGGGATTTACTACGGGATTTGTATTTTGACCATTATGACCACCCACGGTGTGAAAAGACCTTGGTTGCCGAGTCCCGTCCCCTAGGTGACCGTGTTCGGAATTGTTTGATTAGTCCGAGTTTCTCCCCTTTTTGTGGGTTTGAAGGGAAAGCGCGCTCCCGACTCTCCCATTTCCCTACCTCCTACACATATCCACGAAATAAAGTTGTAAATTGTTAAAATCTCTTTCTTAGTTGCAAAAAGAAATGCCTACAACCAAAAGGGCAAAGAGAAGAAAATGAAAGAAAATGAAAGAAAGAAAAGATTGAAGAAAAAGAAAAGGGCACAAAAAGCTAAAAAGAAAATACAAAAGATGAAAAAGAAATGGCATAGCAACACAAAGCAAAAATGCAAAAGAAAGAAAAATGCCAACAGAAAACCGTCTCATAAAAAGATTCTCACCCTCTCAAAATAAGATTTTTTTTTCCGATCGTTACCGTGAAGAGCCTACCAAAGGACCGAGTCCCTAGGAAGGATGATAGCGGTAATGATCGGTCTTCCCTCATTTTGTAATCATATCCACCTTTTTACTTGGACTAGTTGAGCGGTTTTGGGCATGGGACGACCCTCTTGGCTCATTGCTAAAGGGGGCGGGGTCTCACTTACCTACAGTGTCAACTAACACCGTGGTTCAACCCTTTTCCATCCCGCCGATCGTCCCGTAGTACGTTCTTAGTAGGTTAGGAGGAACCTAGGTAAGTTACAAACGTTTTTGTTGCTTTGTCGTCATACTATTAGGATTTTGTCCATTTTGGTTTGTATTGCTAGCTTGGGAACGTTGTCACTTACCTTGAGTCCTAAACCGGTGCTTCTTTCACCGCTTTTTAGAAAGAAGCGGTATTTGTTTCTTTTTGGGTGCAACCTTTTGTTTGTTTGTTTGTTTGTATGTTTGTTTGTTTATGTGTTTTTGTGTCTGGTTGCATCCACAGTTTTGTCGCAAGACCTCACTTGCCTTGCTGAGAGCACTTGTCCTCTAAGTGTTCTCGCGTGAGTTGAAAGGGCGTAGGGTGCGCTAATACCCGCTCGGCTAGTTCAGTAGTTAGTTTGCGCTTACTCGAGGGCGAGTAAGGGTTAAGTGTGGGGAGTTGATAAGTGTGGTATGTAGTGCCTAGTTTGTAGTATTTTGGTCCCATTTTCCTTGCGGAATCGCTCCTTGGGAGCGGTTCATGGGCTACTTATGCTTTCTCTAGTTCGTTTCAGGTTGCCGAGACCCTTCATGAAGAATTAGAACGATTACGACTCGTTTCATACACTTTTTGGAGCCAACGAAGTGAAGGAACGATCACTCGATGCCTTGGATTCGATCCCGAGACCTTGGGACCCAATCCCGAGCCCCTTAGACTCGATCCCGAGCCCCGAGAATCGGTGAGAAGCCCATGAGAAGCAAGGAGGAACCTTAAAGATCATATTGGAGGCCTACAAGACCCATCCCCGACGGGAAGGAACTCATCCCGTCCCGGATGAGGTGCGCAAATTGCGATGGTTCTGTTTTGGACCCGTCCCGGTCGGGACCAACCCGTCCCGGTCGGAATCAGACCGTCCCGGACGGGACCATCTCGTCCCGGACGGGATGGCTTAGCTGTAGCAGCGTGAATTTTGTCTTCCTCCTTCATTCTTGTAACCCTATAAATACTCCTCCCTTGTATTGTTGAAGCATCATACCTTACCCTAGATTATTTTAGACCTCTCTTAAGCATTCAAAACCCTAATTAGCCTCTCATCATCTCTAGTTAATCTTTAGTTAATCTTAGTTTAATCAAGTAATTAGTCTTGTATTAAGGAGATTCTTGAAGATTATTCCAAGCTTGACAACCTTGGAGTTTTATTTGGGTTTCTTATTAATTCAAGTTCTCATCTTGTTCATCCTATTGTAGTGGGTATAATTTCTTTTCTTTTAATCTTTGTTTTCTCATCAAGTTTTAATCTTTACTTATTGCTTATTGTTATTGTTTGTTCTTAATGGATGTTTTGATTAGTATGATTGTTTCTCTTGGTAGTCTTAGTTTTGATTTCATTATGTGTGAGTAGATTCCTTGTGGGGTTAGTAGGGCGATTAATTGTGGATTATGGGTGACTAGGGCTTGATTGTGGGTAAAGGTGATTCATTTGTTGCTAGTCACTTATTGGGCACACTATGTTTTTGTTGTATTGCTTGTATGGGTAGTAGTGGCTAATGCTTATCATGCTTCTTCTCTCCTTCTCATTGTGTATTCTCATCTTGCATGAATGTTCGGGTCTAGTCTTAGACACGAGAGTGCGGACTTTGGCTTTGGCGCGAGAGCGCAAACCGACTTAGTGACTAAGTGGCACCTACACCCTTGATTACCCAATCATCCTACTATGCTTATGAACCCGACCTAACCCTACTCGCACTTTTCCATATTTGAATTCTCTATCTCTTTAGTCGATCATCTTCTCTAGTTTATTTGCTTAGTTAATCTTTAGTTGTTCATTAGTTTTTGTTATAGCTTATTCATTGTTATTCTTGTTCATACCTCTTCTCCCATCATAATTTGTCAATTATCATTTCTTTGTGTTTGTTTGTGACTTAGCCTTGTTTGTGAGTAGACCATAGTCTAGACATTACATTACCGTCTCCGTGGACACGACCCGACTTACCCTAGCTACCGTTAGGATTAGTTGGTTATATATTGATCGGTAGGACCTGCGGCAAATCCCACCATCAGTTAACTCGTACCGCCTCCTCATCCCGTAGCATCACGGTCTTCCTGAAATTTGACTTATCCCACGCTGTCGAATATCCGTAAGCTTCCCACCGGGCATAAGTCGGGATTGTCGGCCAAACATTCTCTAAAGAAATATAGTGTATAGTCCTTTGTCTCCATGACATTTCGAACCTCCTAAAAGAATCCTCCTTCCATGGGTAAGAGTTGGTAGCACTAGCGGTAACCTCTGAGGTGGCTTGCCTCGCGCCCATTTGGCGCATTAGCCTATCCGGATAAATATGAACGCAGTTGCTTAAAGACAGTATCTGCATAATACGGGCCGGTAATGAGAGCAGGAGCCCGATATATCTGCTGATATGCCACTATGGTATTGTTCACATAATGGTGACCCCTTCGCTAGCCCGCAAGTGGGAAAACCATTTCTCTTCAGTATAGCCATCGTTCCATGGTTGCACCACATTCTGATCAGCGAAGCCTTTATAGTTATAACCCTTAATAAGCCGAGGGGGCTCGATCAAACCTAACCTCTCTTGTTGCCAAACATTCACAAATCACAACATAGTGTCAAAATTTCGAACTAAGGCAAGTTTCAAAAAAGGAAAGTAGTACCCCAACGTATCTGCAAAATAATCCGATAACCCCGAAATAAGCTCACCCAGAATGTAACACCCCAAATTTTCGGACATAATTATTTTATTTAATTTCATATATTTTAATATCCAAAATTATTTATTTAATTCAATTCCTACCATTTTCCTATTCGGATATTCCCTTTTCATGTCTAGTTGTCCGAAAATCGTATCCTGTAATCTATTGTCAGTTTAGCTTGGATTTTGGGCCAAGACTAAACCATCCTTGCTTTCCACATGTGGTTTGTTGAGGGAGCATTGGAATTTGGGCCCAAGTAAGCTTTGCCCATGACTTTTCCTATATATAGGTGATTAGAGTGGAGATTTCCACCTCTTATTCTCATTTGCAAAACCCTAAAGTTAGGTTTCACCCTCTCCTTTCTTCTTTTCCTCCTAGCCACGCCTCATATCTCCTCCATATTCTTAATTTCGTGCCTCCTCCTCTTCATTAAAGAATAGATCTTCATCCCTTTCCAATCCTAATCGATCCTAGCGCAATCCTCCGCATTGTTTCGTAAGTTTCGCTTCTTGTCGCGCTAGTTTTTCGTAGTTCTTTTAATAGTTTTTAATTAGGGTTTTCTTTTGGTATTTGGCACGTGTTTGATGATGGACTAGGCGTGGAGACGGGTCCGGGTGAAGACATATACGTCATAGAAGACGAGATCGAGAATTAGCACGCTTCAAGGTAACTAGATGTGATTCTTTTCGTGTTTATGCATTTTGAATGTGTTGTGTGACTTTAATGATTTGTAACATGATTTAATTGATTTGTGTTGTATCTTTATTCATGATTTAAAGAGTCTAGTTAATTAGTATGTTAATTGAACGATTTATTATTTTCGTTAGATCTATAATAACTATCGTATGCGCTTATATTAGAATTGTTAGATCTAATCCGTTGTAGCATCTAAAATTCGTACGTGAGCCGCTTGGCCTCTCCGTTTGGAGATGCTAGGGTTGTTTCATCGATGCTTTTAGGGTTTTAAACCCTAGATTCAATGATGACTCAACCTACCATCACTCGGTGGTTGAGGTTAGGGTTGAGGTTAATCTAACCTTGATTGAAGGTCATGTAACTTTATTGGAAAGTTACTATACAACTTCACTTAAGGTTAAGGTAACTTCAATACGGGGTTATAGTCTCGTTGGGGCTCAATTTAAGTGACTCCACGAGGTTATGATCAAGGTTAATATAACCTTAGATGAGGTTTACGTGACTTTATTGTAAAGTTGTTGTACAACTTCACTTGAGGTCAATGCAACCTTATCATGTGTTATAATCTCACGGAGGTTGGTGTAACCTCACGAGGTTGTAACAAGGTAAATGTAACCTTACTTAAAGTCAAGTAACTTCAATGGGAAGTTACGATACCCTTCACTTGAGGATTACGTAACACCGTGTGAAACTATAATCTCTCTGAGGTTTGTGTAACCTCACAAGATTATAGTCGAGGTTAATGTAATCTTAACTTGATGTTGACGTTATAGTGGTTATACTATGACACCACCTTTGGGTTGACGTTATATACATAACTTCACTTTAGTAGACAAGGTTAATGTGGCCTTACCTTAACCTTGAATACTAATACACGTTAGATGTTCAGGATTATACTTTGTTAAACATTAACTCTATCACTATTTGAAGGTTGTAGTCGGTTGTGCTATAACTTTACCATGTTGTCGTTGTTTGATTACTTCTATACTCTTTCTTTTGGAACAATCAGTAACATTGTTCTACGTTTGAGTCGTGATATTTATCACGAATGGTTAACACTTGGTATAGTCAGTTACACTATCTAGGGCCTGATTTTCCCACGTATAGTTAGTGACACTATACTAGGTCTGGTTAATACTTGGTATAGTCTGTTACACTATCTAGGGCCTGATTTTCCCTGGTATAGTCAGTGACACTATACTAAGTCTAGTTACTACATAGTGCAGTCAGTTACACTGTACTACGTAGAAGTCGTGAGGTTGCTCACACAGTTGGCAGTCAGTTACACTGTACAACGTACATGATGGTTAGTGATATAGATGACGGTAGTATCAGTTACATACTATCGGAATGAACCAATACTGCTCGCAAGAGGTTTAATTGGTCTATGTTCGGTGGGTCCAGATTCGTCAGTTACACGTTCTGGATTCCCGTGTGTCGTTCGACGTACAGTTACTGCGTCGAGAGCTCTGGCCAGGTCTTAGACATATAGTCGTCAGTTACACACTATACATAGTACCGTGGAGTATCAGTTACATACTTCACAAAACGGAGGGTCAGTTACACGCTCCGTGTCAGAGGGTCAGTTACACGCTCTGACTAGTTAGAGTATCAGTTACATACTCTAACCGGTGTTCATTCTATGTCCTATACATCTTTGTATGAAGTCTGTTGTTACTTACTCCGAGTTGTTTGGATGGATACATAGTATCTATCTCGATCGTTATGATTAACTATGGATTGCAATAAATTACCTGATCGTGTCTAATAACATGTTGGTCATGTGTATTGATATCTTCGCTCGTCGTCTAATTATGTTACCCTTCATTATTATTGCTATGCATGTTCAACTTGTTGTAACCATGACTGGGAGAACATCTAGTTACTCCCCACTGACTGTGGACCCCCCCTTTTCAGGTCTTGCGAGATGTTATTGATTGTGATGCTGTGTTGGGGAAGACTTGTGGAGAGAGACCCTTCTTTAAGTTTCTCTTGATTTTTATTTTCGAACACTTTTGAATAATGTATTAGTTGAACCGTCGAGATGGTAATGATTCGGATTTGGTCGGGTGTTTCCGCCACCTTTGACCCTATTATTTATACTACTTATATTATTATTAAGTTTTTGAAAATCCGGGTTGTTACAGTTGGTATCAGAGCGAACACGCTCCCAACTCTCGCTTAACCACTAAAAGAATAACTCGACTTAGTAAATGAGTTAGAGTAAATGGGGTAGAAACCATTAAGGACTTGCTTGCCTTAGTGGCATTGTAGAATGTTTGAGTAGTTGCTTGCAAGTGGTGCCTAGGCCTGAACCACTTTATAACCTAGGGTACGTTGTTGCAGATGGCACGCAATGGTAACAACAATGACCAGGAGGCCGCTCGCCTCAGACGTATTGAGGAAGCCTTGGCAACCATAGCTGAAGGGTTAGCCACTCAAGTCAACAACGCCAACAATCAACTCAACAACCAGCAGCACAACAACCAGACGGTGTTCGACCGATTTGCCCGTCACCGTCCTCCAACCTTTGAGGGTAATACCGACCCTGTCGCCTTGGAATCTTGGATTCGGGAAATGGAGAAGTTGTTTCTGGCTACAGAGTGTCCGGATGCACAAAAAGTGAACATGGCTTCCTATTACTTGAAGGAAGAGGCCGACACCTGGTGGGCTGTTGATGTAGGTAAAGTCATCACACCCAATCAAGGTAAACCTAATGCTACTAACAAGAAGATAGCGGCAAGCAAGGTATCGAATCCACAGGGAAACAGTTAAACTAGTCAATTAGCTATGGCGATTCTAGGATGCTCTTGAACGGTTGAATTGGTGGAAGGATATAAAAACACTACTGAAATGCGATAATAAATAATCGAATCTAATAAAGAGGTGAAAACTAAGGTCACGGGTTCACGATAGATGCTCAACAATTATGCGACGATAATAATAAACATATAACATGCTAGTCGGCTATAACACGTTCTCTCGAATCGTGTCAACCTAGGAAGGTTCTAACGGGCTCTCGCAACTTATTAGACTCCCTACCAAATCGCGCGTGATCTAATCCTAATTCGGCTTTCGCACAGGAACTAGAATTTCCCAAACAGATTAAAATGTTGTGGCCTTTAACAAATTAATCGACAAATAAACACGCGAAAGTGGTACTAGCATAATTATGAATTTAGTATCAAAGTAACATAATCGTACAATAACCCATCGATCCCCCTCGACCCTAGCGAGAAAATTAGCTACGCATGATGATTACGAAACAACTAATCGCATATATAGAATTCATGATAAAAAGGTGAAGCAAATAAATCTAATGATAAACGGACGAAAATCTAACGAACTAAACGGAACAACAAATTGCAAATAGAGAAAATCACGACGAACTAAGTAATTTACGATGAAGATTGAAACGTAGAACTGAAAATTGCATAAAATGAAATTACCGAAATCGAATCCGAGTGAAAACCGAGTGCTAGAATCCTAAAGGTCACGAGTTTTCTAAAAGAAAATTTTTTCTAAGTATCAAGAGTGATAGATAGATAAATAATCCTCCTCTCCTAGTTATACAAAATGAGGCGGAAAAAGAACTGGGTGTGCACCCCGGCCGGCCGGCCGGCCGCCTGCCACATGCAGGGGCCGAGGCACACATCAAAATGAAGCTAAAAAAATGGCTTGTGTCTTGCCGGTCGGCTGGCAGGCCGCCGGTCACATGCAGGCTGGCGTGCACACACTTAATAAAAGAAGCTATGGGCCGCTTCTCATGGCCCATTGAATCGTCACCTCCCATTTCTTCGTCGCCTAAACGTCTTGAGGCACGGGTTTTGTCTCGGGATCGTTCTTCTAACCAGATATGAGTGTAATTGCACAAAAAGACCCGAAATCGTGTAGAATCTACAAAAACACTCACTCGAAGCAAAATGTTAGAAGAAACGGCTCTAAAGAGCGCGTTCCGACCATAAAAGACAATGGAATCGAGGGAGAAAAGCTATATAAATACAACACATCAAACTCCCCCGAACCGAACCCTTGCTTGTCCTCAAGCAAGACCCGTAAGAAAACAACTAATATAATACCGAAACAGCTCAAAGCAAATAGTAGGCAACCAAATACTCAAGTCCGTCATAGCAAACATCTAAACCAAGTCTAAGAAACGAATTCCAAGACGGGAAATAGGAAAAATAACCCATCAACAAATGCACAATTTTACCAAGCATAACATGTAGAAACCACACTTTCAACCAAAGCCCCTGCAAAGGCTACTCACGGAGCCACTTATCGCTCAATTAGGAAGGGTGTGTAAATGTGAAATATATATATGAAAACGCTCAACTACTCCAACTCATGGAAATATACCCGCAATCTAATATGGTATCGACCTCTAAATTTTTACAAACGTGCTAAGATCACAAAGGGAGGCAAGGATGGTGATAACAAGGTAGAAGGTGGAAATCGATATGGTCATGTGAGGTTAAAGCCAAGCTAGTGAACTAACTAGTGCTATAATGCTCAACTCAAAAATTCTTCCACTTCCATAAACAAATCATACAAACCACCAACCAACGAGAACGAGTCCGGGATCAAAAGAGGGCGCTCAAATTTCATCAAGTAAACGGAAAATAAAAGTAACAAGAATAACATATATTTTTTTGTGTTGTTTTGATTTTTTTTCTCTTTTTTTTTTCTTCTTTTTCGATTTTTTCGATTTTTTCCTTTTTGCTTTTTTCATTTTTTTTCCTTTTTTTTTTTTTTTTTTTTTGAACTATATTTTTTTTCAGCTTGATAAAATTAGAAGCAAATATATACAATAACCCAAATTAACCCGGACAAGATCTACAAACTCCCTTGAGACAGAGTCAACCGCATCCAATCATCCATCAAAAATCTCCAAAATCACACAGTAACGAGCATAGAACGCACTAGGTGACCTACTTCATCAAGCTTGGCTGGGTAGGCAAATTTGATTTTGTAGTTCATTTTGTGAGTTCTTTAACATTTTAGCCAAGGAGAAAATGGATAGAAATAGATGAAAATGAAAATGACCCAAAAATGATCACTAGGCAAGTTAGTCAAAATGAAGGGGCAAACACCATACTTATGCGTATTGACATAGCATATTCCACGAGGAGTCCTACACACAATCCTAAGTGGTAGCCAGGTATGAATGTACTGGCTACAGGAGGCTCTAAATCTCACCAATTTTGTAGCTAAAGCCCAAATGCAGGGTCGGTCTAAATGGGAACCACAAATCATAGCCCGGTTGGTTGCAAACTTGCCGATTAATTATTATTCCACATAACAAAGGTCAAATGAATGCCAATTAAGAATGAGTAGGTGGCCTAAAGAGTGCAAATTATCATCATTGCTGCATAATCGATATCATGGACAACCACTAAGACTCAAGGAAATAAAACTAGAAATACTAAAAACTCCCCCACGCTAGACTCGACATTGTCCTCAATGTCCAAATCATACAGACCCAAAATTGGTGGGGGACGCAAATAAAATCCGAGGAAAGAGAAAAAACATACCAAATATACACATGGAGAGGTAGCGGAGTCAGCAATCCGCTACTGATCATCATCATCATCACCAAAATCATCATCCTCCATACCATCATCTGCAGCGGTCCCAGAACCTGACGCACCACCCGTATACCAACCACCTCCCTGATAATCACTAGCGGCTCCAAAAGCAGGGCCCGCCGGGGCACTGAAATAGTCAGTGTGAAGATGGAAGTCTCCATGAATCGAAGGGTCAGTATAACCACCCACGGGCCACGAAAAGTACGAGGGATAAGGGCCCTGTGGTGGCACAGCTGCACGCCTAGCATAGTCATCATAAACGGGATACATCCCGAGACACTGATCAGCATATAACCTGTCCAGACGAGCGTGAGTAGCAGCGGTGTCGGCACGAGTCTCCGTGCGAAAAGTATCAAAGTCAGAACGTGACGAACCGGCACTCAACTCCATGCGCTCCATCCACGAAATCAGATCGGGATGGAGGGAAGCATACTGGGGCGGTGGAGGCGGCTGCTCAAAAGTAGTAGTGGTGGTGGTCTCGGGAGCAGGCTGAGATGGACCGGGCTCAGAAGTGGGGCGGGAGGTACTAGGCTCGCTCGTCGGGCGACGAGTATAGGTAACAGCATGCGACGAAAGAAGAGAGCTAGGGGCAGCGACGGGTAATAAATAATTAGGCTGATCAGCCTCAAGTGACAAAACCGACCCGGCTTGCAAAATAATAGTCGCCTGCTCATGAATAAGCCAAGCCCAACGATTCTGATGCCTAGAAGAAATCCAGTTAAGAGAAGCCAAATATCGGAGGCTAAGAGTAATCTCACCCGGGACCGGATCATGATCTGCCTCGCGAAAAGCGGTCAACCGGAGAGCTAATTGCGTGACTAACCCGCCTATATAAATGGGAACGTCGGCAACGGCCGTAGCTATTCTCCTAAACTGGAGGACCAGGTGATAGGTAATATTGATATGCCACACCTTCGGCTTACGCCGCAAATATGAACCCAAAATAAACACCTCCTCGGTGCGCACATTATGTGGCTCTTTCCTAGCAAAAATCGTCCACCCCATAAACCTCTGCCAAACCTTAATAACAGGATTATGAATATTGTTTGAACTCATATGCCCCGCGGTAGTGTACGGGGCGTCAGCAATGCATTCCCAAAAATCACCCACCCTAAAATTAGCATGCTCGGGTGGTGTACGGTCGTCATAATCCTTAAGGTCAAAACAATCCCCAAACTGTTTCAGGCTCAGCGCAAAACTAGTATTCAATAAACGGAACTCAACAGAAATATCACCAGTCCGTCTATTCTTATGTACCTCAAACGAACTCAGAAATTCCAACGTAAGCTGGGTAAACGTGTTACGACGCATCGTAAAAAATGTACCCATACCAACACCCTTAAACAATAGTTCCAAAGCAGAATCTAAGCCTAAAGTTCGCATAGCATCACGATCGATAAAACGAGTTGGAACAATAGACCGCTTTCTCAAGTTCTGAAACCGTACCTTTTGGTCAATAGTGGTAAAAATTACACCTGGAAAAACCGGATCGGACTCAATGTCGGGTTGAGCATGTTCGTTTCTGGTGCGCTTGTTCCGAGGAGGCATTGCAAATCAGCTGAAAGTAGCACACTTGAGGGAAAAATGGGGAAATTTTGAGGAATGATGGTGAAGAAAGTGAGGATGAGTGCTGGGAAATAAGAAAATTGGGGTTTTGGGGGATGAGAGAGAGAAGAGAGAGACGAGAGAAGTGGAGGAATGAATGAAATGACACGAGAAATGGGTTTGGGGGTCTGTTGTACGCCCCAGCCGGTCTGGACCGGCGGCCGGCTGGCCGGCCGGACTGCTCACCTCGTTTTTTTTTGATTTTTTTAATTGAAGTTTTTCTCTCACAGCCAGCCGGTATGGACCGGGGGCCGGCTGGCCGGCCGGACTGCTCTTTTTGAGATTTTTGCTCCAATTTTCCTTATTTTTCCTTTGTGCCTCGGCCCCTGAAGTCCATAGGCGGCCTGGGCACAGGCTGAGGTGCACAAATCCTTCTTTTCGAGTTCAAATCCAACTCGTACCTCGGCCCCTAGAGTCGACAGGCCCCCTAGGCCTAGGCTGAGGTGACCTGCTGTTTTAACACAAGTATGACGAATTTTTTCCTTCTCCTTATTTCACTAATATCTCCACATCAAGTTATTTCCGATGATTCTGCGCATCTCCAAAACGTTAGTCCCTCCTCTCATCCTCACTAAGATAACTAAAAGAATAATAATAATAATAATAATAATAATAATGAGGGAAATTATATACATACTCGGGCTGCCTCCCGGTAGCGCTGGTTTAGAGTCCCGCACGACTTGATGAGGATAAGGTTTAGTGGGATAAGGGAACGGGATGAAGTCGTATAACCTCAATCGCTCCAACTTGAGCACCTTCATGATATAACTTCAATCGTTGACCATTCACCTTGAATCGTTCACCCGCATCACTCTCGACTTCAATCGAGCCAAATTTACCCACGTGGGTGACAGAAAAAGGTCCGGACCAACGAGATTTTAACTTTCCGGGAAACAACCGGAGCCTCGAATTGAATAATAATACCTTATCTCCCACATTGAACTCACGGTGAAGGATATGCTTGTCATGCCAGCGCTTGGTGCGCTCCTTATAAACTCGAGCACTATCATAGGCACCAAGTCGGAATTCCTCCAACTCATTCAGCTGCATAAGCCTCCTCTCCCCACTCAAATGTGGATCCAAGTTAAGCTCCTTAATCGCCCACCAAGCCTTATACTCAAGCTCGACCGGTAAATGGCATGACTTGCCATAGACCAATCGGTAAGGTGAAGTACCAATAGGCGTTTTAAAGGCGGTACGATAAGCCCATAGTGTATCATCTAGCTTAGAGCTCCAATCCCTCCTAGCTTTTGACACGACCTTTTGGAGAATAGACTTGATTTCCCTATTGGACACCTCAACTTGCCCACTCGTTTGAGGGTGGTAGGCAAGACCGGTACGGTGCGAGACACCGTACTTAGCAAGCAAAGCATCAAGTCGCTTCTCATGAAAATGGCTTCCACCATCACTAATAATCGCCCTTGGAACACCAAAGCGGGGAAAAATAGTCTTTTTAAACAGAGATATTACCGTTCTAGCATCATTAGCCGGAGATGCCACTGCCTCCACCCACTTGGAGACATAATCAACCGCAACCAAAATATACCGGTTGCCCTTGGATGACGGGAACGGGCCTTGATAGTCTACACCCCAAACATCAAAAATTTCTACTTCGAGAATCCCATTTTGAGGCATCTCATGCCTCCTAGAAATATTACCGGTCCTTTGACATACATCGCAGGACATAATAAAAGCTTGGGCATCCCGGAATAAGGTTGGCCAATAAAAACCCGACTGGAGGACCTTGGCCGTGGTTCGGCTCGGTCCATGATGGCCACCATATGGCGATGAATGACAACTCTCTAGAACCCCTCGAACTTCCCATTGAGGGACACATCGACGGAAAATACCATCGGCACACTCCTTAAATAAATAAGGGTCATCCCAAAAAAATTGTCGGACATCATGTAGAAATTTTTTCTTTTGTTGATAGGAAAGATCGGAAGGTAATACCTTGCCAACTAAATAATTAGCATAATCCGCATACCAAGGTCCTTCGCTTGCACCGGAACTTAAGGCCATGAGAGAATCATCGGGAAAAGAGTCATCTATGGGGATGACAACTCCCTCCTCCTCAACTCGAAGCCTCGAAAGATGATCTGCAACGGCATTTTCCGCTCCCTTCTTATCTCGGATCGATAAATCAAACTCTTGGAGGAGGAGGATCCATCGAAGTAATCGGGGCTTTGCTTCTTTCTTAGCAAGGAGGTACTTGAGTGCCGCATGATCGGTGAAAACAATGACTTCCGATCCAACCAAGTAGGTTCTGAACTTTTCCAAAGCATACACTATAGCTAGCAACTCCTTCTCGGTGGTGGCATAATTCATCTGAGCATTATCAAGTGTTTTGCTAGCGTAGTATATAGCATGCAAGACCTTGTCCTTCCTTTGGCCCAAAACCGCTCCCACAGCATAATCACTCGCGTCACACATTATCTCGAATGGCAAATTCCAATCCGGTGACTGAATGATCGGAGCAGAAATGAGGGCCTGCTTAATCCTGTTAAAAGCTTCCACACACTCATCAGTAAAATCGAAAGGGGCATCCTTTAAGAGCAATTGTGTAAGTGGCTTAGCAATTTTGGAAAAGTCCTTGATAAAGCGGCGATAAAATCCTGCATGACCAAGGAAACTTCTCACTCCCTTTACATTAACCGGCAAGGGTAATTGCTCAATCACTTGCACCTTTGCTTTATCCACCTGAATGCCCTTTTCGGAGACCACATGACCCAAAACAACACCCTCAGTGACCATAAAATGGCATTTTTCCCAATTCAAGACCAAACTAACCTCGACACATCGGTTTAAAATGGTATCCAAATTAGCTAAACAAGCTGAAAAACTCATACCATACACACTAAAGTCGTCCATAAACACTTCCATAATGGACTCGATGTAGTCGGAAAAGATGCTCATCATGCACCTTTGAAAGGTGGCGGGTGCATTACATAGCCCGAATGGCATCCTGCGATATGCGAAAGTGCCATATGGACAAGTGAACGTGGTCTTTTCTTGGTCGGCGGGGTGTATCGGGATTTGGAAAAATCCCGAATATCCATCTAAATAGCAAAAATACTTGTGAGAAGCTAGTCTCTCAAGCATTTGGTCGATAAAGGGCAATGGGAAGTGGTCTTTAAGTGTAGCGGTGTTCAACTTTCTATAATCTATACACATTCTCCATCCCGTCACAATTCGTGTAGGGATTAACTCATTCTTCTCATTCGGGACCACAGTAGTCCCTCCCTTCTTAGGTACAACCTGCACCGGACTCACCCATTTTGAATCGGGAACCGCATAAATAATTCCCGCATCCAACAACTTCATAACTTCCTTTTTAACAACCTCTTGCATGTTCGGGTTCAACTTACGTTGACCCTGGACACAAGGACGATGACCTTCCTCAAGATTAATTCTATGCATACAGAAATCGGGACTGATTCCCTTCAAGTCATCAAGACTATACCCCAAAGCTTTCCTATTTTTCTTTAAAACAACTAACAAATCAGAAAGTTGTTGCTCAGTTAAATCAGCACTTACAATCACGGGGAAGCTCTCGGTATCGTCTAAAAAGGCATATTTAAGGTGAGATGGAAGTGGCTTACGCTCCGGAACGGATGTGTCAATAGCAAATGAGGTGTGTACGATGTTGGTTACATCGACACCTTGTTCCTCCGTGAGCATCCTTCCTTCCAAAGCGGCCTCTAAGGCATCAACAACAGCAGAGTCAACGGAAGCATCACCTGCACACGCTTCCAAACATATCAAAGCTTCTAAGGGATCCCGTATAAGGGACGCCTCCATAGAATCATGAACCAACACATCCATAACATCAATCATGCAACATGAATCCGTTATCATCGGATTCTTAAGTGTACTATCTAAGCAGAAAACAATGGTGTCTCCACCCACTTCCAAGGTCAATTTACCGTTCTTGACATCAATCACCGCACCGGCGGTGTGCAAAAATGGCCTTCCCAAAATTATGGGAATTTGGGTGTCCTCGGCCATGTCAAGGACGATAAAATCAACCGGGATAAAAAATTTCCCAACTCTAACGGGCACGTCTTCTAAAACTCCCAAAGGGCGTTTTATGGAACGGTCCGCCATCTGCAAAGTGACACTAGTACACTTAAGAGGACCCATATTAAGTTTTTCACAAACGGAGTAGGGCATGACACTTACACTAGCACCTAAATCACATAAAGCCTTATCAATCGATAAGGTGCCAATAGTGCAAGGAATCGAAAAACTACCGGGGTCCTTTAGCTTTGGCGGGGTCTTGTTCTGCAAAAAGGCACTACACTCTGCAGTAAGAGCGACGGTTTCTAGCTCACCAATGCTTCTCTTCCGAGTCAAGATGTCCTTCATAAACTTAGTGTAAGACGAGACCTGCATAATGAGCTCGGTAAATGGGACTGTAACCTGCAAATTCTTCACAACCTCCATGAACTTGCCAAACTGGGTAGTTTCCCTTCGATTCTTCAATCGACCCGGAAATGGTACTTGAATTGTTGGACTAGTCGGAGTGGGAACGGGAGTAGTGGGTGGTGGAACTCGCTCATCACTTGGAGTTTCCACAATTGCATCCTCATTGACATCTTCCACTAAAACCTCCTCCTTCTCAGCCGGTGAATCATCCTTAGGCATCGACGGACTTTCATAGTGTGTGCCACTACGAAGAGTGATCGCATTAGCCGTATCATGTTGTTGATCACCTTGAGAAGGGAGTTTACCTTGTTGACGCGTTGCTTGTGACGCGGCAAGGTGTCCCACTTGGTTCTCCAAATTTTTGATGGCATTATCCTTAGCTTGATCATTCTTTTGCATTTGAGCCATCATAGATTCCTGGGTCTTGGCCATCATCTGCATCATATTACGAAGCTCAGTCATTTCATTAGAACTCGAAGAAGAAGAAGAATTACCTTGAGCTTGTGATGAGGATTGGCCAAAGTTCTGCTGACTAGTATCGAAATTCTGATGAGAATTCCCGAAGTTCTGATTAGTATTGCCAAAATTTTGTTGATGTTGACCCAAGTGAGGTCGCTGCTGAAAATTTCCCTGATTTTGGAAATTCCTTTGATTTCCGAAATTCTGTTGATTCTGAAAATTCCCTTGATTATGGAATTGCTGCTGGTTCTGAAAATTTCCTTGGTTCTGGAAACTCTGCTGATGCTGATTCTGGAGATTCTGCTTGTGCGGGGGCACATAGGGTGGTGTAATAGGCGGGTTCAAGACATTAGTACTCCTGTAAGACAAGAGAGATGCATCATAGCCCGGTTGATTCATATATGGATAACGTGGGCGCATAGAATGAAACGCATTCACCTGTTCTATGGAGCCTAGGCAGTCTTGAGCTTGGTGGTCCGCGGCACCACAACGAACGCATGCATATTCTTGCATGGCATGTACTTGATGCATGTCCCCTCCTCCTTGAGAATTTGACACTTCAAATGCATCAAACCTCTTAGCCAAAGCGGCTAATTGAACGGCCACAGCATTCGAGGATCCACTTTCACCGGAATTTGATCGAGTATTACCACGTGGATTACCCCATCGGGAGTGATGAGATGCCATCTCCTCTATCGTTTGCCAAGCCTTATCATCATCCACATTACATTGGAAACGCCCATTGCATGCCGAATCCAATGTACTCCTGCAATCATCATACAGCCCGTTATAAAATTGGTTACAAAGAAACCAAACCTGAAAACCATGGTGCGGGCATTCCTTCACAAGCTTCTTGAACCGCTCCCACGCTTCATGAATATTCTCGTTCGGAGTTTGACGAAAATTGGTGATTTGACTCCGGAGCATGTTCGTCTTCTGTGGAGGGTAATAGTGCTTGTAGAAGGCAAGAGCAAGAGAATTCCAGTCGGTAATCCCTTCGGTGACTTTATCGAGATCGGTTATCCACTCCCTAGCGGAATCCCGTAGTGAAAACATGAAGAGCATCTCCATGACTTCTTCTTGAGTTACCCCGGCCGGAAGTGGAATCGTGGAGCAATAGTCGGTAAAAATCCTCATATGCTTGTGAGGATCCTCCTTAGGGTCACCACCAAATTGATTCTTCTCCACCAATGTGATAAAGGCGGGTCGAATCTCAAATGTACCTTGAGTGGCAGTTGGTCGTTTAACCAACTTGGGAAGAGCAGTTTGCTCGGGTTCCGAATGACTAGAAAGCTTCGGCATTTTTATGTTCGGAGGGGGTGGTAAAATGATCTCGGACTGAGATTGATGTTCCTCTTCAAAGGACTGATTCTCAGCTACAAATTCAGTATGAATAGCTTCCAAAGTCGCAAGATCGGGAGCTGCGGAAATCTCTCTCCAAAACTGTCGTCGCCTACGAAAAGTTTTCTCGGGCTCAGGGTCGAACGGAGTAAGCTCTGATGACCGAAAAGACCTGGGCATAAGCAAAACTACAGTAGAAAAGTGAGATCAATCTCAAGGAGTTTTAATTCCTTGAGACGAAAGAGAGCATAAAAGAAACAAGCTAAAAAAAAACAAGACAAACCGTTTCCCCGGCAACGGCGCCAAATTTGATGTAGGTAAAGTCGTCACACCCAATCAAGGTAAACCTAATGCTACTAACAAGAAGATAGCGGCAAGCAAGGTATCGAATCCACAGGGAAACAGTTAAACTAGTCAATTAGCTATGGCGATTCTAGGATGCTCTTGAACGATTGAATTGGTGGAAGGATATAAAAACACTACTGAAATGCGATAATAAATAATCGAATCTAATAAAGAGGTGAAAACTAAGGTCACGGGTTCACGATAGATGCTCAACAATTATGCGACGATAATAATAAACATATAACATGCTAGTCGGCTATAACACGTTCTCTCGAATCGTGTCAACCTAGGAAGGTTCTAACGGGCTCTCGCAACTTATTAGACTCCCTACCAAATCGCGCGTGATCTAATCCTAATTCGGCTTTCGCACAGGAACTATAATTTCCCAAACAGATTAAAATGTTGTGGCCTTTAACAAATTAATCGACAAATAAACACGCGAAAGTGGTACTAGCATAATTATGAATTTAGTATCAAAGTAACATAATCGTACAATAACCCATCGATCCCCCTCGACCCTAGCGAGAAAATTAGCTACGCATGATGATTACGAAACAACTAATCGCATATATAGAATTCATGATAAAAAGGTGAAGCAAATAAATCTAATGATAAACGGACGAAAATCTAACGAACTAAACGGAACAACAAATTGCAAATAGAGAAAATCACGACGAACTAAGTAATTTACGATGAAGATTGAAACGTAGAACTGAAAATTGCATAAAATGAAATTACCGAAATCGAATCCGAGTGAAAACCGAGTGCTAGAATCCTAAAGGTCACGAGTTTTCTAAAAGAAAAATTTTTCTAAGTATCAAGAGTGATAGATAGATAAATAATCCTCCTCTCCTAGTTATACAAAATGAGGCGGAAAAAGAACTGGGTGTGCACCCCGGCCGGCCGGCCGGCCGCCTGCCACATGCAGGGGCCGAGGCACACATCAAAATGAAGCTAAAAAAATGGCTTGTGTCTTGCCGGCCGGCTGGCAGGCCGCCGGTCACATGCAGGCTGGCGTGCACACACTTAATAAAAGAAGCTATGGGCCGCTTCTCATGGCCCATTGAATCGTCACCTCCCATTTCTTCGTCGCCTAAACGTCTTGAGGCACGGGTTTTGTCTCGGGATCGTTCTTCTAACCAGATATGAGTGTAATTGCACAAAAAGACCTGAAATCGTGTAGAATCTACAAAAACACTCACTCGAAGCAAAATGTTAGAAGAAACGGCTCTAAAGAGCGCGTTCCGACCATAAAAGACAACGGAATCGAGGGAGAAAAGCTATATAAATACAACACATCAGCTGTAGCAAGGGTAGATCTTCAAGCACAGGCTGGGTTTGGATGGAGCAACTTCACTGAGGCTCTAACCAAGAGGTTCTATCCGGAGGAGCTGAGGTGGCAAAAGGAACAGGAGTTCCTTCGCTTGGAACAAGGCTCGATGACTGTTGAGGAGTACGCCAACAAGTTTCTGAAGTTGTCCCGCTTTGTCACGTTGGTCGCCATGGACGAGGTTTCTAAAACTCGTCGTTATGAGAAAAATTTGGCTCCCAGAGTCCGAGCAGCTATGTCGGGGATCCCGTCTACTTCTTTCCAACAAGCTTATGATCGTGCTTTGAGCATCTATGGCTCGGTGATGGCTGTTGAGTCTGAGGACCGCTTAAAGTCTGGGGGTTATTCTAAGAGGTCTTATGTTTCTTCATCATCTTACCAACCTGCGGAGAAGAAGCAGAAGTTTGAGACTAAGACGTTCGACAAGCCACTTTTGGGCCAGTCCAAGAGTGATTGGACGTGCTACAAGTGCCAGAAAGCTTACCATCCTGGTAAGTACTGTGATGGGACTCCAATTACTTGCTTCACTTGCAAGGGTACTGGGCATAGAGCTGCTGATTGTCCTCAGAAGCCTAAGCAGGAAGCTCCGAAGAAAGGCCGAGTGTTCGTGATGACCCGTGCAGAGGCAGAGGCTAATCTAGATGTGATTACGGGTACCTTTCTAGTTCACTCTTTCCCTGCTTTTGTTCTTTTTGATACGGGTGCGTCGATGTCGTTTGTATCTGAATCTTTTTCCGTCCGAGCTGGACTTGTTTCATCCTCATCCGTGAATACTCTTATTTCCACTCCCACGGGTGAGACAGTTCCTTGTAATATCCTGTTCAAGGACATCCCGATTTCCATTATGAAGGTATCCTTTCCAGCTGATTTGATCAGCTTCCAGCTAGCTGATTTCGACATCATTTTGGGCATGGATTGGTTGGCTCGTTATGATGCAAGATTCCAGTGTCGTGATCAGAAGATTGTGTTCAAGAGTCCGGACGGTGCAAGGCTATCGTATAAGGGGGTCAAGACTAGACCAACTATTCGTTGGGTGTCTGCAATGAAGATGGTCAACATGGGTAGGAAAGGCCATCAGATCTACTTGTGTAGTATCCGCGATGTGTCTAAAGAGCTGAAGTTGGAGGATATTCCTGTGGTCAGGGAGTATGATGATGTCTTCCCAGAAGACCTTCCAGGTATCCCACCCGAGTGAGACGTTGAGTTCTCTATCGATCTGTTGCCTGGTACAGGTCCAATTTCTAAGGCTCCATATCGTATGGCACCAGCTGAGTTGCAAGAGCTGAAGAAGCAACTTGAGGAGATGATCGAAAAGGGCTTTATAAGGCCGAGTGCTTCTCCTTGGGGTGCCCTAGTCTTGTTCGTTCACAAGAAAGATGGTAGCATGAGGTTGTGCATTGACTACCGAGAATTGAACAAAGTTACAATCAAGAACAAGTACCCACTGCCGAGGATTGAAGATTTGTTTGATCAACTTCGAGGAGCTAGTGTGTTCTCTAAGATCGACCTGAGGTCAGGGTATCATCAGATCCCAGTGAGAAAGGATGACATTCCAAAAACCGTTTTTCGTTCGAGGTATTGTCACTATGAATTTGTGGTTATGCCATTTGGTTTGACGAATGCACCTGCGGTGTTCATGGATCAGATGAACCGCACTTTTAGTGAGTATTTGGATAAGTGCGTTGTGGTGTTCATAGACGATATACTCATTTACTCAAGGGATAATCAAGAACATGAGAGTCACCTCCGCATCATCTTGGAGACTCTCCGAAAGCAGAAATGGTACGCCAAGTTCTCGAAGTGTGAGTTTTGGCTAAGAGAAGTGACCTTCTTAGGTCATGTGATTTCTGGTGAAGGAGTTATGGTCGACCCGACTAAAATTCAAGCTGTGGTCGATTGGCAGAGTCCTAAGAATGTCAATGAGATCCGCAGTTTCCTGGGTCTCGCTGGTTATTATCGTCGCTTTGTCAATGACTTCTCGAGGATAGCAAGGCCATTAACTCAGTTGATGAAGAAGGAGTCCAAGTTCCTTTGGACCGAAGCTTGTGAAGCTGCTTTTCAGGAGTTGAAGAAGCGGTTAACTACTGCTCCAGTGCTTGCACTTCCCGAGGAAGGTGTTGGATTCGATGTATATTGCGATGCATCGAAGTCTGGATTGGGTTGTGTTCTGATGCAGAAGGGCAAAGTGGTTGCCTATGCTTCGAGACAGTTGAAGGTTCACGAGGTGAACTATCCAACTCACGATCTGGAGTTAGCTGCTGTGGTATTCGCGCTAAAGTTATGGAGACACTACCTGTATGGTATTTCTTGCAACATTTACACCGACCATAAGAGCTTAAAGTATATCTTCACGCAGAAAGATCTCAACATGAGGCAAAGGCGTTGGATAGAGTTGATCAATGACTATAAGGTTGAGCTTCTGTATCATGAGGGTAAGGCAAATGTGGTCGCTGATGCTTTGAGCCGCAAGACTTGTCATGCCATGAGGGTGTTACCTGATGATCTAGTTCGAGAATTCCAGAAGTTGAACCTTGAAGTAGTTTTGCCAGGTTCCTTAAATTTGGGCGCGATAATTGCTGAGCCGGAGTTCTTCCATGAGATCTGAGCTAAGCAACGAGAAGATGACTTCCTTGAAGGAATTCGGGTTGCTTTGGGTGAGGGTCGAGTTGAAGACTTCGAGGTCGGGACCGACGGTGGTTTGAAGTTCCACGGAAGATGGTGTATCCCGATCTGTGAAATCCTGAAGGGTAATATTCTCAAGGAAGCTCACAGTACTCCGTATTCCGTACATCCTGGAAGTGACAAGATGTACAAGGATTTGAAGCTACGATTTTGGTGGCCGGGTATGAAAAAGGAGATCGCCGAGTTCGTCAGCCGTTCCCTGGTATGCCAAAAGGTGAAGTTTGAACATCGGAGACCTGGAGGTTTGTTGCAACCTCTTGTGATCCCCGCGTGGAAATGGGATTCTATTTCGATGGACTTCGTGATGGGATTACCGAGATCACAGAGGGGTATGAATGCTATTTGGGTTGTTGTGGATCGGTTGACAAAGGTTGCCCACTTCATCCCGATGAAGGAGACTTGGAGTCTCGATGAGCTTGCAAATGCCTATCAGAGAGAGATCATTCGTTTGCATGGAATTCCTAAAGACATCATCTCAGATCGTGACCCGAGGTTCTGTTCTCAGTTTTGGAGGAAGCTACAAGAAGCTTTAGGAAGTGAGTTGAAGATGAGTACAGCATTTCATGCAGCAACTGATGGTCAAACTGAAAGGACGATCCAGACACTTGAGGATATGTTGCGAGCATGTGCTTTGGAGTTCCAGGTAAGTTGGGAGAAGAGTTTACCTTTGGTGGAGTTCTCCTACAATAACAGTTACCATGCCAGTATCCAGATGGCTCCCTTTGAGGCTCTGTATGGGAGAAAGTGTCGTAGCCCGATGTGTTGGGATGACAGCAGCGAGGCAGTTGTGCTCGGTCCAGAAATGCTACAGGAATCAATGGAGCAAGTGAGGTTGATTCGTGAGAAATTGCAGGCCGCCCAGGATCGTCAAAAGTCGTATGCAAATTTACGACGTAGACCAATCGAGTTCGAAGTTGGGGATAAGGTTCTCCTTAAGGTATCTCCAATGAAGGGCGTTAAGAGATTTGGAATTAAGGGCAAGCTAAGCCCTAAGTACATTGGCCCCTTCGAGGTACTTGAGAGAGTCGGTGAGGTGGCCTATAGATTGGCCCTACCTCCGAATCTGTCGAAGGTTCATGACGTGTTTCATGTGTCTCAGTTGAGACGTTATCGCAGTGATCCTTCCCATGTAATAGAGGCAGATGTGATTGAGCTCGAGCCGAATTTGACATATGAGGAACGTCCAGTCCGTATCTTGGATAGGAAAGATAAGATTCTGAGGAATAAGGTGGTTCCCTTAGTACGAGTTCTCTGGAGGAACCAGAGGTTCGAAGAGGAAACTTGGGAGACCGAAGCATCTATGCGGGAGAAGCATCCACATCTCTTTGATTGAGGTAATCATCTTTCCAGTTTCGAGGACGAAACTTCTTTTTAGGGGGTTGGATTGTAACACCCCGAATTTTCGGACATAATTATTTTATTTAATTTCATATATTTTAATATCCAAAATTAATTATTTAATTCAATTCCTACCATTTTCCTATTCGGATATTCCCTTTTCATGTCTAGTTGTCCGAAAATCGTATCCTGTAATCTATTGTCGGTTTAGCTTGGATTTTGGGCCAAGACTAAACCATCCTTGCTTTCCACATGTGGTTTGTTGAGGGAGCATTGGAATTTGGGCCCAAGTAAGCTTTGCCCATGACTTTTCCTATATATAGGTGATTAGAGTGGAGATTTCCACCTCTTATTCTCATTTGCAAAACCCTAAAGTTAGGTTTCACCCTCTCCTTTCTTCTTTTCCTCCTAGCCACGCCTCATATCTCCTCCATCTTCTTAATTTCGTGCCTCCTCCTCTTCATTAAAGAATAGATCTTCATCCCTTTCCAATCCTAATCGACCCTAGCGCAATCCTCCGCATTGTTTCGTAAGTTTCGCTTCTTGTCGCGCTAGTTTTTCGTAGTTCTTTTAATAGTTTTTAATTAGGGTTTTCTTTTGGTATTTGGCACGTGTTTGATGATGGACTAGGCGTGGAGACGGGTCCGGGTGAAGACATATACGTCATAGAAGACGAGATTGAGAATTAGCACGCTTCAAGGTAACTAGATGTGATTCTTTTCGTGTTTATGCATTTTGAATGTGTTGTGTGACTTTAATGATTTGTAACATGATTTAATTGATTTGTGTTGTATCTTTATTCATGATTTAAAGAGTCTAATTAATTAGTATGTTAATTGAACGATTTATTATTTTCGTTAGATCTATATAACTATCGTATGCGCTTATATTAGAATTGTTAGATCTAATCCGTTGTAGCATCTAAAATTCGTACGTGAGCCGCTTGGCCTCTCCGTTTGGAGATGCTAGGGTTGTTTCATCGATGCTTTTAGGGTTTTAAACCCTAGATTCAATGATGACTCAACCTACCATCACTCGGTGGTTGAGGTTAGGGTTGAGGTTAATCTAACCTTGATTGAAGGTCATGTAACATTATTGGAAAGTTACTATACAACTTCACTGAAGGTTAAGGTAACTTCAATACGGGGTTATAGTCTCGTTGGGGCTCAATTTAAGTGACTCCACGAGGTTATGATCAAGGTTAATATAACCTTAGATGAGGTTTACGTGACTTTATTGTAAAGTTGTTGTACAACTTCACTTGAGGTCAATGCAACCTTATCATGTGTTATAATCTCACGGAGGTTGGTGTGACCTCACGAGGTTGTAACAAGGTAAATGTAACCTTACTTAAAGTCAAGTAACTTCAATGGGAAGTTACGATACCCTTCACTTGAGGATTACGTAACACCGTGTGAAACTATAATCTCTCTGAGGTTTGTGTAACCTCACAAGATTATAGTCGAGGTTAATGTAATCTTAACTTGATGTTGACGTTATAGTGGTTATACTATGACACCACCTTTGGGTTGACGTTATATACATAACTTCACTTTAGTAGACAAGGTTAATGTGGCCTTACCTTAACCTTGAATACTAATACACGTTAGATGTTCAGGATTATACTTTGTTAAACATTAACTCTATCACTATTTGAAGGTTGTAGTCGGTTGTGCTATAACTTTACCATGTTGTCGTTGTTTGATTACTTCTATACTCTTTCTTTTGGAACAATCAGTAACATTGTTCTACGTTTGAGTCGTGATATTTATCACGAATGGTTAACACTTGGTATAGTCAGTTACACTATCTAGGGCCTGATTTTCCCTCGTATAGTTAGTGACACTATACTAGGTCTGGTTAATACTTGGTATAGTCTGTTACTCTATCTAGGGCCTGATTTTCCCTGGTATAGTCAGTGACACTATACTAAGTCTAGTTACTACATAGTGCAGTCAGTTACACTGTACTACGTAGAAGTCGTGAGGTTGCTCACACAGTTGGCAGTCAGTTACACTGTACAACGTACATGATGGTTAGTGATATAGATGACGGTAGTATCAGTTACATACTATCGGAATGAACCAATACTGCTCGCAAGAGGTTTAATTGGTCTATGTTCGGTGGGTCCAGATTCGTCAGTTACACGTTCTGGATTCCCGTGTGTCGTTCGACGTACAGTTACTGCGTCGAGAGCTCTGGCCAGGTCTTAGACATATAGTCGTCAGTTACACGCTATACATAGTACCGTGGAGTATCAGTTACATACTTCACAAAACGGAGGGTCAGTTACACGCTCCGTGTCAGAGGGTCATTTACACGCTCTGACTAGTTAGAGTATCAGTTACATACTCTAGCCGGTGTTCATTCTATGTCCTATACATCTTTGTATGAAGTCTGTTGTTACTTACTCCGAGTTGTTTGGATGGATACATAGTATCTATCTCGATCGTTATGATTAACTATGGATTGCAATAAATTACCTGATCGTGTCTAATAACATGTTGGTCATGTGTATTGATATCTTCGCTCGTCGTCTAATTATGTTACCCTTCATTATTATTGCTATGCATGTTCAACTTGTTGTAACCATGACTGGGAGAACATCTAGTTACTCCCCACTGACTGTGGACCCCCCTTTTTCAGGTCTTGCGAGATGCTATTGATTGTGATGCTGTGTTGGGGAAGACTTGGGGAGAGAGACCCTTCTTTAAGTTTCTCTTGATTTTTATTTTCGAACACTTTTGAATAATGTATTAGTTGAACCGTCGAGATGGTAATGATTCGGATTTGGTCGGGTGTTTCCGCCACCTTTGACCCTATTATTTATACTACTTATATTATTATTAAGTTTTTGAAAATCCGGGTTGTTACACAGAATAAGCCAAGAGGGCGATGTGGACGTTGGTCCGCACCACCCAGTGTCCTGCGCGTGCTCGCGCGGGATTGACCCGGTTTACTCGTAGCGGCCACCCACGTGGCCCCCTCCCGGTCGGGGGCCGGTCTGATCTCGCATTCGGGGTGATGTGTCGGACCTCGATTTGGATGACGATTCGGACTTGTACTATACGGGTGCGGTCACCTGTGTTTCCATTGGAATAGATCGAGTCGTGGTTGTAAATGTTTAAAGGCCGATATGTTTGGTAAGGCAACCTTTTTTTAGTGAACCGAATTCGTTGCTGATTGTGGAGTCGCCACCGAGTTAATTATGGGGACTCGAAAACCGTTCAAGTCAACTTTGATCCTTATGCGGCTCAAAGTTGAGTGGCACGGGACCTAAAGATAAAGACTTCTACCCTTAAGCACTCCATGCCTGGAATGACTCTCATTGCCAATAGTTTCGGACATCCGAAAACCATCTATTCTGAGTTGGGGGTGAAGGTACGTATTGGGAAGCCAACATCCGCTAGACATCGACACCCAATCCCGCCCGCACATAGCGGCATCTACTAATCAATCAGTGGGTTGATAACTTTGTTCCTTTATTGTGGCAGAAGTACGGTAACATCCATTGTTTTAACCCTATGTCTTTGCTATGTCGGTTGTTTCAGGACAAGTAGGCTTTGTAGTCGAAGTAGTTGTGTTTACATTCTTTGCATGCGATTTCACGTGACAAGCAGGCCATGGAAATATGCACATAGAAAAGTAGAGGATACTAAGTATTATATGTATTGGCAAATCAGTTTTAACATGATAATACGGATATTAGTCGTTCTCGTGGTATACCTTACCTGGTATTCTGCTTAACATGCGTCGGCTCGGTATTAATAAGGATGTGTTGAACCACGTACGGTGAGCACCGGGACTAATACGGAACCTAACCATCGCTTTGTTCAGTTTTAGCTTGTTTACGTTTTGAATTTCGTGTTATGTGATTTAGCATGCGATTATAAGGTCATAAAAGTGGTAAATCATACGAAAGCGGTAAATACAAAATGTAAGTAAATCATATAGTGAGGAGTTGCACCCTCAGAGTGTACTCTAAATTAGACACGATGCATGGATAGTTGAGAACGGATCTCGAAACTACTCGGGTTTAGTTAGGGTGTTTAAGTGCTTATGGTTGAAGTTGGGAAGGTTACGTATGTTTTAGGACATGTCGTGGACCTAGTGTCGACGCTTGACATTATCGAAGTGCATAATAAAAAGTACAGATATGTAAAGTTTTGTTGAGATGACAACCTAGTGACGGTTCGACTTCGAGGTGGATCCTCCTAGCTTGTCCTGCGGTGATTTCGGCAGCTCTTTGCAACTATACTTCGGATTAGTTAGACGAGTGCAGGTGCTCCCTGGTTCGTCGATTTGCTTATCGAGACAACGATCGAGTGGATCGTACTTATGGTCGGAGTGCGACCTAAGTTAGAGAAGAAGAGGGAGAGAGCGAGTTGTGGAGAAGTAGTCACGAACTCGTGGGGATGTTGTGTCGAATGAATGAAATGAGGGGGGTATTTATAGTTGGTCGTGTAAAAAAATCGCCCTCTAGGATGCCTGAGTTCGGGTGCACCAGAACTCAGTCGCCTGGGGTGGTGCGCACGAAGATTAGGACGCCTGGTGTGAGGCGCCTTGGATTTTGAAGATCCGATTTCGAAACTATCCAAAGCGAAGAAAATGCGTAATATTGTGTTGACTTGGGGGTTAAGCTTTCTCGTAACCGTAGGGCGTCAAGCACCAGGTGGGCTTCGGATGCACGTCCTGAGGTTCGCTCGGCCCGACACGTTGACTTGGGTTTGACTTTGCATATTTCGGTACCGATTCGGGGTCCTGGTGTCGGAATTGACTCTAATTAGTGTCGACGCAACCGTAATGACACGACTAAGGCTGTCTTGATGTTAAATTAATTTTTCCGTGTAATTATTTGATCCGTTCCATAAAAAAACTATCCAAAACATCGTAATCTCGCGTCGCGTTGCAGTCCGATCGTCATCGGGTGTTTGTCGGGCACTCCTGCAGCCACCAGGTGCAAATCTGGGTGTGTACAGAAGCCCTCACTTTGACTGAGTCTTGGACAAGGCGAAAGTCAAAGTATAGCCGCCCAGGTCAATCGAGAATTACGACCTGGTGGCTGTCCGGTCGGGTCGTTTTAAGCCCATTAGACTAAGTATTATTGACTCGTTAGCCAAGGCTTAGAGATCATACCTGACATCCTTGCCTGCGGTTGCCTGTTGAAGCTCGGGGCTTGGGATTGCTAGCTCGTCTCGGGTTTGTTGTTTTAGTATTTTTGGTCTTTGACATGGGCCTTCTGCTTAAGCCTTTATTAGTGTCATAGTTTTGATTTTATCCCTTGCGGGTGATTGCATTAAATTAGATTTGTCCCTTTCGGGTGGCTGCGTTAGATTTATCCCTCTTGGGTGGCTGTGTTTAATTTAGGTTTGTTTTCTTTGGAATAGGATCCTATCAAATCCTGGACTTTTGCTCTCTTCGGGATAGTTTCTGAATATCCCTGGACTATTTGCTTTCTTTGGAAAGGACTCCATTCCTGGTGTGGACGTCCGTCCGCACCGCCCGACGCCCCGCACGCCCCTGCGTGGGACCGACCCGGTTTTTCAATGTATGGCAGCGGCCACCCACGGGGCCCCCTCCTGGTCGGGGGCCGGTCAGATCTCACGTATGGGGCGATGTTTCGGACCTCGATTCAGATGACGATCAGGACTTGTACTAGACGGGTGCGAGCACCCGTGTTTCCGTTTTGAATCGATCGAGTCGTGGTTGTAAACGTTTAAAGACCGTTATGTTTGGTAAGGCGACCTTTTTAGTGAACTGAATTCGTTGCCGATTTGTAGAGTCGCCACCGAGTCAATTATGGGGACTCAGAAACCGTTCAAGTCAACTTTGATCCTTAGCCGGGTCAAAGCTCAGAGACACGAGACCTAAAGATAAAGACTTGTACCCTTAAGCACTCCATGCCTGGAATGACTCTCATTGCCAATGGTTTCGGACATCTGGAAACCGTCGATTCTGGGTAAGGGGTGAGGGTACGTATTGGGAAGCCAACATCCGATAGACATCGACACTCAATCCCGCTCGCCCTATAGCGGCCTCTACTAATCAGTCGGTGGGCTGATAACTTTGTTCTTTATGTTTTGGTATGGAACAAATGGTCTATACCTAAGCATCGCTTTGTGAACTGGCTATTCCAACATCAGGCCATGGAAATCAACACGTGGCTGTTCAGGTTGAATATTGTGCAGGATGATCCATGTGAGATATGCAGGAATAGCTCGGAAGATTTTAGCCATCTGATTGGTGGGTGTGAGTACTATAAGAAACTGGTATGGTGTATGAATGAATGGGTGCGGACGCAGTTGCGGGATGAGTTAGAAAATACCTGGAGATTACAAATAAGTGGCTCGAATACTGAGAAGGCGATTGATACTGGGGTGATTAACGCAATTATCTATCATATATGGCATCATCGCAACAAGAGTAGAGTGGACGGTATTATTATGAGACCCGAAATTGTAGGGAGAATTATTAAGAAAGAAATGTGTCTTCATATTAGGAACCTTAAAAATGATAAGTCGGTAGATAAAGGTGATAGTTACGTTTTATTCGCCTTTTAGGCAATTGTACATGAGTTGTACATGATTTTTTATTTATAATACTACTTACTCTTCACAAAAAAAAAAACTTTGTTCCTTTGTTGTGGCGGAAGTACTGTAACATCCATTGTTTTCACCCTATACCGTTTGCTATGTTGGTTGTTTAAGGACAAGTAAGTTTTGTCGTTGAAGTACTTGTGTTTACATTCTTTGCATGCGATTTCACTGTTGTGTGTCAAATTTAGACCGTTTTCCCTCTCATTTAGACCCGTTTTTCCCTCGTTTTGCGAGACTTGAGCGTGATTATCGCCGTATTTGATGTGAGTTCATTTTGCAGCATTGTTTTGATCGGTCCATATCTCGAGTTATACTTGGAATTTCGTAGTCATTCAAAATGGACGAGATAGATTTCGAGCTTATCTTTCCAATGACTACTCATGAAGGTTCATTGAACAAGTATTGACGAAGTTATGCCCCAAACAAGTCAGCTGTGCATTGAAAAACGCTGCTGTTAAATTCTTTGACGGAATTGTTTCTCTTGCCTCGACTTTCTTTAAAGCTTTCAATAAATTCCGGAGGAGAAGAGATGTTATTTTCAAGTTCGTTTATTCAAGACTACTTGTGCAAACATGGAGCATTGTACCCAAAATGTACAATGAATGTGACCTGTTGGTCCTTGGTAGTTGGCTGATTTTTAGTCATCCTAGTTCTTTGTAGTTTCTTTTTCTAATTCTTTGTATTTTGATTTCCTAGTTCTTTGTTCTAGCATTTAAGGAGGTTTGACTTGGGTGGCTGATTTGCCTTGCCCTTCTCGTGCTTAATGGCTATTTATAGCCTTTAGTTTGTTTGTAAACAGGCAGATTGAAAAGAAAGAAAATTGTAAGCTTTTGCTTGTTTAATTTTAATTGTCGAGTTACAATTAAGAGTCTTAGAGTTCGACGCGTTTTCGAGTTCTAATTCCCGCTTATTCAATCGAGTGTTTGAATAGCGATCCGCTTAGTTGAGATATAGGTCTATCTCACTTAGCATACTATCCCTTTTGTTTTACTTATATCTATTTTTGTTCGTTTCTTGTCGTGACCAGCAACTTTGTTTCCTGTCCTTGTGATACGAGATCAAGGTCCGTGCCAAATCACATCATAAGTGGTATCAGAGCAACAACTCTTGATTTTTCTAAAAATCAAGACGGTCCAAGGAGTGTCGAAGCCAAGTTGTTAGTTGAATTTTTGATTGCGATTGGAATTCAAAGGTTAAACTCGTGCGGGTAGTTCGAGGGTTAATCGGTTTTGATTGTTTCGTGGTTCTTGTTGAAGTTCGATTTTTTTTTCAAAGAAAAAAAAATTTGATCATGAATTAGTACTGTTCACGTAGTACTATTCACAAAATGTACAATGAATGTGACGTGTTGGTCCTTGGTAGTTGGCTGATTTTTAGTCATCCTAGTTCTTTGTAGTTTCTTTTTCTAATTCTTTGTCACTACAACAAAATCACCTTTTTGCGGTGATTATTTCGTGACGATTGCAAAATTGACATAGCTAATATACTTATAACCCTTATATATGACCACTTATTATAACAAATAACAATCGACGCTAATAAACCAACATAAACGACAGGTTAGCTCCTCACAAATACAATAATCTTCTTAAAGATCCCTTAAAACCTAGCCTCCATTATGATTTACTGCGTATTAATCCTAATTACATTCAAAAAAAAAAGTCAAAACATCTCTTTTCTGGCTAAACTTCATCGACAACAACAATCAATCGCTCGCGCCTCCGTCGCCACCCAGAGTTTTGGATATGGAGCGATGTATTTCCCTTCCATTCCCGTCTTTTTATTAAGTTTTGAGTAATTTGGGTATATTTTGATCAGTTCTTTAATTTCGTTTCATCTTGTTAAAAATTTCGTTTATTTTTGTTAAAAATTTTAGTTAAATTTTTAGTAATTTGTTCATCTTATCGTTTCATTTACGGTTTTGTGATGTTCATCTTGGGGTTTCGAGTTTTCAGATTTTTCAGATTTCGGTGTTTCAGTTTTGTGATTGTGTACTGGCAATTTTTCAGATTTTAATGTGAATCCCCTTGTGATCGTGTAGCTGCTCCTGCGACTTTAGTTTTGTGAGTTCCCATGTTTAATTTCATGAAATTCATGCTTTCTGACGTTATGCTTTGATTTTCCGGAATTTTTTGTTTGTGACGAGAATTCCCACAGTAAACTTCATGACGGGTCAAATCGTAATATCATATGAATAATACAAGAGAAGAATTTATATTGAAGAACAAATCTTTGTCCTATCTAGGCGTAGTGAGATTATTTGACCCGTTATAATATTACGAGACATATATCCATTTTGATCCATCTTGATGTAAAAACCGGTTTATCAAAGATATTTTACTCTAATGTTTAAGATGCAACTATTGTGGGTAATCCTTCCCCCCAATTGTAATGCGATTAAATGCGTGTTTAGTTGTACACAAACCAAAGAACCGGTTTGTTTTCTGTTCACGATTGAGAAATTTGGCTTTCTAATTATTGAATTTTTGTTCATGATTATGATTATGAATTGGATTCGTGCATGCTTGATGACGAGGTAATGCTGAAAGATGAGTGTTTTTTTGATGATTTAGGGTGGTTCTTATGCTAGTTTCCATCATGGTTACCTAATTCGCTCTTAGCAATTCACTCTTATTGTACTTGTTATGTGAGTAGTAGCATCCAAATGAAGTAGTAACAGTAGTATTTATTACTTTTACCTAAGCCCGTGACCCTGATCATAAATTCGGGTTTTTAGAATGCAAGTGTATGATTATATGGACTGACAATACCATGAAAGTCACATAGCTTCTTCTCCTCTCATACAAGATTCCCGCCCTAGTAGTCTTCATATCTCTTGGTCTTATCTTATACAACTCTGACCATTCATTCACCTTGTGTCAGTGTGTGACAATAATTACTTGACCGTTGGACACTGGTTAGATACTTAAGAGACTTCTCAGACACCACGAGTAAGAAGAGAGACTTGGTCTTGGGAGAAATAAAGATTTTCCCATCTCAATCCATGTCAACCTTCAACCAAGTCCCCCACTTCGCACCCAGATCCCAACTGTCATGCAGTGTGAAGTCAGTGACTAAATGGGAATGACACTGCTTACTGCTTCCAAGTCACTAAATAGCTAGGCAAAACATGAGTATTTTTTTTATAGAAAATTGGACGCTAGCGCCTATACAAGTATACATGCTTTGGTGTCATATATTTTAAGTTCTAATCAAAATTGAGTAACATGGTCATTGCTGATCGATGCCATTGACCGTCATTAATCTTTTCCAATATTAGTGAGCTAGTTATATTACACAAGTCTGGCATCTGGTCAGTAAAAATCTAACTGCATTTGCCAAAGCAACCTTCTTATAGGTACAAAAGACAGAAAATACATCCACATCTGTGGGGGAACTATTCAATTCCAAAGGATAACCCTTGGGTTGAGGTCAAAGAGCTTTTGTCGGAAATATATATTGGCTTTGGGTTTTCACAATCCATGGCGCCGCAGCTTTGATTCAGACCAACCTTCCTTTTTATTTCCTGTGTGGCGATGCAGGTCAGGTGTGACTCTTTTCCTTTTGTTTAAGAAACTAAGGTCGTCCCTTGAATACAACTTCCAAGATGCACTAGTGAAGTTTTTGCTACTTTAATATGTTTTGGATGGTTGAACTTCATTGTGCTGCTGTTCCAAACTCTTCTTAGCATTGAACACAACTTTTCATGCTATTTGTGTGACATGTGAGCTATGCTACTTCAACTCTCCGTACTAGTGTCCACGACTTAACTCTTGGACACGAGTATGACATATGGATAAACCATATTAAGCCAAAAAGACAGGGTTTTTGTAATACAATACGCAAGTCCGTTACTTCTAAGAGAATATGAGTAACGTAGCATTTTGGTATTATGTCATGCTACTAATTTATAATGTTCATAATCTAAAAAGCTTTCCATCACCTGTCATTTCCTATGTTACATCAAATCTTCGCTTATCGTAGGATTCTACTTGTGTCCTAAACGATAGTCATGCATATCAGTGTTTTTGTTTTTTTGTCTTGCAAATTGTTGTTCAGTACATAATAGACATAGTAATATAGTAATATCCGAAACCAAATATTTTTAGTTTGAGCTGAGCTTGATTTGTAACGCCTCAAACTTAAAACGTTGAAAACTGATTTTGGCTCAAGCTCGGTGAAATCATTGTTCTTTTGGTGATTTAAATCTAATGGAAGTTGATAGGGCTGTTTTTTAATGTATCATTTGGCTCATTTTATGTCATTATTCATGTTATAAGGTCGAATTTATATGGAGTTTCATGTTATCTTCCTAGTAACTTGTCTTTTAATTATGAGATTTTAGCTTGGGACTGCATTTATGTTGTTATTAGAGGCCTCAACCTTTAGTGACTCTATTTATGAGCCCTAGTTTCACACATATTGTGAAAGACAAGAAATGGAGAGAGGGAGACATGAGTGATAACCGTAGGATTAGACTAAAATCATAGACACATGAATACAAAGATAAATGGTAGATCTGATGCAATTCTATCAGTTGAGTAG
The DNA here is from genome assembly GCA_958450325.1 of Agrostemma githago. Lineage (NCBI taxonomy): Eukaryota > Viridiplantae > Streptophyta > Magnoliopsida > Caryophyllales > Caryophyllaceae > Agrostemma > Agrostemma githago. The sequence goes on from OY288242.1 coordinate 36,055,741, forward strand.
CATTTCAGCAACATTCATTCCCAAGCTGAGTTCAATGTTATTAAGTAAATAAGGGAGCGTTAATATGTGAATGCGCGCAATCGGCGGGGTATTTGGTGTCATGTTGCAGTAAGAAGGTTGAATTTTAGTGAAAAATATATTCATAATAGCAAGACTGTTGTAAAAATACACGAGTGCAGGCTGCACTTTTCTAAAAAACAAGATGCATTCGAGTGTGTTATGTCGAAATTCAACTTTTGTTGTGAGTTAATACAAGCTGGTGCTTTGATTAAAAATCTGTTGTTGTGTTTCCTCATAGAACTTGAATACAGTATGTTGTGCAATCTTCGTGACTCAAGTAATATTGAAGGCTAATAACAAACAACTTAACAAGTGCAGGGGGCTGCTGCAATATTCACATCAATGCAAGCTATATTGGCGGAATTTTGAGGCTGTAATTGGTGTCATCGCAAGGCTACTCTCGAGAGCATGGTTTTAGTTGACTCGAAAAGGTTGGTTCGTAACAATATAGTGGAATCATGAGATGACTTATATTCTGCATGTTTTTTTAATATTTTTACGGGATGATTATAGTAATCAAGCGGCTGACGGCTGATGTGTAGCATTTTCTTACATGTGCCAGAGAGTATACATCCAGTCTTGAGAATATTGTACATGAATATGTTTGATTCTTTTGCTTAGTCGTTAAAAATGTAAAAATTTGGTTTACCTTGACAGGTACTATTACCTTTGTTTATTGCAGGCAACTACTTTGAGCAATACTCGAGTTGAAGTTTAGTTTTGGTGGATGAAGACGTAGTGATTTTTGTAGGTTGTCAAAAGATCATTTGGACTTATATTTATTTATTTAATTTAGTCCATGTTGTAAACACATAACTTTTTGGATTTTATGAGTAATATGAAAGCAATAATAATATAACCTTTTCTTTTTATTTTCGCACCGTACTTGAGAGATAGAACGATATTTTGTATCAAATAAAATTGATGCTAAATTTATTATATGGTTGCAATTTTGTTACACATCGTGTCGACTACAATTGTTACGATTGTCGTAGATGACATTTTGTAATACTTATCGCGTTGAATACAATTGATACAATCCTAAAATGGATTAAATTTAATTGTACTTATCGTGTCGAATACAATCGTTACAATTTTTATTAGTGGGAAAATCAAATTATTTACCGCATCAATAATAATCGACACTAAATTCGCCACTAAACCTCCTCTTCTTTCGCGTCGGTTTTATATAGTTAACCCAGCGAATAGGTAATTCGCCACGAAAGGCTACGGCAACGCCGCCTACCACAACGAATACACAATCGATGGGGAAACTTTTCGCGTCAAATAGAATCGCCACGAAATAGCAAAATAATTGCCGCGAAAAGGTGATATTGTTGTAGTGTGTATTTTGATTTCCTAGTTCTTTGTTCTAGCATTTAAGGAGGTTTGACTTGGGTGGCTGATTTGCCTTGCCCTTCTCGTGCTTAATGGCTATTTATAGCCTTTAGTTTGTTTGTAAACAGGCAGATTGAAAAGAAAGAAAATTGTAAGCTTTTGCTTGTTTAATTTTAATTGTCGAGTTACAATTAAGAGATTTAGAGTTCGACGCATTTTCGAGTTCTAATTCCCGCTTATTCAATCGAGTGTTTGAATAGCAATCCGCTTAGGTGAGATATAAGTCTATCTCACTTAGAATACTATCCCTTTTGTTTTACTTTTATCTATTTTCGTTTGTTTCTTGTCGTGACCAGCAACTTTGTTTCGTGTCCTTGTGATACGAGATCAAGGTCCGTGCCAAATCACATCAGTATTTTGAGTAATTCTCGCATTAGTGTCTCTCTTTTGCATTTTACGTGTTTTTGCTAGTTTTCTGTCTATTTTGATAGGATTTTCGACCAAAAATGTGTCCGAGCTCCTATGAGCATGAGAGAGAGAGAGAAACCATCCAAAAAGCAAAGCACACAACTCAAAATCCAAAGTCCCAACCCAAGAGGTGAAACCTTGAGCAAAAAGGAAAAACTATAGTCCATTGGGCATCTTCACCGGAGAGGTCGAACTTCAAATGAATATATCTAGAGTTCTAGACCTCGGATCGAAACGATTCCAGTTGGAGGTAAAAGCTTGTCTTCTTAGCTTTCCAACGACATATCACACGCCCCAATAGGAGTTCAAACGAGAGAGTTATGACCCTCTGAAGTCACAGGGCGAAATTTCACCCAATGAGAATTTTACCGGGCAAAATTTCGCCTGACGGTGTTTCTCCCCAGATTGCCATTTCGGACAAAAAAGTTCACCGGGCAAAATTTCACACGATGAAGTTCACCGGGCAAAATTTTGCCCACCGGGTGAAATTTCGCCCGATGGAGAAAAGCGCCAAAAATCGCAAAATGAGAAGAAAATCTCACCGGGTGAAATTTCACCCGGTGGGATTAATTCGTCAAGCCGGAGGGCGAAGTTTCACCCCATGAAGACTGATTGGGCAAAGTTTCATCTCAAAGGACAAAGTCTCACCAATGGGCAAGGATTAGATTATGGGCTAAGATTGTGTGACCTATTAAGGGCTTATTATATATAGTAACCCTAGGTTTTCATTTCAATTTGTGCCTTAAGTGTGCCTCCTTAGGGTAGGTTAGTTTAGTAGATCTTGATAGTAATAGTAGTAGTAGTAGTAGTAGTAGTAGTTCACATAGTACAAAAATTCCATAAATTTAGTAGTTTCCGTTAGTTTTAGATTAATCTACTCTATAATATCTACAATCAAGTTCCTACTTTAGTTGAAGATTTGGATTTTATTTGAAGATTTGTGGGGATTATTGAAGAATTAGTGACAAGTTCTTCATTCTCTTCATCAAAGATTCAATCTTTTTTTTTTGGTGAAATGTGAGCTTTTATTAATCCATTGAAGAAAAATATACAAACAAGGTACAAGATATACAATAGACATCTCTAGCTCAAGTCCAAAGACATCTAATTCCTTTTCAACTCATTGAGCACCTTAATATCTTCTAGGGAATTGTTCGGACTCTGCAGAACGCTGTCAATTCTACTCTTGATTTCTTGATGGATTTGTTTGAAAACAACTTCCGGGTGTAACAGCACACCCTCATGTTTTGCTGTATTTCTTTTTACCCAGATAGTGTGATGAAAGGCGTTGAGTATCATAGCTTGTACCCTCCGCCGTGTTCCATTTTCAAGCCTATATTCCGGCTGTTTCGGCATAGTAAGACCAGTCCATTCAATCAGTTTATCTTTAATCCTCAAGCTATATACACATTCATTCATCAAATGATGTGTCGTCTCTTCGTCCATTGCACAAATGCAGCAGTTCAGTTCGTTTCCGCATCCAAACCTGGCGATTTTCATTCTAGTGTTCAGACCGCCATTAATCAGAATCTAGGATAGAGTAGCATGCTAGGTATACTCCATTTCTCCCAAATGAGATGGTGCCAAGGAGCTTCAGCCCCGGTACCACATAGCCATTTATAGCCATCAACAATGTTGTAACCTTTTGGATAGTGCAGCCAGGTTCCATTGATATACCCATCCTTCATCTTTTCTTTAGGTTTGCATATCGATCTCCAAGTCCATGGAGTGTCATTAGGAGGTTTATAATTGTGGACATGACATAGGTTCACCCCGACGCGGCCACGCGCGGGTTTGGGGAGGCGAATGAATCTCCATATGAGATGGGTCGAATTGAAATTTAAATCGAAGTGGAGTCGCCACCAAACTTTGTGGGAGTTCGGCCCATTCGAACCCACTCTATGTCGTAGTGGGCCATGCACAAAGTATGGCCCATTCGGATGTCAGAGTTTATTGGGTTCGTCCCTTAGCATTTGATACCGATACCGATGTTATCGGATACCGTGTATTGAATGACTCTCGTGTGCCAATGGATTCGGACATCCGGAAACCATGGTTCTGAGTAAGGGGTGAGGGTACGTGTAAGGGAAGTTCACAAAGAACACCCAACCCCACCCGCTGATGGTGGGATTTGTCGTGGATCCCGCCGATCAAATAAATAACCGACTATTCCTAGTGGGTAGCTAGGGCAAGTAGGGTCGATATCCATGGAGACGGTATTGTAAGGTCTAGACTAGATCGGCCTAAAAACGAGACTAAGTCACAACAAACACAAAGGAATGCTAATTGACAAACTATGATGGGAAAAGAGGTAAGACGAGGCTAACAATGAACTAGGCTAAAACAATGCTAAATGAAATAACTAAATACAAACTAAACAATGAACTAGGGAAATGATGACTAACTAAGGAGTTGAATCAAAAATGGAGAAGAAGTGGGTTAGGTCGGGTTCATAAGTGCAGATGGGTAATTGGGGTGGTCAAGGGTGTAGGTGTCTCCTAATTGCTAGAGTCGGTCTGGGCCCTCGCTACGTAGACCGACACCGAGGTAAGTTCGCGCTCTCGCGTCTAAGACTAACCTCAACACAACCACATAATAGACAAACAATGAGAAGATGAGCACAAGTATGGGAAGCATGACCACTACTACTCACACAAGCATATCAACAAACACATAGAGTGCCCAATATGTGACTAACAACAAAGATTCACCCTTTACCCCTAATCAAACCCTAATCACCCATAATCTACCCTTAGTCCCCCTACTAACCCACAAGGAGACTACTCACTCATTATCAAACTAACCATAACAACAATAAGAGAAAACAACATCATAAACCAAACTCCAAGGTTGTCAAGCTTGGATGAATATTCAAGTATCCTCTTAATACAAGATTAACTAGACTAGATTAACTAAGGATTAAGGAGAGATTAAAACTAATGTGAGGAACACTAATCTAGGGTTTGAATGCTTAATGGAGGCCTAAAATAATCTAGGGTAAGGTATTCTCCTTAAGCAATACAAGGGAGGAGTATTTATAGGGTTACAAGAATGAAGGAGAAGAAAGGAAACAAAGGCGGGTTACAGCACCAGTCCCGACCGGGACAGGATTGGTCCCGCCCGTGATGGTCTGATCCCGACCGGGACGGGTTGGTCCCGACCGGGACGGACCCAGATCAGAACACCTCTCTTTTGTGCACCTCATCCCGGACGGGATGAGGCCATACCCGTCGGGGATGAGTCTTGTAGGCCTCCAATATGATCTTTAAGGTTCCCTCTTGCTTCACATGGACTTCTTATCGACTCTCGGGTCTCGGGATCGAGTCTAAGGGGCACGGGATCGGGTACCAAGGTCTCGGGGTCGAATCCAAGGCATCGAGTGATCGTTCCTCCGTTTCGTTGGCTCCGAAAAGTGTATGTATTAAGTCGGAATCGCTCCAACTCTTCATGAATGGTCTCGGGAACCTGAAACGAGCTAGAGGAAGCATAAGTAGCCCATGAACCGCTCCCAAGGAGCGATTCCGCAAGGAAATTGGGAACAAAACACAGCAAAATAGGCACTACAAACTACACTTATCAACTCCCCCACACTTAACCCTTACTCGCCCTCGAGTAAGAACATACAAACTACAAAACTAGCCGAGTGGGTATTAGCGCACCCTACGCCCTTTCAACTCACGCGAGAACACCTAGAGGATAAGCGCTCTCCGCAAGGCAAGTGAGGTCTTGCGACAAAACCGTGGATGCAACCGGACACAAAAACACATAAACAAACAAACATACAAACAAACACACAAAAGGTTGCACCCAAAAAGAAACAAATATCGCTTCCCTCTGAAAAGCGGTGAAAGAAGCACCGGTTTAGGACTCGAGGCAAGTGACAACGTTCCCAAGCTAGCGATACAAACCAAGCTGGATCAAACCCTAATAGTATGACGACAAAGCAATAAAAACGTTGGTAACTTACCTAGGTTCCTCCTAACCTTCTAAGAACGTACTACGGGACGATTGGCGGGATGGAAAAAAGGATGAACCATGGTGTTAGTCGACACTGTAGGTAAGTGAGACCCCGCCCCCTTTAGCAATGAGCCAAGAGGGTCGTCTCATGTCCAAAACTGCCTAACTAGTCCAAGTAAAAAGGTGGAAATAATTGCAAAGTGAGGGAAGACCGACCTTTGCCGCTATCATCCTTCCTAGGGACTCGGTCCTTTGGTAGGCTCTTCACGGCAAAAGTCGGAAAAAGGCTTATTTTTGTGGGGTTAAGATCTTTTTGTGAGACGATTTTCTTTTTGGCATTTTCTCTTTTCTTTTGCATATTTGCTTTGTGTGTTGCCATGCCATTTCTTTTTCTTCTTTTCTATTTTCTTTTTGGCTATATTTTTGTGCCTTTTCTTTTTCTTCAATCTTTTCTTTCTTTCATTTTTTCTTTCTTTTTCTTTTCTTTGCCCTTTTGGCTTGATTTGGCTTTTTGGAATTTCTTTGTGCAACAAGAAAGAGAGAACTCAACAAATTGCAATTTATTGTGTGGATATGTGTAGGAGGTAGGTAAATGGGTAAGTCGGGGGTCGCGATCCCTCTTCAAACCCACAAAAAGTGGAGAACTTGGACTAATCAAACAATCCTAAACATGGTCACCTAAGGGACGGGACTCGGCAACCAAGGCCTTTTTACACCGTGGGTGGTCATAATGGTCAAAATGCAAATCCCGTAGTAAATCCCTAGTAAGCTAGGTCGACTCAAGGTAAAGGACCAACGAAATCATTGATTTAGGGTCATTCTACTAGACTAAAGTTGTAGACACCCGCATTTTGCCTGCTAGTGTCTATAGCAGTTCCCGACAAACACCCGATGATGATAGGACGCAAACGTGACTTAGTATACTCGGATTTGGGCCCGAAATCAATAATATCTGACATGGACTTTTAGCGGAGTAATAATCTCACAAAACAGACATCAAATTCAGGCCTAGTGGGTCGTTCCGAGCAAAATGAGACTAATTTGGGCCAGAACCGGCACCAAAAATAATTCCCGTCTTTTAGCGACCAGGTCAAAACCCGGTCAAGACAAACCCGACACAAAGAGCGACCGGGTGCGTTCCCGAAACATGCACCAGGTTCACAAATCTATCCAAATCGCTCACGAATCAGCCAAATTTAGCCAAATCAATCATAATCAATTAAGCATAAATCAAGGGCAATCACGCCCAAAATAGCCCGGCCTAATTGATCCACTCGGTCGAGTGGATTGGCCACTCGGTCGAGTGGAGCGTCAAAAACCGGACCAGATTCATTCCTGAAGGCACTCGACCGAGTGCACTAGGGCACTCGATCGAGTGACCCTAGGACGGGGGTGAAGCCTATAAATACCCCTTCAAACCCATTGCATTCGGGGAGAAAAAAAAAAACAAATGCAAAATTACCCTAAGCTTCTACCCTAATCTATCTATACTCTCCACACTACAAGCCTTAGCAACCCTAAGCCCTATACACAAAAGACCGAGTCCCTTGTCCCTCGATAAACCGACAACACACACACACACCATAACTTACATACATCCTCGATACTCCATAGTCCCGTCACTATTTGCGAGCCCATTTCCGAGGTCCTTACTAAGCATGTATGTTGAGGGTGTCCCAAACCCCGTTTCTATCTTTGTTATTTACGCTTATGTTTTTGTATCGTTTATTTTGTACTTTTACTAGTATCGTAATCCTAACACTCTAACATCTAACACTCTAACATTTTACTTTTTCTTGCATACTAACTTTTACATTTTCGTTGCTAACATTATAATCATACCGCGTATATATATATAGTATTACCAAATTCTTCGGTTTCGGATGCGTTTGACTACAATTGTCGCCTAAAGTCCGTCTAATCCCTTTACGAGCAACGACGGAGGTGGAGCCCTTTCGAGGAGCCCCGCCCCAATGTACTCAAGGGCGTGACGTGATCGCGACTAATCGTAGTTGAACGTATTCAATCCCATTTTAATTAGTGCGGAACCCGTTGACACGAAAACCGACATCACATAACCCGAAAGGGTTAGTTTCGATGTCGTGACGTAGAGGGAAGCATTTCGTTACTAATTCAAATTTTCTAACACAAACACTTCATAAAATCCCGACGACGGTATTATGATCGTATATGTACACGATTGTAGTACCGGAGGTCGAGTTAAATTCGAATCAAACGATATTTGTATTTAACTCGACCGACCGTCGTTTTCAACCCCAAAAATGAAACGAGTTAACACTCGTACAGGGACTACTCGACCGAGTGCATAGGCCACTCGATCGAGTAGTGTCCACAAAACCGGGCAGACTACTTCCCAAGGGTACACTCGACCGAGTCAGGCCATGACTCGACCGAGTGGATCCTGTAGCCCAGAAAACCGAGAGCTTGGATGCAACATTTAAGCCTCGTCTCTTTTTTTTCTACGACTCTTAGTCGACACGTGTAAAGCCAATCACGTGAACTCATTTTCTAAAACTCACGTTTATCGTGGCAAACCGAATTAAATCTAAATTCGTCAATATTTTGATTCAATTCGGCCAACCTTCAAATTTAAGACACATAAATCACGAGTCACAACTCGTACAGGTGCCACTCGACCGAGTACACCTGCTACTCGATCGGGTAGCACCCCAAACCGTGGGCAGAAGCTTCTTTTAGGACGCACTCGACCGAGTCAGACCATGACTCGACCGAGTGAGTCCTGTAGCCCCATAACCGAGGGCCTTGACACACCTTTCAAGCCTCGCCTTTTTATCGACATTAGTCATCACGTGTAAAGACTATCACGTGACTCTCCTATTTTCAAAACCATACACATCACGACATGTAGAACGACTTTGACCACCTTTGACGTGATGAGTCGGGACAAGACTACGGGATATGAGATCGGGCTAGCAATGCGCCACAGTCTCATATTTCCGTCCTTCGTTTAGTACACAATATAATGTGTATTTAATCGGGGTTAGTCCATCTACACATTTCGCGGCCTAGCTTACATACGGGTCCGTCCATATCTTTGTATCGCGTTATTTTTATTACTTCTACGTAATGTTGTATTGTGAATTCCGGGTTGTATTTCCGCCCGTGTAACTTGTACGTTTTTATTTTACTTTCGAGCTTTGTTTATTTACTTGCTTTTACGCTTTATAAACGAACCTCGCATGCTAAACCACTTTGACCAAAAATAAGATGCATTAAATGACGTAGTTCACAAACTATTAATATGCTTAGCCCGAAAACGCTGTTTGCATATCATTTAATCGTTTTACTAGCGCGCTCACACGAACACGAACGATGTCTTAGTAGAGGCCGCCATGTGCGGGCGGGGTTGGGTGTCCTTAGTGGGCTTCCCAACACGTACCCTCACCCCTTACTCAGAACCTTTGGTTTCCGGATGCCCGAAACCCTTGGCGCACGAGAGTCATTCTATACACGAAAGCCGGTTTATACGGAATCGGTATTGCAATGCAAAGGGACGAGCCCAATGAACTCTGAAATCGAAGTGGGCTTACTTTGTGTATAGCCCATGACGACATAGAGTGGGCTCGTATGGTTCCGAATAACCACAAAATTCGGTGGCGACTCCATTTTGACTTAAATTTCGAACCCGAGAACAATCTCACCATGAGATTCATTCGCCTACCCAAACCCGCGCGTGGCCGCGTCGGGGTGGACCTACGTCATGTCCACAAAAGTCCAAGACTCGATTTATACCACTAGAAAGGGAAGTAAACACTCGCACACTAGCCTCTAAACCGGGTTTTCGAAAACCTATTTACACACAAGACACAACTACACAACACAAAAGAAAGACGCGACGAAAACGAAAGAAAAAGAGACAAAAGGTCAGAAAACGAAAACAAAACAAAACAAACACAAACAACACAAACACCACCCCGAGCTTCCAAACAAGCCACCAACCAACACCAAACTTTACAAAGCTCCTCCCGAGCACACAACATCACAAATCTCCTCCGAACATCACAAGAGGTAAAGAGGAAAAAGGGATAAGGTGTTACCGGATGTCTTGAAAGCCTTCCAAAGTTAGCGGCGATTAGGCGACCTAAGAGAAAAAAGGGAGGCAAAACACGCACAACAAAACACATATATGATACAATGACATAGAAAAGAAAACACACAAAAGGAAAATCTTTTTGATTTTTGTGAATTTTTTTTCAAATTTTTAGGATTTTTAAAGATTTTTCGAAAAACTACGAAAATAAAACTAACTACGATAGAATATCGCTCCCCCACGCTTAAGCCGAGCAATGTCCTCATGCTCGACCGTAGTGCATGGGAGCACAAAAGAAAAGAAACTATGAAAATAAAGCTAAAAATCAAAAAGTGAAGAAAAGGGTAGAAAGTGTCCGGCCGGAGTGTAGTCAAGTCACCATGGGCTGAGACAAGAAAAGATATGGATGGGGGAAGAAATGAAAAGAAAGAAATAAAAGGGAATGGGAGGGGAGGACTAGGTGTAATCAAGTCACCTAGCCCGGATTCCGCCCAAATCCGACTAATTTCTACAAAAGGGGTAAAAATCTTGTAAATTTTGGATTTTGAAATGACTCTCAATGTAATCACGTCATCGAGAGTCGGGAGCAACAAATATCAAGGCCCCGAGGGCCACTGATGAGACGGATTTTGTATGGTGTAAGATGGTATAATTTGTGCCGGTTTTGTTGCTTGGAGAAGGTGTTTGAAGAGCTTTATTGTGTATCTTATTTCCAACGGTGTTTTTATCAAGTTACGTGCTATTTTGAGATAATATGTAACTTTTATTGGACTAGTGAAGTAAGGTGAAGTTGTGATGGTTGACATGGGCCAAGAGAAACATAAGGAGCTGAGTTGTACTTTATGGAAGAGTCAAGGCCCAAACACCATAGGTCAAGGCACGAGTCAAGCAAGGAAGCAAACACGGAAGAAAATGAGAGCCGCTTTAAGCGGCTGGATCCGCTCTAAGCAGATAGATCAGTCCGCCAAGAAGAATTGAGATGAGAGAGCCGCTACGAGTGGCTGAATCCGCTTATAGCGGCTGGACTGCACCATGTCTCTTTGGATTCTCTTATTTGATGTTACACTTATTTTTACTACATTAACTTAGGATTTTATGAGAATAATTACACATTAGTTTTATCTTATCATTTCCCATTACTACTAGGAAAAAACACACATTAGATTATTATTCATCATTTTTCCACATAGAATTTCATATTTTTCTTTTGCATTTTCTTATCATCCATGGAAGGCTAATTTCCCAATTCTTGGAATAGGAGATTGAAACCTTCAAACTAAGTTGATTGTAAGACTTTAATCTCTCTTCTGTCTTTTGAATATCAAGTATTGTTTTATATAATTGTTTGATTGTTAATTTATTTCTAGTTTGATCACCTAGAATTATTTTGATAATCAATTGCTAGTTTGGGTAATAAAATCTGATTGTTCATGTTACCTAGATATTTGTAGCGAATATATTTCATCAATTTGTATGCCGATTCATCGTTGGTGATTTATAAATAAACAATACTTGTGTGAATCGAATTGTATGACCGCTTGTGTATGCAATCGTTTATCTTTGTCAATTCCTATGATTTATTCTACGTTGTGATTGAACTTAGACGCTTGGACTAGGTTATCATTTTCGTAAGGGTTATTTGTGTACGCTTTCGTAGTAAATGGCTAGACTTAATTGGAATGGTAAATTGTGATTTTACATGATGAAGTATTCAAAGACAATTTAGAGTAATTGAGTCAATGATTAATGTTTAGTTTGTTGGTGGAAATCGATTATTCCAAGATTCGTTTTATAATATCTTTATCATCATAATATTGCATTTCATTTTTAGTAGACTTAGAATCAAAATCAAAACACCCCCCAATTGGTTAGTTTAGTTACAATCTCTACGCACATTCAATCGACGTTACACCTTCCTCGTGGGTTCGACCCCTACTTACACTTGCTATTAGTTTGAGTTTGTAGTGGATAAAATTACTAATTTGGAGACTCGCGACAAGTCGAACCAAATTTTGGCGCCGTTGCCGGGGAAGGCAATTTTCATTTGTGATTGTTTGTGTGTTGTGTAAATATTTCTTTGTTTCGGTGTTCGGTATATGCCGGACACTCGTTCTACTAATAAGAAATTGTTAGATTTTGATCCAGAATTGGAGAAAACTCTATTTCAGATAAGAAGAGAAATTAGGAGGAAGCTTCAATTTGACAATCAAGATAAGAAAGAAGAGAAACAAGAGATCAAAATGGCACGAGAGAGTAGAACTTTCAGGGAGATCACCGCTCCCGACCTTACTCAGCAACCTCTTTGTATTACCTTTCCGGCTTTGGCGGAAAATGCGACATTCGAGTTGAAGTCGGGTTTGATCCATTTATTACCCTCATTCCATGGGTTAAGTGGAGAAGATCCAAACAAGCATTTATCGGAATTTCATGTTGTATGCACAAGTATGAAGCCGAATGGGGTGACCGATGAGCAAATAAAGGTACGAGCTTTTCCATTTTCACTAAAGGATTCCGCTCGAGATTGGTTATACTACCTTCCACCGCGTAGTATCACAACATGGGGACAAATGAAAAAAACATTTTTAGAGAAATATTTCCCCGCTTCCAAGTCTTCACATATCAAGAAGAAGATCTCTAATGTTGAACAAAAAGATGATGAGACACTCTATGACTATTGGGAGCGTTTTAAGAAGCTTTGTGCAAGTTGTCCTTACCATGGGTATAGTGAACAAGATCTTATCCTCTATTTTGTTGGAGGGTTGACCTCGGAGGATGCTCGCATGGTACATTCTTCTAGTGGAGGCGGTATTATCAACAAAAATCCGGGTGATGCAATTGCCTTGATTAGTGAGCTTGCCGAAAGTTCACGTCACTTTAATGTACGATCCAATACAAGAAGAGTGAGTATGGCTAACACAAGCTCTAGCACTTCATTGGAAAACAAGGTGGAGGATTTGACCACTTTGATGAAAGAAATGATGATGGCAAATAGACAACAAGTGAAAGCTTGTAGCATTTGCTCTTCTAATGGGCACGTTGCTGATAGATGCCCACTCATGCAAGAAGATACAATGGAAGAAGTTAATGCGGCGGGAGTCTTTGGCCAATCTCAAAAGAGGTTTGATCCTTATTATATGAGAAGAGATCATCCCGGTTTCCAATATGGGAATCCACATGGGGGTTTGCAACCTCCGGGTCAACAATTTCAAGGGTCCTCTTCCTTTGGTCAACAAGCTTCATCTCAACAATTTGGTCAAGTCCAACCTCATTTTATCCCTAGACCGCAATTTGGTCAACAATTTGGTCAACAAGCTTCATCCCAACAATTTGGTCAACACTTTGGTCAACAAGTTCCTACTCCACAACAATTTGGTCAACAAGTTCCTACTACTATTCCTACTCCCACTCCTACACAAGGACAATCTTCTTCTACTCCATCTATGTCCACGGAGGACATGATTCGGGTTCTCACTTCTAATGTTGCTACTATGCAAGCTAATTGTGGACATGACATAGGTCCACCCCGACGCGGCCACGCGCGGGTTTGGGGAGGCGAATGAATCTCCATGAGATGGTCAAATGGAAATTTAAATCGAAGTAGGAGTCGCCACCGAATTTTATGGTTATTCGGAACCGTTCGAGCCCACTCTATGTCGTAGTGGGCCGTGTACAAAATACGGCCCATTTCCGATGTCAGAGTTTATTGGGCTCGTCCCTTTGCATATCGATACAGATGCCGACTTGAGCGGTTGATCGTATATTGAATGACTCTCGTTGCCAATGGTTTCGGACATCCGGAAACCACGGTTCTGAGTAAGGGGTGAGGGTACGTGTTGGGAAGTTCACTAAGAACACCCAACCCCGCCCGCACATTAGCGGCCTCTACTAGGATATCGAATGACGTTTTAATGCGCGCGTTAGTTGAACGATGAATGATATGCAAGCATTGTTTTCCTAAGCATGTGAAGAATTGAACGGGTTGCTAAGTCATTTAATGAATGAAAGATTAATTAACGTCAAAGTTGAATTTAACATGTGAGATTCGTTTTAGTATAATAAAACAAATGAAAAAAAATGAATTTGCTACAAAAGATGAACAAACGAGTTAGTATCGATTTGTAAAATAATAAAATAAATGTACAAAATCGAGAAAATAAATATTAATCGAAATCTGAAAAATATTGTTGAAAAGACGCTGTTTTGTATAAAAAACGATGCTCGAAAAATAAAAAGAACGAAAAAAAGTGTGTCGGGACAGCCGACCGCGCGACTCGCCCGGGATGCCTGCGGGTCGCGTGTCGGTCTGGTTTCGGACACGGTTTTCTGAAAATTCGATTATTATTAAATCGCGTATGAATATTGCATAATTCGTACTCGAGTTAATATTTTCGATATTCGTTATATTCGATAGTTGACTACGAAATCAATATCGAATACTTGGAATAGTTTGAGAAAAGATGTAAATTTTGGAAATCGTTTCGAAGAATAAATAATAAAACGAACGAAAAAGTTGAAAAAAGGGAGCTCGGGTTTCAGACTCGTACGCGAGTCGCCTGTGAGGGGCGCGACTCGCGTGCGAGTCTGTCCCGTTTTTGCTCATTGTTCGAAAATTGTTATTTTTGATGAATCGCGTACAAATTATGAATTAATTTGTATTCGATTTATGTTTTCGATATTCGTCGTACCCGATATTCGATTATGAAATCGATATCGGATATTTAGAATGAATTTAAAAAAAGGTTTTGTAAAATTGCTTGTTTTGAACGAAAAATAAAAGAAAAGAATTTTGAACGAAAACGAATGTAACGATTTTTTGATATCGTCGAGATCTTAATATAATTCTTTTTGATACAATATTCGATTATAGAAAAATCGATATCGTATGTTTAAGAATATTCGTTACGAAAATAGTTTTTCGTTAGTAACGATATTAGAAAGATAAAAATAAACGACTCTTGACCCATATGAAACGGACGAAGAGAAGGGAGAAGAAGAAAGGAGAAATCGTGTTTGATACACCCTCAACCTACATGCTTTTGTTCACTCGGATCGAGGCTCTTCGGAATGTGGCTAGGCACGGGAGCGTCGAGTTTTGGTTCGGCTAGGGTGGCTCGGCTAGGTGGGACGTGTGAAGGGTGTCGGGTATCGGACCGGTTTCCTTCGGGTTTGTAATATCGGTTTCTCGATGCTAAGTGTAAGGATGATGGATGTATATTTCTGATGTCGATAATGAATGTGTGTATTGCTAATAAAAAATCGTGTTGATAATTGATGATTCTAAAGTGTTGGATGGGAGGTCCTATTTATAGGGGTTCCCGACCTTGACTTAGGAGAGATGTGTTTGAACTAGAATTACCGCTTGGGTAAGAAGCTGAGGAGAACGAGAATTCTGTTTTCTTTTGAGGGAAGAAAAGAAGTCTCGGATGGTTCATGCTACTCGGCCGAGTGGTTTGCACTCGGTTGGGTGTTTGAATCGGTTTTCGGATAGGATTCCTACTCGAGATCGAATTCTACCCTTAAACGAATTTGTTTATTATTTTGTGTAGCTGATTTTTGTGGATTTGGAGTCCGAATAGGACGCGTGAGACATCACGGTCGGTCCACAAGCCTCGGGAAATATCTTTGACCGGGTTTTGACTCGGTCGCTAAAAGACGGTTTTACCCCTGGTGTCGGATTCGACCCAAATTAGTGTTATTTGACTCGAAACGACCCACTGGGCCTGAATTTGAGGTTGGTTTTGTGAAATTTGTGCTCCGTAAAATGCCTAGGCCAAATGCCATTGATTTCGAGCCCATTTCCGAGTACGTTAAAGCACGTTAGCGTCCGATCTTCATCGGGTGTTTGTCGGAAACTACTATAGACACCTGGCGGTCAAAACGTGGGTGTCTACACTAATCAAGTTCAATTCCAACAAGAGACAAAATCTAGCATTCAAAACTTGGAGAATCAATTTGGGCAAATGTCTAGCACTCTTGGGAGACTTGAAGCACGGGATTCTGGGAAGTTACCTTCTCAAACCATTCCTAATCCTAAGCCAAATGCAAGTGCTATTACCTTGAGAAGTGGTAAGGAGTTACCCGGGCCGGAATCAAAGCTTAAGGATATTATTGAGCAGGAGGAAGAAGAGTTGGTGGTCGTTGAGCCTAGTGTCACCCCATCAATAGTTCAAAAGGAGGAAACAACACCCATTTCAACACCCGTCTATGAGGATGTCCCACCATTTCCCGAAGCTTTAAAGAGGAAGAGTCGTCCTATGCAAGATAAGGATGTCTATGAAACTTTTCGAAAGTGTGAGGTAAACATTCCTTTGTTAGATTTGTTGAAAAATGTTCCTAGGTATGCTAAATTTCTTAAGGAGTTATGCACCATCAAAAGGAACCAAAAGTTGAAGGGTGTCCAAAAGGTAAGGGTTAGTGAGCATGTGTCGGCAGTTTTCCAACGTAAATTACCCCCCAAATGTAGTGATCCGGGTATGTTCACCGTACCTTGTACCGTAGGAGATACTACATTCCCAAATGCTATGTTAGACCTAGGAGCCTCAATTAATGTGATGCCGTACTCTTTGTATCAATCTTTGAAACTAGGTCCATTACATAAAACGGGGGTGGTGATACAATTGGCCGATCGTTCTAATGCCTATCCTAAGGGGGTGGTTGAGGATGTTCTTGTGATGGTAGATAAGTTGATTTTTCCTGCAGATTTTTACGTACTTGATATGGATCATGATTCACATGCGGCTCTTATTTTATTAGGACGGCCTTTCTTGAAAACTGCAAGTACTAAAATCGATGTTTCAAATGGTTCTCTTACCATGGAGTCGGATGGTCAAGTGGTTAAGTTCAACATTTATGATTCCATGAAGTATCCACGTGATGATCACTCTTGCTTTTCTATTGATGTGTTTGAACCTATAGTGCAGGATGTTTTCAACTTGGATGGTGAAGATGAGTTGCAAGTTGCTCTTGATAATAGCTTGGCTTGTGATGAATTGGATTTTTCTATAACTACTAACTTGCAGGAAGTTGTTGCTGGTTTAACCGAGCATGAGAAATTTCCAATTATGCCTCATTTTTCTAAACCAATTTCACTAACCTTGTCTAGTGAAAAGTTGTTACCTTCAGTTGTGCAGGCACCAATTGTGGAGTTAAAACCTTTGCCGAGTCATTTGAAATATGCATTTCTTGGTGATGGAGATACATTGCCCGTCATTATCTCTAGTAAACTCACCAAGGACCAAGAGGGAAGGTTGCTTGAAGTTCTAAAAGAGCACAAACTTGCCATTGGGTGGACTATTGCCGATATCAAGGGAATTAGTCCTACCATGTGTATGCATCGTATCTTGTTAGAAGAAAATTCTA
Source organism: Agrostemma githago (assembly GCA_958450325.1). Lineage (NCBI taxonomy): Eukaryota > Viridiplantae > Streptophyta > Magnoliopsida > Caryophyllales > Caryophyllaceae > Agrostemma > Agrostemma githago. The sequence goes on from OY288242.1 coordinate 36,072,995, forward strand.
AGCCCGTGAGACAACCGCAGCGGAGGTTGAATCCACCTATGATGGAGGTGGTTAAGAAAGAAATCTTTAAACTTTTGCAAGTGGGTATGATATACCCAATTTCTGATAGCAAATGGGTGAGTCCAACCCAAGTTATTCCTAAGAAGTCCGGTGTGACGGTCGTTGAAAATAATCAAGGAGAGTTGGTTCCCACTCGAGTGCAAAATGGGTGGAGAGTGTGCATTGACTACCGTAGGCTAAATGCGGTGACTAGAAAGGACCATTTTCCTTTGCCATTCATTGATCAGATGCTTGAAAGACTTGCCGGTAAGGCTTATTATTGCTTTCTAGATGGTTATTCTGGCTACTTTCAAGAAGCAATTGCTCCTGAGGATCAGAAGAAGACCACTTTTACTTGTCCATTTGGCACGTTTGCGTATCTTCGCATGCCTTTCGGGTTATGTAATGCCCCAGCGACTTTTCAACGATGCATGGTTAGTATTTTCTCTGAATATGTGGAGAACTTCATTGAGGTTTTCATGGATGATTTTACTGTGCATGGTGATTCTTTTGATCATTGCTTGTCGCATTTGTCTCTTATTCTTAAGAGATGTGTTGATACTAACCTTGTCTTAAATTCTGAAAAATGTCATTTTATGGTTGAACAAGGTATTGTGTTAGGGCATGTGGTCTCATCTAAAGGCATTGAAGTCGATAAAGCTAAAATCGATACAATTCAATCTCTTCCTTACCCCACTAATGTGCGTGAAGTGCGTTCTTTCCTTGGACATGCAGGTTTTTACCGAAGGTTTATCAAAGATTTTTCCAAGGTTGCTTCACCGTTGTGCAAGTTATTGCAAAAGGATGTGGATTTTGAGTTTGATTTGGCTTGCAAGGAAGCGTTTGATCTTTTGAAGATGAAGTTAACTTCGGCTCCAATCATACAAGCACTGGATTGGTCCCTTCCATTTGAGCTCATGTGTGATGCTAGTGCCTATGCACTAGGCACCGTTTTGGGTCAAAAAGTTGGGAAAGTGCCTCATGTGATTTACTATGCCTCCATGACTCTTAATGAAGCTCAGAAGAACTACTCCACTACCGAGAAGGAGATGTTGGCGGTAGTTTTTGCCTTAGAGAAGTTCCGATCGTACTTACTTGGTACCAAAGTTGTGGTGTACACTGATCACGCCGCTCTTAGGTATTTGATGGCTAAGAAAGAGGCAAAACCGAGGTTGATTCGTTGGATTCTATTGTTGAGTGAATTTGACATTGAGGTCAAAGACAAGAAGGGAGCAGAAAATGTGGTAGCTGACCACTTGAGTCGTTTGGTCCATGATGAGGAGAAAGCTATCGAGCCAATTCGGGGCACATTTCCCGATGAAACTTTATTTGCTCTTTCTTCAGTTTCTCCTTGGTATGCTAATCTTGTGAATTTTCTTGTCTCTAATGAATTTCCTACAGGTTTTTCAAAATCACAAAAAGAGAAGATTAGGAGTGATGCCAAGTACTATGTATGGGACGACCCTTATTTATGGAAGCATTGCTCGGATCAGGTTGTTAGGAGATGTATCCCGGAGAGGGAGGTAGGCTCTATCCTTGCTTTTTGTCACTCCTATGCTTGTGGGGGACATTTTGGAGCAAGGCGGACGGCTCGGAAGGTACTTGATTGTGGATTTTATTGGCCGAGCTTATTTCGAGATGCTCATGGCTTTGTTCAATCTTGTGATAATTGTCAACGTAATGGTAATATTTCTCGCCGTAACGAGATGCCTCAAACTCCTATGATATATTGTGAAATTTTTTATGTATGGGGAATCGATTTTATGGGTCCATTCCCCATGTCTCATGGTTTCTTGTATATTCTCCTTGCGGTCGATTATGTATCAAAGTGGGTTGAAGCTAAACCCACTAGGACTGATGATGCTAAAGTTGTTGCAGATTTTGTGAAGTCAAACATCTTTTGTAGGTTTGGGATTCCGAGAGCATTGATAAGTGATAGAGGCACTCATTTTTGTAATCGGACGGTAGGTGCGTTATTGAAGAAATACTTTGTCACTCACAAAGTCTCTACCGCTTACCATCCTCAAACAAATGGACAAGCTGAGGTGTCCAATAGAGAAGTGAAGTCCATCTTGGAGAAAACGGTGAATCCGAACCGCAAAGATTGGAGCTTGAGGCTTGAGGATGCGTTAGGGGCCTACCGTACCGCCTACAAGACTCCAATTGGGATGTCACCGTATCGGTTGGTATTTGGTAAGACGTGTCATCTTCCCGTTGAGCTAGAGCACAAAGCTTATTGGGCGTTAAAAAATTTAAATATGAAGATGGATGAGTCGGGTGAGTACCGGAAGCTCCAATTGCAAGAGTTGGAGGAGATTCGGAATGAATCGTATGAAAATGCGGTGATTTTCAAGGAGCGTACTAAGGCGTGGCACGATAAAACGATTTCACGGAAAAATTTTAGTGTTGGCCAAAAGGTGTTGCTCTATCAATCCCGTCTCAGGTTATTTCCGGGTAAGCTTCGGTCCCGATGGGAGGGACCGTTTGTTGTCACTCAAGTTTTTCCACATGGAGCGGTGGAAATCCGTAGTCTCGCTACGGACAAGATATTTAAAGTCAATGGACAACGACTTAAACCGTATTTAGAAGGATTTCAAGTGGAAGCGGTTGAGCATATTGATCTTTTCAATCCAATTTACGTGGATTAATCTCATTCTCTGTCGAGCCGCGACGTTAAATAAGGCACTTATCGGGAGGCAACCCGATCTTTTTTTTTTTTTTTGGTATTTTATTTTATTTTCGTAGTATAGCGATTTAATTTTTTGTTTTTTAGTTTATAGATTCGGACATCATATTTATTAATATAGTTTTATTTGTCTTAGGAAGGAAAAAAAGATAAAAGAAAAAAATCGAGTAAGTTGTCGGAGGATTGAAAGATGGCAACTCAAGGGTGTCCACTTGAAGCGGACTAAGCCACATGAAGCGGACAAATCAGGTCGTCCCGTCAATTATTTCAATTTTCGCCTCTTAAAGCGGCTATTACCGCTTCGTGCGGTCCGAATCTCAATGTCAGCCTGTGAGGTACTGTTCTATCCCTAATTTCCTCCTTCTTCCCCTGCTGTTACGTTACATTTTTAAAAAAAAATCATAATCAACACATTACAGTAGCAGCCCGCAGCCATCATCTTCTTCCCTTCTTCATCTCCATCTTCTTCTTCCTCCTTTCCCATTTCTTCTCAATTAAAAATTAAAATAAAAAAAAATACAAGAACAGATCTCACGCACATCCACAGGCGGAATCCCCAAATTTTCGTCACCCAGTTCGATTATCTTAATCGACTGCTCAATTTCTGGGTTCGTGGGTGGATTTTCTGTTCAAATTCCACTGCGTTTCAATACAGTTCGGTTCGAATTGAAATCTGTGTGACCCTGTTATCGAACCTTGCTCTGAATCTGCGTGACCCTGTTATTTCTGGGTTCGATTTTTCATCAACCTTGCTCTAATTTCTGCGTGACCGTTGAATTTCGAACCTTGTTGGAACTTCATCTTCTGCCCTAATTTCGAACCTTGCTCTGAATTTCTGAATTTTCATCACGCGTGAGTCGGAGTTTGCTTGCTTGAATTCTGGTGGGGTTGGAATTCGGATTGGTTGCTAATTTCTGAGTTTTGGTTAAGTTTTTGTGCGTTCTTGCTGCCCAATTGGGATTAGGTACGAATTTCTTCACAATTCTCGTTTCATTCTCAGCTTCAATTTCGATTTTTGCTTTGAATTTGGGGATTTTTGTTGGAATTCTTTGTTGCCTTTGTGTTTCTAAGGGCTGCTGTGTTGTGCTGCTGTTTGTGAGGCCGTTTGTGAGTGTGCTGAGGGATTCGACGAGTGAGAATGAGTGTAAGAATTGGAGTGGTCAAATTTTTAAAACATGTGTGAGAAATTTCAGAAACATGTGTGAGAAATTTTTGATTTCTGAGGGTTTTAGTGTGAGTGAGGAAAGTTTTACGTGTCATACTACTGTGTAATTTTTTTTTTTTTTTTTTTGTAAAGAGTGCTTTTGACTTGGTCAAACCGTGTCGGTTTGTAGTGAGTGTGTGAGAAGTGTCTTAGTCGTTCCAAGAGTCGTGTTGAGTCTTTATTGTCGATTTTGTGTCAATCATGGCTCGAGCCAAAAGAAAAACCGTGTCTAGCCCTACACCTAAAACCCCCGCTAAATCCCGAAAAATCACCAAACCCTCAACAAAAAAACCCACTAAAGCTACTAACCGCTTTCCTATATCTAAACCTGCTCATTTGACCGATGATCAAGGAGTAATATGGGACGATTTGCATAATAGGGCGATGTCGGAGACTAAGTTTCTTAGTATTCCGACTTTGGAGGAGTTGGGTTTGTTTGAGGTGATGGAGGCTTTGTTGAAAAATGTTGGGTTGGAGGGATTCATGACGAAGGGAGTACCCACCTACCGTCGATACACTTTGGAGTTCTTGTCTACTTTGACGGTGGTGCGAGTAAAAGATGTGGTGACAAAGATTAAGTTTAAGTTGAAGGGGAAGGTGTGTAAGATGACAATGGATGATTTGAGAGTAGCCTTTGGCGTTGTAGAGAAGAATCGAGAGATATATGAGGGTCTTAATGGCTATACCACACCGAAATGGTGGTTTGAGGTGACCGGGAAACAAGCTATTAACAAGAAGGGTGAGGTGAGCTCCACCATCCCTCATCCGTGTCTTCGCCTCGCTCGCCGACTTCTTGCTAATTCATTTCTTTGTCGAGGAGAGCCTACTAAGGTTCCTAAGCCTCATTTTGGATATTTGTGGGCAATGACCCCCGAGGGCAAGGGGGTACCGGATTGGATAAATCTTTTTGTGTCGGCTTGTGAATCTCAACGCAAGCCCGGAGGTGGTGGAATTGGTGGCGGGGGATTGGTATCACTCATTATGAAGCATTTAGGGATTAATATTACGGCAAATGATCTTCCCTTGGGAGATCATTATCTTATGGATGTGAATTGCTTGGTAGGCATGGATATGTTGAGACATCGTGAGACAGTTGGTACTTATGATTGGTGTTGGGGACCGGATCATGCACGTTACTTGACTTTGCCTCGATCGAACGATAAAGCTCTTACCTATGGTAAGACGGCGGTGGATTATTTTATCCCACCCAATGTCGAGGTTGATACAGCGATTGATCCGAGTACTCCACATGTCGAGAACACTGCCGCTAGTGAGAGTGATGGTGAGGGGAGGAATGCTAATGAGGCGAGTGGTAGTGATGATGAGGAATCGGGTGATGTTGAAAGGGCGCAACCTAGTTCACTCGCTTCTAGACTCCTATCTTTTCAAGCTTTGAAGGACACGGTTGACAGTTGGGTGGAGCGGTCCGACGCTTGGAGGATGGAGACAGATGCTAAGCTTAAGACACTTACTGATGTGCTTTTGGCGACCCATGAGCTTGTTCAATCCTTGAAGAATGATGTTGAGGCTTGGGTTGCTAGCGTGGAGGCGGGCACCTCCACAAATGTTGATACCGGAGATTCCTCCGGTCCTTGATTTGTTTTGGTATGTATTCTTTCCTTTCTCCATGTCTGACTTTTTGTTGTTTCTCACATTGAGGGCAATGTGAAGCTTAAGCATGGGGGAGGAAATTTCACTTGTATATATTAAAAAAAAAATTAAAAAATTAAAAAGAAAAAAAATGACCCGGCTAGGTGAAAACTCGCAAGGGCGGGCGCCTAGGCAAGATTGGGCAAATGGCCGAGGACGGAGTGAAAACCCGAAAGGGCGCTCCGGGTAAAAAGAATAATTGAGAAGCGTGCCATGAGAGTAGTGTAAGGAATAATAGCTAGATCGAAAACCCGCAAGGGCGGGCGATCTAGGCAAAATGAGGTATTTAAGTAACAAAAATAAAATTGAATTGACTAGTTACTTGCTCTCTATCTAAGATGGCGACATAAGGAGGTTTGAAGGGAGATTCGGGTTAGGATTATTGTTGATTTGGAGAAATAAGGGGGGTATGGGTGGAGATTGGTCATGAAACGAGGCAATAGACTACATTGTGTTTTTTCATTTTCATATTTGACATGTAGTTATTGATAGTTGATTTATGATGAAGTTGAGTGTTTTGTTATGGTCATTACGTTGTGATGTCGTGTGTATCATTGGGTTGACCATATACTTTTTAGAGGGAGGATATAAGAAGGGAGAGTGTGAGCTTGAGAGTTGGAAGATTGGTTAGGAATTAGAGACCCTTAGAATGTAATTATTTGGTTGTGGTATTGAATTGGAGCAAGCTACTCATGCTTCATTGTTTAGACCTTGGTGTGGGTTTCTTAGCTTCGTTCTCGGGTTTACTCGAGGACGAGTAAAGGTCTAAGCATGGGGGAGTTTGATGAGACGGATTTTGTATGGTGTAAGATGGTATAATTTGTGCTAGTTTTGTTGCTTGGAGAAGGTGTTTGAAGAGCTTTATTGTGTATCTTATTTCCAACGGTGTTTTTATCGAGTTACGTGCTATTTTGAGATAATATGTAACTTTTATTGGACTAGTGAAGTAAGGTGAAGTTGTGATGGTTGACATGGGCCAAGAGAAGCATAAGGAGTTGTATTTGATGGAAGAGTCAAGGCCCAAACACCATAGGTCAAGGCACGAGTCAAGCAAGGAAGCAAACACCGAAGAAAATGAGAGCCGCTTTAAGCGGCGGATCCGCTCTAAGCGGATAGATCAGTCCGCCAGGAAGAATTGAGATGAGAGAGCCGCTACGAGTGGCTGAATCCGCTTATAGCGGCTGGACTGCACCATGTCTCTTTGGATTCTCTTATTTGATGTTACACTTATTTTTACTACATTAACTTAGGATTTTATGAGAATAATTACACATTAGTTTTATCTTATCATTTCCCATTACTACTAGGACAAAACACACATTAGATTATTATTCATCATTTTTCCACATAGAATTTCATATTTTTCTTTTGCATTTTCTTATCATCCATGGAAGGCTAATTTCCCAATTCTTGGAATAGGAGATTGAAACCTTCAAACTAAGTTGATTGTAAGACTTTAATCTCTATTCTGTCTTTTGAATATCAAGTATTGTTTTATATAATTGTTTGATTGTTAATTTATTTCTAGTTTGATCACCTAGAATTATTTTGATAATCAATTGCTAGTTTGGGTAATAGAATCTGATTGTTCATGTTACCTAGATATTTGTAGCGAATATATTTCATCAATTTGTATGCCGATTCATCGTTGGTGATTTATAAATAAACAATACTTGTGTGAATCGAATGGTATGACCGCTTGTGTATGCAATCGTTTATCTTTGTCAATTCCTATGATTTATTCTACGTTGTGATTGAACTTAAACGCTTGGACTAGGTTATCATTTTCGTAAGGGCTATTTGTTTACGCTTTCGTAGTAAATGGCTAGACTTAATTGGAATGGTAAATTGTGATTTTACATGACGAAGTATTCAAAGACAATTTAGAGTAATTGAGTCAATGATTAATGTTTAGTTTGTTGGTGGAAATCGATTATTCCAAGATTCGTTTTATAATATCTTTATCATCATAATATTGCATTTCATTTTTAGTAGACTTAGAATCAAAATCAAAACACCCCCCAATTGGTTACTTTAGTTACAATCTCTACGCACATTCAATCGACGTTACACCTTCCTCGTGGGTTCGACTCCTACTTACACTTGCTATTAGTTTGAGTTTGTAGTGGATAAAATTACTAATTTGGAGACTCGCGACAAGTCGAACCAGCCACCATGACACAAAAGTGTAAAAGAGGAAGGGGAACTAACAAAAGAAGACAAGCTATAAAAATGGAAAAGTGAGGATAGTTGACGTACCATACGGTTAGCAACTCACTCGCTCCATCGTCTCATAAGTCAATATCGGCACGTAGCTAGTCGTCGTCATTGTTATTCCTCTCCAATCGCGATATGCATCCATGGTTGGCGCACAAAGGTATAATGAGGTTGGTTGTGATGTGAAAGTCGGTGTAAAGTGAAAAGAAAGTGAAGTGAAAATGTGTATATGAGGTGCAGGGGTCATATAATGAGAGTAGGGGCATGTAGGGAGGTTGGGAGGGGGCATAAAGTGGTAGGGTGGTCTCAAACAACGAAGAAAAGGCCAAAGGAGGAACAGGGGGTCCATCCCGGTCGGGATGGGTGGTCCCGGTCGGGATGACCTTCTCGTCCCGGTCGAGAAGCCTTCGTCCCGGTCGGGATGGCACTCCAGTAGACCCGATTTCTTGCACACCCATCCCGGACGGGATGACACCCTTCCCGGTCGGGATGACTCATCCTTCCCGATCGGGATGACCTCTTCTCGGCCGGGAAGAGCCTTCCTATCCTTTATGACTCCAAAAGCTCGCTCCGGGCTTCAAAAACCGACTTCCCTTCACTCGATCCAAGCTCTAACATTAACCCTTCCTTCTTAGGAGACACTTTCACTTCACACCTATCACAATAAACTCAAACACAACATCAAATTCCCTCCCTCACATCGCTCATCAATCAATCCAAATAATCAAGAATTTCACAAAACTAAAAGAGATTACAAGAGAAAGAGATATATACAAAGAGACGGTTCTTATGGAACTCCGTCAAACCAAGGATGGTGCATTCTTTAATCTTTTTCAATAATACTACAACCCATTCCGTCTCCATCGAGGGCACGAAGAAACAAGTCGAAGGCCCTAGCAAAGTCTTCAATCAAGCTAGTAATATAAGCATCCAAAAACCAAGGCTCTCCATGACCTTGTCTCGACGTTCCCGGGGCATCCCGATCTTGTAAGTTCAATTGCTTGAACTTATACTTTTGATCCTTTGGGATATACCCAAACGTCCACTTGTCCTCATGCGGCCCCAAGGGAGGCTCATCTTGCTTCTTGCCTTTCAACTTGTCATCAAACCCATGACATGGGCATTCATCTTCCTCAATCTCGGAGTCATCATCCTCAAGTTCACAAGAGATTTCTTCTTCAAGCTTTGTCCCGACTCTCCCCCTAGATCAATGTCTTTCGTGGCGTGGATCATATTGCAGGACTCATCATTAGTAGGCGAAGTGTTGCCTTGGAGGTCAAACACTAGCTTTTCTCCGCCTAACTCGAAGGTGATCCTACCATTCTTCACATCGATCATAGCACCGGCGGTGTGTAGAAATGGGCGCCCAAGGATAATGGGAGTGTTGGCATCTTCCGGCATATCGAGCACGATGAAATCGACCGGAATGAAGAACTTCCCGATCCGTACCGGCACGTCCTCTAGCATCCCCAATGGTCGGTTGAATGAACTATCGGCCATTTGGAGTGTAATGGAAGTGCGCTTTAGCTCCTTCATCCCGAGTCGGCAACAAATGGAATAAGGAATGATGCTCACACTCGCACCCGAGTCACATAATGCTCTCTCGATCTTGTAATTGCCTATGGTGCATGGGATCGAGAAACTACCCGGATCTTTCAACTTTGGAAGCGTGGAACCTTGAATAAGCTCGCTCACCACCCTTGTGAACGCAATAGTCTCTTCCTTGTCGATAGATCTCTTCCTAGCTAGGATTTCTCGCATGAATCTTCCATATGCCGGGATTTGGGTAAGTAACTCGGTGAATGGGACATTAACATCCAATTTCTTCACAATGTCTAGGAATTTGTCAAATTGGACATCCATCTTAGTCTTCATTTGCCTTGTTGGGAAAGGCAACTTGATTTGAATCTTGTTTTGCTCATTAGGGGTGGACTCTTAAAACGACACTTTACTTTTACCCTTGTCTTTTGCTTGAAGTGGGGGAAGCTTGTCTTCTTGGGGTTTCTCAATCTCCCATAAGACTTGCTCCTCCATTGGATCTTCCTTGCTTGAGTTTTCTTGAATCGGAGATACATCATCTTGGATGTGTTCTTGCATTGGTTCTTGCTTACTAGGGAATGAAGGGGGGTTATAAGATGTACCTCTCCTCATGGTAATAGCATTTACATGCTCAAATTTCGATGTTTCACCTTGAGGAGGTAATAGCCGCTTTTGCCTTGAAGAGCTACCCGAAGCAAGTTGAGCTATTTGGGTCTCAAGCATCTTCGTATGAGCATCTCTCGCCATGTTGTCCCTTTGAATAAAAGCATAGAACTCTTGTTGGTTTTTTGACATCTCCATTTGACCCCTTTGCATCTCCAACATAGATTTTTGAATGTCGAAATCACGAGGTGGAGATTGTGGATTGTGCGGAGTATCGGTGATGGGTAGAGGAATGCCATAGTCATGAGTAGGAGATCGGCTCCTAGGCTTGTTTTGTTGTTGTTGACTTTGAGTTGCTTGTTGTTGACGGTTCCCTTGGAACCCATGAGAATTGCCTTGATTAAAGCCTTGATTGTTGCCATGGTTGTGGTTTTGTTGTCCTTGGAAGTTTTGGTTTCCTTGGAAACCACCTTGATTGAAGTTCCCTTGTTGGAACCCTTGATTGTTGTTGTGGAAGGTACCTTGGTTATTTTGCTTGAAATTGTTGAAGGGCCTTGAGTTACCCACATAACCTTGATACCCTTGATTGTTGTCCCTTAAGGGAGTGGAACATAGGGACGAGGTTGCATAGCTTGTTGTTGAGGGACTTGATTGGAAGCTTGGTATTGATTGGAATAGGAGGCACCTTGTTTGAACGCTTGAAAGGCGTTCACTTGCTCAATACTTCCTTGACAATGCATAGGATCATGACCAACGACTCCACAAGTATCACACATCCCATAATAAGGCAAAGGAGGTGCAAATCCCAAAGCATTCACTTCTTGAATTGAGTGTTGGTGGGAGGAACTAATGCTTTGAACTTGATTGAGGTGGCCTTGGAGCTTCTTGTCAATATTCTCCATGTGGGTCTTCAATTGAGCTCCAAGGTCAATGCTTAATTGAGTAATAGCATCAACCTCGTGCCTACCTCCTCGATTTGCCTTCCTAGGCCTTGAGTATTGAGAATTATGAACCGCCATCTCCTCCATTCTTGCCCATGTTTGGTCATCATCGACCTCGGTGAACCTACCATTGGAGCCCATATTGAGTATAGTTCTTGAGTCCTCATAAAGACCGTTCCAAAATTGTTGGACTAAAACCATTGTGAAATTCCATGGTGGGGGCACGATCTAACCAAAGATTTAAACCTCTCCCAAGCTTCATAAAGGCTCTCTTCATCCCGTTGTTGGAAACCGGTGATGGAGGCCCTTAGCAAATTAGTCTTCTCCGGAGGGTAGAACTTTTGGTAGAACGCCAATGCAAGTTACTTCCAAGTATCGATACCCATGGTTGCCCTATCGAGACTCTTGATCCATTGCTTCGCTTTTCCAATTAATTAGAATGGAAATAATACCCAACGGATTTGATCTTGTGTAACCCCGGTTTGAGAAATAGCGTCACAATAATCGGAGAAAATCTCCATGTGTTGGTGCGGGTCTTCGGTGGGCAAACCACTAAATTGATTTCTCTCCACAAGTTGGATGAATTGAGTCTTGGCCACAAAATTTCCGGCATAAGCGGCCGGTAGAGCATTCGGTCCCGGCAAGACATCTTCCGTAAATGTAGAGTGAGACGAAAACTTCGGCGTAATTGGATGTAAGGGAGATGGTGGTGAAGATGGAGTTGAAGTAGATGTAGAGGGGGAACTAGGACTAGATTATCCAAAGGGATTGGTGAAATTCCCTTCGGCCGTCTCTCGAGATGCTTCCTCAAAATCGTTTCCTTGAGCTTGCACTTGATGAGTATTGCTTGCGCTTGGTTGAGAGATTCTAACCCGGCCAATCGTCCGTTGGCGAAAGGCTCTAAAGAGTCTTTCCGGCTCTGGATTGAAGAGAAAGAATTCGCCTCTCCCCCTAGGCATACACTACACACTTGAGCAAACGTGAGAACACCTAGTGCTTTTCGGGCACTAGGCAACGACAATAAACAAGCACAATCGAAAGACAAAGAGAAAATGAAGAAATAAAACTAAGGAAAAAAAAGAATCTAGAGAATATGCACAAGAGATGATAGAAGAGCACAAAGAAGGGTAACTAAGTCTAGCTATAAGCAAACTAAGTCTAAACAATGCACCGTCCCCGGCAACGGCGCCAAATTGATGGTGTGATTTGTCGTGGATCCCGCCGATCAAATAAATAACCGACTATTCCTAGTGGGTAGCTAGGAAAAGTAGGGTCGATATCCACGGAGACGGTATTGTAAGGTCTAGACTAGATCGGCCTAAAAACGAGACTAAGTCACAACAAACACAAAGGAATGCTAATTGACAAACTATGATGGGAAAAGAGGTAAGACGAGGCTAACAATGAACTAGGCTAAAACAATGCTAAATGAAATAACTATGTTCCGGTATTGGAATCAATTAATCTGATTCGGAATTCGGGCTCGTATTGTTCGGTATCGCTCCGGATTAGCAGCTGGTCAATCTTGCTAACCTCTCCTTCCTCCTACTCTACTGGTCGGACCTTTCCCGGAGGAATGGGCTGGCTCCCTGCACACAGAACGCACAGGGCCTCGGAGGTTGTCCGAGGGAACCCTCTCCGATGCCTAAGTCAGTCCGTGAATGCCTTGAAGAACCTAGCTCGTGAGGAACTAGGTGGCGTTTTAAGAGTAAGAGTTCTAGAGAGAGAAAATCCAACCCCTTTCTTGTGGGAAATGAGAGAGTATTTATACCTTCCCACAAGAGAGGGAAGTGGAGGGAGGATGGGTGGATGAGGATGTGACAAGTGGCTTCTCCTCATCCATCCATTCTCATTTACCTTAGGCAAAATGACGAGAAGGTCCCTTGGTTATCCCTGTCCGCCCTGCAGGGATTTCCCCCAGAGGGCATGCGGGTAAGGGCAGTGAAGGCTGGACTTAGGCAGACCGCGTCGCCCTGTTGGGCAGGCGGTTATCTGAAGCCTCAAGTGGGTTCTTTTTAATGACTTTGCTTTGATTGTCTGTCAGGTCGGTTCCCAAATTCCCCGGGTAGAGTCCTCTGAGGGCCTGCTTGGCAGGCGGTCCAGAGCAGGCTGCCGACCCTCATCAATTGGCCCTCGCAAGCTGGGAGGGGGCAAGGCTTCCTTCCGGCTGGTTACTTTTGCTTAGATGGAGGGAGGTTGACTTATTTTCGGTTTTTACTGTTGCATTTAATGCGTTTGCACTTTCCCGAGGAAGGGAGTGTTAACTGCGTCAGGTATGCAAAGAGTTGAGAGGTCTTTTGCAATGATTACCCTTGATGCTTGGTGGATTTTCGGGCAATGTGAGGACTTCATGATTGGTGGCATTCCTTGCCAGGATGGTTGGGATGCCATTTAATGCTTTATTTCCTTTGTATAAATTCCAGCTTCCTTCGCCATTTTGTTACTTCATCCTTATATCTTCCACTTTTCTCTGTTGAATCATGGCTTGGATAAAGAAATCTATTACCCGCCGTGGAGTTCGCACTGTTACTTTTCTTTTTAAGGGATTTTGGAGGCTCAGGTATGGTCGGACGGCTTACCTGGCCCTTCGCCGCAGCCGTCGTCCACGGTTGCATCCCCGTCCGAATGTTCAGAAGGCCACCATTAGGGCGGGCAAGCGCCCTAGAAGATCTTCACCTCCTGCTGCTTCCAGGTTCAGGCGCTGCCTTCAAGGAGGAGGGTGCTTTGATCGGGGTTGCCATGAGTGTTTCCCATGGCTGCACCCTGAACAATTCGACCCTGACTGCTCTGATGCAGACTCTTCCCTGGGGTCGGGCCCTTCCTCTCCAGTGAGGAAAACAGGCTGCCGTACCTGTGATAAATCCCCGACTGTTCACTATGGCAGGGACTGGGATGTCAGTAGCCGGGACTCTGAAGACAGTGAGGGTCTGGGCTGCTTGAGTGATAGAGATGAGGACGGCCTCCCCGACGATCCCTTCAAGGATTCCTCCGACTAGGATTGGGGGTCGGACTTTGGAGGTCCAGGCAGCCCTGGGGATTATTCTCCAAACTTAGGTGATGACTAGGCCTGCTCGCAGGGCATAGGCGCGTTGAGCCGGAAATTCAGGCTCCTTATGTATTTTCTTTTATTTGCCAGGCATGACATGTAACTTGTCCAGTTTCCATTAAAGTTAATGAAAAAATCCGAGCGACTTTGTTACTCTCTTTTTTTTTTTGAATGCGGGGATGACGTCGTCAGCTGGCCGTTCCTCTGACATTTTTACTTTTTCGAGGCCCCTCTTGGGAAGAGGTGAGTGGCCCATGTTCAGAGTGTGACACGTGGGATAGATTGTTGGGGACGTTTTGTCAGAGAGGCGGCCATTTTGGCTTCCTGGGCTTTATATAAGCTCTTCCCCTCCTTCATTTCTTCCTTTTATATTTTTCGAATCTCATAATCCCTCTCCTTCCCCCAAACCGTCTTTGTTGCTGAGAACTTTGTGAGACCAAGGAGTGCTTACTGTCACACTTTCCGGCGACGTCCAACGTTCTAGGTTAGGATCTCTCTTTACATCTTCACCCTTTTTTCCTTTCATTGATACTTTTTTCTTTATAAACCAGTATGTCTCGAGTTCGGGCTTTCTCTTTTAGTTCATTGCCTGAGAGGACCGTGGGTGGAGACGGGGATAGACGCGATCTAGCCTCCTCTTCTGGGGTTGGGCCCATAGAGGAGGATCATCTTGACAGAGGGGAAGGTGCTGAATCCCCCGAACCCGCTCCCTTTGATGTTGTTGACTCAGACAACGAGGCACTGGAGGTAGACCCCTCCAGGATTGCCGGCCCCCTCATTCGCAGGGAGAGGGGGAAAACTTATTACTTGGATAAGAAAAAATACTTGATTCCCCTAAAAACCTACCCTGAAGCCAAGAATAGGGATTTGATCTTAGAAAGTAATGCTGCCGAGGAAATCGAGAAATTTTATCATTTCGGGGAGGGGTACACAGTCGTAGTTCCAGGGGAAAAAGACACAGTATGCTGCCCCCCTGAAGGTTGTGTGGCTGTATACCATAAGAACTTGGAATTCGGTCTGCGATTCCCTCTTCACCCTTTCCTGGAGGAGACCTTCAGGAGGATGAATGTTGCTATAGCTCAGCTGACTACCTCAGCCATTAGGTCCCTGATAGCCTACACCTGGACTTGTCTTTTTCACGGCGAGGGGCCTTATATTGACGCCCTTCGCTTTATGGTTGGGCTACAAATGGTGTCCTCGTCAGGGGGAGACGGTTCCCCTGGGTACTGGTCCCTGCAGAGACAGAAGAAATACGCTCTGGTCTGGCCGGCTTTAAGCAGCCTGAATGACTGGAAGAATAATTTCCTGTATGTACATAGCGCGTCAGGGTGGCAATTTCCTAGGCATTTTAGGAACCATGTTCATACCCGTATGGAAACTCGCGAAGAGTATCATCCAGGCGTCGGGGGGAAGGCCCTGGAGGTAAAGCTGAGTGCAAAAGAAGAGATTTTTAGTCAAGAAGTTTGAAATAGTTGCGGATAAGTCCGGCGTTTTTGGCCCTGATTTCTGGCTCCCCATGCAGAGCTCATAGCCACAGACGACTACTTGCTTCCATTGGGCCTGATCCCCAGCCTTGAAGGTAGTTCTGGGGGGCTTTTGCTGGCGCGATTTTTCTGAGACTTTATTTTCTTGCTTTTTAACTGACTGCTCTTTCTTCTTTTGCAGCCTCCACTTCTCGTCGTTGGACAAGGAAGCAAGTTAAGAGGTTAGGTTTGAGTGAGGAGTTTGTCATCCTTTCGAAGCGCCCTTCCCTCCCTTCAAATTTCAAGAAAGGGGAGAAAAGCTTGATAAGGCTCGTAAAGGACCTTGCTGCTGGCCGGAGGCTGCCTCTTCCCCCTCGTTTGCCGTCGGCAAAGCAGACGACTCCTTCCCCCAGCATCCAGGATGGGGAGGCTGAAGTTACTTCAGGGGCCACTCCTTCCCCTGGAGGCAGGCAAGGTGACTCTCCAGCCGGGACTCGTGTTCCCCAGGGTACGCGTCCTGCGAACTCTGAGGGGACTGGGGAGAGTGTCCCCCTGGAGCTGAGAAGGAAGAGGGATAGGGAGCCCTCATGGTCTACTCCTGTGGTGGATATGGAGGCTGACGTTTGTACTCCTGAGGCAAAACGCCCTGCTCGTGACATTCCGAGCACCCTTTTTCAGGAGGAGAATACGGAGTTTCATTATACTGCTGGCGACAGCGTAGATGTGTCGGGCCTGCTCTCTGATTCTGGCGCCGTCTTAGCCAACCGTCTCACCAAGTCTGTAACTTCAACTTCTCACCAGGTAATTCAGTACATCCAGCGTACCTCCAAGGTGTTGCTGGCGTCTGCCGAGCTGGCGGCTATAAGCCGTTTGAGCGACGAAGAGCTGACTGTCACACCTGGGGCTCCCCCTCCTGACTGTCTGGCCATGGTGGAAAGGGACATAACTCTGATAAATAACTTGAAGGACAAGCTAGCTAAGCAGGAGGGCGAGCTGGAGGAGGCGAGGAGTCAGGCTGGCCAGTGGAAGCTTCAGGGAGAGAAAGCTGTGAGGGAAGCAGCCAAGTATGAAGCTGAGCTGAAGGAGAGTCACTTGGCGATGGAGAAGGCTACCTTTTCTCTGGCTGAGATGGAGCACCTGAAAAGGAAAGCAGCGGACTTGGAGGAATGTTTGTCCAAAGCTGACTCAACTTTTGAGCAGGCCAAGAGTGAGTGGAAGAAAGAGAAGGATGCTCTTGCGGAGGAGACCGAGGCTGCAGTGGATGCGAGTTTTGTGAGTGGGGCCAACTCTTCCCTAGAGCTGGTGATGGAGGTGATTGGGGAGATGTTCCCTGTGTTTGATGAGGAGGCCTTTCGAAGCCTCTACTCTGCTAAAAACGAGGCTCGGGCGGCCAAACCCCCTGAGGCGGCGGCTGGTCCAAGCCAGGAGGCTCCATGATGTTTATCCTCTCTTGAAATAGCCCTTATTCTCTGCGCTGAGCTTTTGTTATGGCCAGCAGTTTGTAATATTTAGTTTTTGGATCTTTGCCTTAGTTGCTTTGTAAAAACTTTTTACCCTTAATGGGTTTGTTATGGAATGCCTTTCTTTTGTTTTGGTCTGCCTCTTTCTCTCTCCCTTGAGGCATGGCCTGATCCAAGGTTGGGGGATTTTCCCCAGTCCTTGTTAGCTGTGCGTAGCCTGCCCCCTACTTGCCTAGAGGTAGGCAGGGAGGGCTTTTTGCATTTTTTATACAAGGTTGGGGGAATTGCTCCCAGTACTTGTTAGCTGTGCGTAGCCTGGCCTATCCCTGGCCTCTGCTTGGAGTCTAGGGGGCCTGCCCCCTGCCTGCCCAGAGGTAGGCAGGGAGGGCTTTTGCGTTTTTTATACAAGGTTGGGGGAATTGCCCCCAGTCCTTGTTAGCTGTGCGTAGCCTGGCCTATCCCTGGCCTCTGCTTGGAGTCCGGGGGGCCTGCCCCCTGCCTGCCCAGAGGTAGGCAGGGAGGGCTTTTGTGTTTTTTATACAAGGTTGGGGGGAATTGCCCCCAGTCCTTGTTAGCTGTGCGTAGCCTGACCTATCCCTGGCCTCTGCTTGGAGTCCAGGGGGCCTGCCCCCTGCCTGCCTAGAGGTAGGTAGGGAGGGCTTTTGCGCTTTTTATACAAGGTTGGGGGAAATTGCCCCTAGTACTTGTTAGCTGTGCGTAGCCTGGCCTCTGCTTGAAGTCCAGGGGGCCTACCCTCTGCCTGCCCAGAGGTAGGCAGGGAGGGCTTTTGCGTTTTTTATACAAGGTTGGGGGGAATTGCCCCCATTCCTTGTTAGCTGTGCGTAGCCTGGCCTATCCCTGGCCTCTGCTTGGAGTCTAGGGGGCCTGCCCCCTGCCTGCCCAGAGGTAGGCAGGGAGGGCTTTTGCGTTTTTTATACAAGGTTGGGGGGAATTGCCCCCAGTCCTTATTAGCTGTGCGTAGCCTGGCCTATCCCTGGCCTCTGCTTGGAGTCCGGGGGCCTGCCCCCTGCCTGCCCAGAGGTAGGCAGGGAGGGCTTTTGCGTTTTTTATACAAGGTTGGGGGGAATTGCCCCCAGTCCTTGTTAGCAGTGCGTAGCCTGCACCCTTCCTGCCCAGAGGTAGGAAATTTTTGTTGGGGGGGGGGTCATTTTCCTCTGTTCTGGCAACAGGGGGGCCTCCCTCTATTGCCCCCTGCTCGTTTGTGTGTGAGAGCGCAAGCTTAAACAGACAACGAGTATGAATTCTTGAGTATTATATATAAAAACTTTTGTTAGAACATAGGGGTGGTCGGAGCCGTCGACATTTCATTCTGATCGTTCTCCGCCAGTACTTTTTCTTAGAGACGAGACTTTTCTAAGGTTTAGCTAAACATAGTATCTTTTCAGGGTGTCGGCGTTCCAATGTGCGCTTAGCTCTTGGCCTTCTGGGTTGGCGATTTTCTATGTGCCTGTTCCCAAAATCTGGGTCATCTGGTATGGGCCTTCCCAGTTGGCGCTTAGTTTGCCGTGCTCCTTAGACTTTCCTACAGCCTGTGTCTTCCTTAGTACTAGGTCACCTATCTGGAACCTTCTCTCATGCACCCTCTTGTTGTATGCCTTTCTCATCCTTTGCTGATAGGCGGCTATGTTGATGCTGGCCTCCTCCCTGATTTCATGGACCAGGTCTAGAGCTTCGGCCATTGCTGCGTCGTTGTCAGCTTTGCTGTATTGCTGAGACCGCAGGGTAGGAATTCGTACTTCGATGGGTAGTAAAGCCTCTGCTCCATACACCAGGCCAAATGGCGTCTGACCTGTTGATTCTTTTCTGGTGGTCCTTATTGACCAGAGTATACTTGGTAGCTCGTCTGCCCATCTTCCTTTGAGATCATCCACCATCCTTTTGAGCCCATTTAGGATTTGTTTGTTAGCGGCCTCGGCCTGCCCATTGGTCTGCGGATGGCAGACGGCGGAATGGCGACGTTTATTCCATGCCCTTCCAGCCAAGCTCTTAGGGGGTCATTATCAAACTGCCTCCCATGATCAAACACTAACACTTTTAGTAGGCCGAATCTGGTTATGATGTTTCTCCAGATGACCTTCCGGACTGCTGGCTAGGTGATGTTTGGGACTGCCTCGGCTTCAACCCATTTTGTGAAGTGGTCAATCCCCACGATCAGAAACTTTCGTCCCCCTGTGGCCGTAGCAAAGGGACCCAGTATGTCCATTCCTCATTGGGCAAAAGGAATGGGAGATAGAATTGGCCTGAGTTCTTGGGCTGGGGCATGAATTGATGGAGCGAAGAGTTGGCATTTTCTGCATTTCCGAGTCAGGCTCCTTGCATCTGCTAGCATGGTAGGCCAGTAGTAGCCTGCCCTTAGAGCTTTGTGGGCCAACGACCTTCCTCCAATGTGATGCCCGCAGATCCCTGAGTGAATGTCATCCAAAACTTCAGCGGCCTGCTCTGCCCGCAGGCATCTGAGCAGGGGGAAGGTGAAGGATTTCTTGTATAGTTCTTCATTAATTATCATGAACCATGCTGCTTTGGACTGTACCTTCTTTTTTTGTACCGGATCAGACGGTAGGATGCCGTATTTTTTGAACTGAATGAGGGGGGTCATCCAGTTCGCCTGTTCCTCTTCGACGATGTTGACTGTCTGGCAGGCGGTAGTGGACTTCTCATGCACCACATCAACTCAAACTGACCTCCTTATGTCTTGCAGGCTGGAGCTGGCCAGTTTTGACAGGGCGTCCGCCCGGTTATTCTGTGACCGAGGTATTTGCCTGATTTCATAGGACTTTAGGCTTGATAATCCTTGCTTCACCTTTTCTAGGTAGGTGGCCATGGCCTGATCCCTAGCCGCGTATTCCCCGTTGATTTGATTGGCAATGAGCTGGGAGTCAGTTGCTAGCACAATTCGCTCTGCACCTGCAGCCTTAGCTAGATTTATTCCCGCAAGCACGGCCTCATATTCTGCCTCGTTGTTTGATGCAAGGAAGGTGAATCTGAGCGCATGCTCGAAATCCACTCCTTTAGGGCTGGTCAGTACGACGCCTGCCCCTGCACCATTTGCCGTTGAGGATCCGTCAGTGTATACTATCCATTCTTCAGTGGGAGGCTCCTCTTCCCCTGAATGAGAACATTCAGCCAGGAAATCCGCCAGGGCCTGCGCCTTGATGCCTGTCCTGGGTTGGTATGATATCCCCAGTCCGCTTAACTCAATTGCCCATTTTAGCAGCCTTCCTGATTTTTCAAACTTTTCTAATATCCTTTCTAGTGGCTGGTCGGTGAGGACCACAACAGGGTGTGCATCGAAGTAGGGCCTGAGTTTTCTGGCTGCTATGACGACTGCATAGGCGGCTTTTTTTACCATAGGATAGTTTCTCTCCGCTGCCCCCAGGGCGTGACTTACAAAGTAGATGGGCTGCTGTGAGCCTGCTTCTTCCTTCAGAATGACTGCACTCACTGTTGAGTTGGTGACAGCAATGTATAGGTATAGTTTTTCTCCGGCCACGGGTCTTGCCAAGGTAGGGAGTTTCTTCAGATGCTCTTTCAATTGCTCGAAGGCTTTCTTTTGTTCATCCTCCCATTTTAATTGCTTGTTGCCCTTCAACACTTTGAAGAAGGGGGTTGACTTGTCTGCTGACCTGGCGATAAAGCGAGCCAGGGCAGCCATCCTGCCTGTAAGTCGTTGAATGTCCCTTATGGTCTTAGGCTCTGGGAGGTCTAGGACCGCCTGAATCTTTTCGGGATTGGCATCTATCCCCCTGGAGCTGACTAAGAACCCTAAGAATTTGCCAGATCGGACTCCGAATGTGCACTTTTTTGGATTTAACTTCATTTTGTACGTTCGCAGGGAGGAGAATGTTTCCCGTAGGTCCGCCAGGTTCTCCCTGTCCCCCTTGCTTTTGACAATTGCATCATCGACATAGGCTTCCAAGTTTCTCCCTTTTTGGTTTTCAAAGACCTTGTCCACCAATCGCTGATAGGTGGCGCCTGCATTCTTCAGCCCAAATGGCATCATTTTATACATGTAAGTGCCATGGCTGGTTATGAAGGTGCACCTCACCCGGTCAGGCTGCCAGAGGTACACTTGATGGTACCCTGAGAATGCATCCAGAAAACTTAACGTGGTATACCCACTAGTGGCGTCTACCAGTTGGTCTATCCTGGACAGGGGGTAGCAGTCCTTTGGGCAGGCTTTGTTAAGATTTGTGAAGTCTACGCACATTCTCCATGCGCCTGATGACTTTTTTACCATCACAACGTTCGCCAACCATTCAGGGTAATCACAGACTTCAATGAAATCTGGTTTCAAGAGTTTTTCTATCTCCTCTTTTATCGCTGCGTCTTTTTCTACGGACATATTTCTTTACTTCTGCTTTACAGGGCAAGCCTCCGGGTTAACGTTTAGCTTGTGAACAATAAAAGCCGGGTCGACCCCAGGCATTTCATCTGCAGAGTAAGCAAATACGTCCCTTTTTTCTCTCAAGACAGCAATTAACTCCTTTTGATAGGACTCCTCCAGGTCGGCCCCTATGAGGACCTGCCTTCCTGGTTCTAAGTCTACCAGCATGCTTTCCCCTTCAGGCTCTAAGTGGGCTGCTTTTTGTTGGGCAGCCGAGATTTCACCCTCCCTGCTGGGGGAGCCATCGGCTTTTTGTTTTCCTTTTCTTTCTGTTTCGTGGGCCTGCAGGGCCACGGAATAACAGTGTCAGGCCGACTCCTGGTCCCCGTGGACCTTCCCTTCCATGCCAAATTCTGTCACATAGGCTATGGTGAGGGCCCTGATTGACACAGTGGCTTCGATTTCATCTAGGGTGGCCCGCCCTATCAGGGCGTTGTATGCAGACTTGGCGTCCACCACAACAAATGATGCCCTGACATTCCTGGCAGAGGCTCCCTCCCCGAATGTCACCGGTAGGTCGATAATCCCCATGGGAAGTACGCCTGCCCCACTGAACCCATACAACGATCCAGGGGCGGGCTTCAGGTGTCTTTTCTCTAGATTCATTCTTTCAAAGGCATCCTTGTACAAGAGGTTTGTGTAGGCGCCAGTGTCAACCATGCATCTCTTGACAATGTGGTTGCTAATCTCTAGAGTTAGGACCAAGGGGTCGTTGTCCAGGTATATGACCCTCCCCGCATCTTCAGGGGTGATGCTCAAGGTCGTACCCTTTGGACTTCCTGCCCTCCTGGCGTAGCAAATCTGGTTTCATAATTCGCGGATCTGCTTTTTTTGGCTTCGTCTGCTTGTTCGCCCCCCTGCGTCTCCTGACACTACATGAATGATCGTGCGATTTTGGGTTGAGCCTTCAGGCTTGTCTGCCGCTTCCTTTTGGGGTTTGTTCCTCGCTGTATAGTTACTCGGCCAGCCGTTTCTTATGAGTTTCTCTATCTCGTCTTTTAAGTGTCGGCATTCCTCCGTGGTGTGGCCTATGCAATCATGGAACGTGCAGAATTTTTTAGGATCCCCCTTTGGGCTGCGCGGCTTGTTTGGGCGATTCCATTTTGCTGTTTCCTTCTCCAGCTCAAAGATTTCTGCCCTCGGCCTGTTGAGGGCCGTGTAGCTGTCAAACCTTGGTTTGTAAGTTGTGCGTTCTTTCTTGGGGGTATCCCCCTCCTCTCTCTGTTTGCCTGGTTCGTTTCTGCCGCGTCCACCCTGCGGTCCCCCTTGCGGCCTTGCTTGGCCTACAGGGGTGTCCGGCAGGCTGTGAAACTCTTCCTGCAGAATAAACCCTTCAGCGATTTTTCTTGCCTTGGCCAAAGTTTCAGGTTGGGCCCTGATCATCTGATTTTTCATTTCCCCTGGGAGCAGGGAGATTGTCAGGCGGTAGGCAGCGGTGGAATCATCAATCTCTCTGACTTGCTGGTAGGACAAGTCAAACCTCTTTAGGTACTCCCTGACGCTTTCGCCCTTTTTCTGCTTCAGGGTCATAAGATCAAACCGAGTAAGTCGCCTTCTTTTGTTCCCTGCATATTGTTCAAGGAAAACCTCGGGTAACTCTATAAAGAAGCTGATCGATCCCTGGCGAAGATCCCTGAACCATCCCTGTGCAAGCCCTACCAGGGTGGTTGGGAAGATTTTGCACCAGATTGCATCATCCACGTCATACATGCCCATATGACTCTCAAATGCCGCCAGATGATCCTCTGGATCTGTGGTCCCGTCAAACTTGACGGTGGGCATCTTGATTTTCGGGATGGGGTATTCTTGTACATCAGGATGAAGAGGAGTTTTTGTGGCCTGCCTACCATTCGTGACCTGCTTTCCCCAGACTGGTTACCGTGGATATCCCATTGTCTAGGGATCGGTTTCCTCGTACTGGGGGAGCGGTGCCTCGGTGGCCGCCTGCTCGCTGCTTCGTCCTCCGTGTCAGGGGAGATTTGTCTGGATCGTTTTCTCCGAGACTGGCCAAGGTTATCATCTTGGTGGTACCTTGATTCAAGCGGCTGTCCCCGGTTAAGCCTAGACTGCAGGCCTTGGGACAACCCCGGGGCTGGTTGTCCTTTTGCTGCTGGCGTTAACCTGGAAAAGACTCCGCCCTGCTTTTCTCCCAGGCGCTTAGACGCAGGCTCCTTGTGCCTCATCCGCTCCTGCAATCCCTGAGACAGACCTCTCTTCTCCCCAGACGCGGACTCCGTGGTGTGTATGGAGAACACCTGTTGCTAGGCAGGCGGCTCTTGGCTGCCTGCTGTGATGCGCCTCTGCACCTGTGCGTATACTTGAGCTGTTCTTCTTGCTTTCCTTTGGGCGTTCCTGGTGGCGGTTCGCTTCGTGCCCCCAGCCCCATCCCTGCTAATTGAGGGGGGCTGTCTGGGGGTCGTTGCGACCCTGCCTACCAGGTCCTCAGGGGTGAACTCTTGGTTAAGCATTGCGGAGAAGAAAGCGGCTGTCTGTACCATCTGAGCTGGGGTTAGGTTCAGGGTGTGTCCTGGATGTGCCCCCAGCTCTGGTGCTACAGCTGCACTTGGCATGCCCAGGAGACTAGTTCCCCCCATCCCCAGGATCGTGGCGGGAGGTGCCCTCTCCGGCTGCGGCATGCCGTAAAGGGGGGTCACCGGTGGGACCGTCGGACCTACCCCTACACTGGTGTCAACGATCTTAGGCATGATTACTTTGATTGGTTAGTTTTTGTAATTGGGAATTGTTGATTTTTGTGGGTAGTTCGTGGATACAACCAGATCTTCCCTACAGACGGCGCCAAATTGTTCCGGTATTGGAATCAATTAACCCGATTCGGAATTCGGGCTCGTATTGTTCGGTATCGCTCCGGATTAGCAGCTGGTCAATCTTGCTAACCTCTCCTTCCTCCTACACCACTGGTCGGACCTTTCCCGGCGGAATGGGCTGGCTCCCTGCACACAGAACGCACAGGGCCTCGGAGGTTATCCGAGGGAACCCTCTCTGATGCCTAAGTCAGTCCGTGAATGCCTTGAAGAACCTAGCTCGTGAGGAACTAGGTGGCGTTTTAAGAGTAAGAGTTCTAGAGAGAGAAAATCCAACCCCTTTCTTGTGGGAAATGAGAGAGTATTTATACCTTCCCACAAGAGAGGGAAGTGGAGGGAGGATGGGTGGATGAGGAGGTGACAAGTGGCTTCTCCTCATCCATCCATTCTCATTTACCTTAGGCGAAATGACGAGAAGGTCCCTTGGTTATCCCTGTCCGCCCTGCAGGGATTTCCCCCAGAGGGCAGGCGGGTAAGGGCTGTGAAGGCTGGACATAGGCAGACCGCGTCGCCCTGCTGGGCAGGCGGTTATCTGAAGCCCCAAGTGGGTTCTTTTTAATGACTTTGCTCTGATTGTCTGTCAGGTCGGTTCCCGGATTCCCCGGGTAGAGTCCTCTAAGGGCTTGCTTGGCAGGCGGTCCAGAGCAGGCTGCCGACCCTCATCAAACTAAATACAAACTAAACAATGAACTAGGGAAATGATGACTAACTAAGGAGTTGAATCAAAAATGGAGAAGAAGTGAGTTAGGTCGGGTTCATAAGTGCAGATGAGTAATTGGGGTGGTCAAGGGTGTAGGTGTCTCCTAATTGCTAGAGTCGGTCCGGGCTCTCGCTACGTAGACCGACACCGAGGTAAGTTCGCGCTCTCGCGTCTAAGACTAACCTCAACACAACCACATAATAGACAAACAATGAGAAGATGAGCACAAGTATGGGAAGCATGGTCACTACTACTCACACAAGCATATCAACAAACACATAGAGTGCCCAATATGTGACTAACAACAAAGATTCACCCTTTACCCCTAATCAAACCCTAATCACCCATAATCTACCCTTAGTCCCCCTACTAACCCACAAGGAGACTACTCACTCATTATCAAACTAACCATAACAACAATAAGAGAAAACAACATCATGAACCAAACATCCATTATCAAGAACAAGAACAATAACAATAAACACTATGTAAAGATTCAAACTTGAATAAATAACAAAGCACAAGAGTAGAGAGGATTATACCAACAACAAGATGATGAAAAAGATGTAAACTTGCATAAATAAGAAACCCAAATCAACTCCAAGGTTGTCAAGCTTGGATGAATCTTCAAGTATCCTCTTAATACAAGATTAACTAGACTAGATTAACAAAGATTAACTAAGGATTAAAGAGAGATTAAAACTAATGTGAGGAACACTAATCTAGGGTTTGAATGCTTAATGGAGGCCTAAAATAATCTAGGGTAAGGTATTCTCCTTAAACAATACAAGGGAGGAGTATTTATAGGGTTACAAGAATGAAGGAGAAGAAAGGAAACAAAGGCGGGTTACAGCACCATGTTCCCGACCGAGACGGGATTGTGATGTAAGTAAAGTCGTCACACCCAATCAAGGTAAACCTAATGCTACTAACAAGAAGATAGCGGCAAGCAAGGTATCGAATCCACAGGGAAACAGTTAAACTAGTCAATTAGCTATGGCGATTCTAGGATGCTCTTGAACGGTTGAATTGGTGGAAGGATATAAAAACACTACTGAAATGCGATAATAAATAATCGAATCTAATAAAGAGGTGAAAACTAAGGTCACGGGTTCACGATAGATGCTCAACAATTATGCGACGATAATAATAAACATATAACATGCTAGTCGGCTATAACACGTTCTCTCGAATCGTGTCAACCTAGGAAGGTTCTAACGGGCTCTCGCAACTTATTAGACTCCCTACCAAATCGCGCGTGATCTAATCCTAATTCGGCTTTCGCACAGGAACTAGAATTTCCCAAACAGATTAAAATGTTGTGGCCTTTAACAAATTAATCGACAAATAAACACGCGAAAGTGGTACTAGCATAATTATGAATTTAGTATCAAAGTAACATAATCGTACAATAACCCATCGATCCCCCTCGACCCTAGCGAGAAAATTAGCTACGCATGATGATTACGAAACAACTAATCGCATATATAGAATTCATGATAAAAAGGTGAAGCAAATAAATCTAATGATAAACGGACGAAAATCTAACGAACTAAACGGAACAACAAATTGCAAATAGAGAAAATCACGACGAACTAAGTAATTTACGATGAAGATTGAAACGTAGAACTGAAAATTGCATAAAATGAAATTACCGAAATCGAATCCGAGTGAAAACCGAGTGCTAGAATCCTAAAGGTCACGAGTTTTCTAAAGAAAAATTTTTCTAAGTATCAAGAGTGATAGCTAGATAAATAATCCTCCTCTCCTAGTTATACAAAATGAGGCGGAAAAAGAACTGGGTGTGCACCACGGCCGGCCGGCCGGCCGCCTGCCACATGCAGGGGCCGAGGCACACATCAAAATGAAGCTAAAAAAAATGGCTTGTGTCTTGCCGGCCGGCTGGCAGGCCGCCGGTCACATGCAGGCTGGCGTGCACACACTTAATAAAAGAAGCTATGGGCCGCTTCTCATGGCCCATTGAATCGTCACCTCCCATTTCTTCGTCGCCTAAACGTCTTGAGGCACGGGTTTTGTCTCGGGATCGTTCTTCTAACCAGATATGAGTGTAATTGCACAAAAAGACCTGAAATCGTGTAGAATCTACAAAAACACTCACTCGAAGCAAAATGTTAGAAGAAACGGCTCTAAAGAGCGCGTTCCGACCATAAAAGACAACGGAATCGAGGGAGAAAAGCTATATAAATACAACACATCAAACTCCCCCGAACCGAACCCTTGCTTGTCCTCAAGCAAGACCCGTAAGAAAACAACTAATATAATACCGAAACAGCTCAAAGCAAATAGTAGGCAACCAAATACTCAAGTCCGTCATAGCAAACATCTAAACCAAGTCTAAGAAACGAATTCCAAGACGGGAAATAGGAAAAATAACCCATCAACAAATGCACAATTTTACCAAGCATAACATGTAGAAACCACACTTTCAACCAAAGCCCCTGCAAAGGCTACTCACGGAGCCACTTATCGCTCAATTAGGAAGGGTGTGTAAATGTGAAATATATATATGAAAACGCTCAACTACTCCAACTCATGGAAATATACCCGCAATCTAATATGGTATCGACCTCTAAATTTTTACAAACGTGCTAAGATCACAAAGGGAGGCAAGGATGGTGATAACAAGGTAGAAGGTGGAAATCGATATGGTCATGTGAGGTTAAAGCCAAGCTAGTGAACTAACTAGTGCTATAATGCTCAACTCAAAAATTCTTCCACTTCCATAAACAAATCATACAAACCACCAACCAACGAGAACGAGTCCGGGATCAAAAGAGGGCGCTCAAATTTCATCAAGTAAACGGAAAATAAAAGTAACAAGAATAACATATATTTTTTTGTGTTGTTTTGATTTTTTTTCTCTTTTTTTTTTCTTCTTTTTCGATTTTTTCGATTTTTTCCTTTTTGCTTTTTTCATTTTTTTTCCTTTTTTTTTTTTTTTTTTTTTTTTGAACTATATTTTTTTTCAGCTTGATAAAATTAGAAGCAAATATATACAATAACCCAAATTAACCCGGACAAGATCTACAAACTCCCTTGAGACAGAGTCAACCGCATCCAATCATCCATCAAAAATCTCCAAAATCACACAGTAACGAGCATAGAACGCACTAGGTGACCTACTTCATCAAGCTTGGCTGGGTAGGCAAATTTGATTTTGTAGTTCATTTTGTGAATTCTTTAACATTTTAGCCAAGGAGAAAATGGATAGAAATAGATGAAAATGAAAATGACCCAAAAATGATCACTAGGCAAGTTAGTCAAAATGAAGGGGCAAACACCATACTTATGCGTATTGACATAGCATATTCCACGAGGAGTCCTACACACAATCCTAAGTGGTAGCCAGGTATGAATGTACTGGCTACAGGAGGCTCTAAATCTCACCAATTTTGTAGCTAAAGCCCAAATGCAGGGTCGGTCTAAATGGGAACCACAAATCATAGCCCGGTTGGTTGCAAACTTGCCGATTAATTATTATTCCACATAACAAAGGTCAAATGAATGCCAATTAAGAATGAGTAGGTGGCCTAAAGAGTGCAAATTATCATCATTGCTGCATAATCGGTATCATGGACAACCACTAAGACTCAAGGAAATAAAACTAGAAATACTAAAAACTCCCCCACGCTAGACTCGACATTGTCCTCAATGTCCAAATCATACAGACCCAAAATTGGTGGGGGACGCAAATAAAATCCGAGGAAAGAGAAAAAACATACCAAATATACACATGGAGAGGTAGCGGAGTCAGCAATCCGCTACTGATCATCATCATCATCACCAAAATCATCATCCTCCATACCATCATCTGCAGCGGTCCCAGAACCTGACGCACCACCCGTATACCAACCACCTCCCTGATAATCACTAGCGGCTCCAAAAGCAGGGCCCGCCGGGGCACTGAAATAGTCAGTGTGAAGATGGAAGTCGCCATGAATCGAAGGGTCAGTATAACCACCCACGGGCCACGAAAAGTACGAGGGATAAGGGCCCTGTGGTGGCACAGCTGCACGCCTAGCATAGTCATCATAAACGGGATACATCCCGAGACACTGATCAGCATATAACCTGTCCAGACGAGCGTGAGTAGCAGCGGTGTCGGCACGAGTCTCCGTGCGAAAAGTATCAAAGTCAGAACGTGACGAACCGGCACTCAACTCCATGCGCTCCATCCACGAAATCAGATCGGGATGGAGGGAAGCATACAGGGGCGGTGGAGGAGGCTGCTCAAAAGTAGTAGTGGTGGTGGTCTCGGGAGCAGGCTGAGATGGACCGGGCTCAGAAGTGGGGCGGGAGGTACTAGGCTCGCTCGTCGGGCGACGAGTATAGGTAACAGCATGCGACGAAAGAAGAGAGCTAGGGGCAGCGACGGGTAATAAATAATTAGGCTGATCAGCCTCAAGTGACAAAACCGACCCGGCTTGCAAAATAATAGTCGCCTGCTCATGAATAAGCCAAGCCCAACGATTCTGATGCCTAGAAGAAATCCAGTTAAGAGAAGCCAAATATCGGAGGCTAAGAGTAATCTCACCCGGGACCGGATCATGATCTGCCTCGCGAAAAGCGGTCAACCGGAGAGCTAATTGCGTGACTAACCCGCCTATATAAATGGGAACGTCGGCAACGGCCGTAGCTATTCTCCTAAACTGGAGGACCAGGTGATAGGTAATATTGATATGCCACACCTTCGGCTTACGCCGCAAATATGAACCCAAAATAAACACCTCCTCGGTGCGCACATTATGTGGCTCTTTCCTAGCAAAAATCGTCCACCCCATAAACCTCTGCCAAACCTTAATAACAGGATTATGAATATTGTTTGAACTCATATGCCCCGCGGTAGTGTACGGGGCGTCAGCAATGCATTCCCAAAAATCACCCACCCTAAAATTAGCATGCTCGGGTGGTGTACGGTCGTCATAATCCTTAAGGTCAAAACAATCCCCAAACTGTTTCAGGCTCAGCGCAAAACTAGTATTCAATAAACGGAACTCAACAGAAATATCACCAGTCCGTCTATTCTTATGTACCTCAAACGAACTCAGAAATTCCAACGTAAGCTGGGTAAACGTGTTACGACGCATCGTAAAAAATGTACCCATACCAACACCCTTAAACAATAGTTCCAAAGCAGAATCTAAGCCTAAAGTTCGCATAGCATCACGATCGATAAAACGAGTTGGAACAATAGACCGCTTTCTCAAGTTCTGAAACCGTACCTTTTGGTCAATAGTGGTAAAAATTACACCTGGAAAAACCGGATCGGACTCAATGTCGGGTTGAGCATGTTCGTTTCTGGTGCGCTTGTTCCGAGGAGGCATTGCAAATCAGCTGAAAGTAGCACACTTGAGGGAAAAATGGGGAAATTTTGAGGAATGATGGTGAAGAAAGTGAGGATGAGTGCTGGGAAATAAGAAAATTGGGGTTTTGGGGGATGAGAGAGAGAAGAGAGAGACGAGAGAAGTGGAGGAATGAATGAAATGACACGAGAAATGGGTTTGGGGGTCTATTGTACGCCCCAGCCGGTCTGGACCGGCGGCCGGCTGGCCGGCCGGACTGCTCACCTCGTTTTTTTTTTATTTTTTTAATTGAAGTTTTTCTCTCACAGCCAGCCGGTATGGACCGGGGGCCGGCTGGCCGGCCGGACTGCTCTTTTTGAGATTTTTGCTCCAATTTTCCTTATTTTTCCTTTGTGCCTCGGCCCCTGAAGTCCATAGGCGGCCTGGGCACAGGCTGAGGTGCACAAATCCTTCTTTTCGAGTTCAAATCCAACTCGTACCTCGGCCCCTAGAGTCGACAGGCCCCCTAGGCCTAGGCTGAGGTGACCTGCTGTTTTAAGACAAGTATGACGAATTTTTTCCTTCTCCTTATTTCACTAATATCTCCACATCAAGTTATTTCCGATGATTCTGCGCATCTCCAAAACGTTAGTCCCTCCTCTCATCCTCACTAAGATAACTAAAAGAAGAATAATAATAATAATAATAATGAGGGAAATTATATACATACTCGGGCTGCCTCCCGGTAGCGCTGGTTTAGAGTCCCGCACGACTTGATGAGGATAAGGTTTAGTGGGATAAGGGAACGGGATGAAGTCGTATAACCTCAATCGCTCCAACTTGAGCACCTTCATGATATAACTTCAATCGTTGACCATTCACCTTGAATCGTTCACCCGCATCACTCTCGACTTCAATCGAGCCAAATTTACCCACGTGGGTGACAGAAAAAGGTCCGGACCAACGAGATTTTAACTTTCCGGGAAACAACCGGAGCCTCGAATTGAATAATAATACCTTATCTCCCACATTGAACTCACGGTGAAGGATATGCTTGTCATGCCAGCGCTTGGTGCGCTCCTTATAAACTCGAGCACTATCATAGGCACCAAGTCGGAATTCCTCCAACTCATTCAGCTGCATAAGCCTCCTCTCCCCACTCAAATGTGGATCCAAGTTAAGCTCCTTAATCGCCCACCAAGCCTTATACTCAAGCTCGACCGGTAAATGGCATGACTTGCCATAGACCAATCGGTAAGGTGAAGTACCAATAGGCGTTTTAAAGGCGGTACGATAAGCCCATAGTGTATCATCTAGCTTAGAGCTCCAATCCCTCCTAGCTTTTGACACGACCTTTTGGAGAATAGACTTGATTTCCCTATTGGACACCTCAACTTGCCCACTCGTTTGAGGGTGGTAGGCAAGACCGGTACGGTGCGAGACACCGTACTTAGCAAGCAAAGCATCAAGTCGCTTCTCATGAAAATGGCTTCCACCATCACTAATAATCGCCCTTGGAACACCAAAGCGGGGAAAAATAGTCTTTTTAAACAGAGATATTACCGTTCTAGCATCATTAGCCGGAGATGCCACTGCCTCCACCCACTTGGAGACATAATCAACCGCAACCAAAATATACCGGTTGCCCTTGGATGACGGGAACGGGCCTTGATAGTCTACACCCCAAACATCAAAAATTTCTACTTCGAGAATCCCATTTTGAGGCATCTCATGCCTCCTAGAAATATTACCGGTCCTTTGACATACATCGCAGGACATAATAAAAGCTTGGGCATCCCGGAATAAGGTTGGCCAATAAAAACCCGACTGGAGGACCTTGGCCGTGGTTCGGCTCGGTCCATGATGGCCACCATATGGCGATGAATGACAACTCTCTAGAACCCCTCGAACTTCCCATTGAGGGACACATCGACGGAAAATACCATCGGCACACTCCTTAAATAAATAAGGGTCATCCCAAAAAAATTGTCGGACATCATGTAGAAATTTTTTCTTTTGTTGATAGGAAAGATCGGAAGGTAATACCTTGCCAACTAAATAATTAGCATAATCCGCATACCAAGGTCCTTCGCTTGCACCGGAACTTAAGGCCATGAGAGAATCATCGGGAAAAGAGTCATCTATGGGGATGACAACTCCCTCCTCCTCAACTCGAAGCCTCGAAAGATGATCTGCAACGGCATTTTCCGCTCCCTTCTTATCTCGGATCGATAAATCAAACTCTTGGAGGAGGAGGATCCATCGAAGTAATCAGGGCTTTGCTTCTTTCTTAGCAAGGAGGTACTTGAGTGCCGCATGATCGGTGAAAACAATGACTTCCGATCCAACCAAGTAGGTTCTGAACTTTTCCAAAGCATACACTATAGCTAGCAACTCCTTCTCGGTGGTGGCATAATTCATCTGAGCATTATCAAGTGTTTTGCTAGCGTAGTATATAGCATGCAAGACCTTGTCCTTCCTTTGGCCCAAAACCGCTCCCACAGCATAATCACTCGCGTCACACATTATCTCGAATGGCAAATTCCAATCCGGTGACTGAATGATCGGAGCAGAAATGAGGGCCTGCTTAATCCTGTTAAAAGCTTCCACACACTCATCAGTAAAATCGAAAGGGGCATCCTTTAAGAGCAATTGTGTAAGTGGCTTAGCAATTTTGGAAAAGTCCTTGATAAAGCGGCGATAAAATCCTGCATGACCAAGGAAACTTCTCACTCCCTTTACATTAACCGGCAAGGGTAATTGCTCAATCACTTGCACCTTTGCTTTATCCACCTGAATGCCCTTTTCGGAGACCACATGACCCAAAACAACACCCTCAGTGACCATAAAATGGCATTTTTCCCAATTCAAGACCAAACTAACCTCGACACATCGGTTTAAAATGGTATCCAAATTAGCTAAACAAGCTGAAAAACTCATACCATACACACTAAAGTCGTCCATAAACACTTCCATAATGGACTCGATGTAGTCGGAAAAGATGATCATCATGCACCTTTGAAAGGTGGCGGGTGCATTACATAGCCCGAATGGCATCCTGCGATATGCGAAAGTGCCATATGGACAAGTGAACGTGGTCTTTTCTTGGTCGGCGGGGTGTATCGGGATTTGGAAAAATCCCGAATATCCATCTAAATAGCAAAAATACTTGTGAGAAGCTAGTCTCTCAAGCATTTGGTCGATAAAGGGCAATGGGAAGTGGTCTTTAAGTGTAGCGGTGTTCAACTTTCTATAATCTATACACATTCTCCATCCCGTCACAATTCGTGTAGGGATTAACTCATTCTTCTCATTCGGGACCACAGTAGTCCCTCCCTTCTTAGGTACAACCTGCACCGGACTCACCCATTTTGAATCGGGAACCGCATAAATAATTCCCGCATCCAACAACTTCATAACTTCCTTTTTAACAACCTCTTGCATGTTCGGGTTCAACTTACGTTGACCCTGGACACAAGGACGATGACCTTCCTCAAGATTAATTCTATGCATACAGAAATCGGGACTGATTCCCTTCAAGTCATCAAGACTATACCCCAAAGCTTTCCTATTTTTCTTTAAAACAACTAACAAATCAGAAAGTTGTTGCTCAGTTAAATCAGCACTTACAATCACGGGGAAGCTCTCGGTATCGTCTAAAAAGGCATATTTAAGGTGAGACGGAAGTGGCTTACGCTCCGGAACGGATGTGTCAATAGCAAATGAGGTGTGTACGATGTTGGTTACATCGACACCTTGTTCCTCCGTGAGCATCCTTCCTTCCAAAGCGGCCTCTAAGGCATCAACAACAGCAGAGTCAACGGAAGCATCACCTGCACACGCTTCCAAACATATCAAAGCTTCTAAGGGATCCCGTATAAGGGACGCCTCCATAGAATCATGAACCAACACATCCATAACATCAATCATGCAACATGAATCCGTTATCATCGGATTCTTAAGTGTACTATCTAAGCAGAAAACAATGGTGTCTCCACCCACTTCCAAGGTCAATTTACCGTTCTTGACATCAATCACCGCACCGGCGGTGTGCAAAAATGGCCTTCCCAAAATTATGGGAATTTGGGTGTCCTCGGCCATGTCAAGGACGATAAAATCAACCGGGATAAAAAATTTCCCAACTCTAACGGGCACGTCTTCTAAAACTCCCAAAGGGCGTTTTATGGAACGGTCCGCCATCTGCAAAGTGACACTAGTACACTTAAGAGGACCCATATTAAGTTTTTCACAAACGGAGTAGGGCATGACACTTACACTAGCACCTAAATCACATAAAGCCTTATCAATCGATAAGGTGCCAATAGTGCAAGGAATCGAAAAACTACCGGGGTCCTTTAGCTTTGGTGGGGTCTTGTTCTGCAAAAAGGCACTACACTCTGCAGTAAGAGCGACGGTTTCTAGCTCACCAATGCTTCTCTTCCGAGTCAAGATGTCCTTCATAAACTTAGTGTAAGACGGGACCTGCATAATGAGCTCGGTAAATGGGACTGTAACCTGCAAATTCTTCACAACCTCCATGAACTTGCCAAACTGGGTAGTTTCCTTTCGATTCTTCAATCGACCCGGAAATGGTACTTGAATTGTTGGACTAGTCGGAGTGGGAACGGGAGTAGTGGGTGGTGGAACTCGCTCATCACTTGGAGTTTCCACAATTGCATCCTCATTGACATCTTCCACTAAAACCTCCTCCTTCTCAGCCGGTGAATCATCCTTAGGCATCGACGGACTTTCATAGTGTGTGCCACTACGAAGAGTGATCGCATTAGCCGTATCATGTTGTTGATCACCTTGAGAAGGGAGTTTACCTTGTTGACGCGTTGCTTGTGACGCGGCAAGGTGTCCCACTTGGTTCTCCAAATTTTTGATGGCATTATCCTTAGCTTGATCATTCTTTTGCATTTGAGCCATCATAGATTCCTGGGTCTTGGCCATCATCTGCATCATATTACGAAGCTCAGTCATTTCATTAGAACTCGAAGAAGAAGAAGAATTACCTTGAGCTTGTGATGAGGGTTGGCCAAAGTTCTGCTGACTAGTATCGAAATTCTGATGAGAATTCCCGAAGTTCTGATTAGTATTGCCAAAATTTTGTTGATGTTGACCCAAGTGAGGTCGCTGCTGAAAATTTCCCTGATTTTGGAAATTCCTTTGATTTCCGAAATTCTGTTGATTCTGAAAATTCCCTTGATTATGGAATTGCTGCCGGTTCTGAAAATTTCCTTGGTTCTGGAAACTCTGCTGATGCTGATTCTGGAGATTCTGCTTGTGCGGGGGCACATAGGGTGGTGTAATAGGCGGGTTCAAGACATTAGTACTCCTGTAAGACAAGAGAGATGCATCATAGCCCGGTTGATTCATATATGGATAACGTGGGCGCATAGAATGAAACGCATTCACCTGTTCTATGGAGCCTAGGCAGTCTTGAGCTTGGTGGTCCGCGGCACCACAACGAACGCATGCATATTCTTGCATGGCATGTACTTGATGCATGCCCCCTCCTCCTTGAGAATTTGACACTTCAAATGCATCAAACCTCTTAGCCAAAGCGGCTAATTGAACGGCCACAGCATTCGAGGATCCACTTTCACCGGAATTTGATCGAGTATTACCACGTGGATTACCCCATCGGGAGTGATGAGATGCCATCTCCTCTATCGTTTGCCAAGCCTTATCATCATCCACATTACATTGGAAACGCCCATTGCATGCCGAATCCAATGTACTCCTGCAATCATCATACAGCCCGTTATAAAATTGGTTACAAAGAAACCAAACCTGAAAACCATGGTGCGGGCATTCCTTCACAAGCTTCTTGAACCGCTCCCACGCTTCATGAATATTCTCGTTCGGAGTTTGACGAAAATTGGTGATTTGACTCCGGAGCATGTTCGTCTTCTGTGGAGGGTAATAGTGCTTGTAGAAGGCAAGAGCAAGAGAATTCCAGTCGGTAATCCCTTCGGTGACTTTATCGAGATCGGTTATCCACTCCCTAGCGGAATCCCGTAGTGAAAACATGAAGAGCATCTCCATGACTTCTTCTTGAGTTACCCCGGCCGGAAGTGGAATCGTGGAGCAATAGTCGGTAAAAATCCTCATATGCTTGTGAGGATCCTCCTTAGGGTCACCACCAAATTGATTCTTCTCCACCAATGTGATAAAGGCGGGTCGAATCTCAAATGTACCTTGAGTGGCAGTTGGTCGTTTAACCAACTTGGGAAGAGCAGTTTGCTCGGGTTCCGAATGACTAGAAAGCTTCGGCATTTTTATGTTCGGAGGGGGTGGTAAAATGATCTCGGACTGAGATTGATGTTCCTCTTCAAAGGACTGATTCTCAGCTACAAATTCAGTATGAATAGCTTCCAAAGTCGCAAGATCGGGAGCTGCGGAAATCTCTCTCCAAAACTGTCGTCGCCTACGAAAAGTTTTCTCGGGCTCAGGGTCGAACGGAGTAAGCTCTGATGACCGAAAAGACCTGGGCATAAGCAAAACTACAGTAGAAAAGTGAGATCAATCTCAAGGAGTTTTAATTCCTTGAGACGAAAGAGAGCATAAAAGAAACAAGCTAAAAAAAAACAAGACAAACCGTTTCCCCGGCAACGGCGCCAAATTTGATGTAAGTAAAGTCGTCACACCCAATCAAGGTAAACCTAATGCTACTAACAAGAAGATAGCGGCAAGCAAGGTATCGAATCCACAGGGAAACAGTTAAACTAGTCAATTAGCTATGGCGATTCTAGGATGCTCTTGAACGGTTGAATTGGTGGAAGGATATAAAAACACTACTGAAATGCGATAATAAATAATCGAATCTAATAAAGAGGTGAAAACTAAGGTCACGGGTTCACGATAGATGCTCAACAATTATGCGACGATAATAATAAACATATAACATGCTAGTCGGCTATAACACGTTCTCTCGAATCGTGTCAACCTAGGAAGGTTCTAACGGGCTCTCGCAACTTATTAGACTCCCTACCAAATCGCGCGTGATCTAATCCTAATTCGGCTTTCGCACAGGAACTAGAATTTCCCAAACAGATTAAAATGTTGTGGCCTTTAACAAATTAATCGACAAATAAACACGCGAAAGTGGTACTAGCATAATTATGAATTTAGTATCAAAGTAACATAATCGTACAATAACCCATCGATCCCCCTCGACCCTAGCGAGAAAATTAGCTACGCATGATGATTACGAAACAACTAATCGCATATATAGAATTCATGATAAAAAGGTGAAGCAAATAAATCTAATGATAAACGGACGAAAATCTAACGAACTAAACGGAACAACAAATTGCAAATAGAGAAAATCACGACGAACTAAGTAATTTACGATGAAGATTGAAACGTAGAACTGAAAATTGCATAAAATGAAATTACCGAAATCGAATCCGAGTGAAAACCGAGTGCTAGAATCCTAAAGGTCACGAGTTTTCTAAAGAAAAATTTTTCTAAGTATCAAGAGTGATAGCTAGATAAATAATCCTCCTCTCCTAGTTATACAAAATGAGGCGGAAAAAGAACTGGGTGTGCACCCCGGCCGGCCGGCCGGCCGCCTGCCACATGCAGGGGCCGAGGCACACATCAAAATGAAGCTAAAAAAAATGGCTTGTGTCTTGCCGGCCGGCTGGCAGGCCGCCGGTCACATGCAGGCTGGCGTGCACACACTTAATAAAAGAAGCTATGGGCCGCTTCTCATGGCCCATTGAATCGTCACCTCCCATTTCTTCGTCGCCTAAACGTCTTGAGGCACGGGTTTTGTCTCGGGATCGTTCTTCTAACCAGATATGAGTGTAATTGCACAAAAAGACCTGAAATCGTGTAGAATCTACAAAAACACTCACTCGAAGCAAAATGTTAGAAGAAACGGCTCTAAAGAGCGCGTTCCGACCATAAAAGACAACGGAATCGAGGGAGAAAAGCTATATAAATACAACACATCAGATTGGTCCCGCCCGGGACGGTCTGATCCCGACCGGGACGGGTTGGTCCTGACCGGGACGGATCCAGATCAGAACACCTCTCTTTTGTGCACCTCATCCCGGACGGGATGAGGCCATACCCGTCGGGGATGAGTCTTGTAGGCCTCCAATATGATCTTTAAGGTTCCCCCTTGCTTCACGTGGACTTCTTATCGACTCTCGGGTCTCGGGATCGAGTCTAAGGGGCTCGGGATCGGTTCCCAAGGTCTCGGGGTCGAATCCAAGGCATCGAGTGATCGTTCCTCCGCTTCGTTGGCTCCGAAAAGTGTATGTATTGAGTCGGAATCGCTCCAACTCTTCATGAATGGTCTCAGGAACCTGAAACGAGCTAGAGGAAGCATAAGTAGCCCATGAACCACTCCCAAGGAGCAATTCCGCAAGGAAATTGGGACCAAAACACAGCAAAATAGGCACTACAAACTACACTTATCACCCGCACATTAGCGGCCTCTACTAAGATATCGTTTGACTTTGAAATACGCGCGTTAGTAGAACGATGAAATGATATGCAAACATTGTCTTGCCTAAACATGTGAATAATTGAAAGGGTTGCTAAGTCGATTTAATGCATCTAATTTTAACGTCAAAGTTGTTTTAGCATGCGAGGTTCGTTTTAGTATAATAAGACAAGTGATAAGATAAATTGCTGAAAACACGAACAAACGGGTTAGTAACGGTTTGAAAATTGAATAAAAGATGTAAATATAATGCACGGTTTGAAAAGACTTGTCGAGACCTGAAATATGCTGAAAAGCCCGTTGTTTTATTAAAGCAAAGACGTTTGAAGAAATAAGACGGAATTGCTTTTTATGCTACGGTTTTTCAGGGACCTACGCGACCCGCGGAGGTGAGGCGCGACTCGCATGGCGGCCTGTTTTCGAGACTATTTTTCGAAAATTTGTAATTTTGTTAAATCGCGTACAAATATAGCTTAATTTATACTCGACTAAAATTTTCGACATTCGTTATATTTGATATTCGATTATGGAATCGATATCAAATATTCGGA
This sequence comes from Agrostemma githago, assembly GCA_958450325.1. Taxonomy (NCBI): domain Eukaryota; kingdom Viridiplantae; phylum Streptophyta; class Magnoliopsida; order Caryophyllales; family Caryophyllaceae; genus Agrostemma; species Agrostemma githago. The sequence goes on from OY288242.1 coordinate 36,112,088, forward strand.
ATGAATTTTTAGAAAAGATAAAATAAAAAGTTTTGTAAATCGTTTCGAAAATTGAATTAAAAAAGCAATGTTAATTCTCTCCGCGTTAAAATCGTCGTATTTTGTCGTTAAGACCATGTGACGATTTTTTAGCATCAATGAGATTAATTTAGTTCTTTTTAGATACGATATTCGACTAGTGAGTCGATATCGTATTTTTAAGAACGCTTGTTTTTATATAAAAAAGAATATATATGGTAGTATCGATTTTAGAAAAAAAAAAAACGTGACGATGACCCATAAAAAAAAAAGACCGACGACGCAAAGAGAAGAAAAAGAAACGAGAGGAAGAAAGAGAAGACGGGTTTTTGATTTACACCCTCAACCTACATGCTTTGTATACTCGGAACGGGGCTCGGCGGAATGTGGCCTAGACACGGGAGCGTCGAGTTTAATGTTGGTGAGTTATGGTGGTTTGGGCGTGTAAGGTGTCAGGTAGGAGGTGGCCGGTCTTTAAGGCTAAGTGGCGTGATCTCGGGTTGTAATATCGGTTATTCGATGCAATGAGTGTGTGTATGAGTTGTAGATGTGTAGGTTTGATGTTGACGATGGATGAATATTGTGTTGTGAGAGGGTCCTACTTATAGGAGAGGTCCTCGATTGAAAATAGGAGAGGTAATCTTGCTTGGGTGACAAGAAATACCGGTTAGGATAGGAAAGGTAAGCAATTTGAGCGGAATGAGGATTCCGTTTCTTGGTGGGGAAGTTATGGAACCCGGCTGGAGTGAGGAGTTCTCGGCCGAGTATCCTCATGCTCGGTCGAGTATTTGGTCGGGTGCTCGGATAGGATTCCTACTGGAGATCGAATTCTATCTTTAACGGAATTGTTTAATATTTTGTGTAGGTGATTTTTTGTAGTGTTTGAGCTCAAACCAGACACGTGGGTGACACGGATGGTTTCTACGTCTCGAAAAATATCTTTGACCGGGGTTTGACTCGGTCGCTAAAAGACGATTTTGCCCCTGGTGTCGGATTCGACCCAAATTAGTCTTATTTGACTGGAAATGACCCACTGGGCCTGAATTTGAGGTTAGTTTTGTGAGATTTGTACTCCGTAAAAATCCCAAGCCAAATGCCCATGATTTCGAGCCCATTTTCGAGTACGTTAAAGCATGTTTGCGTCCGATCATCATCGGGTGTTTTTTGGAAACTGCCATAGACACCTACCGGCCAAATGTGGGTGTCTACAGAGCCCCCACTCTGACTGAGGTTTGGACAAGGCGAAAGTCAGAGTAGCTACCAGGTCAATCAAAGATTAAGACCTGGCAGACTTCTGGTCGGGTCGTTTATAGTCCATTAAACCTGCGTAAAAGGGCTCGTCAGCCATAAGATAGAAATCATACCTGAGTAGATGATGATGACTCCGTGGGGAAACGGACTTGTCGCGTAAGTCCCGGGTATACCTATATATGGGTCCATCCTGTGGAAAATGGCGCCTTGGGCTTTCCGCTGGGGAGTTAATCGCATGTCCCTACTTGAGTCGTTCCTGTATACAATTATGCGAAACTTTGCATGTAACATTTTTTTAGGAAAAATGACTCGCGCTGGGGAATATAAATTTTGAAAAAATAGGCTTTGGATTTTTGAAGGAATTTTGCAGACTAGAGAATTTTTTTGACTCCGAAAAGGAATAGGAATGCTCAGGATGACCTATTCCTATACTAGCCAAGAAATTGTGATGGGGGCCTGTATGCTAAACCTCTTGGAATTAGGAGTCCTATAGTAAGGGGGAAAGCCTGGGTTTAATGCTATAAAACCCATGCCTTGCTTTTATTTTTTTCATAATTCTCATAATTCCCTCCCTTCTAAAGAGAAAGAAAAAAGTCCCGAGAATCCTTATTCTTTTTAAGAAAATTCCAGCCATGGGAATTGACCGCTTGATCGGAATGCTACAAGATTGGTCCCAATGTTTTAGAGACGCAGATAAAGTTATTCTGAATCAGAATGGTATTAGTCAATTGTTCACAATCCATCAAATGCAAGTTGATCGCCACTTTCTGGATGCTTGCCTGTACTACTGGGACGACACTTATCACGTTTTTGGCTTTCCTCGAGGCGAAATTTGTCCTATTCCTGAGGAAATTGCCGCCGTAAGAGGATGGAATCCCATACTTCGCCCTGCTATCCCGTTTTCAGTTCACGATCCTAGGAGAAAATTACGAGAATTTTTAGGGCTTTCTCACATGGAGGTATCCCGTATGCTGGAAGAAAATACAGTTTCTTTGATTGATCTAGCTGAAAATTTTATGAACCCACACGATGTCCGGGTCAGGCCGGTTCATAGCCGTAGGGCCTTCGCTTTTTGTATGCTCCATGTTTACGCCTTTGAAGGCCATATGGATCTGTTATCATGCATGGGCCACGTCCGACTTCTTGTTGTGGCTGACCTAATGGAAACGGAGCACAGTCCGGCTTGGCTGATTACGGGAGAAATTATCCAAGGCTTGGATAATCGTAAGAAGGATCCGTCGATTCGGCTGACTGGGAGTACTCGTCTTCTTCAGGTATATTACCTATTTTTCTGATTTTTCCGCGATTTTTGTTTTTTTTTTTGCGCGGCTCTCCTGATTTTTCGCGATTTTGATTTTTTTGCGATTTTTTCAGCTTTGTCTATTCGAGAGGCTATCAATCGTGGATCCTCCCCTTGACGTGAGCGATATCGCCCCAATCAAGTGATGACAAGGAGATGGACCATTGACTTTTCTCGCCATAATACTCAGAAATATTGGGACGAAGTGCTGTCTTTTCATGGAGGCCCGTTGATCCGATGGACCGTACCCTGGTGCCCCATTTATGTTTGGACCGGCTTGGAATCGAGAGATAGGGCACGATATCAGGTGATCCTATCTTTTAGGCAGACAATTCACCTTTATCCCGATCGCATACTTAGGCAATATGGTCGGGCCTAGAGAGTCCCGGAAATTGAGGCGGTCGTGAGCGAATCTACTCAGTTGACGGATGTCATGTGTGACACCTGGATGCAGCGGTGGTATACCCGGGCTACTTGGTCTGTTTCTAAGACTCTTCACTCAATCTGGGTATCGGATTCTTATGTGAAATGGACGAAGGCGGATTTTGCTAAAACCTGTGCTGCCTTGAAGACCGATGAGGCTTTTGACCTGTTACGACGAGAGCAAGCTAAAGATAACAGAAGCTTTTTCGACGAAGGTGATACTCCGGCTACTTTGGTTCGGCTGATGTCAGGTCAGAAAGGAAAGACTAGGACTCAAGCTGAAGGGTCCAGTACTAAAAGTGCGCGGGGGAAAGTGAGCCCCCAGATAGACTTGGAAAGGAGACTCGGCCCAAAATTAAGGGTTCATGACCGACTTGGTCCTCGAGACAAACTACCCGAGCACGTACGGGCTCGGCTTGGACCAGTGCCAATAGCAGAAGACCCACTGTCGAAGAAATGGGTTCGAGCTAAAGAGGTTCCACTTGTGATCCGGGAACGTTCGCCCCCGCCTCGTCGACCTCGGGCTCCGCGTGACCCAAAAGACAAGGGGAAAAGAAAAATGCATGAGAACTAGTCTCCTAAATTTTATTATTTAAGTATTACTACTATTTTTGTGGTGTGATTTTTTTGTTGTTTGTTTTTTTGTGTGATGTATTTTTGAAAATTTCCGAGTTTATCGTTTTTTTTTTAATAAAAGACATGTTAGTGAATACCGTTCCCGTCTTTTCGTTATTGCAGTGGTTGTACCCTTTTTGAGGGGTTGCCTACGTATCTGCAATTAGCGGAATCAAACCAAATGTAGTTCAAAAGTCGATATATATTGTTTTTGCAATTTTCGAAATACATCAAGACTATTAGTTCGAGATGTTCGACAGTAGGATAAGTAATCCTAACTTATTGACTTGCTTACGATTTTTTGAAAATTTACAAAAAAAACAATTTTTTAGCAAATGACATTGAGATAAGGTTTAGGGGTACTAGCGTTTCAACTGGTCCAAGTTGGTCGGGTTGACGAATTCATTCTCGTCCAAGTCTGTCAGCATCACCGCTCCTCCTGATAGGACTTTTTTTACTAAATACGGCCCGGCCCAATTGGGTTTGAATTTTCCTCTTGGGTCGACAGGTAGTAAAGCCCTGACGGATTTTAGGACTAGATCCCTTTCTTTGATATTTCTGGGCCTAACCCCTTTGTTGAAAGCCCATTGTATCCTCTTTTCGTATATATGAATATTGTTAAGGGCCCGGGATCGCCATTCGTCCAAAAGAACTAGTGAGTCGTATCGGGCTTGGACCCAATCTGCCTCAGGCACCTGACTCTCGAGTAAAATTCTGAGGGATGGTAGTTCTAGCTTGACCGGCTGGACCGCTTCCATTCCATATGTCAGATAATATGAGGTTGCTCAGGTTGCGGTGCAAATTGACGTTCGGTACCCCCATAGGGCAAAAGGAATTTTGTCGGGCCAATCCCGGTAATTCTCAGCCATCTTTTTAAGTATGGTGACAATTGTTTTATTGGCGGCCTCTATCGCTCCATTTGTTTGGGGACGGTAAGGCGAAGATGTATGCTTTTGAATTTCATATTTTTCCAGTAAAGTGGCGGTTTCAGCTTGGAAATGGGTCCCGTGATCACTGATGAACTCGTGCGGGATCCCGTATCGACATATAATCTTGTTTTAGATAAATTTAGCAACGTGCTTGGCGTTCAAGATCCGATATGATTCGGCTTCGACCCATTTAGTGAAATAGTCAATAGCCACCAAGATGAAACAATGACCTCCTGTTTCGAAAGGGTTCACCTTGTCAATTATATCAATACCCCATGTCGAAAATGGCCATGGTGATGTCATGGTGTATAGTAGGGATGACGGCATATGTTGTACATTGACAAAAATCTGACAGTTATGGCAGTGTTTGACATATAACTGACTGTCAGTTTCCATGGTGTTCCAATAGTATCTGAGTCTTGTGATTTTTCGGGCTAGCATATGGGCGTTCATATGCGGACCGTTTTCACCATCGTGTACCTCGGCCATGACCTTTTCGGCTTGCGTTTTGTCGATGCATAGGAGTAGAGCCCCAAGTGTCGTCTATTTGTATAAATGTCCGTCGTCTGTACAAACGAATTGGGTTACCAATCTTCGCAAGGCTTTCTTGGCCCGGTTTTCAGATCCCGGGGGATATTCTCCCGATGTCAAGTAAGTTAGGACATCTTGATACCAAGGTTTCGGATCAGTTATTTCGATGTCTTGGATAGCGTGGATATATGCCGGCTCAGATCGTCTTTCAATGCAGATCGGCATGCTGGTTAGGTGCTCCGGGATGTTTAGTAAGGACGCTAATTTGGAAAGTGCATCCGCGAACCCTTGCTCGTGATAAATGTATTCTACCTTTTGGAATTGTCTTTCGAGAACCCTTGCTCGTGCTTGGTAAGTCACGAGATTGGCGTTCCGAGTTTTCCATTTTTGGAGAGCTTGATTGATGACTAGAGATGAGTCACCATGGACCCGGAGGTTTGTTACTACTAAATCAGCGACGGCTTGCAACCCGTGAATGCATGCTTCATACTCGGCTGTGTTGTTAGTTACGTCAGAGTCCAGTTTAATGGATAACGGTGTATGCTCTCCTTTTGGTGAAATCAATAGAATCCCAACTCCGAATCCTCGGAAGTTGGATGCCCCATCGAAATACAAATCCCATATCTCGGTGTCAGTATGGAATATGTCTTCATCTGGGAAGGCCCAAGTATCGGTGTGACCTTCTTCAGATATTGGACTATCGGCGAGGAATTCGGCTACTACCCGGCCTTTGATGGCTTTCAACGGTACGAACGTGAGGTCGAACTCGGCTAGCATTAAAGTCCATCTAGATATCCGACCGTTAAGGACGGGCTTCTCGAACAAGTACTTGATAGGATCCATTTTGGATAGTACATGTACTTCGTAACTGAGCATATAGTGTCGGAGCTTTTTAGTGGCCCAAACCAAAACTAGGCACATTTTCTCGAGCATCGTATATTTGCACTCGTATTCCAGAAACTTTTTACTGATGTAGTAAATAGCCCATTCTTCTTAATCGACTGTCTGGGCCAGCATAGCCCCCATGGCTGTCTCGGTCGTTGTTAGGTATAACGACAAAGGTAAACCGGGTTGAGGAGGCATTAATACCAGCGGTGCAGACAGAATCTCCTTGATTTTATCAAAAGCTATCTAACATTTATCGTCCCACAGCGTTCGTTCTCCTATCTTCAGTTTCTTGAAAATGGGTTCACATACCATGGTTAGCTTTGAAATAAATCGGCTGATGTACTGGACTTTTCCGAGAAACCCCCTTATTTCTTTTTCGGTTTTGGGTGGCTACTTCTCGGTAATGGCCTTGATCTTAGCTGGGTCGACCTCGATGTCGCGCTGGCTGACGATATGGCCCAATAGTTTACCTGATGTTACCCCGAAACTGCATTTTTGAGGGTTTAGCCTCATGTTGTATTTTCGTAGTCGGGTAAAGAATTTTCTTAGGGCCGCAATGTGCCCACTTCGGTCTTTAGAATTAACAATCATATCGTCCACATAAACCTCCACTTCCTTATGCATCATGTCATGTAATAGGGTGGTGGCGGTTCGTTGATAAGTGGCATCGGCGTTGATGAGCCCAAATGGCATAACGGTGTAACAGTAAGTACCCCAAGGTATGATGAAGGTGGTCTTACTCATGTCTTCTTCTGCCATTTTGATTTGATTGTAGCCGGCATACCCGTCCATGAATGATAAAAGGGCATGATCGGCCGTGTTATCTACCAGTATGTCGATATGTGGTAACGGAAAATCGTCTTTTGGGCTAGCCTTGTTGAGGTCCCGGAAGTCTACACATACCCGTACTTTTCCGTCTTTCTTGGGTACTAGCACGATGTTTGCAACCCAGTCTGGATATTCAGACACTTGAATAAAGCCCACTTTGAACTGTTTGTCAACTTCTTCTTTGACTTTGAGAGACCATTCGGGCCTCATCCTTCGGAGTTTTTTGTTTTACCGGCTTACATCCGTCTTTGATGGGTATACGGTGTTCAGCTATCTCCCGATCTATCCCCGGCATGTCCTTGTAGGACCATGCGAAGACGTCCTTGAACTCTTGGAGGAGATCCGTGAATTGTCTTCTCTCCTCGGGATCTAAAGATAAACCTAACTTAAGTATCTGGGGCTAAGTGATTCCCACATTAATGGTCTCGGTTTCTTCAATTACCGGATCTCGGGACTCCCTTTGTTCGAGCTGCTCGATCAGATGTGGAGGCAGAGGCACCTGTTCGTCGGGTTTCTCAATGTCATTGCATATAAAATTTTTGAAAGAATTTTGGAAATAAGACAAGTCGTAAGCGGAACGGTTATCGTTATTATTAATAGTAAATTTTGAAAAGAGCACGAAGAGAGCGGTCATCTGATCGTTGGTCAGTGGCGGGATAGGGAGAGCCCTTGGGACAGACCCCGGGGCTCCGATGGGTGCTAATAAAGGAAGAGGTGTTACAGACTCGATCCTAGTACCGAACCCTCTAGACTTGGACTCGGACTCCGACTCTGACTCTGACTCAGACTCGGACTCGGACTCAGTATCCGGCATGTCCCCTTCACCGGTAGTCAGCTTGTAGGTTCGACCCTGGCTATCGCTCCATTTGATAGTCTTCCTCCAAGCCCTTTTTCCTGTGTCAGCACCAACCTCGGAGATCAACTTGGTTGGATCGAACTTGCTACTGCGGAGGATCAGGTTGATCAATTCTTCCTTAGGGGTCGGAATGACCTTGTTTTCCCCGAATAGGAGCCCCAGTATGGGCTCAGTACCGTCAGTGTCCTCTTTAGCTTGAATTAGGGCGAATATGTCGTCGGGGATATAGTTGCATTCCCGATATGTGATGCTGGGTTGGTAGAGACCCACTTGAACGGCCCCAAACACTGGAGTGACAAAGTAATCAATCAGTCTTGGGCTGTAAGGGTCCAAGTAGGTACCCTTGAAGATGTTGGTGGCCTTCTGAATACCGGCCTGAACCACGTTTTTCGGGGTCATAGCATACCCCAAATCGAATCTTGACTCTTCATTGCTTAGGAACTCGATGATCTTGCCAGCCGGGAGGTCGGGCCTTGAAGTAGCCCCCGGCAGGTAGCCCAAATTTTGCAGCATCGTGTCGATGCTAGTGGTGAAATAGGGTCGGAAAAGATATTCTTCCTCGATCATTCCCACTAAATTGAAACCTCGTGGGTCGGTTTGGCCCACGGTGTTGCAGCTTGCCACGGTTATGGGGGTGGCTTCGAGAGTGATGACCCCGTCTTGTAGAGGTAGCTTGACCTTCCTATGGAGCGTGGAGGATACAGCTTTGACCACATGGATCCAGGGCCTTCCAAGTAGCAGGTTGAAGGACGAGGTGACATCAATCACCTGAAATTCTAGCTCCTTCTCGATTGGGCCTGTTATAATAGTTAGCTTAATAGCCCCAGCAACTGGTTTTGGGCTTCCGTCAAAAGCCTGAATAGTTTGCGCGGTCGGGAGGTAGTCAGACTCGGTAATGCCGAGGGCCTTAGCAGTCGTTAAAGAAAGGACGTTTACAGCGGACCCATCATCAATCAGGGTCATGGGGAGATATTTGCCCCGACAGATCACCGTGATGTACAAGGCTAAGTTATGAGTGGCCCCGAACAGTGGGAGGTCGGATTCAGAGAAGGTGATGAGTGGGCCTTCTTCCTTGGATTTACCCTTAAGATGGGGCAAAATAGTGGCTACCATTTCAGTGGGGGTAACCAATTAGTCGACCTTGATTTCGTCGAGAGCCTTAGTAAGTGCTGCCCGATGCTCTTGAGAACTGACCAAAAGCTGCCATATAGTAAGATCGGTTCGAACCCTCTTCAGTTGCTTGACTAGGGTCGTGTCAGTGTTTGGTTCCCCGAGGGTAGGTTCCGGGACGGCTTTCGGAGTAGAAGAGTCGGCCGTAATGGTGTGAGTGCTGGTCAAGGCCTTAGTTTTAGCCTTCCGGATTTCTTCGATGGTGATGGGGCCGGGACAGCTTCCCCCTTAGCTAGGTAAACGTCGTCTTCATCATCGTTCCATATCCCGTTAATTTGTGGGATGAAAGGAGAAATGAGATGAGAACAGTCGATTGTTTCTCCGGTAAAAATGGCGTGAGTACTAAAGGGGTTCTCCTTGTTGCACGGTTTGTCGCTGGGCAGCGGTATTTTCCCGCTTTCGATTAAATCCTGGATAAGATGCTTCAGTTTCCAGCATTTTTCAGTGTCGTGCCCATTACCTCGGTGATACTGGCAATAGGCCTGGATGTTATGGCTCTTGGATCGTTTCTCGATCGGAGCTTCCGGAGTTGGGCCTATCGACTGGATTAGGCCCTTAGATAAAAGCCTTTGTAAGGCATGAGTATAGGTGGTCCCTATATCTGTGAATACCCGAGTTGATTCTTTTTGGATGAGGTGTCTAGTGAATTGACCTCGTCAAAGATGCTGCGGGTCGCAGCTGTGGCTGTGGGCTTGCTGGAGGACGAACTGGCTCCTTGATACCCTTTGGCAGAGGCCTTAGTAAGGTTCTCTAACCTTAAGTCATCTTCAATTCTTGTACCCATCTCGGTCAGAGTGGCGAAATTGGGTATGACGGCGTACCGGAGATGAACCCGGTAAGAGGGGAGGAGATTCTTCACGAAGGCCTCCACTAACACCTTTTCGCTAGGCTTATCAACCAGCTTCACGCTTTCGACCCTCCATCTTTGAAGGTATTTGGTGAAACCTTCCTTGGGCTCTTGTGCCATGACTTCCAGAGTACGCATGGTAGTCTGGATTTCGGTGTTGTCCGCGTAATTTTGGGCGAACTCCGTTGCTACATCGTCCCAAGTCTTGTACTTCTTGGAATCGAGCCTGTAGTACCAGGCTTTGGGATGTTTCTCAAGGGAGGAAGTGAACAGGTGCTTAAACATGGTGGACTTCACACCCTTGACAGCCATAAATTCTTTGAAAGCCCGGATGTGATGGACCGGGTCTTCAGTACCCTCAAACATCGGTATTCCCGCAAGGTTAAGGTTGACGGGCAGCTCGTCAGTCAGGGGTGAATAAGCCCGAGCATTCTCCGTATGAATGGTGTTGTTGGTCGTCAAATGGACCTGTTCTTGCAGCTTGCGGACCACGCTGGCCAGTTCAGCTAATGGTCCGGTAGTCTCGACGTTATCACTAGAGGTCCCTTGCTCCACAGCACTTACACGGGTAAGGATAGCAATCTGGTCTTCCCTCATTGCCGCCAATTACGTTTCCAACTTAGTCAATGCGGCCGTCAACTGGTCTATGCCTTGCTGCGTCATGGCTCGGGTAAAGGGCGGCCTGTCTGTAAGAGTACCGCGGAATCAGTAACTAACCCAAATCCTGGAATAAAAGTACATCCCGACCAAAAGAAAGACTAGAAAGGAATTGACTCGAAAAAAGAACACTTAGACGGGTGACTCGTACAAGGTGGGCCTCCCTTAGGATTCGGCGTGTGGGCCGAGTCCTGTTCGAAGGAAGATCCACGTGAGATATTCCCCAGACTTTCTAGACTTGAGTGTGTACACGGCCCACCCTTTGTAGGAGTATGTCCTACGTAGGTGGGCCTTGCCTTAGTCAAATAAGGCGGACCGGGATAGGGGGAAACCCGTGATGTAAGATCGACGGAGTTTCGATGCTATAGACTTTCGACGACTTTTGACACGACCCGACACTGCTAAATACAGGAAGTCTAAAGGAGAGGAAAGTTTTTGAAATGAATTTTTGAAAGCCCGAAAAATTCAGGGAAGGGGAGCCCGGCCCCTTTTAAAAACGGAAAGGCGAGCCGGGTGACGTTTTGAAAACTTGAAAATATTTTTGAGTTTTGAAATGGGCAGAATACCGGCTAGAAAATAGGCTATTTTAAGTAAAATCATAAGTCCTAAATTCGGTATATGTCTCGGGTTTTGAAATTGGATATTTTTGGAAAAAAGATGCAACCTTTGAAAATGATGTTTTTTGAAAACGACTCAGAAACCAAGTAGCATATAGTCACGCAGGCATTATAATGACACCATGTATGCTCTATACTAAGTCTCGGTCGGTCTATAAAGGGTCTATACCAGTGGACATAGCCTATCCGAGAATCGGGGCGGACTTCCTAAGTTGAATTGAGCTTAGAACATGCCGTAAAACCCATACGGATCTGCTATGAACACTTTTTGACAAATCCAATTTGGACTACATCAATGGTATAGTGGGACGTCAGTCGCCAGTACCGGCCCGGGAAATGATGGGGTTATGCATGAACCGTTAAACTAAAACGCGTATTGTACTAGTCAAACGATTTCTATTCGAGTTTCACCCTGAGGATGCCGATGGTAAGTTACGCATCAGTTAATCCCCAGCGGAGTCGCCAAATTGTGGACATGACGTAGGTCCACCCCGACGCGGCCACGCGCGGGTTTGGGAAGGCGAATGAATCTCCCTATGAGATGGGTCGAATTGAAATTTAAATCGAAGTGGAGTCGCCACCGAACTTTGTGGGAGTTCGGGCCCGTTCGAACCCACTCTATGTCGTAGTGGGCCGTGCACAAAGTATGGCCCATTCGGATGTCAGAGTTTATTGGGTTCGTCCCTTAGCATTTGATACCGATACCGATGTTATCGAATACCGTGTATTGAATTACTCTCATGTGCCAATGGATTCGGACATCCGGAAACCATGGTTCTGAGTAAGGGGCGAGGGTACGTGTTGGGAAGTTCACAAAGAACACCCAACCCCGCCCCCACATTAGCAGCCTCTACTAAGATATTGTTTGACTTTGAAATATGCGCGTTAGTAGAACGATGAAATGATATGCAAACATTGTCTTGCCTAAACATGTGAATAATTGAATGGGTTGCTAAGTCGATTTAATGCATCTAATTTTAACGTCAAAGTTGTTTTAGCATGCGAGGTTCGTTTTAGTATAATAAGACAAGTGATAAGATAAATTGCTGAAAACACGAACAAACGGGTTAGTAACGGTTTGAAAATTGAATAAAAGATGTAAATATAACGCACGGTTTGAAAAGACTTGTCGAGACCTGAAATATGCTGAAAAGCCCGTCGTTTTATTAAAGCAAAGATGTTTGAAGAAATAAGACGGAATTGCTTTTTATGCTACGGTTTTTCAGGGACCTACGCGATCCGCGCGGAAGAGGTGCGACTCGCGTGGCCATGCGACTCGCATGGCGGCCTGTTTTCGAGACTATTTTTCGAAAATTGGTAATTTTGTTAAATCGCGTACAAATATAGCTTAATTTATACTCGACTTAAATTTTCGACATTCGTTATATTCGATATTCGATTATGGAATCGATATAAAATATTCGGAATGATCTTTTAGAAAAGATAAAATAAAAAGTTTTGTAAATCGTTTTGAAAATTGAATTAAAAAAAAGCAATGTTAATTCTCTCCGCGTTAAAATCGTCGTATTTTGTCGTTAAGACCATGTGACGATTTTTTAGCATCAATGAGATTAATTTAGTTCTTTTCAGATACGATATTCGACTAGTGAGTCGATATCGTATTTTTAAGAACGCTTGTTTTTATAAAAAAAAGAATATATATTGTAGTATCGATTTTAGAAAAAAAAAATGTGACGACGACCCATAAAAAAAAGACCGACGATGCAAAGAGAAGAAAAAGAAACGAGAGGAAGAAAGAGAAGACGGGTTTTTGATTTACACCCTCAACCTACATGCTTTGTATACTCGGAACGGGGCTCGTCGGAATGTGCCCTAGACACGGGAGTGTCGAGTTTAATGTTGGTGAGTTATGGTGGTTTGGGCGTGTAAGGTGTCGGGTAGGAGGTGGCCGGTCTTTAAGACTAAGCGGCATAATCTCGGGTTGTAATATCGGATATTCGATGCAATGAGTATGTGTTTGAGTTGTAGATGTGTAGGTTTGATGTTGACGATGGATGAATATTGTGTTGTGAGAGGGTCGTATTTATAGGAGAGGTCCTCGATTGAAGATAGGAGAGGTAATCTTGCTTGGGTAACAAGAAATACCGGTTAGGATAGGAAAGGTAAGCAATTTGAGCGGAATGAGGATTCCGTTTCTTGGTGGGAAAGTTATGGAACCCGGCTGGAGTGAGGAGTTCTCGGCCGAGTATCCTCATGCTCGGCCGAGTATTTGGTCGGGTGCTCGGATAGGATTCCTACTGGAGATCGAATTCTATCTTTAACGGAATTGTTTAATTTTTTGTGTAGGTGATTTTTTGTAGTGTTTGAGATCAAACCGGACACGTGGGGTGACACGGCTAGTTTCTACGTCTCGAAAAATATCTTTGACCGGGGTTTGACTCGGTCGCTAAAAGACGGTTTTGCTCCTGGTGTCGGATTCGACCCAAATTAGTCTTATTTGACTGGAAATGACCCACTGGGCCTGAATTTGAGGTTGGTTTTGTGAGATTTGTACTCTGTAAAAAACCCAAGCCAAATGCCCATGATTTCGAGCCCATTTTCGAGTACGTTAAAGCATGTTTGCGTCCGATCATCATCGGGTGTGTTTTGGAAACTGCCATAGACACCTAACGGCCAAATGTGGATGTCTACAATAATCATTACAATCACTACCTTTCAGGTAATTGTGATCAACCCATCGGATCCAGAGTTTATCGCTCTTCTCATAAATCCAATTCACCAGTTTTCCGACAGCAGCCAAATTCCAAGTCTCATCCCTTTTTATGCTCAATCCTCCTTCTTTCTTAGGTTGGGTAACTTTATCCCATGAAACCAGAGGAACTCTATTATAATCAGCATTGTCTTCCCATAGGTAGTTTCTACAAATGGTTTCAATCCTTTTCATAACCCCTTTAGGGAATAGGAAGATATTTGACCAATAGTTATGGAGAGTATTGAGAATGGAGTTGATCAGAACAACCCTGCCAGCATAAGACAATTTTCGGGCACCAAAACTCCTGATTCTCGCAACCATTTTTTCAGCAATCACGGAACATTCCTGCTTGGTTAGTTTTCGTGACTTGATAGGGATCCCTAAATAGGTAAACGACATCATCCCTTCCCTGAATCCAGTAGCCCGAAGAATATCAACTTTCAGTCCCGAAGTCATTCCGTTGAAGTAAATGGCCGATTTTGCTGCATTTAACTGTAAACCCGAGGCTCTAGTGAAAGACGAAAGGGATCTCATAATTAGCATGATAAACTTAGGATCCCCCTTCGAGAACAGCATCAGATCGTCAGCAAAGATTCAATCTTTATTTATGCAATCTTCTTATTTCTTGTAGATCTTCATAGTTGGTATACTTCTCTTCCACTCTCTAATATCTAGTTTAGGTTAATGTTGTTTTCTCATTATTATCTTGTTTAAATCATCTTAGTGTTGTTAGTTTCTCTAGATTTTATTTATGTTGTTCTAGATTACTCTCTAGTTTATTTTGTTAGATCTTATCTCTTCCATAGTTTAGTGGGTAATTGTTAGATCACAGTTCTCTTATTGTTTTGTTGTTAGTTTCTTTATATTTAGTCATTATGCATGTTGTAGTTATTTTCTCCTTAGTTAATGTCTTATTGTTTACCATGATTAGTGAGTAGATCTTTGTTAGGGGGCTAGGGGAGGATGGATTTGGGCAACATAGATTAAGGATTCTTGTGATTGAATGCACTTGGGTTGATTTGTCTATTTTGGAATTGTTCTATGCTTGTTGACTTTACTTGATCAATTTAGTTGACTCGTATTCACCCTCGTCAATATGGGGAAACTCGAGGGTTGGGTAATTCCGACTTAGTGACCTAGCTTCTTCGTCGCGAAAGCGAGTCTTAGTGAGGTCGGGTGTAGAGACCGAAAGGTGACCCATCCTTTATCAATTGTGTATTGTTTGCTTGATTCCTTGTTTTTATGTCCCGTTTCAAATTCCCCGACTCTCCCTAACGCCTTTCCCATTAATAGTTTCTCGCCATAGTTCCGTAGCTCATTTAGTTAGTTTAGTTCTACTCGTCCAAAACCCCCCTTCTCGACCTAATCACTCTTAGACTTTGACTCGACCGACTCCCCATAGACCGTCCCTGTGGATCGATCCCGACTTGCCGCTACTACGTAGTAGTATTTCGGAGTTTATAAATATTCTTTGATCGTGCGGGTCGCGACGCTCGTGCATCAAAATGATGCCGTTGCCGGGGACGGCGATTAGTTGATTGAGTTTTTGTCTTTTTGTGTTTGGTTTTGCTTTTATTTGTTATTTCTCTCTACCCTAGTACCACTTGGTGCTAGGAGACTCACCTTCTACTTGAGTCTTTACCCAGGAACAGGTTATCACGTTTTGGTTCGATCCCGAGCCAGAGATGTTTTCTAAACGTATGAGATTCCAGGGAAATAACTCAACAAAGGTGATTCCACATTCATACCTCACACCACCAAACATTCATCCTATCCTTCCACCTCCTCCAAATCCATTCATATCACCAACTACTACCACTCCCACCACTAATAATCCATCTACACCTTTCACTCCACAAAATTCTCCAACTACATCACCTCTTATCACTCCACAAAAAATTTCTCCACCTTCTACACCTCCCATTTCACCACCACCCCCAAGAAACTTCCAAAAACCCATTATGCCACCTCTTGATTCATATTCCCAACCCTTGGAAAGCACTTCCATGAATAATGAATCAAAGCTTGAATTAAAATCGGAAGAACTAACCAAGAGGTTTAAAGGTATAACTCCTAATTCTAACTCAAGGGATGTGAACCAAGTTCAGTCTGTAGGGTTACAACCCTTAAACCCAAGGACCTATTACGAGTATTAACCGAAAAGACAAAAGAAGAGGATAACAATTATACCTTATTTGCAGCGGAACAGCGTATTAATAAGAAGTATAATAAACCCAGAAATATATATAATCTCCACGGACAGAATAAATAATCTTCACGGACAAGAATAAATAATCTCCACGAACAGAATAAATAATCTCCACCGACAGAATAAAGCACCCCAAACGTGATGCCTCCTTTGGTATCCACACGGGTACGGAACTGCGACGTATATGCTAGTATAAAGGTACGTGAGACCGTCTCACAACTTCTCTCTATATCTCTCTTATAACTCTTTATAAGACGAATATATATTATGAGTCAATACTCTTTATTCCACAGGTTGGTTCATCATATGAACCTCCTCATATAGGAGATGAGAAACTAGAATTAAGTTATTACTATAACTCTAATTACCATAATTAGATTATTAGTATAACTCTAATTACAATAACCTGACAACGCAGCTGGGTCCGTATTACTACTGACCCGATATATTTAATATATCGATATATATTAATAATATCCTGTACACATTGTGTGTGACCCAATGGGCCCACTTAAGACTACCAGACACGTAACTCATTTACATGTCAATCCGACATCGGCCTCTAGCAAGGCATATCGGATACATAGACTTAAGCGGGTTAATCCGTAGGACAGTGGACATAACTTCTTCAGTCTCCCACTTGTACATGTCCTTTCAAGAACGGCGTTAGGTCTCTTTGCTACTATTGTCTCTAATTGAGAATGAGGTAAGAAGAAGTGTCATCCTCACATATCTCAATCTTTTACTCGAATCTTTGAGTTGACTTGTTAAAAGAGCAGATAGATGACAATCATCCTATCTGAGCGCGGCCACGCGTTTGCACAAGTCACACTCTTCGAGTGGCCAAGAAACAATAAATTCCTTTCAATAAAGAAAGAGCAAATCCCCTCTTGTCTAACCACATACTATCACATGTTCCATGCATGCCCAATAACCATCCATAGCCCCCTTTCACAGCTGACGAGGAATAGTAGTATCAAAGCATACACATCACATGTACAGAATAGTCAAAGACTTAGGTCTAAAGACCGTACAAGTTCATAACTTGCAAAGAACTTTACTGACACTAAGCAAAATCTTAGTAAAATCCTTTACGGCGGGTCTGTCTAATGCATGTTCTTAACATACACCCGTATGCCTGGTTTAGTATCTCAATAACTATAACTCAAGGAACTTAGTCATCAACCAACTCACACACCAGTCATTTAAGGGTATTCAAATGTCCCAACACAATACCCTGACTAGAGACAAAATAATTACATCATCCAAATAGAGTTCCAAGACTAAGTCACGTACTTAGTGATCTATTTCATCAATGTAAATTATTTAGGGACAAAACTCGGTTACATTAACCAAATGACAATATGTCATACATATATCAATTATCGAAATAACTCCCACTAAACCAAACACCTCTAAAAGTACTAAGACCACTCGCCCATGCGTCTTATACCGATCATAACCAATATGATCTTTATGTAAAAGAGGTTTCAGGACATACAACATTTGTATCTGTTATTTACAAGCATATGACCAATCTACCTTCTCTCAATTAAGGCAAACTGTTAGTTTCATAAGCAACAAATTGCTTCATAAACTTTAAAGGTGAGTGCGAGTTTGATTCGTAACCAAACGTCTATTTGCTTCAAAAGCAATAGAACACTAACTTTAGTTATAATACTAGTCACAAAGTTGTCCTTTGGAATCGTTCCAACACACAACTTCTCATCCAAAACAAAATATACTGAGATTATAATCTCATATCATCTTTGTCTATTTGGAAATATGAATTGTTGTAACCTGTTTACAATAATTTGTTTATCACATCATGCGCATCTCTTAAACAATTCCCCTTTTTGCTTCTCAAGCGCAAAGGAACAATTCTTAGATAGCATTCTAGTGGTACTCACCAGATTAGTATCTACTCGTCACACGAGCACATAATAAACACATTCTTTGCAAAGTCTCATAGACTAGAAACCATACCGCTCCATACAACAAAACAATTTTGTTCTTTGGACGGTTTGTAGAATTAACATAATACCACTAATAAAACAAATGTCATAATTGAGTCTAAGTTCTAGTAAACAATTTTCTTTAAACTTTGAGACTTAATTAAGAAAAGACTTTTTAGAACATTTTCAATCCATATCTCATATGGTGTCTATTCTCCGACTTACATGGACAATTTCATCAACATTTTACAAAGACTTTTATAGTGCATAATCTTCTAAAACGTCATAAAATCTGCATATGACTCATCATAGACTAATTCATATCAAATATGGTTCAATGTAGTTTGAAACACTTTTCACTACTTCTAAGATGATCACAATCTTTTAGTTCAATTCCTCTCTGTTTCAATCATATCGAACGACCCGTACCAACTTATCAAGTTGATCTTGTATTTTCATCTGAACTTCCTTAAACAATTCAAAGCATTCAGATTTAAATTTCATCAAATGATCAAAAGCATACAGGTTACCCATTTTGCAACATCACTAGTTAAACTCACATGTATCTGTATATGTGTGATCTAACAAGTCTAAGTAACCTCCCACTACAATTAGTAGGAGTTACTTCTAATGTCATTTATCCATCTAAACAAGATCCATTCACCTCAGTTGATCCTTATCAATAAGGTTAATAATTTCATCATTATGAAACTTATTCTTATGTTTCTTGTCTCATGGATTGAGGACAATTCCTAATAGGTAAAACTCGTGTCGAGACGGAATCTTTTGGTCGTTATGTTACAAATAAAAGCATTCACTACTAGCAACATAGAGTCCAACAATCATGTTAACCTTATTGTACCTCATATTCATGCAAGGTATAAAGCAACAATTGTTCTACTTTTATTAAAACTTTTCATGCCCATACATGAAACAGAATCAATGTCCTTGCTTATGACTAGTACAAGAATAACAATTATCCAATTCCAGTATTCAGCTTTATAGTAAAATTAAGTGATTTTCCTTTTATATGTGAAATAACAACGTTTGTTCATTTCATCATAAAACACTTCACTTATATACCATTATTCCACCCTCTTCGAGCCATCACATCCAAAATATAATAGTTACATTTGGTATCTTATACCAAAACAGTAGAATGAAAGTAACAATTACTTTAGTAACATACACACCAAAAGTCATACTTCAGTAATTGATTTGCAGATTTTCTAGACATTTCTAAAAACTATCTACCAATGTCATATATTTGTCATTACATTAATGATAAATAATTTCGTACCTAATCTAAACTAGGGAACAAGTTTGGGTATGACAACGATTGTGCTTCCCTTACTTTAACCAACGTCTTAGATTCATTAATCATTATCTCAAGCAATTTTCTTAATGAACTCATAGAACATTAGTATTATTTGCCTTCTTGATACAATGTTCAATCTTCTTTTAACTTCTCATGCTAAAAGGTGAGAAACCTTATTAAGTCACATGTTTATTCATAATAAAGTGACCTAAACTTAGGACTAATTGAAACGATTCCAATTCCTAATTCTTTAGAAAGAAGCATACAAAATTTCCAGATTATCAATATAATCTCGTCATCGCATGACATGGATTAATTAGATCATCTTCAACATTTTCTCACTTAATGGGACCGGTTCCCTTTATTGAAACAATTGATTTTGGTACTTATAATCATTTTCATGACTCTAATTATACAGTCCATACTGTACATTAACATTGGTAATAATTTGTCGGAATTATCCTTCACAAGGACAAAATCCGTATCTCTAATTTTGAGAATAATTCTCAAGATACCAATCAACGAGGTTGAACAATTCAAACCCATCTTTAATAAATGTGATAACGGTAACTAAATTACAACTACATGTATATGCAAAGTAAAACGATAATTAATATTAATAATCATAAACAAATTTAAGATAAAATCATGCAAACTACCCTCAAGTTTGCATAATATTCCAAGATCCTAAACCTTTTGTCGCTCAAGTGAACTTGGGCTCACTGCTCAAGCTCCAAAAGTAAAGGTAGACAACAAACTTGTCAATTACATCTCTATGTAATTCCTGGTTCGTCGGAATTAGTCATCATATGACACCAACTATTTGCCTCAAAGCCCAAGTCCGACTTGATAGCAATGTTAAGCAAACCAGACTGAACATGTGGGTAACCGTTACCCACCTACTCAGTCCATACACATCGGCAAAGCACCGCTTAGGCAGTCACTTCAACCAATGATATGAAATTGTTATAGTGGTCAATTCTGTAAAGACAATACTTAATATTTGTGCGAGGGATTAAATGCATTATGGGTCCTAAACATGCTGCTAGGTCAACTTACAAGGCAACCTAAGCACACAAGTCACAAGTCTCAAACAATAAAATCATGCATCATATGACATAATAATTCAATTGTTACTAGTGATTTGCGCATAAAACAAGTTAAAAGATCCCATATTTTGATTCATAATCATATTACAATTCATAATTGCTATTTGGTTTGAACAATTTCACCAATATCTTTCATTTTTCCAACTACGAGGAACAATATTCCACCCGGAAAAATTGAACGGATATATAAAACTCGATTCACAATTGATCTGCAACTTATAATTGTCATTTAGATGAACAATTCATCAAAATCAAATAAGACTCGAGAAACTCCTTTTCCGATCTATCTATGATAATATGATAATTAAAATGCATAAAATTATCTAGCCGATTTAGAAAACTAATTTTTCATTGATTCGGAAAATAAAAGTATAATCCATGTTGATTCATAATCAACACACAAACGCAAGAAAATGGCTTTTCTTAAAAGCGTCACCCGACCCGACACCATGTCGTCCGAGTAAATATTGTGTCGTCTTGGTCAAACCTTTGTCGCTCGGGTCATCCCGTTCCAACCGGGACAACATACCTGTGCCGACCGACTCACACTCGTGCCCACCGAGTCACACTCGTGCCCACCGAGTCACACTCGTGCCCACCGAGTCATACTCGTGCAAACTGGGTTGGTCTCTTTTCGTTCCGTCTCCACCATAAATAAAACGGATCTTGTCTTAATCTTATTAGGACTCATCGTCAACATTAAATTCTAGTAATTTTATGTTCTCAATTTCAATCGAATCTTGACTAATCTAATTAGTCTCATCGTCAACAAAGAAATTTGAAATTATAGTGGGTCAATTTAGGGTAAATTAAATTAAAACATAATCGATATTAGATCTTAAATTAATTTTTACGAGTCAATTACATAATTTAACAATTTAAATTTGTAATTTAAGAACCCTAAATAATCATGATTATACGAAATTATGTTCTCACTAAATATGCAAAAATAAGAGAACAATCAATACCACTAGCACTTGCGATCAAAAGGGAACAAACAAATTTATCAATATTGACCCACTTGCCAAAACATTAAGATTCTCATCATCATCATCAAATAATCATGCGAGGAACATAAAAAAAACTTGTGCATGCATATCAAGCAAAACTATTTCACATGATTGTTGATAAACGAGGTTTGACATGACAAGTCGACAACTATCATTAAACTATCGGATATACTACACAATACGCAGAACAATTCTCACGATGAGTATACCGATCAAATTAATACGCATAAAAAAATCCCTCATAACCAATTATGAGACAAAGATTCTCGTCGATTTGATTAATACTACATAACAGAGGCTCTGATACCACTGTAGGGTTACAACCCTTAAACCCAAGGACCTGTTACGAGTATTAACCGAAAAGACAAAAGAAGAGGATAACAATTATACCTTATTTGCAGCGAAACAGCGTATTAATAAGAAGTATAATAAACCCAGAAATATATATATAATCTCCACGGACAGAATAAATAATCTTCACGGACAAGAATAAATAATCTCCACGAACAGAATAAATAATCTCCACCGACAGAATAAAGCACCCCAAACGTGATGCCTCCTTTGGTATCCACACGGGTACGGAACTGCGACGTATATGTTAGTATAAAGGTACGTGAGACCGTCTCACAACTTCTCTCTATATCTCTCTTATAACTCGTTATAAGACGAATATATATTATGAGTCAATACTCTTTATTCCACAGGTTGGTTCATCATATGAACCTCCTCATATAGGAGATGAGAAACTAGAATTAAGTTATTACTATAACTCTAATTACCATAATTAGATTATTAGTATAACTCTAATTACCATAACCTGACAACGCAGCTGGGTCTGTATTACTACTGACCCGATATATTTAATATATCGATATATATTAATAATATCACGTACACATTGTGTGTGACCCAATGGGCCCACTTAAGACTACCAGACACGTAACTCATTTACATGTCAATTCGACATCGGCCTCTAGCAAGGCATATCGGATAGATAGACTTAAGCGGGTTAATCCGTAGGACAGTGGACATAACTCCTTCACAATCAAGGCCACCAAGACGACCTCCACTACCAAAAATCCCTTGTAAGTGTTGTGGAATATGGTCATGAGTCCAACAATTGTCCTTCTTATGAAGGAATGTGCTATCAAGAATGCAATGAAGTCCAAATGTTTCAAAATATCAATCCAATGCCTCAAAATGACCCTTTTTCAAACACATACAATCCTGAAACAAGGAACCATGTGCAACAATACAACTCTTATGCAAATCATGGTGTGCAAAATCCGGTACCAATGTATCAAGGGGGACAACAACAAATGCCCTTCAATTCAAACAATCAACAAAGATCTTTCATTCAAAGGCCTCTCAAAGCAACTCCATTCTTGCCACCTCTTCAAGAGGAAAATTTTAACAATCAAGGAGGCGATTATTTCCAAAGCGAAGGTGAATTCCATAACCAACACATGAATCAAGGAAACAATTACCAAAATCTTGAAGGTAACTTTCGCAATCAAGGGAATAGCCACGGTTTTCAAGGTTATAATCAAGGTATTGAAAGCTTCAATCAAGGGGATTATATCCAAGGGTATCATCCCCACTCCAATCAAAGTTCCCAAGGATACAATCCCGAATATAACCAACCTCCACCTTTCCATGGCAATTACCAAAAAGGTCAATGGAATGGCCAATGTGAGCATCCTATGCAAATCATGCTAAAGGCGATAACATTCTTAGCTAACAAGATTGCGGATATAAGAAAGGAACTCAAAGTTAGGAAATCACAAGAAGCCACCAAGGCTCCTACCTTTCTGGTACATCCACCACAAGGACTACCCGGACAACCTCAAAATCCTAACTACCCGCAACATCAAGCATATGCCAATGCCGCCACATGGAGTGAAGGAAAAGAACTAGTAGACCCTCACAAAATCATGGGTTTAAATCAAGTGGGAAAACTGAAGGTGAAACATGTTGAAAAGCAAAGTGCCCCTCATTCTAGCAAGTTGAAAACACACCTACCAAGAACAACTTCTTGTGAGGAAGATTCTTGTGTAACCGATGTAATCGAGCCTGAAATAAGGGACCCTTCTAAGTACATCAAGGGAGATAAGGGTTATGTGATAGAGGAAATTCAAAAAGAGAAAAGCATGCCACCACCTAAGCCATATGTGCCACCTTTGCCATTTCCATCTCGAGCTACGATCAATAGGAAGGACATCAAGTCCACCTCATTCTCCAACTTGCTAAAGAAGGATAAGGTAACTTCCCCTCTCACCAAGATAGTTGGCCGATGTGATGATGCAATTATGGTTGCACTCACCGAAGAGTGTAATTCGGCCTTATCAAGCAAGATCCCCGTCAAAATGGGTGATCCAGGGAGTTTCTCATTACCTTGCACAATAGGGAATGTTGAAATCGATTATGCTCTATGTGATCTTGGAGCGGCCGGGAGCATTATCCCTCTATCATTCGTGAATGATCTCAATATCAACAACATGAAGCAAACACCAATCAAAATTTGACTAGCTGACGGTTCCATCAAGACCCCCGTTGGTATGATTAAAGACGTGCTAGTTCAAGTTAAGAATCTCTCGATCCCTACCGACTTTGTGGTAATGGACGTGAAAGTAAACAAGCATGCCCCCATAATCCTAGGTAGGCCTGTTTTGGCCACCGGCGGAGCAATCATAGATGTTAAAAAGGGGAAGCTTTCGTTTAATGTCGGTGAAGAGATCGTGCAATTCAAATTACCTATCACGTCAGAAAACCCAATGGTGAGTGATGTCTTCAGAAATGAAATGTTTGAATATCTTCTAGGTGCCGAGTCCCTTGTGATAGAAAAGGAGAATGAAGCTAAGTCGAGTAATTCACTCAATAATGTTGAAACAAAGGTGAAGCTTAATGATTCGACCACCGTGCAACCGCCTACAAGTTCATCTTCCAGCACTTTTCCAACTTCCCGTAGGGGAGCTATCAAAAAATCGAAAAAGAAGAAATCGAAAAGTGTGGTGAACATGGAACCAAGAGACGGAAAGCTAATGATGCGCAACGAGGGTGTAAGCCCCGTTGATAAAGCAAAGGTCGAAGTTGGCAATCAAAAGTTAATATGGGACGAAGTATTCCGGCTAGTACAAGAAGTTAAAACTACCCTCCAAAAATTATCAAGGATCATGTGCGTGTCCGAGCCACGGGCAGGTTTTGATGGAGGTGAACTATGGATCGGTCGCTATGATGGCGACCCGGGTTGAGTTTGTATCACGTTTGATGAGGTTTGGTGGTATCCTCAACAACCACCTTGTATATATCACTACAAAAAACAGATGAAATTGCGGCGGACCTTTTGCGGCGGACTAAATATCCGACACATGTTTCTACTCGCGTCGGATTCGCGTCGGATTGGGCGACGCGAAGGACTTGCGTGGGAATAGCCCACGCAAAATGGACGCAGGGTAAGGGCGCCCAAGAGGGGGAGTTTCGCGCTTAATTATGCGGCGGAAAAGCCGCCGCATAGTATGCTTTATACCGACGCAGGGGACATTAAATTTTAAAAAAATAATCATGCGATGCGGCGGACAATCCGACGCATAAATGTTGACACGCGGCGGATTTCGCGTGGGATTGTCCGCCGCATAGGTCTTCCATATATAAAAAAAAAAGACGCGGACACTTACTAAAGACACAACCCAAAATCGATTTCCCCAAATCGATTTCCCCAAATCGATTCCCAACCCTAATCTACCCAATTCCCCTCCCCCTTCCCGTCTCTCCCACCGGCCGGCCGGCGACAAGTCCACCACCGGCGACAAGTCCACCGCCGGCGCAACTCCCGCCGTGTCCTCCCCCCTGACGCGCGCCCTTCTTGTTTTTCGGTTCATTTTTCCGTCCTTTCTCCATCAAAGTATGTTCAAACTGTTAAATTTCTTAAATATTTGTTATTGTTAATGTTATTGTTGATTAGGTTATTGTTGTGGTTTGTTGTTGTTGGTTGTGTTAGTGTTAGGGTTAGTTTGTGTGAGTGGTGGGTTGTGTTAATTTAATGGTGGTAGTGTTGGTTTGTATGAAATAATATTGGTTGTGTTAGTGTTGTTATTGTTGTTATAATGATGGTAGTAGTAGATTTAGAGGTGAACTTGCTGATGTTGTGTTAGTGGTTTTGTTGTATTGGTGGTGGGTTGTGTTAATTTTGCTGATTTTGTTGTTACTGTTGCTGTAAATATTGGTTTGCTGATTAGTATTGTTGCTGATTAGTTCAGTTCAGTTCAGTTCAGTTCAGTTCAGTTCAGTTCAGTTCAGTTCAGTTCAGTTCAGTTCAGTTCAGTTCAGTTCAGTTCAGTTCAGTTCAGTTCAGACACATTCAGTTCAGTTCAGTCAGTTTAAGTTCAGGAGAACAGGGTCTAATACTACTAATCTATTACTACTAATACTACTTAACTACTACTAATATTCTACTACTAATACTACTAATATACTACTACTAATCTACTACTACTACTAATAATACTACTAGTACTACTAGTACTACTAGTACTACTAATACTACTAATACTACTAATACTACTTAACTACTACTAATCTTCTACTACTAATACTACTAATATACTACTACTAATACTACTTAACTACTACTAATAATACTACTAATCTACTAGTACTACTAATTTACCACTACTAATATTACTACTATTAATCTACTACCACTACTAATACTACTTAACTACTACTAATAATACTACTAATACTACTAATCTACTAGTACTACTAATACTACTTAACTACTACTAATCTTCTACTACTAATACTACTAATATACCACTACTAATCTACTACTACTAATACTACTTAACTACTACTAATAATACTACTAATACTACTAGTACTACTAATACTACTAATACTACTTAACTACTACTAATCTTCTACTACTAATACTACTAATATACTACTACTAATCTACTACTACTAATACTACTTAACTACTACTAATAATACTACTAATCTACTAGTACTACTAATTTACCACTACTAATACTACTACTATTAATCTACTACCACCACTAATACTACTTAACTACTACTAATAATACTACTAATCTTCTAGTGCTACTACTAATACTACTAATATACTACCACTACTACTACTAATCTACTACTAATACTACTACTACCACCACTAGTACTAATCTAATACTACTAATACTACTTAACTACTACTACTAATAATACTACTAATCCACTACTACTAATCTACTACTAATACTACTACCACCACTACTAATCTACTAATACTACTAATACTACTAATATACTACTAATAATACTACTAATCTACTACTACTAATACTACTTAACTACTACTAATCTTCTACTAATACTACTAATTTACTACTACTAAACTACTAGTACTACTACTACTTAACTACTACTACTAATACTACTAATCTACTAATACTACTAATATACTACTAATAATACTACTAATCTACTACTACTAATACTACTTAACTACTACTAATCTTCTACTACTACTACTAATACTACTAATTTACTACTACTAATCTACTACTACTAATACTACTTAACTACTACTAATAATACTACTAATCTACTACTACTACTTAACTACTACTAATAATACTACTAATCTTCTACTACTACTACTTAACTATTACTACTACCACTACTAATCTTCTACTACTACTACTAATACTACTAATATACTACTACTAATACTACTACTAATACTACTAGTAGTAATTTGTTGTGTGTTGATACATGATTGTTGTTGTTTACAGTTTAGGTTACGTATTGTTAGTAAGACATGTTATACATCTACTCAGACCTACCTAGTACCCGTTCAAGAATTACTTGTTAGGAGTAATTCTTGAATAGTCCCCGTTTTGGGACTGTCTTTGTACTTTTCATGTCACTTAGGTGGTAAACACGAAATTTTGTTATGTCGATAAGAAAAAGTCTTGTGGCAATTCCCTCATTGTTCTCCGAATGCACATGTGGACTTTTCATATTTCCACATAGTTCATTTGGAGAACTGGGGCGAATTGCTGCCGGATTTTTATATTATCGGCATAACAAAATTTTGTGTTTATCAGTGGCATGGAACGTACAAGGATGGGTTTAAGTTGGAGTGATAAGGTCCCAAGGTGGTGAAACTGTTTCTAAATGATGTCTAAATGGGTTTACGGATTTATGAAAGCATGTTCAATTGACTGCACTTGGTTTACATTGTTCTGTAGATAATGTCCATTATATTAGGCGTCGTTGAATGTTCTTCCCCACGCTCAACTAATTTAATAATTTCTACGTACTTTGCATGCACATATATATATATATATATATATATAGTCCTCACAAAGAATGAAGAGAGTAGAAAGGAAGTGGATGTACGAGAGATTAGATGAGCGAAAGAAGCCTAAACATGAATACAAAGACGGTGTGTTGAAATTTATCGACTATTCCATAAACAATAGCGTCCACTACACGAAACAACAACTTAGGTGTCCTTGTAGTAAATGCAAAAACTTTGCCATACTACATGCCCTTGATGTTAGAGATCATCTCTACAAAAACGGGTTTGTTCCAAACTACTACGTCTGGACGTATCATGGTGAGGATTCTGATGGTGCAAGTGATAGTCACGGAGCGGAACGAAAATGGCGTTTGGTAAGAATTCTCGTACTGTATGAATGTTTTCATTTACGATGGAATATAACTCGTTAAATTGTCGTTGTAGGTGGGAAGATAGCGACATTGTCAATTACCTACGCGAGTCCATCGTCGGCACTTACATGAACACCCCTGGCGTTTATAGGAACTGGACTGAGGCGCCTCAACTGGCGAGGGACGCCATGTACTCCCACTTCGAAGTGAGATTTTTTTTTTGGGCTAATACATGAACTATTTATGTAATTTGTAAATTTTCTAATAATTTGTTTGTTTTTTGCAAACAGAAACGGGTGAGGATCGATCCGGGTTATGAGCTGCGAAACGCGTACGAGGTAAGGATCAAGAAGCGTCTCTCCGACATTTTCCAGAGAGCAATGAAGGCGAAGGAAAGGCCTACTTGGATCCCGGAGAACAAGTACCAGGAGCTGCAACGTAGGGCAATGGATCCTAAATTCCTGAAGAAAGTAGAAGTGAACAAAGCGAACCGTCGTGGCGGAAACAAAGACGGAGTAGCGAAAGGGACCAACTGCCTAGGGCGTAATAGTGCGACAAAAGCTTTCAATAAAATGGTATGTGTTATGAAAATAAATTATTAGTTTTTTATGTTCAATATAACATGGCTTGTACGTGTTCTGACATTTTATTTCGAAGGGACCAAATACGACCCCGATTCAGCTGCTTCACAAGTTAAAGAAGAACAAGAAAGGTCTTTGGGTTGATCCCACTGCAGAGGAGGTGGACGTAAGTACTCCGACAATAGAATTCAAATCATATTAAATTATCTCAACTTCATCATTTGGTGTTAAGCTATATAATTTAACATTTGAATGTCATTTCAGCAAAAATTTGTACAAGCGAGGGAAGAGGCAATGTCCCAAGGAGGGGAGGCGATATCACGTGTGGACGAGTTTCGCTTATACCATGACGCCTCGGGGGGGTTCAACAAGAAGAAACGTGTGTTCGGGGTTGGAAGTGCAGCCAAAGAACTGTTCAAACCGTGCATGAACCATACCAGTACCGCGGTTGATGACTCGTACGTACCCACCGCCGCCACCCAGCAACGGACCGAGAACATGAGAATGAAAGAGGACTTGAAGAAAATGGAGGAACGGCAGCTGCAGCATGAGCGCGAGATGCAGGACCAGAGGAGGACGATAGAGATGCTGAAGGAGAGGATCGCTATGTCCGATGAAGGCTGCAGTTCTATGCCACGGGGTCAGAGGCGTGACGACAACGCTGACGATGGTCACGCATTTGGTAGTAACATGGAGGTAGACCCGTCCCATTAGGTAGACTAGGTAATATGTATTTTCTAATTACTAGTCCTCGAACTTGTTAACGGAATATATATTAGTTTCTTGGGAATTAGGTGGACTTGTAAACTTGGGGATTAGGTAGACTTGTGAACTTGACTTGGGAATTAGGTAGACTTGTGAACTTGGTAACTTGTGAACTTGTGATTAGGTAGACTCGGTAATATATTAGTTTCTTTTCGATCATTGAGCATGTTCAGCTTCTGCGTGAAAGATTCGATGTGGAATTTGCTCGGGAGGAGCACATTTGGTTGCACGTTGTGTGCTTTTATTTTTTTCAGGTCGATTTTCTGTTTTGGGGACGTTTTATATCCAGCAAATATTGCCGTACAGACCCTGTTTGCAAGGGAAAATCCCACGCAAAATTGGACGCACACCCAGTTTGTTTGCAAGGGAAAATCCCACGCAAAACTGGACGCACACCCAGTTTCTGCAAGGGACAATCCCACGCAAAAGTGGACGCACACCCACTTTTTGCAAGGGAAAATCCCACGCAAAACTGGACGCAAACTTATTTTTGCGTGGGACTATCCGCCGCAAACCATCCAATTTCCGCCGCTTAAACAGTTGACTTCAAGTCCCCTTTGACCTTCCTAGTGTCGCCTTTTCCGCCGCATGTCCCACGCGAAATGGTATGCGGCGGACTATCCGCCGCAAGTGTTCCTCTTTGCGTCCAAAATTAATGGCGGCCTTTCGCGGCGCGGAATCCGACGCAAACTTGATTTCGCGTCGGAATTTCGCGATTCGCGGCGGATTTTTCCGCCGCGACAGACCCTTCATTTTTGTAGTGTATTATATGTATCATATTTCTTTTTGTTTGTTAGCTTTGTTAGCTTGAGAACAATGGATGAACATGGATTTCGCCATGGAGCAATTATTTGGATGAAGATCACGCCTTTGGAGGAGTTATGGAGCTTATTTGAAGACCACAAGCATGTTTGTGGGAGATATTGATTGTGTAATGTGAGTCGAGTCGTTATTTGAGTCTTTAGGTGATTATTGAAGAGCCATGAAATGGCAAGGCGGAAAACGAAGAAACAAGACCGCCGGGCAAAACTTCGCCCGGTGAGACTTGACCAAGCGAAATTTCGCCCTACGGAAAAGTTGCCAGATTTGCCGGAATTGACGAAGACACCACCGGGCGAAATTTCTCCCGGTGAGATTTTCACCGGGTGAAATTTCACCCGGTGGAAAAAAATTGGCAAAATCGGTTTTCATGACGAAATACCGTCGGGTGAAATTTCACCCGATGGTGCTTGACCGGGTGAAATTTCACCCGGCGACATGAGCTCGAACGGATCACCTATACCCTATTTTCTCACTACAATTTCAATTCCCTCCTTCACATTTACCACACATAACTTTCTCTTCAAAACACAAACACCAAATATTTACAATCTACCTTTCAAACATTTCTTTCCCTCCTCAATTACCTTTATTTATATCAGCTTTACCTCACCTTCATTTCACCTTATCACTCCACCTTATCACTCCTCATAAAATCAATCCACCATACCACAACCACATTCATACCTCCTCTCCATCTCGGGTGATTATTTTGGGTGCTTGAAGAGGTGAAGTTAAATAAACTGGGAGGCCTAGTTTAACTGATATGGGTGCGTGGACGCCTATTGGTTCTTGGTTGTGTGGGTTTCTTATGTTGTGCTTTTTGGTTGGGGAGACAGTGGTGGGTTGGACTTAGAGTAATTGTTCTTGATCTCTTTTTAGGGTGAAATTAAGTGGCTCGTTTGTTGTAGCCCTTACGCTTTGATTAATTGTTATTGATAAATGGCATAGTATAGATGTTTCAATCGAGAAAGTGCGTTATTGAAAATTAAGCAATTGTCGAGGCATGTTTGTAAAAAAAAGTCGTTTTATTGATATAATAAGCGGGCTAGGTGCCCGAGATATTGTTTTGTGGAGGTGGAGGATAGGTCCTCTCGCACCTCTTCGACTCGATACAAAAAAAGGAAAGACGAAGTTTATTGTTATTATTAAGCCTAGGCCCTATAGATGAACTAGACTCTGACTAAGACCAGACTTACTGCCTCAAGGGATCGACTATTATGACCTGACCCTGTTGCGACATTGACCTGACCTTGGAAACATACAAGTTCCCCGGGTCTCCGATTATTTTAATCCACATTAAAAAGTAGGATAAAAATCAACTACTTCGTACTAGTTTGTTTCTCGGATGTAGTAGTCCAACAAGTGTAGAAGGTACTAGAGTAGGAATAGGAAAGATTTTCTTAAAAAATTTATCAGATAAAGTAAGATATAAAATCATTGAAAATATTATTATCTCCTTGATTAAGTGGTAGTATACAACTAAACCACACCAAGACCCACTTGGAGCGTGTCACACGACACCACCCATAGGGTTTAGGAGACTCAAAAAAAATCTCTACTTTGTAAATATTTAAATTTAGATGGAAAATATCAATAATTATATTATAATATTTTATGTATATGTGTTTGGAATATATTTTATAAATTTATTCATCAATATTTTAGTAAATCGAATCTTAACTAGTTTAAGAGATTTACCCGTATGATCAATAAATAATAAATAATAATTTCGCTACACCTTTATATAATAATACTCCGTATTTTCTAATCACGTTTTAAGCACTTCTAAAAATAGAAAGATAAGATTGAGCATATTTCGAAAGATGAAAGTTTTGTTGCAATGTCGTTATACTAACAATATTGTCATATTGTTACTATAACGATTTTTTGTTTATTAACCGTTAACAAAACCAAACTACACTCTATCTAGTCTTCTCTTCTCTTCTCTTCAATCTTCGATCCTCTCTTTAGTCTTTTCTACTCTTTAGATTACATATCTCGTTCGACACTTGATCTTGCTTTCACAAGGCTCAATGACATCATATCAATCTTTCGATGAAAGCTACATAGCAAATGATCACATACATATGCATATTCATTGTTATAATAACTTGGTATCATCAAAACATTTTAATTTAGAAATATTTAAATCGAGCTAGGTCTAAAAAATTTCCCGAGTTTGATGATGTGGCAAGTCTCTTCTATAGATTATGCTCAGTGTATATCTAAGTGTAGTTCCCTCTCACTAAAATACTCTCACAATGTTGTTGTGCTTGCTAGCTCCAGACCTGAGCCCACTGTTGTCAATCTTCAATCCACTCCATCTTTCCAAAGATCAACACCTGCTAACTATAGTCAAAATTGAAGAAGAGATCGATGATCATGTGTTTCAACGCCATTGGCACATAACACACAATGATCCTCTTTACAGTAACCAATTTTAAATAACTTGTCCTTTACGTTCAGTCCTTTGTGAATCACCATCCAAGAGGTCAAAGCCTATTTAGGGATATTCTAGTTGCTCCATACCGGAGAAGTCCAATCCGGCTTAGGGAGGGTGCCTCTAACTCTCTAAGCCAATCATAACCACTCTTAAGGCTCGCTTGGGATGGAAGTAATGTATTAAGGGGGTAATAGAGCTAAAATGAACTAGAAAATGGAGGAGACGAGTGATTGTGTTAAGTGAAAATGGACAAAAAATGATCAAAATGAGACTAATATGACCTCTTTTGGGGTAATACATTACTCCCCTCCCCCCATAAGTAATTCATTACTCCCATATAGGGGTAATTGTTACTCCCTTCTCCCACTTTACACCTTAAAATGGAAACACTAATCACTCATCCCCTTCATTTTCTAGTTCATTTTAGCTCCATTACCCCTTTAATACATTACTCTTATCCCAAGCGAGCCCTTAATAAAATTGCCATGAGCACCAAATTATCATTCATCATTAATGTAGTCAACCTTCATTTGCTCCTTAACTTTGCATATACTCTTCCAGTACCAAGTAACATCCTTAACTTTGCATATAAGAATGTCAATCCTGCCCTTTTTAGTGAAGGTGGTTTATCCATTTGATCCACGGTCTATCTTCTTTGCCATAGACCCACTAAACATACAAGTTCAGCAACACAAGCAGTCTTGTTCCAAATTTTTGCATTCTTAATTGATACCTAAACCCGCCTCATCCTCGGAACAGGTGACCTTCTCCCATGAGATAAAGGGACTATGTCAACTCCACTCCACCGAAAGTTCCTATACACAATTCTGTTAATAACTCTCTTAGTAATAGAGGATACAATAGTACGGTATCTGAGTAGTTTTAGGAAACACGTAACAGGACAATATTGTGTGAAGGATTGGAAACACACAACCGGACAACATTGTGTGAAGAATTAGGTTTAGGAAACGGATAATATGATATGGTAGGTTCATGATACTATAAATATGGGTCTATATTTGTATTCATAATCAAGAAAAAGGCAAGTTACATTAATACAAAACTCTTTTTTATCATGATACTATAAACTATTTATATATTATCATGGTGTCTTATTGTATTTCCTAAACCATTCACACGATATTGTCCGTGTATCCTCTATTAGAATCAAATTCATGATCTATTTGAGTTAAAAGTTAAGAGTTTGACCAACTTAGTTCAACACAAATAATACGAGTACTAATTTGTTGGAGGAAATACAGAGTAATACTTTGGTAGAATTTTTCTTGTACTGACCAATATTTTTACAGTTTATTTAATTTTTTTGATTTCTAAAATATAAAACCTACTTCCTCCGATTGTCTATTTTCTTCTCTCTTTCCTTATAATATAATATTCATTTCTCCTACTTTTTCACCCCACTTTTTCTCATTTAATATTCCTCTCTCGTACTTTTTCACCCCACTTTTTCTCATTTAATTAATATAATATTTCTTTCTCTTATTTTTTTTATTCCACTTTCCATATTCTACTAATATAATACTCCCTCCTTATTTTCTTCCCAAAAAGAAAGGGGAAGAAAATAGGCAATCGGAGGGAGTACTATATAATCTCCTATATACAAAAAACCTGTACAGTTCATATATCAAAATCACAAGTTCGTCTATCTAAGAACACATTCGTGTTTTCAGTCCATATTGTTACGAGTCGTACAGAAACTACAACAGCTAAAGCACATCCATGATCCATTCTAATAGATATTGTAAATATCGTAAATATTCTAACTACCCTAATTGTAGAATATATCGTAATCAGTATTGTTAGTAGTTACCACCATTATAGGTTGACCTGGCAAAGTAAAGCTGAACCCGAAAACCTGACCGAAAATATCTGAATTGAAACCGACCAAACACCCGATAGGATTAACTTGGAATAATACCCGAAACATGATTCAATCCGAATCAAATCGAATTTGTACCGTATTTAATATAACCGAATGATACCCGAACCCGAATATAACCAAACCGATAATAACCGAATCGATTGACCTGATTAATAAATACTTATTTTTTTCATAAAAACACCCAAATTTTGAATTTTTCTTCATTGATTCTTTATTTATTAATGGTTTTATAAATTATTACCTACAATTTGAAGGTATAACAAACACAAAATCAAATTATTTATTTTTTAACTCAAGAAATTTATGACCCGAGACTCACCCGACATGCTATTGACCCAACCCGAACCGTACCCGACTCGAAATAACATAAACCGATAAAAGTGGCTAACCGCCGATCGAAATCGAACTGAAACTGAAATTCATGCTAACCCGATTAAGATCGAATCGATTTAACCCGATCCGAAATCGAATCGAATGACCCGTTTGCCAGATCTAATTATAGGATACTCTGTATCATATTGATTCCATGTAATCTTTGTATACTCTATATAATAACAGAATATTGATCTCCCAAGTCAAGGGATTACAGTATCATTCATGGTATCAACGCACGAAGATGGGTGTATGTCGGGTAACGAAGGTAGAGAATGGAAAATGGTGTGCGAAAACTGACGGTGGAGGATGGGAGGATATTATGTTGGTACACAACAGCATGGAGCGTGTCAACCCATAAAGAGGGTGGAAGGGACATGTGACACAATAGAACTAGGACGATCTTGTTGAGCTGACGAAGCATTCATTCGGTCTTGCCATTTTGTTGAGATGTCTTAGGACAAGAGAACCTAAAAACTAGACCCTTTTTGGATGCAAACTCGTGAAAGGAGGAATTGTCGAATGCACGTCCCTTAGCACATTGGAAACTTTTAATGTCACGACCAAATTGGGTCTTAATAAATTTGGTGAATTGGATGAATTTTTTATGTGTTAGAGTTGAACTTAAGAGGGCAGACCACACATAATTAGTGTAATTATCAATTAATACTAGAAATTCTAATCTCTTAGAAATTCTAATGCAAAACAGTGGCGGAATCACTGTTGATGGGATTGAAACACATTGATGTCTAATAGATTATTGTATGATCAAAAGGTAAGTCTGAAACAAATGTCACTTTTCCTAAAAGAACGAAAATAAAACTTCCAAAATTCGGTAAAACAATCCATAAAACGAAACAACATTAATAATAATATAAATGAGTAGGATCATGACTACTCGCTAGCTTAAACCCGATCCCGCAAAACAGATAACCTGCCATGTCAAACATAACAGCCACAATTCAGTGGGGAGTAACTCAGGCAGTTCTCCCAGCCATATTACATAATATATAGGCAATAGAAGCATAATATATGAAAATAGATTAAACTCAAAGCATTATATATATCAAAATAAATTCAAAACCAGAAAACAATTCAGCAGCCTGACGGCGTCAAAACGAATAATGGAATATATAAAAACTTAGTGTAACTTAGTGCCCACGAAGCGACTTCTAAGCTCTCTCACCAGACAACTCAAACTATAATAGGACTGCGTTCAACGAAGTCCTAACCTAAGTACATGCGCATGACTCCTGAGCATAAACGATATTCAGTTCGACAATCAATGTATCCCTGACGCAAATACACTGACCATATAGCTGATGATAACAACCAACATATTCTAGACTTATATACTGTACATTCTCATTTCCAACATTATTCCATATTCAAACCAATAAATATTATATCCGAAGATATCTTAAATATTCCCAAAATAGTAACCTTCCAAATATATAAACTTTCTTCAAATATTAACTTTCCAAAATAGGTGCTCTTATAATTAGATATCGTTTAATATATGAGTTAGGTAAAATATTTAATATTAGGCCTTGAGAAATAAACATTATATTTATTGGATAAATGTATGATTAATGATTAAAAGTCAAGGAAAGTAAAAAACATAATTTTTTTCTAAAAAGGTTGGAGTTTAAGTAATTAAAAGTAATAAATTATAAGATTACAGATTTTTCAGAATTTCACTGTCTTACTATAAAATTCATAATTAAATCATTAAAAATCAAACAGACATAAGATCAGTGAGGTTGAAACCTTTAGAAACTTAACTACAACTTTTATTTCTGGATAAAATCGAAATTCTTGAGTTAACAGGGGTTTTTATTCGTAGTTTTATAAACTGACAAAATTCGACACCCGATCGTATTTTCTTAATAAAACATGTTTAAAAGTTTATTTTGAAACAAATTCAAATGGAACATTAACTAGACTTTTAAAGTTAATGTACGTGATTTACCGAAATTAAATTAAAATTTTATCATAGGTTTTAAATTACGTTTTACAACAACTGACAGATTCGCGAACTAATTCGTCACAGTTTCATAAACGATTTATTGTGACTAAACTAATTTGAATTAATTTACGAAATTTAACAGACGTATAGTAGACTTAAAATAAACAGTAGTCTCGTTTCAAAGTTTTCGAAAATAAAGTCTTTAAATAGGAGTAATAAATCGTACAAAAACTATAATCGTTTCTGAAACATGCTGTAATTATGTTAAAAACAATAAAACTTCCAATTTGGTATTTCATAAAATCACGAAAATTAAGTGATAAATTATTATTTGTATGTTTTAGTCTCGGCCTTATAATAATTTAGTAGATTCGATGAACGAAAAATTATAGCATGCAATTTGTAACATTAAAACGATAGAAACAACATGTGAGAAATCGATTAAAACTATTATCATAAAATATACTTCGTAGTAAAACAGGTCTAATAGTAAAAATACGAATTTTAACATTACTACAAGCAACTACGACATCATTGTTACCTTGTTTGGTCTTCGAGATCCGAATCGACAATGTACTCGTCCGCCTCGGGATCCTCCAAATAGCCTACAAAACTATACACATATATGGTGTTACAACCATATAATAGCTACTCTAAAAAAACTAAGAACGATGCCGATTAAGAGTAATTAAATTAACCTGAGTTTAGAACGGATTAGGAACTAAACGAAGAGATAGTCCGCCTATTGCTTTGGAAGAGCAATGATTTACGAAGGAAGTGGGGTTGAAGCAATGTGCTAGTTTGACTTTTTTTTTTAAAGAAGAAGAAGAAGAGAGTTAACGTAAAGAGGTAGATAGTTACGTAAAGAGGTTGCTTGGTGGTTATAAAAATAAGTCTCACAAGAGGTTGAGTAGATGTAGGAGGTTAATTAGCTAACTACATCATAAAATAATCAATATATATATATATATTAAGGAGGAAGTTTTCGAGCGATATGATTGGTCCATTGCATTTAAACTTAATTTTGGAAAGTATCTTCAATAATAAAAAAATAAGTAGTGAATCTTATAATTATTATAATAATATATTTAATCTATCATATTAATGTGATGTTTTGTAATTTTCATCTTAAAACCTTTAAATTTCGTTTAACAAAAAATTATCGTAAAAAAAATTATAAAAAATGATATAATTGGAATCTAGGTAGAAAATGCTTTCATTTGAGTATAAATTTCATATAATTTGTTTCATATTATTTGCTCGAAAAAGTGATGAATCTATTACATATAAAAATAATAAGGTTATCCCACATCGACAAATTATAATAAGCTGATGAAATTTCATATTATAAATAAGAGTAATCATCTGTGCTTAGATATCCACCAAAACTCTTTCGAGTCTTGAAGAACTCTTAAGATTAAGATTATAAACTTTAACTAATTATCTCACATCGAAAAATTATGATGAGGTTATGAAGTTTTATACTATAAATAAGAGTAATTATTATTTTTAAATATCGACCAAAAACTTTTGAGTCTTAAAAAAACTCTTAATAAGACTACAAACTTAAAATTATCTCACATCAAAAAAATTAAAATAAGATGATTATTCTATATAATAAATCAGAGTAATCATGTTTTCTTTATTATAAATATCAATAAATAAGACGATGAAATTCTATTATACAAATAAAAGTAATCATTCCTCCAAATTCTTTATTATAAATAAGAGTAATCATTCGTACTTAAATATCAGTAAAAAAAACTTTTTAATCTTAAAAATAGCTCTTAGTAAGATGGTATCCCATCAAAAAATTTTGGATATGCTATAAAAAACTATAATAAGATGTCACAAAAAAAATTCAGAAGACTATAAACTTATGTAAAATTTATCCTACATTGAAAGATTATAATAAGGGATTTTATACATGGAACCCCATATTTTTAGTTTTTCTATATGTTACCTCTCCACTTTTATAATCACACATGGTACCCCTCACTTTTAGTGTATTATGTCTCTATACCCTTAAACGTCTCTAAAAGTGAGGGGTACCATGTGTGATTATAAAAGTGCAAGGATATCATATAAAAAATCTAAAAACATAGAAACACCATGTAGAAAATCTCTTATAATAAAGTGGTGAATAAATTAAACCTAAGCATATTATTCCACATCGAAAATTTCTATTATAAATAAGAGTAGTCATTCGTCAAATTATGATGTGATGAAATTCTATATTATAAACAAGATTTCATATTATTTTCTCGAAAAAAAAGTGATGAATTTATTACGCACTCCATAAAAGTAAGTAAAATTATCTCACATCGAACAATTATAATAAGGTGATATAAACAATATATATTTGATATAAAAGAGACTCTTTTCAAAGAATTTTTAAGATTATAATGTTGAGGTGATGAAATTCTATATTACAAATAAAAGACATCGTTCATTTTTAGATATCAACCAAAAAAAATTTAGTCTTATAAGCTCATATAGTTATAAAACATCGAGAAATTATCCCACATCGAGAAATTATAATAAGGTGATGACATTCTACTATATAAATAAAAGTAATCGTTCACTTATAGATATCAACGAGAAATCTTTTGAATCCTAAAAAACACTCTAAAATTATCTCATATCGAAAAATTATAAGTTGATTAAATCAATATATGTATATATAAATGAGGAAGTTTTTGAGCGATATGATTGGTCCGTTATATCAAAACTCAATTTAGGAAAATATCATTAATAATAAAAAAATTCAAATAGAGAATCTTTTAATTATTACAATTTATATATTTTATCTATTATATTAATGTGATGTTTTATAAATTTTCATCTAAAAATCTTTAAATTTCATTTAACAAAATGTTATTGTAAATAAAATGAAAAAATGAATTAATTAGATTCATGGTAAAAAAATGGTTTCATTAGAGTATAAATTTCATATTATATGTTTCATATTATTTGCTCGAAAAAATGATGAATTTATTACATATAAAGATATTAAAGTTATCCCACATCGACAAATTATAATAAGGTGATTAAGTTCTATATTATAAATAATAGTAATCACACATCGACAAATTATAATAAGGTGATTGAAATTATATATTATAAATAATACTCCAGTAATCATCCGTCCTTGGATATCCACCATAATTATCCCACATCGAAAAATTATTATGGGGTTATAAAAACTTTTGAGTCTTAAAAAAACTCTTTTATTATTATAATTATCCTAACTTTGTCTCACATCGAAAAATTATGATGAGCGGATCAAATTCTATATATTATAAATAATAATTATCATTTGTCCTTGGATATCAGCTAATAAAATTGAGTCTTAAAAATGCTCTTAAATTACGACCGTAAGCTGATGGAAAAGAGCAATCATTTGTGTTTAGATATTAACCAAAAATCTGAGTTATTCAAAAAAAAATTTAAGACTATAAACCTAAGTAGAATTATCACATATCGAAAAATTATGATGAGGTGATGAAATTCTATATCA
Organism: Agrostemma githago; assembly: GCA_958450325.1. Taxonomy (NCBI): domain Eukaryota; kingdom Viridiplantae; phylum Streptophyta; class Magnoliopsida; order Caryophyllales; family Caryophyllaceae; genus Agrostemma; species Agrostemma githago. The sequence goes on from OY288242.1 coordinate 36,152,385, forward strand.
CAAATAATGAGAGACATCATTCATTTTTAGATATTAACAAAAAAAAATTGTCTTATAAAAGCAACTATAAATTTAAGTAAAATTATCCCACATCGAGAAATTATAATAAGGTGATAGAATTCTACTATATAAATATGGAGTAAAAGCAATCATTCATCTTTAGATATCAACGAGAAATACTTTGTGTCCTAAAAGAACTTTTTAAGACTATAAACTTAAATAAAATTATCGTTGTGGACATGACGTAGGTCCACCCCGACGCGGCCACACGTGGGTTTGAGTAGGCGAATGAATCTCGTGGTGAGATTGTTCTCGGGTTCGAAATTTAAGTCAAAACGGAGTCGCCACCGAATTTTGTGGTTATTCGGAACCATACAAGCCCACTCTATGTCGTCATGGGCTGTACACAAAGTACGGCCCACTTCGATTTCAGAGTTTATGGGGCTCGTCCCTTTGCATTGCAATATCGATACCGTTTAAACCGGCTTTCGTATATAGAATGACTCTCGTGTGCCAATGGTTTCGGGCATCCGGAAACCAAGGTTCTGAGTAAGGGGTGAGGGTACGTGTTGGGAAGCCCACTAAGGACACCCAACCCCGCCCGCACATGGCGGCCTCTACTAAGACATCGTTCGTGTTCGTGTGCGCGCGCTAGTAAAACGATTAAATGATATGCAAACAACGTTTTCGGCTAAGCATGCGAATTAAATGTGAGCTACGTCATTTTAATGCATCTTGATTCACGTCAAAGTGATTTAGCATGTGATGTTCATTTGAATAAATAAATGGCAAACATCAAATAATAGAAAACTCGTAAATAAATTACAAATTACACGGGCGGAATACAACCCGGAATTCACAATACAACGAGCAATAAAATAGAATAATTGAATTATAAGTAGCAAATGTTAATTAGAAACGGACCCGTATATAATAAATATAAACTAGACCGTAAGTTGTGCAAATGGACGAACTTCGATTAATTACGTATTATATTGCGTATTAAGCGAAGGACGGAGATATGGAACCTAAGCGTGATGCTAGCCCGATCCCAAATCTCGATGCCTTGCCCCGACTTATCACATCGAGGAATAGAGTCTAAATTAATCATGTGTCGGATACGACTAAAGAGTCATCGACACAAGATTAATAGTGCGAGACCGTCGATCAAAGTCGTTTTAAGTGATATGATATGCATGAGTTTTGAAAAATAGGATCACGTGATTGACTTTACACGTGTCGACTAAAAGTCGTAAAAAAGACGAGCCTCAAAATATGGAAATATGTCGCGAAAGTCGCCTATTAATGTAAGAATCGAAGAGGATAAAAGGCGAGAAAACAAGAAAGAGGAGCTCGGCCAATCAGGCCTCCCCGCGAGTCGCCTGACCGGCGCGCGACTCGCATGGGAGTTTGGCCGCTTTTTTTATTTGTTTGAATTCGATAATTTACCGAGTTAAATAAAAATATTGCATTATTTAAATTCAACTCGGTTCTCGATGTCATAAACGTGTATTATACAATTATGAGACCGTTATCGGGATTTTATGAAATATGCTATTATGTGATTGAAAAGTTTGATTAATAACGAAAGTATAGTCCTCTGCATCACGACATCGATACTAATCCTAAAGGATTATGTGATGTCGGTTTTCGCCTCAACGGATCTCGTACTAATCTTGGAAATGGAGTCTTACGCGTTCAACTATGAGCAATCACGATCGCGTTATGCCCTTGAGTACATTGGGGCGGCGCTCCTCGAAAGGGCGCCACCTCCGTCGTGACTCGTAAAGGGATTAAACGGACTTTGGATGATCGTCGTAGTCAAACGTGTTAAGATCCGAATTTTAATATTATATAAATATATATATACGCGGTATTAATATGTTAATGACGAAAGGATAAAAATAAATAAATAATGTTAGTGGTTAGAGTACATAAATAAAATGTTAGGTGTTAGAGTACATAAATAAAATGTTAGGTTGCGATAAATAAAATGTTAGTAGCAAAAGTAAAATAATGTTAGTAACGGAATTAAAGTGTTAGTGCTAGTAATAATAATAATATACATATATAATCGAAAAAGAGAAAGGAGAAAGGAGATGTCGGGATTTGAATTACACCCTCAACCTACATGCTTAAATGGCCTCGGAAACGAACTCGTAATAGCGACGGGAGCGCGGGAGTGTCGAGATATGTAAGTAGAGTTATGGTGTATGTGTCTTTGACGAGTTTTGATCTCGGGAATTTGAATGTGTATATGTGTATGTAGATGGATGATTGAATGTTTGAAGGTGTGTTTGATGGTTGATGTATGTGAAGTTGTAGTGTGATTAGGGTAAAAAGTTGTTTTGAAGGTGGTAAAAGGTTGAAAAAAGAGTTGTGTAATGTGTTGGGGTGATGGGGTATTTATAGGGAAATACCCCGGTTTAGGGTCACTCGATCGAGTGGTGCAAGTGCACTCGATCGAGTGCCGGGTTCAAGACCGGTTCGGCCGGTTTACTGCTTTACTCGACCGAATGGGTGTGAACCACTCGATCGAGTGGGTGTGAATGGAGGGAGTGTAAATAGGGAAAGATTTGTTGACCATTTTTGAATGGATTTGGTTGATTTGGTTGTTGAGTCTTGATTCATTTTGTGTATTTGGACATAATGTGAGGCTGGTTCGTCTCGGGATTCGACTTTGACCGGGTTTTGACTCGGTCGCTAAAAGACGGTTTTATTTCCGGTGACGGTTTTGACCCAAATTAGTCTCATTTTATTGGAAACGGCCCACTGGGCCTGGATTTGATGTCGATTTTGAGAGATTTGCACTCCGCTAAATGCCCACGTCGGATACTATTGATTTCGAGTCCGTATTCGAGCGTATTAAATCACGTTTACGTCCGATCATCATCGGGTGTTTTGTCGGGAACTGCTATAGACACTAGCAGGCAAAATGCGGGTGTCTACAATCGCACATCGAAAAATTAAGATAAGGTGATGACATTCTACATCATCAATATGAAAAATTATTCGTTTTTAGATATTAATCAAAAATCTTTTGAATCTTTTAGATATTAATCAAAAATCTTTTGAATCTTATAATACTCCTGTAAGGGTATAAACTGAAGTAAAAATTATCCCACATCGAAATATTACAAAAAAGTGATGAAATTTTATTATATAAATAAAAGTAATCGTCTTTAGATATCAAACAAAAATCTTTTGAGTTCTAAAAGAGTTCTTAAAACTATAAATTTAAGTAAAATTATCACACACCGAAAAATTATGATGAGATATCATAAATAAGAGAAATAATTCGTTTTAGATAATCATTTGTCCTAAAGTAAAATTTCTGACATCAATTTTTTTTTACAAAGTCATGAATTTCATAGATATAAATCAAACATCTTTTGAATTTTAGAAAAGTTCTTAAGACTATAAACATGTGTGAAATTCTACATCATTAGTAAGAGAAATTATTCGTTTTTAGATATTAATAAAAAAATCTCTTGAGTCTTATAATAGCTCTTAAGGTTATAGATTGAATTAAAATTATCCCACATCGAAAAATAATTGCATTAAGGTGATGAAATTCTATTATATAAATAAAAGTAATCATCGTCTTTAGGTATCAATCAAAAATCTTTTGAGTCATAAAAGAGTTCTTAAAATCATAAATTTAAGTTGAATTATCCCATATCGAACAATTATGATGATCTGACTTAGAAAAATCTTTTGAGTATTATAACAACTCTTAAAACTATAAATTGAAGTAAAATTATACCACATCTAGAAATTATAATAAGACGATGTAATTCTATTATATAAATAAAAGTCTGTCAACCAATAGTTCCACAAATTTATGAAATCGTCTAACCTGGTGTCATTACCATTTGCACTAAAAATAGGCCCGTGCATCGCACGGGCTTTCCAACTAGTATAAAATGTAATATAACATGTGTTATATACATTATTTTAATGCTTAAACCAATATAAGTAAAAATCTCGGTTGAACAATACGTTGGGAAAAATGAACTGTTTTGAGTTTAAGGATAATTTATGGACTATCGTAAAAAGATAGTAATACAAATAATGAGTTACGAAGAAATCGGTTTAAAATTGCATTAGAAAAGAGTTAGGCCCAAACGTGAAGTAAAATAATATTTTTGGTCTAAAAGTAAATAAATAAAGTTCGGGTCAAAAATAGGAGTTAATAAAAATAATTAGTCGACCCAAGGAAAAACAATTGTTTGCAAAGGATTAGTGTTACACGACGAATAGATAAATGGTTTTGATGAAAATTAATGAAATGGACTCTAGCTAAAAAAAATAAAAATTTGAAATTCGGGTTGACGGAATAGAGTATAGAGTTACGATATAATCGTAACAAAAATCGGTTTTATTTTATTAAAATAGCGGGTGTTACAAATTGGGTCTTAAAACTCTTAATAAATTTGGTGAATTGGATGAATTTTTTATGTGTCGGAGTTGAACTTAAGAGGGCAGACCACACATAATTAGTGTAATTATCAATTAATACTAGGTAGTATTTGTACCCAGATAGTATCGGTGAGGTCCAAAGATTGCTATGAATTATGTCGAACGGGGTCAGCGAGACGGAAGTGGAAGCATAAATATGTTTACTAAGCTGACACGATGAACACAAATGACGAGATTGTTTATTACATGCAATACTTGATTGACGATGAAGAAAATCTAACACATGTGATCCCGGGTAGCCGAGCCTATTGTGCCACGGGACAGACTCAAATGAGGAAATAAACGCAGACGGACTTGACACAGACTTGACAGGAGACATAGACGCTTGTGTGGATGACACAGGGTAGAGATCTCCATGACTACTGCTCCTCATAATCGTAAGCTCAGTCTTGAGGTCCTTCACAGAAAAATCATTGGAATCAAATTCAACAGACACATTATTGTTCTTAGTAAATTGACGAACAGAGATTACATTCTTAATGATATGGGGTGTATACAGGACATTGTGTAGGTGGAAGTCTCGGTTTGGGAGTTTAATTTGTGTCATGCCTGATTTATGAACTGGAATGGAATTACCGTTTCCAACGTAAATGGCATATTCACCAATTAGATGTTAAAATGCATTTCTTCATGGCGACTTGGTTGAAACCGTCTATATTCATCAACCTCTGAGGTTTCATTATCGCACAAAAATGAGTTACGTATGCCGCCTCCTTAAGTCTCTCTATAGGCTAAAACAAGCACCACGTGCTTGGTACCAGCGCTTCACTTCATATATTGTCTCTAAAGGTTTCCGTAGCAGCGGTTGTTACCCGTCGCTATTTATTTTGCAACAAGGATCTCATATGGCCTATTTATTATTATATGTCGATGACATTATCTTAACGGCCTCGAGTTCGTCGTTGCTCTGGTCTCCTGCCCCCTCAGGAATTTCCATGACCGACCTCGGTGTACTACATCAATTTCTTGGTATTACTGTCACCCACAATGACAATGGTCATTTCCTATCTCAAAAGCAGTATTCCTCTGAAATTTTATCGTGCGCGTCCATGCTCAAATGCAATCCAACCACGACTCCAGTCGAATTTGGCTCGAAGCTCAGTCCCATGTCCAGTCCCCTCATGTCGGACCCGTCCCTATATCGTAGTCTCGCCGGCGCATTCCAATATTTAACGTTTACACGACCTAATATTACGTATGTTGTTCAACAAATCCATTAATTTATGCATGAATCCCGGGAACCACACTTTGCTTTTTTCAAACTTGTCCTGCGATACGTGAAAGGCAGCATTGATCATGGGTTACATATTGGAATCTCTAAGTCTCTTAAGTTGACAACTTATTTAGACGCTGATTGGGTAGGTTGTCCGAATTCCCGGCGCTCGACGTCCGGTTACTGTGTTTTTCTCGGAGATAATCTAATCTCTTGGTCATCCAAACGACAACCTATCGTGTCCCGATCCAGCACGGAATCTGAATATCGAGGCATAGCTAATGCGGTTGTAGAAATGAGCTGGCTTCGTAATTTATGACTCGAACTACACATACCTATCCGCCATGCTGCATTAATCTACTGTGATAATATTTCCGCTGTCTATTTTTCAGGCAATCCGGTTCAACATCAACGCACAAATCATATCAAGATTGACATTCATTTTGTGCGTGAGAAAGTCTAGCTTGGACTAGTTCGGGTTCAACATATCCCATCCAAGTACCAATATGCCGACATATTCACAAAGGGACTTCCCCGTTACTTATTTGACCGGTTTCGTTCCAGCCTGAGTGTTCGCCCTCCTCCTGCTCCGACTATGGGGGAGTAATAGATATTGTAAATGTCCTAACTACCCTAATTGTAGAATATATCGTAATCCGTCTTGTTAGTCGTTACCACCATTATAGGATACTCTGTAATCTTTCTATACTCTATAATAATCAGAATACTGATCTCCCAAAGTCAGGGGATTATAGTAACTTTCACATTCATTTCAAAAATATTCAGTCTTGCAACTGACTAAACTTCGAGTTTTCTGTAACGGACCACAGGAATGAATACTCATTCTGTAACGGACCATGAAACAAAAACGCTGAATTTCTTCAATCATTGAATGGCAGGGACGTACAGGCTTGCGGGTATTCATATCATCCTCTTCATCTTCTCAGTTGAAAGGCGCTTTGGGGATTAGCGAGAATATAGATTAGGCCTCCTATATCGATAGATAATATCAGCATTAGAAATATAGAAGTTTGAATGTATAGAACACCCTGGGTCTCTGACATAAGCCACTGTAAGCAGTTGAGTGGGCTTCAAAATCACTGAAAACAGTTTTTTTGGTTGGCAAATGATAAAGTAGGACAGACAAGGTCCATGTATACGACGGATCCACGTGGAATAGTTATCTCTCTCACTCTTTGCAAGCATTACCCCAATGTGGCAAAACTCAAAAGGATCCCATCAAAAGTGAGAAAAGGGGGACAGTAAAATTGGGATGGAGAGAAGACGGTATTGTATGGATTTAGACAAGGACTAGCAAAAGTTAGAATCAAAGGGGTTTTTCCAAATTGTTTTCTTGATGACAATGATAATGAATTCAGTCTCAGCAAAAAGAAGCTTTTATAATCAATCACCTGAAGAAATCTTGTTTCAAGTGTCTTTCAGTGGAGCTGTGGAATAGCAGAAGTTGATGCAGGAGACCCAACAAAAGTAACATGGACTTCTTGTGGTAGAAGATGATATCTAATACCCAAATCCTCGAAAATTTTCTTAAGTTCCAGGACTAAATCAGACCTTCTGCTACTTCTTTCTCCACCATCCTGGAAATTTATGGTGTGGTTGACATAGAGAGACATTGTCATTGTGTTCATATTTAGAAAGTCTTTGACATGCACGCTGTGGCTTGATCGCCAGTGGTGGGGTTTGCTTTCAATATACCTGCATTCAATGGCATGATACTCAACAGGGAATAACAAAACATTTCATTTGGCTAAAATAAACGTACCGAGACTGAAACAAACAAAAACTTACCCCTTAATTCTGGCCTTAAGAACAGCAATGGTCTCAACTGTAGTGGAAAAATCAACTGCAAACTCCACAGCTTCACTCATTTCTGGGCTGCGATAGAAATTGCTGATGGGTTTCGACGACAAAACTGAATTTGGGTAGAATACTTTCTCATTATCATATCTTAAAAAAACTGTGGTCAAGATGTTCATCTCTTCAACGGTCATCTGTATTAGACAAGTATGCTTGAATGAGTGAATATTATTAATGAAGAATCAAGTATAAATACAAGTAATGAACATGAGGCTAACACATACATAAGCCGTAACCTAGTATCTAAAGGATTATACAATTACCTAAATACTAGAGATATCATATCTACAATTAAGGAGAATATCCTAAGAATATGAGAATATACTATTGAGAATATACTGTGAAGTTATCCTGTATCTTTATCCTTAACACGCTCCCTCAAGGAGGACGTTCCAAGGGAAAGTCCGATCTTGCGTATGAGAGGCTCGAAGTCCGGCCGCGGAAGGGGCTTTGTAAGAGGATCTGCGAGTTGGTCGGACGAGGAAATGTGCTGAACGCGGAGGCGATTATTGTTAACATGATCACGAACAAAGTAGAAAGCAAGCGCAACGTGCTTCATTTTTGAGTGGAAGACTGGATTTGCGGCATAGGTTGTAGCACCAAGATTGTCGCTAAAAATAACAGGAGGAGAAGAAACGGCGAACCGAAGCTCGGACAAAAGGGACTGGAGCCACATTAATTCCATCGTAGCAGTAGCAACCGCCCGAAACTCGGCTTCAGTGGTGGAGAGAGCAACTGCTTGTTGCTTACGGGAGGACCAAGAAATTGGATTCCGTCCTAAGTAAATAATGAAACCAGTTGTAGATACATAGGATTTTCTGTCACCTGCCCAATCAGAGTCACAAAAAGCGTGAAGCGATAACGGAGAATTGCGAAACAAATTGATACCAACCTGGAGAGTGCCTTTAAGATACCGAAATAGTCGTTTGAGGGCCAACCAATGAGACTCCTGAGGATCCTGCATAAATTGGGTCAATCTATTGACACTAAAAGCAATATCGGGGCGGGTAAGAGATAGATATTGAAGACTGCCAATTAAGGCACGATAGGTGGTGGGCTGGGGTATAGGCGAGCCAGTAGAGTGAAGGAGAGGGGGATAGGGGGCCATAGGAGTAGTGGCGGGCTTACAATCAAGCATGGCAGAGCGACACCCTATGCCACCATGACCGGCTCGGCTACAATATTCACAAATCCACACGATGCTACGACACCATTCATTGCTGTCAAACTTGCTGGCATTGAAAAATTAACCCCTCTTACCTATCGAAGTTGGTCCAACACCCTTTCCGATCTCTTTTATGGATTCGATCTCGTCAAATACGTTGATGGAACTTACCCCTGTCCATCGGCCACCATAACCTCCAATGATGACAAACCAGTCACCAAGCCAAATCCGGCCTACGAGTCTTGGATGCGCCAAGACTCTCTGCTCAAGGCAACCCTTCGCGGCACGGTTAGTGCAGCTATTGCTCCCCTCCTTAATACTTGCACTACCTCGGCCGAGATGTGGAACTATCTCCGCACTACTTATGCGAATCCCTCTCGTGGGCATATCATGCAACTCAAAGATCGTCTCAAATCCATTGTCAAGAACGATCTTTCTGCAACTGAATATATGCAGATCATTGGAGCCTCCATAGATGAATTGGCTCAACTTCTTGGGAAGCCTTTGGATGCTGAAGATGTCGTTGCCACCGTTCTCCAAGGGCTCGATCCTGCTAAGTAGGTCTCTAATTGACGCTGTAAAGCATCAGGACAACTATCTCCTTTGAGGCGCTTCATGAGCGTCTCATACAATATGATCTTTCTCTAAAACACTCACCCATAGAAAACATTCATACCCCTGCGTCAGCCCATGCCGTGTACCATCAGAAATCACGCAACCCACCACGACCCTCAACCGAACCCGCCCTCCTACCCAATCCCTCTAACCAAAACCTTCCCCCGTTTAAAGGTAAATGTCAATGGTGTCACACCCAAGGTCACTACCTCAAAAACTGTGCTACCTTTAGGTCTCTTTACCCACATATTGTAGTCCCCTCTGGACCATCCCCCTCGCGAAACAACCCTCCTCGGGCTAATATGGTCTCGGCCACCCCACCCGCACCTTGGATTATAGATAGTGGTGCAACCCACCACATCACCCATGACCTCAACAATCTTGCTCTCCATGCACCCTATGATGGGACCGATGATCTTTTGATTGGAGACGGCTCTCCTCTTCACATCGCTAATATTGGTTCTTTTTTCTCTTAATCTTCCTCACACTTCTCTCAAATTTAATAAAGTTCTTCATGCACCTTTTATCTCCAAAAATATTATTTCTGTTTCTCAGTTTTGCCTTGATAATAACGCAATTGCTAATTTTTCCCATGAATCTTGTGTCTTACAGGACCGATTGACGGGACAGGAGCTTCTGCGAGGTCGACTTAATGCGGGCTTGTACGAATGGTGTTACCCGAGTCTCCCTCCCACGGTTCTTCTCGCTTCCACGGATCCCACCCACCTTTGGCATCATAGGCTCGGTCACCCTCCGTCCCCTATTATTAGTAATATCTTTAAATTAGCTAATTTAAAAATCTCGAATAAATACTCGCATTGTAATGCTTGTTTGACTCACAAAAGTCATAAATTGCCGTTTGCTACTAATTCTTTAAAAACTACTAAACCTCTTGAATTGCTTTATTCCAATGTTTGGACCTCTCCTATTCACTCCGTTGATGGTTTTAAGTATTTTGTTGTTTTTGTTGACCACTTTACCCGATATACTTGGATTTACCCTTTAAAGAATAAATCTGACACCTTTGATATTTTCAATCGATTTCGTGCACTGGTTGAAAAAATTTTTAACCTTGAAATTATTCAAAAAATTTCTGACAATGGAGGTGAATATCTTAAACTCACCCCATCTATAACTAATAATGGTATTACTCATCTCACTTCCCCTCCCCATACACCTGAACACAACGACCTCGCCGAACGACGTCACCGTCACATTGTCGAGACCGGCCTTGCACTTCTCACACATGCCAATATGCCCACCACCTATTGGTCTTATGCCTTCACTACTGCGGTTTATCTCATTAACCGCATGCCCACTCGTAATCTTAACAACTCGTCACCCTTTCTCAAACTCTTTGGACATAGTCCAAATTACACTAAACTACGTAACTTTGGATGTTTATGCTACCCATGGCTTCGACCATACACTAAGCACAAACTTGACCCTAAGTCTAAGCCATGTATTTTTATAGGCTACTCCTCCACCCAAAGTGCGTATCACTGTCTTGACCTCACTACCAAACGTATATACACATCGTGTCACGTCCAATTTGTTGAGGATCACTTTCCGTTCCCCTCCACCACCGAGCCCTCGCCACCTCCACTCACCGAGTGGTGTACGGGCTCCTTCACTGGTCTCACACCCACGAAACCCACGCCACCGCCCCCTCCCCCCCCCCCCCCCCGCCTCCCCGCCCCCCCGTCGGCCACTGTACCCGTCGACACCCCCTCCCCGTCACCTGCTGTCCCCACGACACCACTTTGTGTCTATACACGAAGGACTCGCGAGCCCCTCCCACCTCCTCCGAACCCGGACCCCCTTCCCTCTCCCCCTTAATCGGCTGTCCTCACAGCTGCCTCTCAGCCCGAGCCTACTAGACCCACGACACGGCTCATGAATAAAATCCGTGTCCCCAATCCCAAGTATGCTGCCTTAGCCCACGTTTCCACTGCTACTTCCGCCCCTATCACCCTAAAGGCTGCCTTAGCCGATCCGCAATGGCTATCGGCCATGAATGCGGAGTATTCGGCTCTTCTAGCCAATAATACTTGGTCTCTCGTCCCTCCTAACTCCTCCTATAATGTCATTGGTTGTCGTTGGGTCTTTCGGATTAAATATAATTCAGATAACACTATTAATAAATATAAAGCTAGACTTTTTGCCAAAGGATTTCACCAACGACCGGGAGTTGACTACTCGGAAACCTTTAGCCCAGTTGTAAAGCCCGTCACAGTTCGTCTGATCCTCGATCTTGCTCTTGCTCGTGGTTGGTCCCTTCGACAGCTTGACATCAACAATGCGTTTCTTCAAGGTACGCTCACTGAAATTGTCTATATGACGCAACCCCCCGGTTTCGTTAACCCTGACTCCCCAAATCATGTGTGTCGACTGACCCGTGCTATTTACGGTCTCAAACAGACTCCACGGGCTTGGTATACCAAACTACATAATTATCTTGTGTCTTATGGTTTCTCTCAGTCTCAGTCCGACCCATCTCTTTTTTTACTTCACAATAAATCAACAACTATTTACCTTCTAGTTTACGTTGATGATATCATAGTTCCTGGCCCTCCATCCTCGGCCATCTCCACCTTTCTTACCGCTTTTTCGGGTCGTTTCTCATTAAAGGATCTCGGTTTCCCATCATATTTCCTAGGTGTTGAGGTCACTCCTACATCCACTGGTCTCCAACTCACCCAAACCAAATACATTCATGACATTCTTACACGCTCTGATACCATATTAGACAAGTATGCTTGAATGAGTGAATATTATTAATGAAGAATCAAGTATAAATACAAGTAATGAACATGAGGCTAACACATATACATAAGCCGTAACCTAGTATCTAAAGGATTATACAATTACCTAAATACTAGAGATATCATATCTACAATTAAGGAGAATATTCTAAGAATATGAGAATATACTATTGAGAATATACTGTGAAGTTATCCTGTATCTTTATCTTTAACAATCTGTCCACAGATTAGATCCGCTTAATAAGTGAAAAATAATAACTCCAACGCAATATTTGCGTATAGTACTCCATTAAAACTTCTTTGCACATGTCAGCTATATTAACTAACAAATTCATTAAATGATTGAACTCACGACCAACTGATTATACAGGTAACCTTTTTACACACAGAGGATGGTCCTTTTTACAGGTAACTCCGCTGATTTATTGTCCTTTTTTCCACTTTGTTTAACCCAAATTAATTGTCCCTTTCTATTTTGGGTAACGAGAATACTGTATTTTTCAATATCATCTCCTTCTCCATACCCATTTCTTAAATCTTCCAAAAAAAGAGTCCAATAAAAATGGGATGGGGGAGTAACTAAGAAATTTTTATTTTAGAAACTCCATATGAATTCAACTTATTCTCCACAAGTGGAAATGGGATAAGTAATTGACATTGAAATGAACTGTTATAGAGTTTACCTGAACGTCATCAATAACACAACGATCACCCACATCGAAAGGATGCATAATAAAAACGAATATGATGGCCTCAAAAACACCCTTGACAGTGTCGCCAACTATAAACGCTAGAAGTACCAGCTGAGATGTAATAAAGACGAGGACCTTGTTTGTCAGGAATCCCATCATAAGATTCCACACGATAATATCAATTATCCAGATCAGACCAGAGGCTATACTGTTCAACTGTTTGACTGCTGTTTTAGTATCATTCAGAGAATGAGCAAGTGATTTTCTCTCCAAGTATGCATTAACCTGTAGTCAGAAAATCTGTCATCAGAATTAAATCACCAAAATTCTTCACAGCGAATGAAAAAAGACCCTTTATAAAGGTAGGTGAGTCTTATAACTGGCTAAAAATCATATCCAATTTCTTACCACCCACTTCCTCAAAGCCAACTTATTGATCTTTCCAGTTTCAACTGCTCCCTCAAATGAATGAAATACCTCATGTACTTCGTCCAATCGCATGAATCGTAGGAGATCTTCTTCGTCAATGTACCTATGTTCACATGACGTGAAAGGAATATGATGCTTCACAAACATAGTTGCAAGATACTCTCTTCGTTCACTTGAATTCATTACTTGGTACATTTGTTTCCAGACCAAAGTTTTTGGAAATAAGAAAAACTACTTCATAAGAGACGATCAGAGCTAATACTTAATGTCAGTTTGAGTATCCCATAGACTATAAACACTATGTAAGATAAACTATCCCATAAATTTATCTTATCAAAAACGATACAGTTCAATCAATACTTCAAGATTAAAATAAAAAACGAAAGAATGGTTGCAGCTTTAAAAACAATCATTTTAAAACGCTCGATCTTTTATTTCACCACTCTATTTTATTTTGGAGCAATAGTACCTATAACTCTTGGGGAGAGACCTTTCTAGACAAGTTTTCTGTGAAAATGTATCAGCTTACTTGTTATCATGCCCAGCAACATTCATGAAAATCTTGTCGGCTGCGGTTTTTGCTTCCCATTCACTAGAAATCTCTTTACTACACTCACCAGTCTCATAATCTTTATCTGGATCAAGATTGCTAGAAATAGTAGATAACTTTGTTCTCCTAATCACATTGACCAATCCTCTCATGGTCCAAGCTGAAACTTGTTCTTGACTAATTTTGTGAAGCTTTTCTACATTGATCACCTCATTCTTGACCCCTTTACCCTTAGTCATGCTCTCAAAGCTCAATTCGTTTCTTGGTTTTTTTAATGTTTCGTCTTCCGTCTCCATCAATGGAGGCCCCGAGAGTGTTTGAAGCACATACTGATAGAATATGGAGACTTGAATCCGGTCAAAGAAACGCTTGACGTGAAAAGATAGAGCTACAACTTTGATGAGCAGTGTTTTAAGCATCCATATTCCACCTCCGACTACACAGCCAGCAATAGCCATTGTGATATGCTGTAATACTTCATTACCCTTCTTTGATCTATTGTCTCCTCGACTTCGGTCAAAAAATAAAATCCATGCTACAAGAATAAGCACCAACCAAAGGAAATTTTGTATACTTCTCTTAAGACCATATATAAAATAAAGAACTTTCTTTCTAAGCAAAAAGTTCCTCTCAACTAGGTAGACGGAGATGTTCATGAACCATTTTGTAACCAGACGACCTGAAATAACTACCAATACTAGAAAGCACCATTTCCAAAGTCCTAAACTCCAAACTGATATATCTTGCAATGGGCGGATAGTTAAGCTTGCGACTACCAACCCGATCAAGACAATGAAGATCATCCACTCAACTGAAGCCAAGACTTTCAATTTTTGGTACGATTTATATTTGGCTTGAAGAATGATGGTCTTGTAGATATCCTTATCTTCCTCTTCATCTTCTCCTCCTTCACCCAAAGGTGCAGCCTTTGGGGAGTTTCTAAAAGTAGGTGGTCTACTTTCGACATCTTTCATGCTGCGCTCACGAAAAGCTTCACCAATAGGATACAATGGCTCACGCTCGACTAACCGCGATCTGGATTTGGACAACAAGGGTCGGGAGATTGAAGAATGCCTTCTGATAAGGTCATTTAAGATCTTTGGAGGTCTATTGAAATTCCTTGGCTCCAGCAATTCAATGCCGGATGCAGTTACCTCATCATATCTTCTATAGCTTGAACTACTAACTTCCTTACTTCCTTCAGCTGCCTTCCCAGTTGTAGCCATTGATATCACAACATCACTGGGTTCACTTTCCATGAGGGAGTATGGTGGCACTATATCAAACATTAATTCATTAACTTACCAATGAAATCATGTTTCATAGTAAACTACTTTTCCATCCACTTTCTTGGCCTAGGACTTTCTGAACTGAACTGAAGAGTCAAATATACAGAAATCAAAGTAAACTGAAATGAAGCCAAAAGAAGATGCCTTAGAACAGCAGATGCAAGTAGGTTGGAGAGTAAACAAAATATGTCAAAAAAAAAAGAGTAATATGTTAAGGGGTAATAGTGCTCAAAATGAGAAGGAAATGGAGGAGAGGGGTGGTGAGTGGTGGTGTTTTATGGTGTAAAGAGGGGGTGAGGGAGGAACAATTACCCAAGCATAAAACACCACAACTCACCACCGCTCTCCTCCATTTCCTTCTCAATTTGAGTACCATTATCCTTTTAACATATTAATCCCATCCCAAGCAAGCCCTAAAATGGAAACCCTAAAATGTAAAGTATTGGATGAGACACTTCAAAGGGAGTTTCCCATGTAAAAAAGGCGTACATAAGTAAGTGGAGTATTAAAGCAAGAATTTATAAACAAATGTAATCAAAACTCCTAAAAGAAACCAAGTTAATTGATGAATTGCAGAGGTAGAATGAAGGATAGTAGCAACTAAAACTTACTCATAAATCAATTAAGGCTATAATGAGGAAGAAAATTTACCTATGTGTTCCCTGAAATCCCAAATTACGAATTTCCCATTTGCAGAAACTAGAGTTTCACTGTGAGAGTGTAATTAGGCAAAACAATTATTGTCATCTTTGAGGACAGGACTACTATTTTCCTTTTGTATAATAACATATGACAGCGACTGTGCAGTAAACAATTCCGTTTATTGAGGAGGGCCCACAGGAAATCCATAGCTACTAGCCTACTCATGTAGTCATATCTCTGTTAGATACCGTATCTATCTAATTCTAAATGGAAGGTAATAATCCTTATATTTTACTCATATCTCTGTTGGATACCGTATCTATCTGATTCTAAATGGAAGGTAATAATCCTTATATTTTACACCGTATTAAAGTAATGTCAAATAAATCTCTCTTGTTCATTCTAAAAGGTATCACAATTTTTAAGCGATTAAATATTAATTTAAAGAGAAGTTACCTAACTAACAACGATAGATACAATAACCGCTTATTAAATTAAATCACTCACTAAATTAACAATTTTAGTTACGTGTCAAAAAATTCTTGTCTATATCTTTAGTTACGTGTCACTAAAAATTATAAAAAATTGATGTTCATAATGTATTTTATTATACGATTTAAACAAGATCTCACATGATTATATTTTATTATCTTATATACTAGATGGAAAAGATTCAATTAACCCTTCTCCCTCCTCCCAACAAAAAAACCCTAGCCTCCAAAAAAAAAACTTTGGGGCTACCACCATTAATGGTGGTAAGCCCCCCAATTTTTAATTAATTATATCGCTTTAATATTAGTACTATTAATATTTTAGTTATAATAATAAGTCCTCTCCTTTTGGAGAGTTTCGCCCCCATCAATTGATGGGTTTCGCTCTCTCTTTGAGGAGAGATGTTAAATCTATTATAGTGGAGAGGACGCGGAAGATCATCAGTGCTATAATCGTTCATCACGTGGTATCTCAATTGATGTCAGACCGACGGCCACAATCTATTGGGTTAGATGAAATTGATTCTCGTCAAAACCTTGAAAGATCCAAAGACCCTCTTGTGGAAAGTTGTATCATTAAACAGCGATGTGTTGAAAGAGGATGTGCAGAAGCGGAGATCAAAATCTTAGTGAGAGATCTTTGTTTTAACGAGAATTTATTTTACTCAAATTTTATAGTATTGTATCCGTTCAATTTTGATATAAGTTGTAGATGTCGTATGACTTCTTATTAATGAAATGATCTATTCGCTCAAAAAAAAAAATATACTAGATGGAAAGCCCGTGCGAAGCACGGGTCGATTTTTAGTGACAATGATAATGACATCAAGTTAGAGGATTGCATAAATTTGTGAGACTACGCAACAGTAGAAAATAAGTCGTAGGTAAGAGTATGTTTAATAATAAATGAACAGTATCCACATACGTGAATGTGTTTTTTGGGAGGTCATACATGCGGTAAACGTCAAATTTAATTGTACTGCAATGTATTTAAAACTCGTAATATCTCTCTTTAATTTTGTCGATATGGAGTTTTTCTAAGACTCAAAAGATGTTTGGTTGATATTGTTAGGAAATAAGTGCCTTGCAATTGTCCTTTTGGATCTCGAATTGGTTTCCGACCCGAATCTGTTTAATTAGGAAAGTTTCCTAATTAATATCTGATTGATTAGAGTTTCCTAATCAATATCTGAGTATCTGACCTAGGTTTCCTTATTGTATAGGGTTTCCTAATCTATTTAGGGTTTCTGTTTAGGTTGAGAGTAGTATATAAACTCTCATACCTCTACCCTAGAAATTATGATATCAGTCTGAAATCTGTAACCTCTCCTCAAATTAATAAAACTGTCCCCTCCTTCTGCCCGTGGATGTAGCTAACTGGGTGTTAGTGAACCACGTAAATCTGTCTGTCTCTCGATTTTACGTTCTTATTTGTTTGTCTTTCTCTTCCGTTATAACAAACTGGTATCAGAGCTTTGGTTCTTCCGATTTGTGAGAAAGATGTCTGGGATGAGCGTTAAAATTGAGAGTTTTGATGGGAGGAATAGTTTTAGTCTGTGGCAGATCAAGATGCGGGCGTTGTTAAAGCAACAGAGACGGTGGGCGCCATTCGTGAAGAAAGACGACATAGTCACCGCTGAGATGGCCGTTCTGGAGGAGAGTTCAGTCTGTCTGATGATATCATCACTGAAATCGGAGGAAGATAGAAGTAGTAGTGGTAGTACTGATAAACAGGTGGAGCAGCAAGTAACTCTTGATGAGAGTGAAGCAAAGTCTGAAGATCAACCACTACAGTCTGAATCTGAGTCTGAATCTGAATTTGAACCATCAGGTTCTTCATTGCCAGTTCAGAAGCAGCAGAGATTGGCTCGTGAGCATTCAATCAAGTTTCCGAACAGGTATGGTAATGAAGATGAGATGGGTCTGTCTGATCTGGTTCCGAATAGCAAGTTCCAACGTGGTTTGGACTTGCTAAATTCTGGAAATATTTGATTGCCCTTTGTTGGGCAATATCTGAGGCAGGAGAGGGGGAGGAGTTTTATTTCTGGTACATCTGGCGTTCGTTGGAGTGCATCTGGTACATCTGTCTGATTGAGGAGATTTCTGATACATCTGATCTGGCATTCTTAGGAGTGCATCTGGTAATCTGATCTGGCATTCGCTGGAGTGCATCTGTCTGATCTGACTGTGAGACAATTCAAGTCAAGGTGGAGATTGTTAGGAAATAAGTGCCTTGCAATTGTCCTTTTGGATCTCGAATTGGTTTCCGACCCGAATCTGTTTAATTAGGAAAGTTTCCTAATTAATATATGATTGATTAGAGTTTCCTAATCAATATCTGAGTATCTGACCTAGGTTTCCTTATTGTATAGGGTTTCCTAATCTATTTAGGGTTTCTGTTTGTTTAGGTTGAGAGTAGTATATAAACTCTCATACCTCTACCCTAGAAATTATGATATCAGTCTGAAATCTGTAACCTGTAATCCCCTAGAAATTCTAACGCAATACAGTGGCGGAAACACTGTAGAGTTGAGATTAAAACACACTGACAAACTATATCTTATTAAAAGAAATGGTAAGTCAATACAAAGGCCTCTTTTTACAAAAGGGCTAAAAGTAAAAATCTTCAAACGGGTTTACAAATCCATAAATTACGTAAATGAAGAAAGAGTAGGATCCACGCTACTCGCTAGCTCACACCCAAAACCCAGCAGCAAAAACCTGTCATGTTATAAACATAACAGCCACGTCAGTGGGGAGTAACTCGGACGTTCTCCCAGCCATATTATATCATATGGAAAAATAATAGTATTACTATATCAAAATAATTAAAATGAGAAAACATTAAAACGATATAATAAAATTAAGTTTTCAGCGAAACTTAAAGCACTTGCCAGCCTGCAAGTCAAAATCAATCGATAATAATAATATTCAAAAATGGTGTTATGGAAATTCGATCGGTGTGCACAAGGCTAGCCTTTCACTAGGAATAATACTAAACTCGCTTCGAGAACTTAGTAAAACAAATCAGACTTCGGTCTCTAACTAGGCAACTCAACCATAACAGGACTGCGTGCAGCGAGGTTCTGGCTTAAGTAATGTACACCCCTCCTGGACACCAACCCGACGGCGACTTACACGATACGATATCTAAGTTTATGGTCAAAATATACACACTCCTGAACACAAACCATGCTCAGTTCAACGACCAATGTGTCTCAACATAGACACACCAGCTTTATAGTTGATGGCAAAACGTACATCCCAGACTATATTACTCTAACCCCACACTTCTCTTTATTCCATAACTCCAAAACAGTCATTATCGATATTCAAAAGTAAATATAATCAGTATAAATAATATGAGGATAAAATGAATAAATATTTTATATTAAAAGGGAAACTCTCTATAAACAAAAACTTACTAATTTTAGAAACTTACTAAAAATAGTCTTATAGAAAATACGTAAGATATTAAAATTAGTGAAATGTATAAAATAGCATTTCTAACGAAATTAATATTTTATTATTATTGTCGTTATCGTAACTTTATTATATTTCTATATCCATTACTCAAAATATAAATAAATTATAATAAGTCATTTTATAGTATTTTAATAATAATTAAGGAATCGAGTTAAAACAATAAATTTTAGAAAAGAGATGTTTTAACAAAAACGATATCAAAATTAATTTGAGTCAACGAGTTGTATAAATGAAATGAATTTTACCAAGGTTTCAAATTATTTTTAGCAAATAGCTTTTATTAATAAATAATACGGATTTTACTAAAAATAGTCAATTGTAAACAAATAAGAAATTATTAGTGAAAATAGTCTCGACTAAAAATATAATTAAAACAAAATCGACTATTTTCTCATTTATTAGTATAATTCATATAACAAAAATTAATTTATTAAACAAGCATACAAACCTTGATTATAATATAAAAATTTGATTTTGAGTTAAAATTATAAATTAACAAAATATGACGAAAATATGAAATCGATATTATTTAGTTACTAGTGTCACGATAACCAATCAAAGTATTATAACGATCGTAAATAATTAAATTATTAACGATATATAAAATGATATCGAAAGTTATAAAAATCTTGATAAATTTAAAATTAATATAATTAGCAATAATATATAACTAAAAATTAGAAAACCGAAGTTAAAATATTTACTACATACTACTACTCAAACATACGATATAAAATCGAGTAACGTCCTAAAGTTACCTGGAATCGAAATCCAAAATGAACACGTACTCGTCCTTGATCAGTCCCAGCTTCAAATCGCTAGTCTTGAAAAATAAATAACACATTCATGATATTTTGTTCCTCCGCCTCCTAAGCAACGCTATAAAGATTATTTGAAAACATTAATTATACGGGTTGGATTTACGGGTTATTAACGCACATTAATCATTTACGGATTATTAACGCATATTAATCACATTACTTATATGAGTCGAGTTTAAAGGGATTTCGGGTCAAAATGGTGTATTAACGCACATTAGAAATATTAATTATACGGATTGGATTTATGAGTAACTAATAAATGAAGCATTCGAAAAAAAATGAAATTATCTAGAAAAATAACCCAAATCTTGACTATATGGAGTGGAACCCTTGAAAACAGGAAATTGCTTTTATATAACTCAAATTCTTTATCCTTGAGACCTTGACATATGAGTAGCGTCTTCGGGTCAAATACGGGTTACATGAGAATCATTTATACAGTTTAGGTTTGCTTTCGGATCAAATACGGGTTACGGGCCGGGTTTAAAGGAATTTCGTGAAAAAACATGGGTTAGGGTCAAAACGGTTTATTAACGCACATTAAAAACATTAATTATACGGGTTGGGGTTGGGTTTATACGGAATTTAGGTACTTTGACTAATACGAGTTTGTACGTTTCCAATACGGGTTGGGCTCACGGGCTAATTCAAGAATGAGGGATCGGAGTAACAAACTTTGACTCTAATTCATTGGAAACGTGTTGCGATTTGATTTTTTTTCTTGACGTTGTTCGTAGAATCGTAGGTAGCATTGAGTCTCCGAAATTTAGAAGGTCGAGGGTGCTACAAGACGTGTCATTCCCGTGTTATTTTTGTTTTTAGTAAAAATCATAAAACAACCCGTGAATTTTTCAAAGGTGTTACACTATTACTCCGTATTTGTTTACATATCTTAACAAAGTTTTTGTAGATACGATGTAACTAATTTGAATAACATTGCAAATATCTACAATGTAAGAGTCAAATTGTCATACAGAGTATTAAATCAATTGTATTTCTTTTATGGATTGGTTTGAATCTTATTCATAACCGCTTAATCAGGTCTGCATTATGTTGTCTTTGAAAACACGCAACAAATAATACTTTTCACGCGATTAGAAGTGCACTCATTTATAACGATATATTTTTTAAATAATTGTAAATAAGATTTCAGTATAATTAATACAGAGTAACATTTCACTATAATCAAACGAAGTCAAAATATTCATTTTAACTATTTCATTATAATCAAACGATATTCAAGACGGGTCAACAAAGTATGAAATAATTTTATTGTACTTTAATTTTGCTTATGAGTAGATTTAATTGTACTTTATATAATTAGTAAAGTATGAAAAAAAGAATAAATTGTTTTATTCTAGCAACAAAATTATCTTTTTAAGACGAATATGTTTTTCGATCTTTCGTACTATTAACCCACATATTGACGATCACACTCTTTTGCGTGATTTAAAAAACTAATCTCGCTTCCTTCATTTTTAAATATCAATAAAAATGGGCAACCCGTGAAATTTTTCACGGGTAACACACTAGTAACTTTATAATTATTCACACATGTTTATAGTCTTAAGAGCTTTTTTAAGACTCAAAAGAGAAATTTTTACTTAAATTTATTATAGTCCTAAGAACTTTTCTAAAATTCAAAAGATGTTTGGTTTATATCTATGAAATTCATGACTTTATAATAATTTTTCAATGCGAGAAATGTTACTCAAGTTTATAGTCTTAAGAGATTTTTAAGAGATTTTACTTAATTAAGCTTATGGTCTTATCAATTTTTTTATTACTCTTATTTATATATTAGAATTCGATCACCTTATTACGGAGTATACTTTTGGACAAATGATTATCTAAAACGAATGATTTCTCTTATGATATCTAATCATAATTTTTCGATGTGGGATAATTCTACTTAAATTTATAGTTTTAAGAACTCTTTTTAGGACTCAAAAGATTTATGATTGATATTTAAGGACAATGATTATTTTTATTTATATAATAGAATTTCATCACTTTTTTGTAATTTTTTGATGTGGGATATATAATTTTTACTTCAATTTATAGCTTAAGAGGAGCATTATAAGATTCAAAAAATGTTTGATTAATATCTAAAACGAATAATTTCTCTTATTGATGATGTAGAATTTCATTACCTCATCATGATTCTTCGATGTGGGATAATTTTAATTAAGTTTATAGTCTTAAAAAATTCTTTTAGGACTCAAAAGATTTATCGTTGATATCTAAAAACAAATGATTGCTTTTACTCCGTATTTATATAGTTTTAAGTACTCTTATTTATATAATAAAATTCAATCACATTATTATAATTTTTCGATGTGGGATAATCTTACCTTAAGTTTATAATCTTTTGTATGTAAGACTCAATTTTTTTATATCTAAGAACGAATGATTTATCTTATTTATAATATCAAATTTCACCACCTCATAATTTTTTTGATATAGAATAATTTTGACTTAAGTTTAGATATAGTCTTAAGAACTCTTGTAATAATTTTAATTGAGTTTATAGTCTTAAGAGATTTTTAAGACTCAATTGAGTTTTAAAAGATATCTAGTAACGAATGATTAGTCATAATTGAGAGGAATGATTACTTTTGTCTTATTGTAGAATTAATTACTCTTATTTCTTATCTATACTATATAATAAAACAGAAACCAAAGCATGGTTTCTTGGCGCCAAAACGCACATTCCTAAATCATCCAACTTTTCATATTAATCTATATCATCCCCCTTTCCACTAACCAAATAACTCAACTCATATATTTTCCCGCCAAAAGTTATCCACAACAAAAAATTAAAAAAACAAACCAAATGAGCTAGGTGCGAATCGAACCCTTGACCTCATGTGTATGACCATTCTCCTCTCCAACTACACTCTAACATCTTACTGATTTAAATATCACTACATCACATATAAAGTTATACACCACAGAAAGTATGTAATTAAGGAAAGTATGTAAATCACATGTTTTACATGGAAGATATCACATATAATATTTAATATGGAATGTATGATCAATTTTTTTTAAAAAGTATAAACATATTGTATTTCGTTTTAACCAAATAGTTGCATTATTTTTTGTTAATAGGAGATTGCACTATCCCGTACAATATTTTACATATAATATAAAATAGTATGATTATTATTGTATATCTTTCTAATCATATTCGAAAATCATATTCTTAACATCGATATAAAATTGAGTAACTATATAAAAATGGAATATATATTCCGATTGCTCTTACAAAGCCTGATACATAGTAAAAACTCACCGAAAATTCTCTATATACTACTCTAAGACAATAACAGTTACTAACATTTTCCTTAAAAATACACTAATTTAAATTGAGAAGTAAAAGAACATTTCACTAATAAATTCGCAAACTATTCATTATCATTAATGTTAAAGAAATTGAAAAAAAAAACTTCTTTTTATGAAAATAATTAGATAAATTTTAAGATATGATGTCATTAACCTTGAGAAAAAATCAGTTATCTAAAAAATTTATTTTTGAAATGAGCTATTTACTTTAACTTTTACAAAGATATATACTCTCCCCGTCCCAATAAATTCTTTGTCTATTTCATATTGGGGCGTCTCAATGAATTCTTTGTCTTTCTATTTTAGGAATGTTTTTTTATATAAATGTAATTTGACCTCCTCATGAATTTGGCTTCACATGTCACTTCATCATTGGACCTTTTCCCCTTTGTGTCAAAAGCAAAGACAAACAATTGATCGGGATGGAGGAGTATATACTCATTCGATACCACTAAGATCTTCTAATTTATTCAAATGTGAGGATTATAATTATCATATAGAATGACTATTTTGGTATGGGAGACTACAAAATACGGAATATACTATTAAAATCCATATAAAAAAGTTTCACAAATTACATAATATAAGTCTTTCCTAAGACAGTCCATTTTTAATTTATTTTTTAATTTTCTAATGAAAAATTGAATAGCTTTTTTACACAAAGATAACGTATCACGACGTGCTACCCATTAAAAAAAGTTCATTATTATACAATTTTTGATGAATATTTATGTATTTTATGGTATGTTAAAAAGAGAAGTGAGTATCTCAAGATGTCAGATGATATAAACCGACTAACCGAGTATATAAAAAATATAAAAAATATTTTCATTAATTATACGTTATTTAATACTCCGTACATTTCAAGACATTACTCAAATATTTTGATTAATTTTGCTATTTAAAAAAAATTCTATTTCTAAATTATACAGTCGATAAATAGTAAAGATAAAATAATAAATTGTTTATTTTAAATCTTAAATGAAATATTCTATAAGATAAATATATTATAAATACCGTGCATTGCACGGGGTCTATACTAGTATAAATATTATATGATTTATTATCGAAATTAATCTGATATAATACTCCATATTAGTCAAAAGATTCATATTAATAAGATATTTTTGATATGTACATCTCTTAAAATGTCAAAGACACAAGTTTCTAATATTTTGACGGTAATACAGTATAATTTATCACGGGTTAAAACATTTGGAAACACCATAGATATAAATATGTTGACAAACAACTTTTAATTGCGATTTAAATTATTTTAAATTATTTTTGTACTAATAATCTAACATAGATAAAATATTGTCGAAAATGATTTTTATTTAATAGCTAGGTTAGTAGCGTACAAAATTGAACAGATTAAAATAACATTGGACGGGTATACCAATAAGAATTAAAAAAAAAGGATATTAGTTATGAAGATTTTAGTATATATTTCTTAAAATGTTTTTGATTATGATTTTCGTATCAAGTTAGTTCTACTAAAAGTAAATTTTTCATTATTTTATACTCCGTAAAACACAAGTTAAAAGACTAATTACTCAACGAATAATCGTATCAAACATGCGAGATACGTGTATATCATTGATAACAGTCAAACATGTATCTTTACATTAATTTTTCCTGTGTGTATAATTCAAGTTGATTTTAATCGTATATTTATTCCATATAATAAAT
The DNA here is from genome assembly GCA_958450325.1 of Agrostemma githago. Lineage (NCBI taxonomy): Eukaryota > Viridiplantae > Streptophyta > Magnoliopsida > Caryophyllales > Caryophyllaceae > Agrostemma > Agrostemma githago. Next base: position 36,177,943 of record OY288242.1, read on the forward strand.
TATTTTTTGTTAAAGTAATATCCAAACGTGATTACCTACATAAGCCTTTTATATATACCCGTGCAACTTTGCACGGGTATTAACCTAGTTTATAATATTATCACTTTGTTATAATTTTTCGATGTGAGATTATGTCACTTAAGTTTGTGGTCTTATGGGATAATTTACTGTCTTAAGAACCCCTTTTAAGACCCAAAAAAACACAATAAAACCATCAGCTTATTAATTGTTTCGATGTGGGACAATTTTAAGAGTGTAGTCTTATTAAGATTTTCTTTAAGACTCAAAAAATTTTTAGTCGATATTCAAAAACAATGATTACTCTTATTTATATTATAGAATTCCATAACCTCATCATAATTTTTCGATGTGGGATAATTATTTAAGGTTATAATCTTAAGAGTTCTTTATGACTCAAATTTTTTTTGGTGGATATCTAAGGACGGATGATTACTATTATTTATAATATATAATTTCATCACCTTATTATAATTTGTCGATGTGGGAGAACTTTACTATCTTTATATGAAATAAATTCATCACTTTTTCGAGCAAATAATATGAAATTTATACTCTAATGAAAGCATTTTCTACCACGAATCTAATTAATTCATTTTTATAATTTTATTTACGATAACTTTTTTGTTAAACAAAATTTAAAGATTTTAACATGAAAATTATAAATCATCACATTAATATAATAGATTAACTATATTATTGTAATAATTAAAATATTCTCTATTTAATTTTTTAGTCAATATTCAAAACAATGATTACTCTTATTTATATTATAGAATCCCATAACTTCATCATAATTTTTCGATGTGGGTTATAATCTTAAGAGTTCTTAATGACTCAAAAGATTTTTGGTGGATATCTAAGGACGAATGATTACTCTTATTTATAATATAGAATTTCATCACCTTATTATAATTTGTCGATGTGGGATAACTTTAATATCTTTATAAGTAATAAATTCATCACTTTTTTGAGCAAATAATATGAAATTTATACTCTAATGAAAGCATTTTCTACCACGAATGTAATTAATTCATTTTTATAATTTTATTTACGATAACTTTTTGTTAAACGAAATTTAAAGATTTTTGGATGAAAATTATAAAACATCACATTAATATAATAAATTAAATATATTGATTGTAATAATTAAAAGATTCTCTATTTGATTTTTTTATCATTAATGATACTTTCCTAAATTGAGTTTTGATGTAACCGACCAATCATATCGCTCGAAAACTTTCTCCTTTAATAACGTTGCCCGTGCGATGCACGGACCGATTTTTAATAACGTTGATAATGACATTAAGTTATTATGCATAATAGTAAACGAATATTATCCACATGCGTGAATGTATTTCTAGGTAGATATTATTTGCGGTAAACATCAAATTAAATTATAGGCGTACATTATAGTTAGAAAAATTAATTAAAGTACCTCCCACACAAGTACATTTTCAACTACATATTCGTACCATTATTCATTTATATTTATATGGAATATTTATTTGTTACTCTATAAGTTTTGCATTCAACAATATTATTTACGGATTCTTCTTCTTCTTCTTCTTCTTCTTCTTCTTCTTATTATTATTATTATTATTATTATTATTATTATTATTATTATTATTATTATTATTATTATTATTATTATTATTATTATTATTATTATTATTTATTTATTTATTTATTTATTTGCAAAAATATCATCATTTCATTAATATTAATGAAATTACAAGTTTGCAAAGTAGACCACACTATACATCACACTAAGCATCAGCATACATTGAAATTATCCTTCCATCATTCTATCCAATATCATCTTATACCTATAGTTATGTCTATAAATCATGAACCTCCTAATAATCACAAATTTAGTATGAGAAACTATACTGTCAATGGTATTGGCCGCTTCACTAAATAGCCTCATGTTCCTTTCCTTCCAAATAAGGCAAACTGCTGCAGCTAAACACGCCATAAACCAATTAGCTTTCCAATGTCGACGCTTCCTTTTCTGAATAATCCATCTTTGAGCCTGAAAAAGACCAAGAGGAGGAGAAGACATCCGCATCCAGACCATTAGATGTAACCAAAACTCCCTAGAAAACGGACACATGAAGAATAAATGCCGGACAGACTCTTCCTGCTGCATACAAATTGGGCACCTATTAGCCAATTGGAACCCTCTATTCTTGAAATTATCAGCCGTGGCAAGCTTGTTCTGCAAAGCCAATGAAACAATTATCTTGTGTCTTGGCATAACAACTGAAGGACCCAGACTTCTTGCTAAAAATCGATGCTCACTGAACTGCTGAAATAATGCATACGCTTTAGAAACATTGAAGGTTCCCCCCTTACCGCACGAATCAATAAATAACCTTGCATCCTCCAAAGAGCCACTTAGTCTAACACATTCATCACGAACCTGCAGAACTCCCTTCAACCCTGCAGAAAAATACTCTTTGGCTTTGATCCCTTCAACCCCGCACGAATAATAATAATAATAATATTATTATTATTATTATTATTTTATATTATATTATTATTATTATATTATTATTATTATTATTATTATTATTATTATAAATGTAATAACTAATAAATAAAATGACAAATAATATTTACGTATCAATGTAAAGTAAGAGATCCAATTTGACATAGATAATTCAAAAACATATTGTACGCAGAGTGGATATATAGCGATATGAGTAATTAAATTTCCTGATAATATAAAACGACGTGTTTATTTTGTACATAATAAATGGATAAATAATTAATCTAATAGGGGATTAAAATATTGATCATATGATTAACTAAGTACACATAAGATTGTGCAAAGACTTTGAGACAATTTCTATAAATTGTCAAATATAAAAATCTCTTACGTTATCTCACTTTCTTAAAAAAAAAATAAAACTCTTGAATCATGCTATTAGTAATAAATTATAGTCAAATATAACGACACATGGGCCGCTTGTTAGTGATGTTGATAAAAAATTATTATAATTAATTACATTTTTAAAACAAATTAAGAAACTTTTCAAGTATCTTGTACGAAGTATAATAATTAGTACACTGATGAGGTACGCTTTGTTATTCTCAGATTTTTTTTGATTGATATAATGATATCTAAGGATGATTGATTTCTTTTATTTATGATATAGAATTTCACCGTATATATTGATTTGTTGGATATATTGATTTGTTACCGCCTTATTAACCTTATACATAGCTAAAACAAATCATAAACTTAACTAAATTAGAAGTGTGTATTGTAATTAGAAGAGAAGCTTAATTTTGATATAGTGTGTAATATTTGTTGAAATTCTATTGGAAGTAAGAGTAACATTAGAACCGTAAAATTATCGTACCAAAAAAAAAAACAGTAAAATCAATATTATTAGTGACGTTGTTAATACGATATCTATGTAGTATCCGACCCTATGACTAATTACTTGCCCACATGCGTTAGTCTATCCTACTAAACTACTCCATATCATAATGTATAATGTATTATTATTATTATTATTATTATTATTAAAGTCTCACAAAGCCTAGAATGACCCGCATAAGTATTAGGTATCATATTAGGAAAATTAGGAGGCATAGGTATATTATACTCCTATTATTATAATCAAACATATTATTACTATTATTAAACTATGTAAACCCATTCCAACACCTAAATTTTAATTAAATAAAATAATAAGTAAACTTTAATTCTAAATATATTAAAAAATTTCGACCAATCAAATCACTCGAAAAGTTCCTGCTTTATTAATATATATTGATTGATTATAAGTTATACTAGATTAAAGCCCGTGCGTTGCACGGTTAGTTGGCTTCGAGTTAATTGGCTTAATTACATTGATGATGTATATTCGTTAAATAAGAAACTTGATCAATCTATATCATTATAATAAATAAGATGATCGCATGATATTAGTAATCAAACTTAATTTCAACTAAGTTTATAAACTTAATTTCAACTAAGTTTATAGTCTTAAGAGCCTATTCTAAAACTAAAAAAAATACGTGCGGATAATTTTTTTGATTGATAATATAATATTCTATCGCCTCATCCTAATTTTTCGATATAGGTGTAACACCCACTATTTTCCTAGTGCCGTTAATTATTCTGTTGTGACTCCGTCATGACTCTATGTCAATTTCGTCTTCTATTTTCTTCATCTTTCTGAATTCTTATTATTTTTGAGTCAAATAATATTTATTTTTATTTTAAAAGATTTTAATTCTTTTAAACCTATTTATTTGATTTTCATTGTAAACTATTTATTTTTGCGCGTGAAGTTCTATTTTTCAACGAACTAACGTTTTAAGCTTAGAATTGAGTTATTTATTTTTCCTAAATATCAAAACACGTTTATATGATATTTCCAACTAAGAAATATTTTTATTTAAGAATATTTGACCTTTAATGATTTTATTACGAAGTTTCGTAAATAATTATTTTCCAACGCGCGGTTTACTCGAACTGATTTGAAATACCTTTAATACTTTAACGATTCATCTTTTTATCAACTTAGAAATTATTTGGGACATTTTCCCCATGTTTTGGACCGTGACACACCCATGTCACATTTTTACACTACAACTTTGTATACATTTTTTATTTTACAAATAAATTAAGCCTTAGATATTTTATTTCTTCTTATTTATTGTGATGAATTGACCAAACTCTTCACACTCCCTTTCTCACATATTTTGGCTACCTAGTTCATGCATGCATAGCATTGTTTTTATCAAATTTTAATTATCATTTAAGCCTAAACTTTTCACTTTGTTATTCATTCATTTTTACACAAAAATAATCAAGGCAAATACTCTCTATTTCCTCTTCTTTGGCCATGAATTCCAGCAGTATTTTCCAGCCATGTTTGGTCTCAAATCGAGTCTTGATCGTCCATTTTCCATCTCCAAATTAATCGTCTTTCTTTTCCCTTCGTTAAGGTAATAATCGATGTTAATTCCGATCGTTATTTACCTCGATTCTTTTAGTTTTCTCATGGTATTTTTGTACCATGTATTTCGTGTATTGAAGGATTCTTGGACGACCCCGAAGCCGATGACTTTATTATAGACTCGGATTTGGATTGGAGGTAACGTCGATGTTACTCGGTATTGCATGATTTTATTTGTGTGATTGCATTTATATTATTATAATTTTATTTTTGACAATATATGTATGTCATATAATATGGAAAATTTTTAAAATTTGAAAATTTGCATGTTTCGGTAGCTTTTACGAGATTAACGATTAAATCGTCGTATTAATTTGTAAAATCGTAATATTCGGCCTAAACTTGTAATATATGATTATATTCTGTAAAAGAAATATGTTTTTGATGATTTTTAATAATTTGGTATTTTTCTTATATTTTTGATATCGATTATTGAATTATTACCATTTACGGACAAAAAACGATTAAAAACTGATTTTTAGTTCTAGTACTTAAACATTTTATTTTAATCTGATTTTTGACGTAGTGAAACTTTCTGATTAAATAGAATTTTCTGAAGTTTTTCATAATTTTTCGGAATTGTTAAGTGGATGAATTAATTAATCACTTTAAATCATCGTTTATCGTTAAAACCGCGTTTGTCGTTTAAATTCTCGATTTTTGGTCTTTCGATTTAATCTGGAAAAAAATTATGATTCTGATAATTTCATGATAAAATATAATTTTATGATTTTTAGTGCTTTAATAAAATTTTAGGAATGATAAGTTTTATTAATGAAATCGTTAATTGTGAAAACGGGTTTTAAATGACGGTTTTGTTGGAATTTGTTAAATCTGGAATTTTGAAAAATGTGAAAAACTAGCATACTCTGAAAAATCATGATTTTTAAGTTTAATTATAATTTTTGGATATTAATACGTAAATATTTTTGTAATTACTATTTTTATTAATCATATTGTCGAGATTAGACGATTAACGAGAAAACCCTTTAAAAACCGAGTTTAAGGATTCTGGAAAATTTTATTTTCTGGACAGAATGTCTAAAAATATATTTTAACTATTTTACGTAATTTTTGTACTATTTATTAAAGTCTTTAATTATTAGTAATGATTTTTGGACAAAATTACGATTTATCGTTAAAATGCTTCGTCTTACCTAAAAAAATTATTTTTCCACCAATTTTGAAAATATTTAAATCTGAAACTTTAAGAGTTAAATCATCCCTTAACATACTATAAATATATTCATTGGTTTAAGTAAATAAAAGACGTTAAAAGATTTAATTTGACATTTGCCGTAAAATCTTATTTATGTTCGTATTGTCGAAACTATTAATAATTAGGGAATTTTACTTTTATAAATTTTAAAAACACCCTGATTAGTAGTATTAAATTGTTTGGCATTTTAATCATTTTGTAAATACTCGTATGATATTTCAATAATTTCATAAACCTAAATGTTCGTACTTTATCAATTAATATCGTTAAGGCCGAAAGTATTAGTTTTATAAATCTATATCGTTTACTAAAAATGTTGTATTAGTATGAACTAATATTTTCGCTATTTTAATATAATGCTATTTTTAGTAAAGTTTCTAAAAATATAAGTTTCCTAAAATAGAAAGTTTCCTCTTTTGGAATATGATGGTTACTCCTTTTGTTCTCTTATTGTTTATAACGATTATATCTCTTAAATATATCGATAACGGCTTTGTTTTGGAGTTATGGAATAAGGACAAGTGTGAGGATAGAGTAATATATTCTGGGGTTTACGTTTTTGCCATCAACTATAAGGCTGGTGTGTCTTTATGGGGCATACTGGTTGTTGAACCGAGCATATATGGTGTTCGGGAGTGTGTGTACATTTTGACCTTAAACTCGTGCCTCGCAGTGTAAGACGCCGTCGGGTTGAACTGAGTATTTATGGTGCTCGGGAGGGGTGTGCATATTATCTTAAACTAGGGCCACGCATTTATAAGTCGCCGTCCTATTATGGTTGAGTAGCCTAGTTAGAGATCGAGGTTTGATTTGTTTGAACTAAGTTCTCGAAGCTAGTTTTAGTATTCTCCTAGTGAAAGTCTAGTCTTCATCACTAATCCTATCCATAACGCCATTTTGACTATTTTTATTATTATCGATATAATTTGGTTGCAGGTTGGCAAATGTTTTATGTTTTCTTTGGAAAACTCGTTTTTATTATATTGTTTCGATACGTGAAGTTTTTCACTGAAAACTTATTTTCATAATAATGTTTTCTTGTTTTCCCTTTTCTTACTATTTTTCTATAATAGTAATTACAGTTTTAAAATCTTGTTATACGGCTGGGAGAACGCAACGCGTTGCTCCCCACTGATTGTGGCTGTTATGTTTTAACATGGCAGGTATACGTGTTCCGGGTGTGGGCTAGCGAGCAGTGTGGATCCTACTTGTTTATTTTAATAATTATGTCTTATGGATGGTTCAACGCCTTTTCTGGATTGTTTTAAATTTTGGCCATTTTTAGTTTAGGCCTATTGTTTGACTTTACCATTTTAATTTTCTAAGACATAGTTACAGTGTGTTTTAATCCCGACTCTACAGTGTTTCCGCCACTGTATCGCGTTAGATTTTCTAGGCGATTACAATAGGATTACTCAAGGTTTATAGTTTTAAGATATGCATTAAAGACCCAGAAAAACGCACGATTACTCTTATTTATAATATAGAATCATCACCTTATTTTAATTTTTCGATGTGGGATAATTTTAGGTTTCTGGTCCTTAAATTTGTTGCTTGATACTCCCTCCGCCCCAATGAATTGTTTGCCTATTTCATATTGGGGCATCTCAATGAATTGTTTGTCTTTCTATTTTAGGAATGTTTTTTATATGCAATTTGATCATTCTCATAAGTTTTGCTCTACATGTCACTCCCTCATTGGTTCCCTTGACCTTGGTGCCTAAAGGAAAGACAAACAATTCATTGGAACGAAGGGAGTATTTAAAACCATAAGATTACTCACTTATGATATAGAATTTCATCACCTCATCATACTTTTTTGATGTGGTATAATTTAATTACTTAATTAAGTTTATAATTTTAAGAGCTATTTTGAAGACTTAAAAGAGTTTATTTTTATATCTATGTTAGATGATAGACGATTACTCTTTATTTATATAATCGAATTTGATCATCTTTTATTATAGTTTTTCGATGTGGGATAATTTTAATTAAGTTTAGATAATATAGTCTAATTAAGAACTTTTATTTATAGACGGATGCATGATTACTCTTATTTATAATACATAGAATTTCATCACACCATCGTAATTTCGATGCGGGATAATTATACATTAACTATATACTTTAATTATACATTTTTTTAAGTTCAAAAGATTGTTGGTTAATACGGAGTATCTAAGAACGAAAGATTACGTAGAATTATATCACCTCATTATAATTTTTCGATATGTGATAATTTTAATTTAACTTTATTTGTAGTTTTATTAATAGCTTTTTTTCAAACTAAAAGTTTTTTTATTGACATCTAAGAATGAATGATTAGTATTGTTTATAATATAAAATTTCATCGCCATAGAATTTCATCGCCTTATTATGGTCTTAAGAGTTTTTTGAAGACTCAAAAGATTTTGATTGATATGAACAAATAATTAGTCTTATTTATAATATAGAACCATAACCATATTATAATTTATCGATGTGGGATAATTTAAGTAAAATTTGTAGTCTTATATATAATATAGAATCATCACCGTACCTTATTTTAATTATTTCAATGTGGGATAATTTTAATTTTGTAGTCTTATTAAGATTTTTCTAAACTCAAAATATTATTGGTTGATATTTAAAAATAATGATTACTCTTATTTAGTAGAAATTCATAACCTCATCATTATTTTTCAATGTGGGAGAATTACTTAAGTTGGTTGATACCTAAGGAAAAAATTATAATTAGTCTTTTGTGTATAGTCTTAAGAATCTTTTTAAGGCTCAAAAGATTTTTGTTTGATAAAACTTTATAATTTTTCGGATGTGGGATAGTTTTACTTAAGTTTCACCTTATTATAATTTTTTGATGTGAGATTATTTTAATTAAGTTTGTAATCTTATTAAGAGATTAAGACATAGAATTTTTTATTGATATTTAAGAACGAATGATTAGTCGTATTTATACTATATATGTGAGATTATTTTTATTCAACTTTGTACTCTTAATAAGAGACTTAAATGTTTTTTTATTGATATTTAAGAACGAATGATTTGTCTTATTTATAATATAGAATTCATCAACTTATCATAACTTTTCGACGTGGGATGATTTATTTAAGTTTACAGTCTTCCATCAGCTCGTCAATTTTTTTTTTTTTCGATGTGAGATAATTTACTTAAGCTTATAGTTTAAGCTCTTTTTAACTCTTGATTATAATACGAAGTATAGAATTTCATCACAATTTTCAATGTGGGATGATTTTAAGTTTGTAGTCTTGTATATTAAAAACTTTTTTAAAATTCAAAAGATTTTTTGTCAGTATTTAACCCATAGGGTTGTATTTAAGCATTTAAAATATTCCACCTTTAGTATAAACATATGGATTATCTTATTATATATTTTGGATGAATGCCTCTTATTTATATAATAATGACTGCACTTCTGAAAGATCCTTCGAGCCTTGCGCTTGGATGACACTTGCCTCATTTTTGCGGGGACGGTTAAGACTTTATTAAATGCTCGACCTCCCTTTTTTGTGACTATAAAGGAGGAAGTTAACTCAGTTCATCTTCACAAAGTTTGAATATCTCCGTTGCCTTATCTCTCTTTCCACAATGCATTGGATAAAAGACAAAATCTTTAGGCGAGGAGTCCTTGTCAACACTCTTTAGTATACGGGGCCTACTAAGAAGTTCAAGTACCCCAAGTTTGTGCGGACGATCATCCACCGCTGTAAGTTGATCACCCTTCGGTCCCCTTATGCCCCTGGGGCAAATGAGTTGCCGAAAGCCATCCGGCGCCCCAAGAAGGACTCGTTCTTTATGAAACAAAAGTCTGACTTCTGTACGCGGGCAGGGGGTTGCTCCTACCGGGGTTGCCGCCGGTGTTTTCCTTAGTTGCAGCCAGAGAATGTCGACCCTGATATCCCAGACTCAGGGTCTTCTCCCCCTATGCTTAAGAGGCTGAAAGGCAACCTCGGCTACCCTGAGGGCACCAAGCTGGCCCGGTTTGGGGAGAACTGGGATATTAGCAGCCACGACTCAGGAAACAGCGAGGGCAGAGGTTACTCGTCAGGCCGTGAGGTGTTGGGGAGTGAGGAGGAAGGGGATGATGACCCCATGGATACACTTGACGGCTGGGACTGGAGGTCCGATGGTGAAGGCTGCAGCAGCCCCAGTGACCACTTCCTTGGCTCTGACGAAGATTAGAGCTGGATATTATTCCCTGTTTGGCCGAGCTGGGCTCAGGGCCTATTTTGTATTTTAACTTTGAAAATATTAGTTTTGGAATGATCTACTGATCTGTAATTCTGGCCTCTGGGCCTTTTCTTAATGAAGAAGTAATATGACCTTTGTTTTTTCATGTGTTTTTTTAATCGTTCCTTGGATGATGCAATATGACTCTTCCTCTTCCTGCCTTTTTGCGTTTTTGAAGCTTTGGGATGTGATGGATGGGTTGGTTGAATGTGTGACACGTGTTGGGGGGGTTTTATGGGGAAGAGACTTGACAGTACAACATAAAGGAAGGACTCTTCAGTTTCTCTTTGCTATAAAAGACCTTCTCCTTCTTCATTCCCCCTTTTCACACTCTCAACACTCAAACTCCCATCTCCCTCAAATCTTCTTCTTCTCCGTTGGGCGATTTAGTTGAGGATTTTTCCGGTGCATGCTTCCAGCGATCTTTGAAGGGTTGATTAGGTTAGAACCCTAAACCCTAACTCTTCACTTTCCTTTCCTTCTTGCATGTTTTTTTCTTCTTTTTCTGGAAAAAAAGAAACATGACACAAAGTCGTCGCCGGTTGTTGTCATTTTTCGACCCATCTACTGAGGCTCCAGTGGGGGATGATAAGGAGGCTATTAACAGTCGCCTCTCCTCCTTCACTAGTCTGGCAGTCACTGTGACTCAGGGGCCACCCTCGAAAGACAGTGGGGGTGGCAATTCCCCTGAGCCTGCTCCTATTGATGTCCCTGACTCAGACACCGAGGCTCTAAAGCTTGACCCCTTTTCCATTGCCGGCGCTTTAAAACTAAGGGTGCCTGGCCGCGTCTACTTTTTGGACAAGGAGAAGTACAGGGCCCCCCTTCACACGTACCCAGAGCCAGGGGCACGAGGGAGCTATTGGCCAACAACGCTGTCGAGGCTATTGCTAATTTTTACGATTTTGGGCCGGATTACTCGGTCATCATACCCAGAGAGAAGGACACTGTTTGTAACCCTCCGGAGAACTATATAACTGTTTACCATAAATGTTTGGAGTTCAGCCTCCGGTTTCCGCTTCATCCCTTCCTTGAAACAGCCCTTAAGCGCATGAATATAGCTATAGCTCAATTGATGGCGGTATCCATCAGGATCCTGGTGTTCTATACCTGGGTCTGTATTTTGACGGGGTATGAACCTTCGATAGACGCTTTTAGGTATATGATGGGCCTACAGATGATCTCCTCAGCGGAAGGACCCTCGGGCTATATCTCCATGCATAGGATGAAGGGTTATTCGCCAGTTTGGTCGGCATTGACCAGTGTCAAGAACTGGAAAAACAATTTCTTGTATATTCATCACAAGAAGGGTTGGTGTATCCCTCGGCATTTCAGGAATCATGTCCACACCCGGCTGGAAACTCTTGAGGAGTACTATCCAGAGGTCAATGGCAGAGCTCTGTAGGTGAAGTTGAAGGAAATGGAGAAGGTCCAGGTTAAGCTGTTGGCCTGTGCGAAGCCTGGGAGCGGTAGTGTTGGCCCTACCAATTGGCTCCCTCCAGCAGATTTATAGTTACTGATGAGTTTTTGACCCCAGTGGGGCTGAACCCTGCTTGTCCCAAAAGTAGTTTAGGGGCCCTGCAGCTTCACACCTTGTTTATAGAACTTGTGCTAACTCGATTATTTTGCTGTCTTTTTGCAGACGCTTACGACGACTTTTGGAGCATTCGGCATCTGCGTGCCCTTGGGTTGGACAAGGATTACAAGCCCATCACTCCTCGCCCTGTCGCTCCTTCTGAATACAAGAAGGAAAGTCTTATGTGTAACACCCCCATTTACGTAGGAGCCTTACCAGACATTCCCAAGTGAAAAAGAACGTTACCATCTCGGTTCCCCGAGGTAGTAGCTCATTACAATACAATATGGAATGCCAAACCGGCCACATGATTTAAACATTACAGCTCATTAACTATCACAACTCTGATTATACAACGGAAGCTACACCTTCTATAAAACGGAAATGTCTATGCATTCATCCGTACTACGTCTGGACTCACAAGTCGCGCTCACCCTAATCCCGTACATGTATCCCAGCATCCAAACACATCATAATATACATAACCTGCATTATAGACTGCTCCCCAATTGACCGAAAATATCAATCGGTTCATTACAGATACGTCAGACATACACACCAGGTCAGTTTACGATAACATAAATAACATTAGTACAACCAACATCACAAACATCAGTATCAGTATCATCATCATCATCATTCCTATTATCTATCGCGACCGCAGCCACGTCCCGTCAGTCCGAGTGTGCACACCCCTCCTAGGCTCTCCTAGGAGGAAACATTAGGGAAGGTCCCGAGAATCAACCGGGCCTAGCTAGTCCTAGCTAGCTTCTCTCAATAGGCACACAGCCGTAAATTCAATAGGCACACAGCCGCAATCTCAATAGGCACACAACCGAATTCTCAGTATCACCATTATACCATTACATATCATACCATATGCATACATAAAACGTAAACTGAGTAAGGATAACCTTACCTACTTAGCAGGTCACCGCCGCACCGGTAGTACAATTCAGCACAGAGATTCTACGAAGTCTAATCCTAATAAATATTACATACTTAAATTAATATGATCAGTTAGACAATTTCAATTAATGCACTCACTTAAACAAAGTGAAAAGATGATCCTTCAATGGACTTAGACACGTTTTCAAAACATTGCAGTCATGATAGAAAAATTATTATGAAATCATCGTACTCTAAACGGTGTAAAACGAGTAGGGTTAGATTCAAAAGACAGTTCTCTAAAACTTTCTAGTTAAAACTATTTTCAAATTCCGAACGTAATAGTTATTTGCAAAATCATTTTCATGAACTGGCCAATTTTGACCTTTGAAAAAAACAAAATTCGATTGGTAAACGAGTTTCAAATCATTTTTTTGAGCAGAACCAACTTCCAACATTATCCAAACTCTTCAAAGTGACCTCGGTAAAAATTCTCCATGGTAATTTAATATTTAAGTAAGGTTTATAAGGGAAACCTTGACCACTAGCAAATAGGTTGAAGTACTTGGATTTAGATCACGAAATTTTACAGTGAAAAACTAGACTTAAAATAAACATGAGTCTCTTTTCAAACTTTTATGAAATAGGCAATGTAACAGGTGGAACAATTCAATAACACATTGTTCATGTTGACAAAAGTGTTTTAAGTTGTTTTGATATTATCTCGACATAGTTAGCAAACATGTTTGTTTAGGTCATCAAAACAAAACTCAGTAAACACATTATTCAAGTTAGACGAAGTGCTGTAATTGTGTATTAACTCAACATGGTTTTTTTAAATACTCATTTAAACCATAAAGAATAGAAGTCAACAACAAGGTACGACTCGGAACATATCAAATTGACAAGGAAGCACATAAACTCGAAACGAAACACAAATGTTCGAGTGTCTTTGATAGAAATTTACATTACTGAATATTACACCAATAGATATATCATTTTAATAAAACGTTGTACTCAAATTAAATTAATAAACAAAATTCGATTTCACACTTTATCTTGTCAATCACATTGCGTTAATCAGGGTGAATTAGAAACGACGTATTTATTATATATACATTGTTGCTCCACAATACAAATAGGTGGACAAAATTCCAGATATCACACTCTTTCAAGAACCAATTAATAGACAAGTTCCTTTACGTCATTACGAGAGAAGAATGAAAACTACGGATAGATATAAAGCAAGTAACTCATATTAACTCAAAACGGACCTCACAAGTTCTTAAATTGTTCGACTATTAGTCTCATTAACTCGTACTGATTCCCATGCGACAAAGCTCCATTAACACGTCATGACACCATTAAACTTCTAGATATTGATCAGTTAACATGGAGGTAGCTCGTATATTACATTGGCAAGAAAACATATAATACTCGGAACAGAATGTAATTATATCCAGGTAATTTTGAATAATATTCAGATTACGTATCACACACTTAAATCACGTAAGTTATAGACCCTCTTGACATATTAGAATACACATACCAACACCAGGTATCAACCTCCTTTACTATAACATGAGACGACTGCAGTATATTGTTTCTATTAGATAGGCACAAATTATCACCAACTCGACTAATTATACTCGTTTATCGCTTACGACACTACTACGTACAAACATCCAGGTGATGTATCCTACATTACTAACAACCCTTTCTATGAGCGTTCTCCCGCTCAAGGACGATCGACTCCTAATTTGACTTTATGTATCTTAACATATAACTCATACGGCAACGTACTAACTATTATACAATGCTAAAACCTTAATTACGTACTAGTCACACCTCAGCTTATGTTACTCACAACATCATACGCATCAATCCGAGCAATCAGTTATCACAGACAGTCATCGCAAAACATCCATTGCATCACAACGTATCCCTTCCTATTGTACCCCATCTCATATCTCACACGCGGTTACCGGATCAAGACCAGGAGGGCCAGAGGTGGTATAAGGACGTCTCCTCAACCAAGTTTTAGAGGGGCTCCTGATGGTCCATCACCGGGTTCATTTTATTTTCCTAGGTTCATTTATTTTAGGCTCCATGATCGTTTGCTCTGATACCACTTTGTAACACCCCAATTTACGTAGGAGCCTTACCAGACATTCCCAAGTAAAAAAAGGACGTTACCATCTCGGTTCCCCGAGGTAGTAGCTCATTACAATACAATATGGAATGCCAAACCGGCCACATGATTTAAACATTACAACTCATTAACTATTACAACTCTGATTATACAACGGAAGCTACACCTTCTATAAAACGGGAATGTCTATGCATTCATCCGTACTACGTCTGGACTCACAAGTCGCGCTCACCCTAATCCCGTACATGTATCCAAGCATCCAAACACATCATAATATACATAACCTGCATTATAGACTGCTCCCCAATTGATCGGAAATATCAATCGGATCATCACAGATACGTCAAATATACACACTAGGTCAGTTTACGATAACATAAATAACATTAGTACAACCAACATCACAAACATCAGTATCAGTATCATCATCATCATCATTCCTATTATCTATCGCGACCGCGGTCACGCCCCGTCAGTCCGAGTGTGCACACCCCTCCTAGGCTCTCATAGGAGGAAAAATTAGCTAGGGAAGGTCTCGAGATCAACCGGGCCTAGCTAGTCCTAGCTAGCTTCTCTCAATAGGCACACAGCCGTAAATTCAATAGGCACACAACCGCAATCTCAATAGGCACACAGCCGAATTCTCAGTATTACCATTATACCATTACATATCATACCATATGCATACATAAAACGTAAACTGAGTAAGGATAACCTTACCTACTTAGCAGGTCACCACCGGACCGGTAGTAAAATTCAGCACAGAGATTCTACGAAGTCCGATCCTAATAAAATATTACATACTTAAATTAATATCGACCCTGAAATATTTAAATTATGAAATGAAATCCAACGCAGCATTAGTTATAATATATATTGGAGTACCATATACTCGATCAAAACCTACTTAGCCATAACGTATATGATTATAATATTATGTAGATGGTGCCCTTGATCTAATTAACTTATATTAGTGTAACTTCTTCTTCTTCTTATATCCAACAACTACAGGAACATGCCCAACTTACACGGATGTACAGAAACAATAGTAGCCACAACTTAAAAGGACTAACAGAAATAGCAACCCGTAACTGTGGCAACCATAACGACCATGATAACAATAGTAGCCACGAAATCGATTCAATGCTACCCGACTCAACCGACACACTCCGACAATAACGACACGACAATGACAACAAACACGAGCAAATAACCATACCTCAACATTAAGGATGACTAGGACCTACGCGTGGCCAATACACGGTAACAGAGGAGGTAAGGTGTTCGACGGGATAAAGAACGGCGAAATGGCTTAGGCGCGGCATAACAATGACCAACGACGATCATAGCAAACTGATGGTCGGAGTGCAAGGTGTTTGGGTATTCTGGTGGCCGGGGAGATGAAGAGGACCGAGGTTACAAATCCTTACGAACATAGATGAAGCAAGAGTGTGAATGGCGGTGTGAACGTCAATGGATGAAGAAGAACAAATAAAAGGGAGGCGGTTGATCTTGAAATAAAAGGGTAGGAGTTTTATGTACGTAACATGACTGAGGGTTTAATATTATTAAGTTGGGCTACACTACAACCGGGTTAAACGACTACACAAGACGGAATACACGGTTTGATCCATTCAACTACATAGACTACTACACCTTTATCGAGACCCAATACACATAAATGACGGGTAATAGAAATGGGTTTAACGACTTATTTGTTCGGGTCAAACTTACAGTTTGACTTACGATAAGAACTACGAGTATTACATTATGGGTCACATAAAGAGCATCTCAGATGGGAAGACCAAGCTTCCCCCTAGGCAGCCCTCCAGACGTGCTCCTCCTCCAACTCCTGTCCCCAGGACAGTTGAGGAGAGAGGGGGGGATCTAGAGGATGCCCGCCCATCGCCTGCTCGGTGTGAGGGCTATTCTCCCTGTAATCCTCTAGAAAATCTAACGCGATACAGTGGCGAAAACACTGTAGAGTCGGGATTAAAACACTGTAACTATGTCTTAGTAAAATTAAAATTGTAAAGTCAAACAATAGGCCTTAATTAAAATGGCCAAAATTTAAAACAATCTACAAAAGGGGTTTGAACAATCCATAAGACATAATTATTAAAATAAATAAGCAGGATCCATAACTGCTCGCTAACCCACCCGAAGAGAAACACATATACCTGCCATGTTAAAAACATAATAGCCACAATCAGTGGGGAGCAACGTCAACGTTCTCCCGACCGTATAACATGATTTTAAAACTGTAATTACTATTATAGAAAAATAGTAAAAATGAAAATCAGTAAAACATTATAATAAATATAAACTTTAAGTGAAAAACTTCACGTATCAAAACAATATAATAAAAATGAGTTTTTCCGGAGAAAACATAAAACATTTGCCAACCTGCAAATCAAAATTATATCGATAATAAATAAAATAATCAAAATGACGTTATGGACAGGGTTATTGTAGAATCCAGACATTTTCTAGGATAATACTAGAAATTAGTTTCGAGAACTGTAGACTTAACTCATAACAGAATCCAGTCTCTAACTAGACAACTCAACCATAACAGGACTGCGTGCAGCGAGGTCCTGGTTTAAGTAGTGCACACCCCTCCTGGTACAAACCATATCCAGTTCAACCCGACGCGACTTATACGATGCGATATCTAAGTTTAAGGTAAATATACACTCTCCTGAACACAAACCATGCTCAGTTCAACAACCAATGTACCCCATAAAGACACACCAGCCTTACAGTTGATGACAAAACGTACATACCAGACTATATTACTCTAAACCCACACTTGTTCTTATTCCATAACTCCAAAACAAGCCATTATTGATATTCAAAAGATATAATCGTTATAAACAATATGGAGATAAAAGAAGTAATCATAATGTTCTAAAAGAGGAAACTTTCTATTTTAGGAATCTGTTTTTTGAAACTTTACCAAAATGGTATCATATCAAAATAGCGAAAATATTAGTTTATACTAATTCAACATTTTTAGTAAACGATATAGATTTATAAAACTAATACTTTCGGCCTTAACAATATTAATTTGTAAAACGAGAACAATCGGGTTTATTAAATTATTGAAATATCATACAAGTGTTTATAAAATTATTAAAAATGTCTTAAACATTTTAATACTACTAATTAGGGTATTTTCAAAATTTATAAAACTAAAATTCTCTAATTATTATTAGTTTCGACAATACGATTATAAATAATAATTTACGGCAAATGTTAAATTAAATCTTTTAACGTCTTTTATTTAATTAAACCAATGAATATATTTAGAGTATGTTAAGAGATGATTTAACTCTTAAATTTTCAGATTTAAATATTTTCAAAATAGCTGGAAAAATAAATCTTTTAGGTAAGACGAAGCATTTTAACAATAAATCGTAATTTGTTCAAAAATCGTTACTATTAATTAAAGAATTTAATAAATAGTACAAAAATTACGTAAAATAGCTAAAATATATTTATGGACATTTTGTTCAGAAAAGAAAATTTTCCAGAATACTTAGACTCGGTTTTTAAAAGGGTTTTCTCGTTAATTGTCTAATCTCGACAATAACGATTAATAAAAATAGTAATTACCAAACGATTTACGTACTAATATACAAAAAATATTATTACACTTAAAAATAATTATTTTCCAGAAAATAATATTTTTTCAGATTTCCAAAAATTCCAGATTTAATAAATCCTGTTAAAACCGTCTTTTAAACCCGTTTTCACAATTAACGATTCCATTAATAAAACTTATCATTCCTAACACTTTATTAAATCACTAAAAATCATAAAATTACATTTTATTATGAAATCATCAGAATCATATTTTTTTCTATATTTAATCATAGGACCAGAAATCGAGAATTTAAACGACAAACACGGTTTTAACGATAAACGATGATTTAAAGTGATTAATTAATTCTTCCAATTAACAATTCCGAAAAATTATGAAAAACTTCGGCTTTTAATCGATTAACAATTCCGAAAAATTTATTCATCCAATTAACAATTCATCAGAAAGTTTCACCACGTCAAAAATCAGATTAAAATAAAATGTTTAAGTACTAGAACTAAAAATCGGCTTTTAATCGTTTTTGTTCGTAAACGGTAATAATTCAATAATCGATAACTAAAATATCAGAAAAACACTAAATTATTAAAAATTATCAAAAACTTCATTTTTACAGAATATAATCATATATTACAAGTTTAGGCCGAATATTACGATTTTACAAACTAATACAACAATTTAATCGTTAATCTTGTAAAAGCAATAAAAATACCGAAACATGCAATTTTTCAACTTTTAAAAATTTTCCAGATTATATGACACACATATATTATCAAAAATGAAATATAAAAATATACATGCAATTACACAATTAAAAACATGAAATACCGAGTAACATCGACGTTACCTCTAATCCAAGTCTGAATCAATAATATACTAGTCAGCCTCAGGATCGTCCACGAATCCTACAATATATAAAAATCATGACAGAAAAATACCATGAGAAAAGCTAAAAAAAATCAAGGTAAATAATGATCGAAACGACATCGATTATGACCTTAACGAAGGAATTGGAAAGAGGATTAATTCGACGATAAAGATGAGACAATTAGGACTCGAATTAAGCAAGAATCAATCAAGGAGAGGAGGATGAATGTACTCGGCCAAGGGAAAGGAAAGATGATGTTGTAACAATTTTTTTAATGCACAAATGAATGTAAGGGAGAGAGGAATGATTTTAAGCATAAATGGAATTAAAAAGGATGAAGAATCCAATGTGTTACTAGCACAAGTTGGCCGGCCAAAAAGGGATAAGGGAAGAATGAAGAGTTTGAGTATTAAAGCCTCAATTTAATGAAAAGAAAAGAATCTTATGTTTACGGTTTAATGTGATAAGATGAAACGTATTAATAAAACGTAGTTAAATTGTGACAAGGAGTTTTGTTGGTCCAAAATATGAGGAAAAAGTCTCAAATGATTTATAAGTTGATAAAAAGTATAATCGTAAAATAGTTAAAGGCATTTCAAAGCAATTCGAGTAAACCTCTTGTTGGAAAATAATTATTTACGAAACTTCGTATTAAAATCATAAATGGCTTAATTTTCGTAAATAAAATATATTTATTACTTGAAAATATTATGTAAATGTATTTAAACATTTTTAGGAAAAGGAATAACTTAAATCCGAGCTTAAAAACGTCTATTCAAAGAGAAATAGAATTCTTCGCGGAAAATTAATTAGTTTACGAAAAAAATCAAATAAATAGATGTAAAAGATTTAAAATCTTTTAAAATAAAAGTGAATGTCAATAAACTCAAAATTGAAGATAAGCTTGGAAAAATGATGAAACATAAGCCAAAATGCGATAGAGTTATAATGACGTCATAACGGAAAGAATAAAAATGCTAGAAAAATAGCTGGTGTTACAATCCTCCCCACTAAAAGAAAGTTTCGTCCTCGAAACTATGAATAAGCTGAAAGGAGTCAAGATCATCTTACTCGAAAAGAAGAGGATACAAATCTCGCAAAAAAATTTTGCTATAATTTTTTTTTACAACTTTTAAAGTGATACGAAATTAAATGCAAATATTTATTCCAAGAGAAATTGGGCAAAGCTACCCGGAATTTAAAATCTTTTAATTAGTGAAATCGTAAAGTAAAGTTATTTGATAAAATAACGACGCTAAATAGCATTTTTAACGATCTTGAAGGAAAGGGTAACCAAAACATTTTCAAAACAAAAGTAAAACAATTTGATTAAGAAATTCGATAATATTTCTTTTTCTGATGAATCAAAATTTAGTTTGGAGAAATCAAATTTTGTAGTTAGTAAAAATCGAACCAGTCGTCAAACATTTTCAATAACAGATTCAAAAGTCCACCAACAATAAAACGAAATCCAATTTTCAAAACGTTAAAATTTCGAAAATGTTATCAAAGTAATTATGAAAGTTTTCAAAAATGTTATCAAACTTGAACATACAAAATAATTTCGACAATGTTAAAACGCTTTGCATAATAATCCTATAGAAATTGAAGTATTTGGAAATATGAAATTCTTCATAAAATTCCGATTGCTTGAAAATCAAAAATTGAAATAATTTCGAAATAATTTAAGATAAATTATTAAAGCATTTTGAAACAGATCTAAATATAAATATCAACCAAAGATAAAACAAAAGTGAAGTATAAAGTTCTCAAATTATAATTAAAAAATGTTAGATTTCACGATATCCAAAAAGTTAAAGTTAGTCAAACTTTTTACAAAACGGGGAGTTTCACAATTAGAAATTATAACTCAAAATGTTAAGATTTTACGATAATCCTTATATATATATTTTTAAAACTAGTCAAACTTTTTATAAAATACAAAATTCGAAAAATGGTTAACGGATAAATAGAACAAGGATAAACAATAAATTAAAATAAGAGTTTTCAAAATCGATAAAGGTCGAAGGGATAGGTCGAAGAAGGGATTTAAGAGAAAGCTAAGTAGAGGACGAGATTGAGAGTTAAAGAGAGCTCTCAAGAATTAGAGAAGAAATTAACCATCTCGAGATTCCTAGCACGACTCTCACAAACACGGTTTCCTAATTGGCCCATCAACTAACGCTAAGTCGCCCTATTGCTTGTTGTAATATGGTCTACAAATGTATTGCAAAGCTCTTATGTAACAGGCTGGCGTTGGTTCTCCCTCAAATCATCTCTAAAACTCAGGGTGGCTTTATTCAAGGTAGAAATATTCTTGAGAACATCTTGATCTGCCAAGACCTTATCAAATTATATGGAAGGAAGTCTGTGTCTCCTAGGTGCTTATTCTAAATCGACCTTCAGAAGGCCTACGATAGCGTGGAATGGACATTCCTAGACCAAATGCTTCGGGCATTGGAATTCCCTGCCACTTTTACTGATCTTATTATGGAATGTATGACGTCTACGTCCTACTCGCTGAATCTTAATGGTAATAATGTATTTGGCTTTTTCAAAGGGAAGAGAGGTCTCAGGCAAGGAGACCCGCTCTCTCCCCTACTTTTCACCATATGTATGGAGTATTTGACGAGACTACTCGATCATACGACGAGTACTTTTGATTTTAGATACCATCCTCTCTGCAGCCCGATGAGATTGAGTAGCCTGATGTTTGCTGACGACTTGCTATTATTCAGTAAAGAGGATGTCAGGTCCATCATGGTTCTTCTTAGGACATATGGTACGTTTTCACAGGCTTCTAGTCTTAGGATGAGCCCCAGTAAATCGAATGTCTATTTTAATGGCGGCCCGGAACAAGTTAAGAAGGATATTGTTGCTGTCTCAGGTTGTGTAGAAGGCAAACTCCCCTTTAAATATCTTGGGGTTCCGATTAAACCCTCCAAACTGAATGCAAAGGACTGTAGACCCCTCATCGACAATATCATGGACAGAATAAGAATGCTAGGGGAAAGAAAGTTATCTTATGCTGGCCGTCTAGTACTTGTTCAAGCCGTGCTTAAAACGCTACACACATACTGGGCCTCGATTTTCATGATCCCCACGGGCGTTCTAAAGAACATTGAAGCCTTGTGTAGAATTTTTTTGTGGGATGGGGGCTCTGAATACAAGCGCGTCCCACTAATCTCTTGGAAAAAAATCTGCAAGCCGATTAAGGAAGGTGGTCTAGGACTGAAAGATGATCCTATATGGAATAAAGCCGCCCTTGGGAAGATGGTATGGTGGGTATATACAAAGGCAGACTCTCTTTGGGTTATGTGGGTGCATCAAATATACCTCAAAGGTACGGAATGGCTTGAATACGAGCCGCCTACTGATTCAACATGGACTTGGAAGAAAATCGTCAAAGTTAAGAATGCTCTGAAACATGCCTATGAAGCTGCCGAATGGGTAAATGAAGCAGGGAGGAATTACACGGTCAGGAAAGGGTACGAATACCTAAGGGTGTAACACCCCTAATTTTTATAAATTAAATTTGTATCCATATTTTTATTTGGTTTGCGATTTAACTTGTAATCCTTCATTTTAAATCTTATCGGATTTACTTTGACTTCGTCTTAAACTCCTAAAATCTTTATTTTAGCTCGAATTTGTATTTTCAACTCGAAACTCGTTAAAACGTTTTATTATTTCTTCGAGAAATTATTTTATTAAACTTTCATTGAAAAATCATCATTTTGCTTTCGATAAATCTATTTAATTCATTTTCGTTGAAAACTATTTATTCGTCGAGAAACTCAATTTCCTTACAAACAATTATTTAAACTCGAGATTGACCCATTTGATTTCTCTAGTCAACTAATTATTTTTATCAATTTCGAACCTGTCCCAAATATTTAATGTTACGACAAAATAATATTTTAGCCCATCTCGAAGTTTGGGTCTAATTCTTTTCTTATGCGATTTTAACCCAATTTATTTGTAAGCCAATTATTTATTTTTATTAATGATTTCGATCAACCCGTAAATTATTTTAGGACCCGAATCGAGTCCAATGTTAACGTCTTTTGGAGCTAGTCAATTATTTGTTGACTTTAGTTCACTCTTTATATTAATTTTATTAATCACATGTTATTATCTTTTAGGAAGACTAACCTTTCTCTTATCCTCCTAGTGGCTATCAAAATCTTTTTGCAAGAGACTCCTAGTTTTCCTCGATTTCAATCGTGTTATACAACTAAAACACTACTCTTATTATTTAATAGCATTCTTAATTTTCCTACTTTTATTCCTCTTTATTCACATCTGGTAAACCATCCAAACACAAACTCTCTTCTATTAGTCTTCCTTCATTGATGCGTTGCTGCTGTGCTGCTGTGCTGCTACTGCTGTTTCTCACACAAATCAGCCCGTGCTTACCTTATTTCGTTCATCAATCCGATTCTTAAATCCGTCCTTTTTCATTCCAATCTCAAGGGTAATTTAATTACTCTTATTCTCCATCTCGTTTCCTCTTTCTAATCCCTTCTTATGTGGTTCTAATACCATATGTTTTAATTTTTCGTAGGCTATCGTGCTAGATCCAATGAAGACGGTTATTTTATTAATTCGAATCTCGATGAAGGTAACACATGATGGCATGACTCGGTATTGCATGATATATATGTTGTAGTTGCTTGTAGTATCGTTTTAAATTGAATTTTATAAATTTGTTTACTATATTATTATGATGATATGTTTCAATCTTCTAAAAATTATTATAGGGCCGAGACTTAAACGTATGAATAAGAATTAATTTCTTAATTTTTCTGATTTTTAATACTATGAATTATCAAATTGAAAGTTTTATTGTTTTTAAGTAAAGTTACAGCATGTTTTCGAATCTGTTACTACTTTTGTACGATTTTTACTCCTGTTTACAGATCTTATTTTCAAAAGGTTTGAAAAGAGACTACTGTTTATTTTAAGTGTATTATACGTCTGTTAAGTTTCGTAAATTAATTCCAAGTAGTTTTGTCCCAACAAATCGTTTATGAAACTGTGACGGATTAGTTCGCGAATCTGTCAGTTGTTGTAAAACCTAATTTAAAACCTATGATAAACTTTGAATTTAATTTTGATAATTTACTTAAATTAAATTTAAAGAGCCTAGTTAATGTTTCTAATTGGATTTGTTTTAAAATAAAATTTTAAACGTGTTTTATTAAAGAAATACTATCGGGTGTCGGATTCTGACAGTTTTTAAAACTACGAATAAAAACCCCTTTTAAGTTAGGAATTTCGATTTTCTCCAGAAACAAAAGTTGTTGTTAAGCTTTTAAAGTTTTCAACCTCACTGATCTTATATCGTTTTAATTTTTAATGATTTAATTATGAATTTTATAGTAAGACAGTGCAAATCTGAAAAATCTGTAAATTTGTAATTTATTACTTTTAATTACTTAAACTCCAACCTTTTGAGAAATAATTATGATTTTTACTTTCTTTGAATTTTAATCATTAATTATACATTTATCTAATAAATATAATGTTTATGCCTCAAGGCCTAATATTAAATATTTTATATAACTCATATGTTAAACGATTTCTAATTATAATAACACCTATTTTGGAAAGTTAATATTTGAAGAAAGTTTCTATCTTTGGAAAGTTACTATTTTGGGAATATTTAAGATATCTTCGGATGAAATATTTATTGGTTTGAATATGGAATAATGTTGGAAATGAGAATGTACAGTATATAAGTCAAGGATATGTTGGTTGTTATCATCAGCTATATGGTCAGTGTATTTGCGTCAGGGATACATTGATTGTCGAACTGGGTATCGTTTATGCTCAGGAGTCATGCGCATGTACTTAGGCTAGGACCTCGCTGAACGCAGTCCTATTATAGTTTGAGTTGTCTGGTGAGAGGGCTTAGGAGTCGCTTCGTGGGCACTGAGTTCCTTAACCAGTGAGGCTTAGGGGTCTCTTCGTGGGCACTAAGTTACACTTCGGTGTTGTTTTGACATATCTCTAGTAGTAAAAGCTGTACTTATCATCGGTTTTATACTCCATTATTCGTTTTGACGCCGTCAGGCTGCTGAATTGTTTTCTGGTTTTGAATTTATTTTGATATATATAATGCTTTGAGTTTTAATCTATTTTAATATATTATGCTTCTATTGCCTATGTATTATGTAATATGGCTGGGAGAACTGCCTGAGTTACTCCCCACTGAATTGTGGCTGTTATGTTTATAACATGACAGGTATTCTGTGTTCCGGGGTTTGGTGTGCGCTAGCGAGTGACATGGATCCTACTCTGCTTTAATTATGTTTGTTTATGGATTGTTAACCCATTTGAAGGATTTTTATTTTTAGCCCTTTTGTAAAAAGTGGCCTTTGTGTTGACTGACCGTTCTTTTTGTAATATATAGAACGTCAGTGTGTACTAATCCCAAATCTACAGTGTTTCCGCCACTGTATTGCGTTAGAATTTATAGGGGATTACAAAGGGAGCGAGGAGAGGAAATCGATTGGTGGCATCTCATCTGGAATAGATGGACTACGCCTAAGCATCAGGTCCTGAATTGGATATACCAGCACAAAGGAATATACTAAGGAGAAGTTGCTGAAATTAAGAGTAGTGGAAGAAAACTCCTGCTGCATCTGCGGACAGCAGGCTGAGACGCACGAACATCTGTTCTGCGAGTGTTCATACAGTAACCAATTAATCCGGCTGGTTAATGCGTGGTCTCACCTTAATATTCCGGTTACCGATATGCAGGTATGGCGAATTAAAAGGAGAGGGTCCAAATTTAGAAGGCAAGTGACGAATGGCATCATTAATGCAGTAATATACAATATTTGGCAGGAAAGGAGTAAGTGTCAAATGGAGAACTATATTCACAGACCTGAAATCGTGATGTTGCGTATCAAACAGGAACTGAAGACTAAAATTAGGAATTGTGTTAGTGATAAGCTATCTACTAGCGATAGAAATTGGATTGACGAATTGGAATGTAATTGATTGACCGAAAGGTCATAAAACTCTGTAATTATCCATTTATTCAATTTTTTACCATTTACCAAAAAAAAACGGTAAGTCCAATATCGGAACAGGGTGGTCCTACTCAATCTACAACCTCCAAAATTAAGTCTTACATATATAATTCTTCAATTAGTATGGTAAGAATCCACAAATGATTTAGACTAATCCATTAATTAAGACTCCAACGGTCATCAAAACATACCCAAACTCGTAATCACTAAGGCTCATAAATTCAAAGCTCATAAGGTCTGAACTTGAGGTATACTTCAAATTTCTCGAGTAAGGAACACTAAATAAAATCCACCAAATAACAATGTTCGGACACGAAAACTTCAAGAATGATCATCAACATATTTTTGACATCATCAACCGACAGAGGTTAGTAAAGTACGCCAAATCTTAAACACACTCAGCCTGACATGTAACGACAGATACTCACATTTTCAAACACATCATTCGACTAAGGTTTCTGAGAATTCCATCAAATTTCATATCGTAACAGTGAAGGCACTAAAATATTTATTAACTCGACGAAGCCACAATCTCATTGGTCTAAAGGTTCTGAACTGTAAATCCATCAAGATGATTGGTATTAAGTATTCCTCAAAACAACATAATAAATCCAACCTTTAGTTGTGCAATATGTTTCTCTTCTTCAAGGTTAATAATGATCTATCCCAAAATTTAGGTCATTCAACTCCAAAGTTCGTAGGTTACAACCTTACATCAACGATCCACGATCTAATCCATAAGAAACAAGGTTTAATCTATGTCAACCCAAAATTTACTAAACATTAACAATGACCTGAAATGGTACCACAACACTCAGGCTAATATCTTAAACAACGATTCATGATCCCAAAATTCCACGATTAGTCCATTAAGTTCACATTAGTTAGGAATCCCAAGTATTATTATTTACACTTGACTTCTATGTTGGGTATTAGGTATAATTCTCACTACCCAAAATATGATATAATTCTCACTACCCAAAAATTTACTCAACTCTTAGTCCTCTCTACGATCAAGTAATTCTTGACCCAAGCATGAGCAATCTCTATGGTACAATCCTAGTTCCATTAATAAACTAATACCATTCAAATCAATTCCTCAAAAGCTCACTAGATTAGATAACCGGGCACAACTCACAATTCTCAAACCATTGGTAATAAGGAGTTAACTAAACCTCCAACATATAACTTCCAAAAAGGTTCACTAAGACAGAATTTGGTCTAACCAAAGAATCTCAAAAGGAAAGATGGTAAAGTAGAAGAATAGCAAGGATTCACCAAGCGGATGAAGAAGAGAATATAAAAGAGAAGAATTAGAAGAAGTAGAGGAAGGAAGAAAAGAGTCGATGATCCTATATTACTAAGTTCTTGAACCAGAGGAGAATCTTCGGGCCTCCATAGTTCACGAGGGATCCAAATGGATTACTTCATCTTCTTGTAGAGGAACGAGCACACAAGTCTTGGGTCGCTCCATCTGGATCTACTGCGACATCAAGGAACAGGAATCTACTCTTGATCATCTGGCCTGTAGCTTAAGCAAACTGAATTTGGGCTGAAAGGTCACCATTGTATCTTCCTTATAGCACAAAGTTGTCCACTCGAGTCAGCAGGTGTTTAAGAATTCTAAGCAGGTCTTGTCCCGATCTGGAGTAGCATCCTATCAACATCTTGTTCATTCATTTTCTTCCAAGAAAGCAACAAATATTCAATGCTAATCATTGAGTTTCAGGAACAGATAATCTTAACAGTTAAGTCCTTATTTGTTTCTACCCATTTCTAACAATATTTTTATTTACTGTTTAAATAATTTACTGGTAATTTCCCTAATTTCAGGTGTAAGCGTTGGGAGCAATGATGCTCTGATACCAAATGTAATCCCCTAGAAAATCTAACGCGATACAGTGGCGGAAACACTGTAGAGTCGGGATTAAAACACACTGTAACTATGTCTTAGTAAAATTAAAATGGTAAAGTCAAACAATAGGCCTTAACTAAAATGACCAAAATTTAAAACAATCCACAAAAGGGATTTGAACAATCCATAAGACTTAATTATTAAAATGAATAAGCAGGATCCATAACTGCTCGCTAGCCCACCCGAAGAGAAACACATATACCTGCCATGTTAAAAACATATAGCCACAATTAGTGGGGAGCAACGTCAACGTTCTCCCAGCCGTATAACATGATTTTAAAACTGTAATTACTATTATAGAAAAATAGTAAAAATGGTACAGGGCCACATTGGCTGCTGCTACTTATTACATCTGGATGGAAAGAAATGCACGGATTTTTAATAGTCGGAGTCGAAAGGCACATACATTGGTTCAACTTGTAAAATTTGATGTTTTTATCAAACTAAGAGGACAAAATATAGATCTTAGTAGGGAGATGTTAGGTTGATTCTTTTGTGTATACTTTACACATATAAAGGATAGTTTTTGTAAGTCTAGTCTTTATATTTGCCCTTCATGGATGAATAAAGAGTCATACACATTCTTGCAAAAAAAAATAGTAAAAATGAAAATCAGTAAAACATTATAATTAAAATAAACTTCAAGTGAAAAACTTCACGTATTGAAACAATATAATAAAAATGAGTTTTTCGGAGAAAACATAAAACATTTGCCAACCTGCAAATCAAAATTATATCGATAATAAATAAAATAATCAAAATGGCGTTATTATAGGGTTAATGTAGAATCTAGACTTTCACTAGGATAATACTAGAAACTAGCTTCGAGAACTGTAGACTTAACTCATAACAGAATCCAGTCTCTAACTAGGCCACTCAACCATAACAAGACTGCGTGCAGCGAGGTCCTGGTTTAAGTAGTGCACACCCCTCCTGGATACAAACCATATCCAGTTCAACCCGACGCGACTTATACGATGCGATATCTAAGTTTAAGGTAAATCTACACTCTCCTGAACACAAACCATGCTCAGTTCAACAACCAATGTGCCCCATAAAGACACACCAGCCTTACAGTTGATGACAAAACGTACATACCAGACTATATTACTCTAAACCCACACTTGTCTTTATTCCATAACTCCAAAACAAGCCATTATTGATATTCAAAAGATTTAATCGTTATAAACAATATGGAGATAAAAGAAGTAATCATAATGTTCTAAAAGAGGAAACTTTCTATTTTAGGAATCTATTTTTTGAAACTTTACCAAAATGGTATCATATCAAAATAGCGAAAATATTAGTTCATACTAATTCAACATTTTTAGTAAACGATATAGATTTATAAAACTAATACTTTCGGCCTTAACGATATTAATTTGTAAAACGAGAACAATCAGGTTTATTAAATTATTGAAATATCATACAAGTGTTTATAAAATTATTAAAAATGTCTTAAAATTTTTAATACTACTAATTAGGGTATTTTCAAAATTTATAAAACTAAAATTCCCTAATTATTATTAGTTTCGACAATACGATTATAAATAATATTTTACGGCAAATGTTAAATTAAATCTTTTAACGTCTTTTATTTAATTAAACCAATGAATATATTTAGAGTATGTTAAGAGATGATTTAACTCTTAAATTTTCAGATTTAAATATTTTCAAAATAGCTGAAAAAATAAATCTTTTAGGTAAGACGAAGCATTTTAACGATAAATCGTAATTTGTTCAAAAATCGTTACTATTAATTAAAGAATTTAATAAATAGTACAAAAATTACGTAAAATAGCTAAAATATATTTATGGACATTCTGTCCAGAAAATAAAATTTTCCAGAATACTTAGACTCGGTTTTTAAAATGGTTTTCTCGTTAATCGTCTAATCTCGACAATAACGATTAATAAAAATAGTAATTACAAAACGATTTACGTATTAATATCCAAAAATTATTATTAAACTTAAAAATCATGATTTTCTAGAAAATACTATTTTTTCAGATTTCCAAAAATTCCAGATTTAATAAATCCTGTTAAAACCGTCTTTTAAACCCGTTTTCACAATTAACGATTCCATTAATAAAACTTATCGTTCCTAACACTTTATTAAATCACTAAAAATCATAAAATTACATTTTATTATGAAATCATCAGAATCATATTTTTTTTCCAGATTGAATCATAGGACCAGAAATCGAGAATTTAAACGACAAATGCGGTTTTTACGATAAACGATGATTTAAAGTGATTAATTAATTCATCCACTTAAAAATTCCGAAAAATTATGAAAAATTTCAGAAAGTTATATTTCATCAAAAAGTTTCACCAAGTTGAAAATCAGATTAAAATAAAATGTTTAAGTACTAGAACTAAAAATCGACTTTTAATCGTTTTTGTTCGTAAACGGTAATAATTCAATAATTGATAACTAAAAGATCTGAAAAATACTAAATTATTAAAAATTATCAAAAACTTCATTTTTACAGAATATAATCATATATTACAAGTTTAGGCCGAATATTACGATTTTACAAACTAATACAACAATTTAATCGTTAATCACGTAAAAGCGATAAAAATACCGAAACATGCAAATTTTCAACTTTTAATTTTTTTTCAGATTATATGACATACATATATTGTCAAAAATAAAATATTAAAATATACATGCAATTACACAATTAAAAACCTGAAATACCGAGTAACATCGACGTTACCTCTAATCCAAGTCTGAATCAATAATATATTAGTCAGCCTCTGGATCGTCCACGAATCCTACAATATATAAAAATCATGGCAGAAAAATACCATTAGAAAAGCTAAAAAAATCAAGGTAAATAATGATCGAAACGACATGAATTATTACCTTAACGAAGGAATTGGAAAGAGGATTAATTCGACGATAAAGATGAGACGATTAGGACTCGAATTAAGCAAGAATCAATCAAGGAGAGGAGGATGAATGTACTCGGCCAAGGGAAAGGAAAGATGATGTTGTAACAATTTTTTTAATGCACAAATGAATGTAAGGGAGAGATGAATGATTTTAAGCATAAATGGAATTAAAATGGATGAAGAATCCAATGTGTTACTAGCACAAGTTGGCCGACCAAAAAGGGATAAGGGAAGAATGAAGAGTTTGAGTATTAAAGCCTCAATTTAATGAAAAGAAAATAATCTTATGTTTACGGTTTAATGTGATAAGATGAAACGTATTAATAAAACGTAGTTAAATTGTGACAAAGAGTTTTGTTGGTCCAAAATATGAGGAAAAGGTCTCAAAGATTTATAAGTTGATACTAGGAAAATAGCGGGTGTTACACTCCCCGCACTCGTCCTTCTGTTGTTGCAGGGCCCTCTCCATCTGAGGAGACGGAGGAAGTGGTTCCCCCCTCCACAGGAAGAGGAAAGACAAGGAGCCCATGGTTGCTGAGCAGCTGATTGACTTAGAGGCTGAGGTCAGCACTCCTCAGCCCAAACGTCATGCCCCCAACATTCCCGAGGCACCGCTCGGTCAGGGGAGCGTTGAGTTCAACTACGGTGCTGAGAGCGTTGATGCTTTTGCCCTCCTTTCGGACTCCAGCAGTGCCTCTCTGGATTAGGCTGCGAAGGTATTGTCGAATGCCAGTTCTCCGGCGGCTCAGCTCCTCTATCGCTTCTCCCTGGTTTTCCAGGCTTTTGCTGTGTTGGTAGTTATCAACCACTTGAGCTCTGAGGAACTGACTATTACCCCTGAGTCCTCCCTTTCTGACTGTATTGCGGTGGTTGAGGGGGATGTTGCCCTTATTGGTGACTTGAGATTCAAGCTGTCAGGGTGTGAGTGTGAGCTGGAGGAGGCTAAACGTCAGTCGGCGAACTGGAAGGCTCAAAGGGAAAAAGCTATGAAAGAGGCGTCGGATTTGGAGGCAGAGTTGGAGCAGGCAAAGAAGCATGCGGCGGAGTTGGAGCAAGCAAAGAAGTATGCGGTGGAGTTGGAAGGCCGCCTTAAGGACTTTGCCGACCACCTGTCCAGGGCGGAATCCGACTTGCAAGCAGCCCAGGGAGAGCTGAAGACTCAGGAGGAGGGAAGGCTGAAGGAGAGAGAGGATATTGTGCAAGAGACCAATGTAAAAGTTGACGAGGCATTTGCTGCAGGTGCTAACTTTTCTATTGAGTTCTGCCTGGAGGTCATCAAGGAGTTGTTACCAGACTTCGATGAAGATGCCTTCAATCAACTATATACTGCTAAGAATGAGGCTAGGACCAGTAAGTCTTCTCAGGATGACCCTGACGGATCGTCTGATGCTACCCAGGAGGCACCTCCTGCATATGATCTAGGGCTGTCGTCTTCTGAGGGCTCGTGTCCCTACCCTCCAGTATCTTCTCTTCCTTGTTTGTGATCTAATCTTTTTGCACGCCAAGCCAAAATGTGGTCGGCTGCCGGCATTGTAATTTTTAGTTCTCTGTTTCCTGAACTTGCTTACTGCTTGGTTTGTATGCTTTTATCCTAACTTTTTTTTTGTTAAAGGGTAAGTATATATATATATATATAAAGAGAGAGAGAGAGAGATAGGTTCTAATGAGTCCCTATATATGTATTGAGTCCCTAAGTCCTCATCCCATCCGTTGGATGGGATGATGATGGATGGACAAGATGCATCCTAATATTTTGTATTAAAAATAAAAGATTTAGTATCCTAAAATAACTCCCATGATTTTTGGGAAATAATAACTCCCATAATCACAATCATTCCTCATTCATTCATTCATTCATTCATTCACGTTACAGGTTCATCAAAACCTTAAGAAAAAAAACGCTCCCATCGATCATCACGTTCATTCATTCATTCAATCAAATCTGTGCTCGAAATTCCGTTACTATGAATTCAATGATCGCGACATCTTCATTAACTGTTGATAAGCAATTCATCGAGTATAACAATGGTGAGTTTCGATATTGCTTTCATGTTTTGCGTCAATTTTGATTCATTATCTTGATTAATTTGCGTCAATTTGTGTTCATGTTTTGCGTCAATTTTCATGTTGATATTGCTTTCATGGTCGTGTCATTCATGTTTTGCGTCAATTTTCATGTTGATATTGTTTTCATGGTCTTGTTATTCATCATAGATTCATATGCAAATCGTAGAACACACAAACGGTGAGTATATATGTTTTGTAATTTATACTGGAATCGCCATGGAAGTCATTAAGATGCTACTCAATTATTAGTTTTTACGTTTACAATATATTGAGTTATTGTAGTTCATATACTGCGTTACTTTAGCGTAGAGCATCTGTTACTTTAATGTCTACCATCTGTTACTTTATATGTCGTGTTACTTTAATACACTCCAGTTGTTACTTTAGTGTTTTTCATCTGTTATTGTAGTGCATTGTCGTGTCCTAAGAATTTAGGAAACTGCCATATTTAAAAAAAAAAATATTGTCGGACGTGATTGCCACCAAAATAGGAAACAATATCAAAGAGTAACGCCATATAAAAAAAAGAAAAAAAATACTACTTCCTATAATTATGGGACGTGATGACTTCAAAATAGGAAACAATATCAAAGAGTAAGATACTGCGTCATACTCTCATTTTTTATCATTATATGAATTTTTTGCACTAACTTATATCTGGTGTTATTTTAATGAACATTGTCTGTTACTTTAATTCATACTATCTGTTACTTTAATGTCTGACCTCTGTTACTTTATACCTGGTGTATAAGCATACTCTGTTAATTTAATTCAATGTTACTTCAATGCACTTCATCTGTTACTTTAACTCTTGTTATCTGTTACTTTAATCCATATTTCAAGTTTTGATTGTTTTTTTTCGCCACGTTTATTGGCACCGTTATTGTTTTTTCAGTAGACGCAAAAGCACATGAATGATGTAGGGATGTGGGTGAGAATTTCCTCCATACATAGTGCAGATCTTCAAAGATGTAGATGAGAAGAAGAAGAAGAAGGAAATGTCATGTAAATCATCGTCTGACAATGAAGAAGAATCAGGAGAAGAAGAAGAAGATGATGAAGAAGAAGCACAATTCTTAGTAGGACAATATATTGTTAGAGTAACATACATTATTCGTTAGAGTAACATCCTTGATTGGAGTAAAATGAGTTAGACTAACACACATTATGTGTTAGAGTAACATACTTAATGAGTTACAGTAACACAGTTTTAATGAGTTACAGTAACACAGTTTATGATTATAATTTGATTTCAAATATCCAATTTTTATAGTTACAGGTGTGAAACATTGGAATTATAATGAAGTTTTATAATTTTTTTTTGGAGTATCCTTAATAAGAACATATATTATTCTTTTGGTTGATTGAAAGTCTTGTTTTTGCAAAAGGTTATTATGCAACATAATAGATTTTATGAGTTAAAGTAACGCAGTTCATGAATTAGAGTAACACATTATATGAGTTATAGTAATAGTTTTTGCAAGAGAATATATTAAACAACGTAACATATTTTATGAGTTAAAGTAACACAGTTAATGAATTAAAGTAACACGTTATATGAGTTAAAGTAACATAGTTTATAGATTATGGCAGTAACATAGTAACATACGTACAATGGCAGTAGAAAAATGATGATTTTTTGGTGAAGATGAAAAAAACTTGATTTTGAAAAAACTTGTTGTGTGAGAGAAAGAGACATTTAAAAAGATTGATAAGGGAGAGAAAAGATTTGCATTGAGATAATTAAGGAGGAAAGAGAGAAATGATATATTTACCAGATTTGTTAGTTATTTCCTTAATTATGAGATCAAATCTTGTCCATTAATCTAACATTGAATCAAGGGCTAAGATGGAGACTCACGGACTCAACATATATAAGTGGACTCACCTGATCCCACCTCTCTCTCTCTCTCTCTATATATATATATATATATATATATATATAGAAATAGGATCCGGTGTAAACACACCAATTTGGTGTAAACATCCTAACAATCTGGACCGTTGATCTTAATCTTGATCAACAGCTCAGATTAGATCTCACAAACCCACCAAAACCCTCCCCATTCCTCACCCTTCCGCTTCATTTCAATTTCGCCTCTTTCTCTCTCTTCATTTCCCTTCTCTACATTCTCCGTCTCTTACACTCTCTACCGGCACTCTAGCATCTCCATCATCATCATCATCATCATTCAATTCCTTCAGTTTCATTCTAACAATTCTGCCCTAATTGTTTCAGTTTGATTCTACAGTTCCACGCGCCTAATTTAGTTTGGAGAAATCAAATTTTGTAGTTAGTAAAAATCGCACCAGCCGTCAAACATTTTCAATAACAGATTCAAAAGTCCACCAACAATAAAATGAAAATCAATTTTCAAAACGTTAAAATTTTGAAAATGTTATCAAAGTAATTATGAAAGTTTTCAAAAAATGTTATCAAACTTGAACATACAAAATAATTTCGACAATGTTAAAACGTTTTACATAACAATCCTATACAAATTGAAGTACTTGGAAATATAAAAGTCTTCATAAAATTTTGATCGCTTGAAAATCAAAAATTAAAAATAATTTCAAAATAATTTAAAATAAATTATTAAGGCATTTTGAAATAGATCTAAATATAAATATCAACCAAAGATAAAACAAAGTGAAGTATATAGTTCTTAAATTATAAATAAAAAAAATGTTAAATTTCACGATAACCCAAAATGTTAAATTGCTCAAAGTTTATACAAAATGGGGAGTTTTAAAATTTGAAATTATGCTTCAAAATGATAAAATTTTATGAAAATCAAAAATTTTAAATTAGTCAAGCTTTTTACAAATTAAAACGGGCAAATTCACAATTAGAAATTATAACTCAAAATGTTAAAATTTTACGATAATCAATTTTTTTTTAAAGTAGTCAAACTTTTTATAAAATAGGGAGTTCGAAAAATAGTTAACGGGTAAATAGAACAAGGATAAATAAATTAAAAATAAGAGTTATCAAAATCGACAAAGGTTGAAGGGATTGGCAGGAGTTACCGTAACAGAATTCAAGAGAAGCAGAAAGGAAGACGGAGTTGAGAATAAAAAAGAGCTCTCAAGGATTATGGAAGAAATTAATCATCTCGAGATTCCTAGCACGACTTCCACAAACACGGGTTCCTAATTCCCATCAAATAACGCTAAGTCCAATATCAGTACAGGGTGGTCCTACTCAATCTACAACCTCCAAAATTAAGTCTTACATACTTATACAATCTTTCAATTAGTATAGTAAGAATCCACAAATGATTTAGACTAATCCTTTAATTAAGATTCCAACGGTTATCAAAACATACCCCAACTCGTAATCACTAAGGTTCATAAATTTAAAGCTCATAAGGTCTGAACTCGAGGTATACTTCAAATATCTCGAGTAAGGAAGACTAAATAAAACCCACCTGTGGACATGACGTAGGTCCACCCCGACGCGGCCACGCGCGGGTTTGGGTAGGCGAATGAATCTCGTGGTGAGATTGTTCTCGGGTTCGAAATTTAAGTCAAAATGGAGTCGCCACCGAATTTTGTGGTTATTCGGAACCATACGAGCCCACTCTATGTCGTCATGGGCTATACACAAAGTAAGCCCACTTCGATTTCAGAGTTCATTGGGCTCGTCCCTTTGCATTGCAATATCGATACCGTCTAAACCGGCTTTCGTATATAGAATGACTCTCGTGCGCCAAGGATTTCGGACATCCGAAAACCAAAGGTTCTGAGTAAGGGGTGAGGGTACGTGTTGGGAAGCCCACTAAGGACACCCAACCCCGCCCGCACATGGCGGCCTCTACTAAGACATCGTTCGTGTTCGTGTGCGCGCGCTAGTAAAATGATTAAATGATATGCAAACAGCGTTTTCGGGCTAAGCATGTGAGTTATTGGTTAACTACGTCATTTAATGCATCTTGATTCACGTCAAAGTGATTTAGCATGTGATGTTCATTTAAGGCAATAAATGGCAAACATCAAAAATAGAAAACTCGTAAATAAATTACAAATTACACGGGCGGAATACAACCCGGAATTCACAATACAACGAGCAATAAAATAGAATAATTGAATTGAATAAGAAGAGCGATAAATAAATACCCGACTCGACAAAGACCCGTATACAATAACTGCACGCGAGATCGTGAATTAGTTAGACGGACGAACTTTAATTAATTACGCATTATATTGCATATTAATCAAAGGACGGAGGTTCGAGACCTAGGTGTGGTGCTAACCCGATCTCGAACCTCGATGCCTTGTCCCGACTTATCACCTCGAGAAATGGAGTCTAAATTAATTATGTGTCGGATACGACTAAAGAGTCGTCGACATAAAATTAATAGTGCGAGACCGTCGATCAAAGTCGTTTAAGTGATATGATATGCATGAGTTTTGAAAATTAGAATTACGTGATTGATTATGCACGTGTCAACTAAAAGTCGTAAAAAGAATGATGAGGCTCAAATGTTGCATTGAAGCTCTCGAATTTCTGGGCTACAGGACCCACTCGATCGAGTCATGGTCTGACTCGGTCGATTGTGTCTTTAAAGTAGCTACTGTCCAGATTTTTGGGTGCTACTCGATCGAGTAGCCTATGTACTCGGTCGAGTAGCCCCTGTACGAGTGACAACTCGTGTTGTTTTTTTGGTTAAAATCGAGTAGCCTATGCATGAGTTTTTTGGGAAGGCTAAGTGTGGTGTTAGCTAACCAGCTTGATTGTCTCTCCCCTTTTTGATGGTATAGGTATTGATAATTTTTGAATTGACCGTACCCCGGTCAAGGAGCTTTCACTTGAGCTGACCGTTGACCACGGTCAAGGGTATTTGAATTTTTTTGTTTTTTGGATTGACCTCTTAGCCCCGGTCGTGGGATTCTTCACTTGAGTTGACCGTGCCCCGGTCGAGGGATTGACCGTATCTGGTCGAGGGATGTTGAGAGTTTTTTTTTTGATGGTCAGCTCTTTTGTTTCGGCCTTTCGCTTTTTTCTTTGGACTTTTGATTTTTTTTGTCCAACTCTTTTTTTTTTTTTTTTTTTTTTCACGGTAATCCCCTCCTATGGTGTTGTGGGTGGATTTGGAGGTGGGCCCATCGGTTGGATTAGGCTTGTGGAGCCAAACCTTTGTAAGGTCTAAGCCTAGTTGGTGAGTGCAACTCGCGGTGGAGTACTCTACGGTAAGCATGGTGATTTGGATCTCGGTATTGTCATCATAATTCCGAGCAGGCTTAGTGGGAGCATCATCCCGAGTTGGGTATTTTTGGCATCAAGCCTATAGAGTCACAATGCTTCTTTTTTGCTTCTGGTCAGACTAACGCCTAAGGTAGGGATTGATCAGTCTTATTGGAGGGGTGTTTATTGTGGGAAATGGGCTTGCCTTCCGTCTTGAACCCAAACTAGGAGACTACCTAGATTTGTCATAGGATTCGATATGCTCCTGCTGAGGGTAGTTTTGTGGCTTGCTATACCAGACATGGAATAGGTAAAGGAAAACATGGGTCTCAGTTCCTGCAGTCATTATAGATGTGCCTATAGTAGTCATGTGCATGTGCTCACAGTGTATGATGTTGTTCATCATGTTCTCGGAAACACATAAGGAAGCATATATGAGAGATTGAAAAAGTTGATTTTATTGAATTTTGAAAAGAGGACAGAATACAGTTGACTCTGACTCTGACATCGGAATTGAAAGAATAGAACATCCTAGACTCGGACTCAGACTCGGACTTAAATCAAATCTGGACTCTGGGATGAGGTTGTCAGTAATCTTCGGCTTCTAAGGACTCAAGTGGATGTCCAGTATAGCTTTCGGTAGAAGCTTCGCCCAAATCTTCATTATGTCGAAGATCGTCTTCAATCCTACTGCCCGTTTCGGTAAGCACAGCAAAGTTTGAAATGCCGACATACCTAAGATGGACGCGGTAGGAGGGTAGGAGGTTGTTGATGAATGCATCTACTAGTGTTTTCTCGCTGGGCTTGTCTACCAGCTTAACACTCTCAGCCCGCCAACGTTGAAGGTATTTGGTGAAACCCTCTGTTGGATCTTGGGCCATGACTTCTAAAGTCCGCATGGTAGTCTGAAGTTCAGTATTATCAGAATAGTTTTTAGCGAACTCGGTAGCCACATCTTCCCAAGTGGGGAATCTTTTTGTATTAAGCCTATAGAACCAGGCTTTTGGATATTTCCCGAGGGACGTGCCGAACAGATTGATGAACATGTCGGCTTTGACCCCCTTGATCGCCATAAACGCCTTGAAAGCTCGGAGGTGTAGTAATGGATCCTCCATCCCTTCGAATATGGGTAACCCTTCTAGATTGAGGTCTGTTGGTAGCTTCTCACTAATGGGTGTATAGTCTCGGGAGTTTTCAACTCAGATGTTGTTCTCTTGGGAGGCATGGAACTGTTGTTCGAGCTCACGCACCGTGCTGATCAGTTTGGCAAATGGCCCAGTATTTACCGACCCGTAATTGAAGTCTTGTTCTTCAACGACAGTTAGACGAGCATCCAAGGCCTCTTGGTCGGCTCTTATGAACCCTAGTTGGGTTTCAAACATGGCCTGCTTACTAGCCATGGTTTCTAGCAAAGCCTTCATTTCATTAATGGTGTGTTCCATCTCCCTATTCCCGGTTGTGGATGCCATCCTCTGCGAGAATACCCACGTAATCAGAAACGTTGCTTCGGAACTTGAATACATCAAGGCATAGGAAATAGCGCGGGAGGAGAGACAACTCTGGTTTGACTCGGGTTAGACTCTCCTAAGACAAAAATGTAGGGTACAATTCTCGGAGTGATTGTGATTAATCGCCCCGTCGGAGAATAACCCCCAAGTGAGACCAAGGACTCTTGTAGGACTCAGATGGTGTGACATCTAAGTGACTCAAAAGCGGGATATGTGAGACAACACGTGTAAGACATTACCCTTAGAGCAACCGTGACTGATCGCTCTGCTGAAGGGTAGCCCCCGAGTGAGATTGTAGGTTTTGTTAAGACTCGAGTGTCGGACGAGTGACCCTTAGATGTAAGGATCACGAACCTTTAGCTACAGGGCTATGCCTTGTAAAAGGTTGACTCGGCCTCGAGAAAAGGCAGACGGGGTAAGGGAAGAAACTCGCGATGTAAGACCGGCAGAGTTTCAACGCTAGAGACCCTTGACTTGACTTGAATAAGGATAGACCCTGTGATTAGGGTAGACCCTTAAGTTAAAGGACTTGAATTGGGATGACTCGACTAACGGATTGAAAGACGGGCAAAATTCCCCTAGGAAAGGTCGTGGGGACCGTCCTGTCGGAGGGAAAGATCGCGTGTGACTTTCTAGTTAGGACTCGAGTGTTCAGACGAACCTTCCATTCACGAGTGTATGACTCGTGTTGGTCGGTTATGCCTTTAGAAAAAGGCGGACTAGGATGGGGAAGAAACCCGTGATGTAGGATCGACGGAGTTTCGACGCTACAGACCTTCGACAAACCATGAAAAGACCCGACACATGGATTACGGTAGGTCCTATAATAAGGAAGGTTTTTGAAAAATGATTGAATTTTGAAAATTGAGAGAACGGTCTTGAAATTGGTAGTGGGCCAATAAGACCGGGCATTTTGAAAGTTTAGAATGGTTGCGAGTAAATTCGCGTTTTGAAAATTGAGGAGGCGATCCCGTCTTTTGAAATTGGCAGCATGCCGACAAGGCCGAGTTTTTTTTTGATAAGTTGAATATTTGGAATTTTGAAAATTTGAATATCGAAAAATAAATTTCCGAAAATTTGAAAATCGAAAATAAGATCCCGAAGATTTGAAAATCGAAAACGGCATCTCGGAGATTTGAAAATCGAGAATGGAATCTCGAAGACTTGAAAATTGAAATTGAATTTTGAAAATTCGAAAATCGAAAATTCGAAATTTGAAATTGGAAGCATGCCGGCTAAAAATAGGCTATTTTGAGTCAAATCGTAAGTCTAAATTTTGGCAGCATTCCGAGTTTTTGAAATTAGATATTTTGAAAAGACGGGTCCCGAAACGGACAGCATTTCGGGTTTTTCAAAATTTGGTATTTTTGGAAAGATGCATTTTTTTGAAATGACGGTTTTTTGAAAAAAAAAGAAATGACATGGAAACCAAGTAGCACGTAGTCAAGCAAGCATTACAACGACGCTTATGTATGCTTTACGCTAAGTCTCGGTCGGTCAAAATAGGGTCTATACCAACAACGATAGCATTCTCACGAAACGGGACGGACTCCCTAGCCGATTTGGAACTAGGACCTGCCGTAAAACCCCGGTGAGTTCCGCCATCGAAGTCTTTAGTGCACCCATGTAGGAATGCACCGTGGTATAGTGGGACGTCGGTCACAAGTAACCG
Organism: Agrostemma githago; assembly: GCA_958450325.1. Taxonomy (NCBI): domain Eukaryota; kingdom Viridiplantae; phylum Streptophyta; class Magnoliopsida; order Caryophyllales; family Caryophyllaceae; genus Agrostemma; species Agrostemma githago. Next base: position 36,219,795 of record OY288242.1, read on the forward strand.
GCCCGGGCAAAATTTGGGTTATGCATGAATCATTAAACTAATGCGCGCACACTAATATACGAACGATTTCTCTTCGAGTCTCACCCTAGGAACCCCGATGACATGTGGTACATCAGGTATCCCCAGCGGAGTCGCCAAATTGTGGACATGACGTAGGTCCACCCCGACGCGGCCACCCGCGGGTTTGGGTAGGCGAATGAATCTCGTGGTGAGATTGTTCTCGGGTTCGAAATTTAAGTCAAAATGGAGTCGCCACCGAATTTTGTGGTTATTCGGAACCATACGAGCCCACTCTATGTCGTCATGGGCTATACACAAAGTAAGCCCACTTCGATTTCAGAGTTCATTGGGCTCGTCCCTTTGCATTGCAATATCGATACCGTCTAAACCGGCTTTCGTATATAGAATGACTCTCGTGCGCCAAGGGTTTCGGACATCCGGAAACCAAAGGTTCTGAGTAAGGGGTGAGGGTACGTGTTGGGAAGCCCACTAAGGACACCCAACCCCGCCCGCACATGGCGGCCTCTACTAAGACATCGTTCGTGTTCGTGTGCGCGCGCTAGTAAAATGATTAAATGATATGCAAACAACGTTTTCGGGCTAAGCATGTGAGTTATTGGTTAACTACGTCATTTAATGCATCTTGATTCACGTCAAAGTGATTTAACATGTGATGTTCATTTAAGGCAATAAATGACAAACATCAAGAATAGAAAACTCGTAAATAAATTACAAATTACACGGGCGGAATACAACCCGGAATTCACAATACAACGAGCAATAAAATAGAATAATTGAATTGAATAAGAAGAGCGATAAATAAATACCCGACTCGACAAAGACCCGTATACAATAACTGCACGCGAGATCGTGAATTAGTTAGACGGACGAACTTTAATTAATTACGCATTATATTGCATATTAATCAAAGGACGGAGGTTCGAGACCTAGGTGTGGTGCTAACCCGATCTCGAACCTCGATGCCTTGTCCCGACTTATCACCTCGAGAAATGGAGTCTAAATTAATTATGTGTCGGATACGACTAAAGAGTCGTCGACATAAAATTAATAGTGCGAGACCGTCGATCAAAGTCGTTTTAAGTGATATGATATGCATGAGTTTTGAAAATTAGAATTACGTGATTGATTATGCACGTGTCGACTACAAGTCGTAAAAAGAATGATGAGGCTCAAATGTTGCATTGAAGCTCTCGAATTTCTGGGCTACAGGACCCACTCGATCGAGTCATGGTCTGACTCGGTCGAGTGTGTCTTTAAAGTAGCTACTGTCCAGATTTTTGGGTGCTACTCGATCGAGTAGCCTATGTACTCGGTCGAGTAGCCCCTGTACGAGTGACAACTCGTGTTGCTTTTTTGGTTAAAATCGATAGTGGGCCAAATTAAATACAAATATTGTATGATTTGTACTTAACTCGGCTTTCGGTGCTATAATCGCATATGCAAACGATTATAATACCGTCATCGGAATTTATGAAAATGTTATCGTTTAGATTGAAATTTTGAATTAGTGACGGAATTGCATCCCTCTACGTCACGACATCGGAACTAATCCTTTCGGATTATGTGATGTCGGTTTTCGTGTCAACGGGTTCCGCACTAATCTTGAAAATGGGATCAAATACGTTCAACTATGACCGATCACGATCACATCACGTCCTTGAGCACATTGGGGCGGCGCTCCTCGAAAGGGTGCCACCTCCGTCGTTACTCGTAAATGAATTAGATGGACTTTAGGCGATCGTCATAGTTAAACGTATTCGAAACCGAGATTTTAATACTAGTATGTATATATACACGGTATAATAATGTTAGATGTTAGAATACGGAATTAAAGTGTTAGTATACAAAAATGAAAGTTAGTGTTAGAATACATAAATAAAATGTTAGTATACTCAAAATTAAAGGTTAGTGTTAGTGGTTAGTAGTAGTAGTAGTAGTAGTAATAATAATAATAATAATAATAATAATAATAATAACAACAATAATAATAATAATAATATACATAAAAAACAGTAAAAAAAAGAAGGGAGAAAAAGAAACGGGGTTTGATGACACCCTCAACCTACATGCTTAAATGGCCTCGGAAACGAACTCGTAGTAGCGGCGTGTGCGCGGGAGTGTCGAGATATGCAGGGTGTGTTTGGTTAGGGAGAGGATGCTCTCGGGTCTTTGACGAGTTTTGATCTCGGGATTTTGAATTTGTATGTGTGTATCGAGAGGATGTGAGTGTATAGGTTGAATATAGTAGAAATGTAGGGTTGAATGTTGTGTAAGTGTGATGAAGAGATGGCTGAAATTATGATGTCAAAAGTTGAAGAAGAGTTGTAAAAAAAGTTCCTTTTGTGATGGGTGATGATGGGGTATTTATAGGAGAAACCCCACGACCTAGGGTCACTCGATCGAGTGCCCTAGTGCACTCGGTCGAGTGCCTTCAGAAATGAATCTGATCCGGTTTTTGACGCTCCACTCGACCGAGTGGCTCAATCCACTCGATCGAGTGGATCAAGCAAATCGAGCTATTCTAGGAAGGAATTGATATTATTGTTTGTTGTAATCTTTTTTGAATTTGGATTGGGCGCCAGCTTCTAGAAGGTGCACTTGGGCTGGTTTTTGTGACGGGTTCGTCCTTGACCGGGTTTTGACTCGGTCGCCAAAAGACGGGATTTATTTTTGGTGGCGGTTTTGGCCCAAGTTAGTCTCATTTGACTCGGAACGACCCACTGGGCCTGAATTTGAGGTCAGTTTTGAGAGGTTTGCATTCCGCTAAATGCCCACGTCGGATACTATTGATTCCGAGTCCGTATTCGAGCATATTAAGTCACGTTGACGTCCGATCATCATCGGGTGTTTTGTCGGGAACTGCTATAGACACTAGCAGGCAAAATGCGGGTGTCTACACCACCAATTACCAAAGTTCGGACACGAAATCCTCAAAAATGATCACCAACATATTTATAATACCACAAGTACAGAAGTTGGGGAAGTACAATCAATCCTCAAACACGCTCAAACCTATAGGTAATGGCGCAAACACTCACATCTTCAAACACATCATTCGATTAATGTTTCTGAGAAGTCCATCAAATTTCTAATCGTAATGGTGCAACCACAAAATATTTAATTACTCAACGAAGCCACAATCTCGTTGGTCTAAGGTTCTGAACTATAAATCCATTAAGATGATTGACATCAAAGTGTTCCTCAAAACAACGCGATAAATCTAACCTCTAATGGCAATATATATGTTTCTCCTTTTCAAGGTTAACAACAATTTATCCAATTTAGATCACTAAACTCCAAAGTTCATAGGTTACAACCTTAACCAACGATTAACGATCTAATCCTTAAGAGACACGGGTAATCTATGTTAACCAAAATTTCTAACGGTATTAATGAAAACCTTCGATGGTACCACAACACTCAGGTTAACAATTTAAACAGTACTCTATGATCCCAAATATTCCCGATGCATCCATCAAATAACATTTAGGTAGGAATCCCAAAATTCTATTATTAGCTACACTTGGTTCGGTTCTAGGTTAAATTAGGTACTAGGTATCCATCAAATACGATATACTCTTACTAACCCAAAATATATTCAACTCTAAGTCCTCCAAATAATCAAGTAACCTATAACCCAAGGTTCAGTGTCTAAAGTACCAACCTAATTCCATTAATTGACAATTTATCATTCAAATTGATCCTCAAAAGCTTACTAAGATAGATAACAAGGTATAACTCACAACCCTCAAGCCATAGGTAACAAGGGTTTACTAAACCTCAAACATCTATATCCTTTCACGGGGTTCACTGAGACGGAAATCGGTCTAGCCAAAGAATCTCAAGATAAAGATGGTAGAGTAGAAGAATATAACAAGGATTCACCAAGCGGTTGAAGAAGAGAATATAAAAGAGAAGAAGTAGAAGAAGTAGAGGAAGGAAGAAAAGAGTCGATGATACTATATTACTAATTTCTTGAACCAGAGGAGAATCTTCGGGCCTCCAGAGTTCACGCGGGATCCAAATGGCTTACTTCATCTTCTTGTAGAGGAACGAGCACGTAAGTCTTCGGTCGCTTCATCTCGATCTACTGCGACATCATGGAATAGGAATCTACTCTTGATCATCTGGCCTGTAGCTTAAGTAAACTGAACTGGAGCTAAAAATCACCATCGACATCTTTCTTGGAGCACCAAGTTGTCCACTCGAGTCAGCAGGCGTTGAGAGTTCTAAGCAGGTCTTGTCCCGATCTGGAGCAGCATCCTATCAATATCTTTTTCATTCGTCTTCTTCCCAGAAAGCAACAAATATTCAATGCTAATCATTGAGTTCAGAAACAGATAATCTTAACAGTTAAGTCCTTATTTGTTTCTACCCATCTCTAATAATATTTTTATTTACTGCTTAAATAATTTACTGGTATTTTCCCTAATTTCAGGTGTAAGCGTTGGGAGCAGTGATGCTCTGATACCAACTGTAATCCCCTAGAAATTCTAACGCAATACAGTGGCGGAAACACTGTAGAAGTGGGATTATAACACACTGTAGCTATGTCTTGATTAAATAAAAATGGTAAGTTAATACATAAGCCATAAAATAAAAATGACTACAAAATAAATAAATAAATAAAATCCATAAAAAGAGTTTTAACAATCCATAATATACTGAACTGATTAAAACAAGCTGGATCCATAACTGCTCGCTAGCCCACCCGAAGGAAAACACATATACCTGCCATGTTAAAAACATAACAGCCACAATCAGTGGAGAGCAACGTCAACGTTCTCCCAGCCGAATAACAGGATTTTAAAACTGTAATTACTATTATAGAAAAATAGTAAAAATGGAAAACAGTAAAACACATTATAATAAAAAAAAACTTTCAGTGAAAAACTTCACGTATCAAAACAATATAACAAAAATGAGTTTTCCGAAGAAAACATAAAACATTTGCCAACCTGCAACCAAATTATATCGATAATAATAAAAATATTCAAAATGGCGTTATGGATAGGAGTAGTGTAGACGGCTAGACTTTCACTAGGAGAATACTAAAAACTAGCTTCGAGAACTTAGTTCAAACAAATCAAACTTCGGTCTCTAACTAGGCTACTCAACCATAATAGAGCGGCGACGTATAAATGCGTGGCCTTAGTTTAAGATAATGCACACCCCTCCTGGGATTACCTGTCACCCAGTTCAATTTATGACGGCGACTTACTGCGATGCCTAAGCTTAAGGTCAAAATGTACAAAACTCCCGGGATACCTGTCACCCGGTTCAACAACCAATGTACCGATTCCTGATACACTAGCCTTATAGTTGATGGCAAAATCGTAAATCCTAGAATACATTACTCTAACCTCACACTTGTCCTTATTCCATAACTCCAAAACAAAGCCATTATCGATATTCAAAAGATATAATCAATATAAATTATATGAGGACAAAAGAAGTAAACATTTACTTATATTCTAAAAGAGGAAACTTTCTATTTTAGGAAAATTCTTTTTTAGAAACTTTACTAAAAATAGCATTATATCAAAATAGTTAAAATATTAGTTTATACTAATTCAACATTTTAGTAAACGATATAGATTTATAAAACTAATACTTTCGGCCTTAACGATATTAATTTCTAAAACGAGAACAATTGGGTCTATGAAATTATTAAAATATCGTACAAGTGTTATGAAATGATTAAAAATGTCTTAAGCATTTTAATACTACTAATCAGGGTGTTTTCAAAAGTTATAAAGCTAAAATTCCCTAATTATTATTAGTTTCGTCAATAAAATTATAAATAGGATTTTACGCCAAATATCAAATTAAATATTTGAACGTCTTTATTTAATTAAACCAACAAATATATTTAGAGAAGGTTAAGGGATGATTTAACTCTTAAAGTTTCAGATTTAAATATTTTCAAAATAGCTGGAAAAATAAATCTTTTAGGTAAGATGAAGCATTTTAACGATAAATCGTAATTTGTCCAAAAATCAATACTTATTAATTAAATACTTTAATAAATAGTAAAACAAATTACGTAAAATAGTTAAAATATATTTATGGACATTCTGTCCAGAAAAGAAAATTTTCCAGAATCCTAAAACTCGGTTTTTAAAGCGTTTTCTCGTTAATCGTCTAATCTCGACAATAACGATTAATAAAAATAGTAATTACAAAACGATTTAAGTATTAATATCCAAAAATTATTATTAAGCTTAAAAATCATGATTTTCCAGAAAATACTATTTTTCCAGATTTCCAAAAATTCCAGCTTTAATAAATCCCATCAAAACCGTCTTTAAAACCCGTTTTCACAATTAACGATTCCATTAATAAAACTTATCGTTCCTAACATTTTATTAAAGTACTAAAAATAATAAAAATACATTTTATTAAGAAACCATCAGAATCATAATTTTTTCAAGATTAAATCAAAAGACCAAAAATCGAGAATTTAAACGACAAACGCGGTTTTAACGATAAACGATGATTTAAAGTGAATAATTAATTCATCCACTTAGCAATTTCAAAAAATTACGAAAATATTCAGAAAATTCTATTTCATCAGAAAGTTTCACCACGTCAAAAATAAGATTAAAATAAAATGTTTAAGTACTAGAACTAAAAATCGGCTTTTAATCGTTTTTGTTCGTAAACGGAAATATTTCAATAATCGATATCAAAAATATCAGAAAAATACCAAATTATTAAAAATCATCAAAAACATCATTTTTACAGAATATAAATATATATTACATGTTTAGGCCGAATATTACGATTTTACAAGTTAATATGACGATTTAATCGTTAATCTCGTAAAAGCGATAAAAATATCGAAACAAGCAAATTTTCAACTTTTAAAAATTTTACAGATTATATGACATACATATATTGTCAAAAATTAAAAATAAAAATTATACATGCAAATACACAATTAAAATCATGAAATACCGAGTAACATCGACGTTACCTCTAACCCAAATTCGAGTCGATTATAAATTCGTCGGCTTCGGGATCATTCAAAAATTCTTCAATACAAGAAAAGCATGGTGGAAAAATACCATGAGAAAACTAAGAAAATCAAGGAAAATAACGATAAAAAACAACATCGATTATTACCTTAACGAAGGGATCGGAATGACGATTATTTAGGAGATGAAAACGAGACGATCGAGACTCGATTTGAGACAAAATTTGGCTAGAAAAGCTGCTGAAAAATCTCAGCCAAGAGAGAAAAAGGGAGGAAATGTTGTTTACTTTTTTGTAAAATGAATGATAAGAAAGTGGATGGTTTTCTAAAGCATAAATGATAATTGCAACTGTATTTTCGTAACCTGAATAAAGGGAAAATGAGCACGAGGGACACTGATTATGTAATTAAAATTATGCAACATTGTACATGATTTTTGATTATTAATATATACACTTACCATTACCAAAAAAATAAATAAATGATAAGTAAATTTTGATGAAAACTATGTCATAATACATGCACAAATCAGCCAAAATTAGAGAGGAAGGGAGTGTGAAGAGTTTGTGTTTAAGGCCAAAACTAAATGCGTGAGAAAAAGAAAATATCTAAGGCTTAAACATCATAAAATGAAATGTATACAAAGTTGTACTGTAAAAATGTGACATGGGTGTGTCACGGTCCAAAACATGGGGAAAATGTCCCAAATAATTTCTAAGTTGATAAAAAGATGAATCGTAAAATTGTTAAAGGTATTTCAAATCAGTTCGAGTAAACCGCGCGTTGGAAAATAATTATTTACGAAACTTCGTAATAAAATCATTAAAGGTCAAATATTCTTAAATAAAAATATTTCTTAGTTGGAAATATCATATAAACGTGTTTTGATATTTAGGAAAAATAAATAACTGAATTCCAAGCTTAAAACGTTAGTTCGTAGAAAAATAGAACTTCACGCGCAAAAATAAATAGTTTACACTGAAAATCAAATAAATAGGTTTACAAGAATTAAAATCTTTTAAAATAAAAATAAATATTATTTGACTCAAAAAAATAATAAGAATTCAGAAAGATGAAGGAAATAGAAGACGAAATTGACATAGAGTCATGACGGAGTCACAACAGAATAATTAACGGCACTAGGAAATTAGTGGGTGTTACAGATTGATTAACCTATGTTCGTTGAATGATACTTGAATTATTGAGGTTTGTAGTTCTATTTACTGATTTACTTGTGTTCTTGTTCTATTTTGCTGTTATTGACGAACTGTTGTTGTTGATGAATTTCAACCCTAGTTTCGCTTGATCATCATCAACATTCGACCCTAATTTTGCTTGTGCAGGACTCGCTTCGTCTGGTATAAAACTTCACACTCCATTTCCGACTTTTTTTTTTGTAATTTTGTTCTCAATTCCTGTTATTGACGAATGTCGAGTTTAATTTATGCACGGATGAACTTTTCGTTTGTGTTTTGTTCGTCCTAAATTATGTTTCATCATTATTTCTGCTCGAATGAGTAAATTTGAAATTACGTTATATTAATACCTAACAAAGAACGACGCAACCATCACCATCCTAGACCCAATCGATAATCACTCGCGCTAAAATTACTCTTACCCAAACTGACCTAACTATAAGTATAACACATTTGAAATAAACTAGAACACTGAATGCCCAAACCAAAGAGCGTTAAATACCTCAACTTTTGCTCGACTCAGATAACCAGTTTAGCAAGTCTTGTTAGCCCGAGTGGTAGTGTTTAGTGTTCGAGTTTCATCTTTAAGGAAAAATCCTTATGTTTTTGGCTTAAGTACCTTTTTTTAGTTTTGAATGTACAACATGAGTACTAAAGATGATACAAAGAGTTTGCTTGACACAACTTTTAAAGCAACGTGAACCTCTTCTATAACTATAAAAATGCTGGTATTTTGCGATACACAGAGAATAAGGAGAGATGTGGGTGCTTACCGGCATCATCTTTGGTGAAACATAAGGGAGGTGTAATCCTGAAAACATTACCATAAAATCCTCCTTTTCCAACCAGCACACCCATATCTATACATAGAGAACGTACCACAATATAACACCAAAAATTAAAATGCTCATATTATGTTTGTGTTTTGTTCGTCCTAAATCATGTTTCATCATTATTTAGAGTGTGAATATTGAGTTCGATATGCATTGCATTGGCCTTGCTGTTTGTTTGTGGAATAATGGTATGCTGAAAATCGATTAATATTTGATTAGAGTAAGCATTGACCTGACATCTCTTCATAGACTAATGGCAGGTTGAAAATCGATTACTAGTGAGTTGGGTCTGCATTGGATTAGGATATTCATTGGTCTGCTATTTTTTCATGGAATAATGGCTTTGTTTAAAATCAATTAATATTGGACTTCGATATGCATTAAGATGTCTTTTTAGATTTTTATCATATTCGATTCCTTGCCCTCTCATAGGCGAGCTGTTTAAGACTAACTTCCTGGTTTTTGGTATAGATTTGACCCCTTTGATATGGCATCACAAAAGAGTAAGGAACTTTTTCTCAAGGATAAAGACGTCCTAGCTAACTTCATTTCTAAAAAGAACATCCCATAGAAATAGAAGATGAGGCGACCGGAAAGCCTTCCAAGAAACGGTCAAAATCATCCGTCACAATTAAAACAGATTTGAAGACCAAAGTCAAATATTTCTGTAATGATAAGGACAACATCCTCAAGGCTGTTTCGATAATACGTGTTGATCACCGTGTTGGAACATTGAGACCAAAGGCGGCACAGATTAATCCTCAAGAAAAAGAAAAAATTAAATCTCATGGAGAAGTCGTAGATTGAATTGTGAGCAGATTCATATTTCTCAGATTAAATCAGATGTGGATAACACCAACTATTATTGGTTCACAGATGCGGTCTGTTGGGCTTTCAATTTTGAGCTATATTCATATTTCTTAGGCAAGTTAGATTTGGTTTAGCTGTTTGTTTTGGATGAATGTATTTCTTTTGCATTCATGTGTTTTTATTGCAGTTTAGCCTTAGTGTAGAACGAGCCTACTCAAATACCGTACATTCATCGCAGTTGTTAATATAAGAAGCACTCGGTATTTATTACTCCGTACTCTGTAACTGTTTCGACACATGAATTGAATGGAAGTCCGTGACTTGACTAATTTAGTAGCGAATCGATTCATTTGAACTTGTCAATGAGGTCGTATTGACATGTAGTACGAACATGACTACTTCAAGAGGACTATTATTGCCCAGTTGTCCGTCAAACATAGTTAGTGTATGTATAAGCTCCCCTAGTGGTATTTTCTTGATTTAAGGGGTTTGTGCGACACCAATTTTAAGTGTTTAAGCTCTACTTTCTCTTTCGTTCCTTCTACATTCTTATTCAAACAGAGCATAAGATTCGCAAAATCGGTAGGCTAGAACGAATAGATAACATGAAGTATTCCAAGAGATAACATCAAGTATTCCAATGCTTAAAATAAGTTACTCCAACATGTTTTCATGGTTACTCCAACAAACATTCAAATTATTGATTGAATCAATCAATTATTCGTCTTCAATTACTCTAATGTCGTCATTGTTATTCTAATGCATACAAGCAGTTATTCCAAGACATAATACCAAGTATTCCAAGAGATAACACCAAATGTTCAAACTTTGATAACGTCAAGTATTCCAAGAGATAACACCAAGTATTCTAATGCTTGAAAGCAGTTACTCTAACATGTTTTCACGGTTACTCCAACATCTATCCAAAAATTATAACACCAAGTATTCCAACTAATATAAAATCAAGTATTCCAAGACATAACATTTATCCAAAAATTATTACACGAATTATCATATGCTTTCATGTTGTATACTTGAATGAATGTCTTCAACGTCATGTAGTCCCATCCTTTTGACTGAGTCATAAAGATTTCCGAGGGGTACCACCCGGAGTGTAAGTCAAGCTTAGAGAATTGATGCTAATAGTTGGTGTTGTCATAATGGGAGCATTGTTGCTAACTTGAGTATGATTGCTATCAATGGATTGGGTTTCTTCTGCAAACATATTCAAGTACTCCAATATTCAAATTCAATTATTCCAACACATATATTCAATTATTCCAACACATACATTCAATTCTGAGTTATACATGTTCAGTTATTCCAATCCAGAATCACAGTTACTCTAATGCTCATGTTCAGCTATCCCAACATTAGACATCAGTTATTCTATGTTCATGTTCAGTTATTCCAACACATACTCAAGTACTCCAATTAATCCAACACATATACTCAGTTACTCCAACATATATACTCAGTTACTCCAACACATATATTCAACTATTCCAACACACATACTCAGTTACTCCAACACATATATTCAATTACTCCAACACATATACTCAGTTACTCCAACACATATACTCAGTTACTCCAACATATATACTCAGTTACTCCAACACATATACTCAGTTACTCCAACACATATATTCAATTACTCCAACATATATACTCAGTTACTCCAACACATATACTCAGTTACTCCAACACATATATTCAATTACTCATGTAACACCCCGTCATTTTCCGAGTCAATTGTAAAACGTTATTTTTCTAAATTATTTAAATCGGGTTTTTAAGTTGGAAAAATATTTTCGAGGTATTTATAAAATTAAAGTATTTTGGGCCTTTTTATAGTAAATTGATTTTGGTTTCTAAAATTGGAGTTTTATTTATCAACCGACTTAGTATCGGGTTGAATTTGAGTCAAACAAAAAAAACGGAAACCTAAAACTATTTAAAACCCCACGCCCCTTTCTTTTCCAAATTCATCTCATTCATTCACCCTTTTGTTTCCTTAGTTTTCTTCCTGCCGCAAGTGCCTCCTCCATCTTCCTCTGTTTTCTTATTTCAATTCTTAACCGTTTCTTCACCGACGTAAATCGGTTCCTAGTCCTTTGTTTGCAATTGTCCGTCTTGACTTCCTTTTTCAACAAATATCGTAAGTACTCTACTTTTATAAATTATCTTATAGTTTTAAAACCGATTCTTTAAGAATTTCTCTGTCATGAATTAACAGTAATGTGAGTAATTAGTATTGAATAGATTGTCAGTTGCGATTTTATATTGATTCAGATTATCTGAGGAGTGAGTTGCCTATTTGTGAGTCTCTGTACGGAGGGAGTGGAGAGTTTTGGTGGAAGGAGTGGTGAGTTGTGCTTGTTACTATGAACTATCATGGTATGAGGAATAAGGAATTATGATTGTAATTAGAAGATATGTCAGAGGGTGAGTAGCAGAATCGTGGGAAGTGGGGAGTGAGTAATATTTGGGGATTTATTTTGAGTCGTGGGAGAACAATGGAATAAAGCTACATAATTGACGTAATTAGTTCATGTTTCCGACGTTACGTTTAAGTCTAGATATTAGCGTAAGTTGTAATTAAGATGGATGTCGATCATTATTAAAGTTTTGAGAGACTTCTAATTTATAATGGATTAGGACAATAGCTATATGAGTTGGTTGGAGTGGATTATTGAATTATTTATTTATATTATTGTAGCTTGTGGGTTCGAGGAAAAAGAGTTCTTGGACTAATATTAGCCAAGTTTTTGTCCATCTTGAGAGGTAAGGACGTTTTACCTTTTCACTTTTAAGTAAAGAGCATGTTCGGATCAAAATATATTTTTATAAAGGTTTTGTAAATTATTTTGTCAATGATAAATTTTTATAATACTCGTAATGTTTGGATATTGAACTTTGTGACACGAATCACACTTTGGTACTGTTTTGGTTAAAATTTTGGTAACTTATAATAGACTCTGGGAGTTCTGTTGTTCTAGACGGTTTTAAGGTGCGTCTAAGACGTTCCTGGGACTTCGTCCCGAAACTATTTTTGAGTGGGGATTGTCCGGCCCTCACTCGCTAGGGAGTTAGACTTTCTCCTTTGGCAGTTTCATCCTACTGACTGTCCAAATGTGAGAGGTGCGCACTATTATGAGTCTAGCTAAGCACAGGTGGATACCTCTAGACCGTGCAAGGGTAGGACCTTGGCACATAGGTTGCGGAAAAATATATATTTTGGTTGGTTTGGTTTTGACTATTCTTTTTATGGTATTCTGGTATTTTTAGGATGATTTTAAATTCTGGTTTCAGGTTGTTATTATTATGACTATTATTATTATTATTACTATTATTTCACGATTTATTATATTATTATAATTTTACTCAGCTTTGCTGACGTTCTTTTGTTTTAGGTCGTTCCCCCGCTGGAACCTGTACCTATTTGTGTTTTTGGGTACAGCTGATAGGTACACTTGAATTGCTGCATGGGTACATTCCGGTATCGGGTTATGCTGAGTGAGGAAGGACTTTTATTACCTATCTTTGACTCCAAACTATTTATATTATTATCGGACTTATTATTATTGGTTTGCTATCGTTTTAAACCGTTTTGGATTTTGTAAGACTTAAAACTTCCCCTGCAACATTTTCAATTTAATTAGCTATCAAATTTCTAATTTTATTTATTTATTATTTATCATTTTCCGTGCACTTGGCTCGGTAAGCTAAGTGTGGAGTAACAGCTTTGAGTTTTCTGTTTTTGGTTTATTATTTTGGTTGAGAAAATTTAGGGCTGTTACAACTCCAACACATATATTCAACTATTCCAACACATATACTCAAGTACTCCAATTACTCCAACATATATACTCAGTTACTCCAACATATATACTCAGTTACTCCAACACATATATTCAACTATTCCAACAAATATACTCAATTACTCCAACATATATACTCAGTTACTCCAACACATATATTCAATTACTCCAACACATACACAAGTACTCCAATTACTCCAACACATATACTCAGTTACTCCAACACATATATTCATCTACTCCAACACATATACTCAAGTACTCCAATTACTCCAACACATATATTCTACTATTCCAACATATATATTCATGTACTCTATAAAATTCTGAGATTACCTTCAAGTTGATTCATGTTTTGAGGGTTGAAATCGATATTCATCATAAAGAATTATGGAGGAAATAAAAAACCAATAGTTAAAAACGAATCCACGCTCAAAAACCGGATAAATTTACTTAAAAAACGAATACTTATTAAAAAACGAATAGGTATTGAATTATAACGACATTACCTTCATGTTCATCAACAATAGGTTCATGCTCGGTGGAATCCATGTTCATCAAAAACGAATTTCTGAAAATTGAACGAATTGAATTGAATTTCTAAAAACTGAATTGAATTTCCGAAAATTGAATTGAATTGAATGAATTGTATATGAATTGAACGAATTGTATACGAATTGAACGAATTTCGTATACAATTGATCAAATTTTCGAGGTAGAACGAATTAGGATGATGAATTTTTGAGAGGAAATTTGGGGGTTTTTGGGAGGAAAATTGATGTAACCCTAGATAGAAGAGAGAGAAAGAGAGGAGAGAGAAAGAGAGGTAGGTTGTGAGGGTTTTTTTGGGTTTTGTTATCTTCTGATGATTAATCTCAACCGTTGATCAAGATTAAGATCAACGGTTCAGATTGTTAGGGTGTTTACACCAAATCCCACCTGTATATGTGTGTGTGTGTGTGTGTGTGTGTGTGTGTATATATATATATATATATATATAGAGGAAGGTTCTTATGAGTCCTTTACTCTAGATGAGTCCCTAAGTCCTCATCTCATCCATTGGATGAGATGAGCATGAATGGACAAGATGCATCCTAGCAATTGCATTTAAAAAAAAAAATTTACGTTCCTAAAATAACTCCCATGAATTTAGGAAACAATAATTCTCTTGATCACGTTCATTAATCATTCACATTCATTCATCATTCACGTTCATTCAAACCTAAAAAAAACCTTTCTTCATTCACGTTCATTCATCAATTTTGTTCTCGAAATCCTGTTACAATGGATTCAATGACCGCGTCATCTTCTTCAACTGTTGATAAGCAATTGATCGAGTATAACAATGGTGAGTTTCAATATTTCTTTCACGTTTTGATTCAATTTTTATTCATGGATATCAATGGTTATATTGCTTTCAATTTGCGTTTTGATATCAATGGTTTATCACGTCAATTTGCATTTTTTTACGTCGATTTTCATGTTTATATT
The DNA here is from genome assembly GCA_958450325.1 of Agrostemma githago. Lineage (NCBI taxonomy): Eukaryota > Viridiplantae > Streptophyta > Magnoliopsida > Caryophyllales > Caryophyllaceae > Agrostemma > Agrostemma githago. Next base: position 36,234,949 of record OY288242.1, read on the forward strand.
GCTTTCATTGTCATTTCATTCATCACAGTTTCGTATCAATGGTTAATTGCTCTCTCAATCTTTATAGATTCCAGGGTTTTATGCTTTTTATTTAGATTTTCCATGATATCCACTGATACTATTGTTTTGATTTCTATTAACGCAGAAACGTCATTGAAGTAACATGCCTTCTGCGTTAAAGTAACACTTAATTGCAATTACAGTAACACAAATGAACGTCGAGAAAAGGGTTTTGATGATGATGTTAGAGTAACGTATTGTACTCGTTAGAGTAACACCACTTAGGAATTGTAGAAACACATTATTTGCATGGGTGTAACGCTGTTTGATTTTGTGTAGGTGGTTTTGGCAAAGATGCAAACGCACAGGACAACACTGGAAAAGGTGGAATTTTATTCATTTGATTAATCATGGATTAATAACAATGGTTCACTGATACTATTATTTTGATTTCTATTAACGCAGAAACATCGTTGAAGTAACATGCATTCTGCGTTAAAGTAACACTTAATTGCAATTACAGTAACACAACTTATGAGTTAAAGTAACACATATACCCCATGGGCGTAACGTTGTTTATTTTTTTGCAGGTAGCATTGACAAAGAAGCAAATGCACAAGAATGGTGCAGAGATGTGGGTGAGGCGTTCACTCCGTACATGGGGCAAGTATTTGGGGAAATCGATGAGGCAGTGGAATTTTATAAAATCTACGCGCTGGCTTGCGGATTCGAAGTTGTTTTTTTTGTGGGTTTACAAGAATAACTGATTTTTTACATATTTTTTTACACATAATGATGTGCAACGTTGCAGTGAACTCTATATTTATTTAATACATGCGTTTTTGGTTAGAGTAACATCTCAGATGTATTGTAGTAACACCATTCGTTCCTTTAAAGTAACAAATATAATGCATAAAAGTAACTGAGGATATTAACGTTGTTTATCATTCGTTCTTAGATTAACCACAACCATTTATAGTAACATGATTTGTTCGTTAAAGTAACAGCTACACTGCGTTAGAGTAACACATATTTTTTTTCCTAAAGTAACACAGTTCATGAATTAAAGTAACACATTGTATGAGTTAACGTAACATTTTTTGCAAGAGACTACACAACAGTTCATGAATTAAAGTAACACATTGTATGAGTTAAAGTAACAGTTTTTGCAAGAGACTATACAACGTAACAAGTTTTATAAGTTAAAGTAACACAGTTCATGAATTAAAGTAACACATTGTATGAGTTAAAGTAACAGTTTTTGCAAGAGACTATTATACAACGTAACACATTGTATGAGTTAAAGTAACACAATTCATGAATTGAAGTAACACATTGTATGAGTTAAAGTAACATAGTTTACGGGTTATGATAGTAACATAGTAACATACGTACAACGACAGTAGAAAAATGATAATTTTTTGGTGAAGATGAAAAAAACTTAATTTTAAAGAAACTTGTTGTGTGAGAGAAAGAAGCAGTTAAAAGATTGATAGAAGAGAGAAGATTTGCAATGAGATAATTAAGGAAGAGAGAGAAATGATATATTTACCAAGATTTGTTAGTTATTTCCTTATTTCACCTCAAGCAATCACAACCATCCATCTTTCACTTGATCAATGGTCCAAGATTGGACTCATGGACTCAATGTATATAGAAGGACTCACTTGATCCTTCCCCCCCCCCCGCTCTCTCTCTCTCTCTCTCTATATATATATATATATATATATATATATATATAGAATTAGGATCAAGGGAGTTTGGTGAAAAATGGGAAGTTGGGAAGTTGTGTTTATGGCCCTTGATTTAGGTTGAATGGATGGCTTAGATGGATGATGTGTAAAAAAAAAAAAGAAGACAGCAAACTGACAAGCAGCAGTGGAGAGAGGGAAGCAACCCTCCCCTCAATCACACTTCGCAGCAATGGAGAGAGGGGGAGCATCCTCTCAATCAAACTCTCCCTTCTTCATTACTTCCCTCCTCTCCTTTTCAATTAATTTCTCTAATTCAATTCATCTCTCCCTAACAAAACTCCATCAAATAAGCTTCATTAATAACTCCGACCATACTCCGTCAACAACTCCGATCATACTCCGTTTTTAACACAACATGACGGATAATTATACCAATGTATGTTTATGCATAAACTTTGATCATCTTCATTTTTTTAGCTTCTTCTTCATCCTCATCTTCATCTTCGATCATCTTCATCTTCTTCAAACTTCTTTTTATTTTTCATATCTTCTTTTTTTTGGTATTTATAAAATTATTCATCTTCATTATCTAAAAAAAAAACAACTTCATCTTTAAGATGAAGTTTGAAGATGAAGTTGTTCTTTTTTTGTGGGATGAATGGAGCTTGAAGATGAAGATGAAGATGAAGATGAACAAGTCATTTAGTGCGTAATATTTTTGCAGAATTGCAAAGTCACACTCATTATGCTGTATAGTCACACTCATTATGTTGTAGAATCACGCAGCTGTACACTCATTGTAGTCACATATTCAGTTGTATAGTCATACTCATTATGCTGTATAGTCACACTCGCAATGTTGTAGAATCACGCAGCTGTAGAATACCTTGGGATTAAGGTATCATTCGTTGAATCATCTTCATCTTCATGCTTGTTTTATTTTTCATACTTTTTTTTGTATTTATAAAATTATTCATCTTCATTTTCCAAAAAAAATGAAGGTTGAATATGGATGAATGGATGTTGAATATTTAATGAATGTTTAGATATTTTCATTTTTTTAAAGTCATAGTCGTTCATTCATCCATATATATTCAACTTTCATTTTTTGTGGATAGTGAAGATGAATAATTTTATGAATACAAAAAAAAGGTATGAAAAATAAAACAAGCTTGAAAATGAAGATGGTTAAACGCATGATACCCTAATCCCAAGGTATTCTACAGCTGCGTGATTCTACAATATAATGAGTGTGACTATGCAACATACTGAGTGTGACTGTACAACTTAAAGTGTGTGACTATACAACTTAAAGTGTGTGACTTTTTTCAGGTATTTTTTTATCTACGTTCAAGTTTCCACGTTCGTCAAATCCCTACTTCCGAACCTCGATGATTTTCAGGTATTTGTTTTTATCTTTTTAGAGCATCTTTAAAATAATTAATCATCTTCATCCTCATGCTTGTTTTATTTTTCATTCCTTCTTTTTTTTGGTATTTATAATATTATTTATCTTCATTATTCACAAAAAAAAAATGAAGGTTGAATATGGATGAAAGAAAGTTGAATATTTAATGAATGTTTAAATAATTTGCTGTAATTCGTATGTATAATCATCTTTCTAATTATGAATGTGACTTTGATAATGATGATTGAAGAATAATTGACTGTATGGCTTTTATTTTCCATTTTACGGTTTCAGTTTTGTAGTCACACACTTTAGGTTGTACAATCACACTCATTATATTGTATAGTCACACTCATTATATTGTAGAATGACACAAATTCTTACAGTGATTAGTGTATGTAATCATCTTTGCTAATGATGATTGAAGTATAAATAAGTACGAGTATAATTTAGTTGTATAGTCACAGAGATTATGTTGTATAGTCACACTGTTGAAGTTGTATAGTCATACTCGTTATGTTGTAGGATCACAGTCATTATGTTGTAGGATCACACCGTTTATGTTGTATAGTCACACAGTTAAAGTTGTATAGTCACACTCATTAGGCCGTACAATCATGCAGTTGTAGAGTCATTGTAGTCACATATTCAGTTGTGTTGTGTGATTTAGATTGATTGTGTGTTTTGTTGCAGCGAAATAGTTGGTGGAAAGAGGAATGTTGGTAAAAGGGGCGGTGGGAAGAAGAAGGTCGTGGAAGATACAACGACCGACCACGTAATTGGACATGTATTGTTGCGCACGTACCAGAGACCATCGTTAAGCTCTTGTGTGTTTATGTGAGATAAAATATTTGCTTTAGGATGAACGTACTATGTGTAAATGATGTTTGGTGGGTTAGAATGTTTTTATGTTTGACGTACTATATGTAAAGGATGGACTTTGTCCAATGTAAATATATTTTCATCGCTATTTTCTGGTTTCATAATTAATCACGCGAAGTCTATAGCAAAATCACTTATCCTTCCACCTGTGTGACTATACAACATAATCTCTGCAACTAAATTATACGCGTACTTATTTATACTTCAATCATCATTAGCAAAGATGATTACATACACTAATCACTGCAAAAATTTGTGTGATTCTACAATACAATGACTCTACAACTGCATGATTGTACAACATAATGAGTGTGACTATACAACTTTAACTGTGTGACTATACAACATAAACTGTGTGATCCTACAACATAATGACTGTGATCCTACAACATAACGAGTATGACTATACACCTTCAACTGTGTGACTATACAACATAATCTCTGTGACTATACAACTGTGTGATAAAAAGAAAACCTATATTACACACTATCAATCTTGCAATGCACGCATTCATCTCTAACCTTAATGAAATGTGACCATTCTCAACAACGTCTGCTGAGAAATATAACAATCATAAGTATAACAACCATACAAAATACCAACAATAATAAATATAAAGAAACCATGCTCCAATGGTGCAAAATAACTAAACCCTCTACATCTCCATGCTCCAATGGTGCTGTTCCTTGAAGATTCGTATGTGCTCGAAAATGTCCAGTCGAAAATTTCTGTTCAACATGCAGGAGGTAAGATGAGTACATACATATATATTTGGTATCTTGCATTTGGAATTACATTTTTTTGTTTGGTTTGTTAATTTGAAAAGTTATACAGTTGTAATGTCACAACCACACTCTATATGATGGACAGTCACACAGTTATAACGTGGTAGTCACACTTAATATGATAGACAGTCACACGTTGTATTATGTTATAACGTGGTTGTGACAGTAACACTTAATATGATAGACAGTCACACTTAATATGATAGACAGTCACACTTAATATGTTATAACGTGATAGTCTACAGCTTCAACTGTGTGACTATACAAATTATAACATTCATTAAATATTCAATCTGTGGTACCATTGAAGGCTTTCATTAGTGTTGTTAGAAATTTTGGTTGACATAGATTAAGCGTATTTCTTGTGGATTAGATCGTTGATCGTTGTTTAGGGTTGTAACCTATGAAATTTGGAGTTGGCTGATCTAATAACTTGGATAAATTGTTGTTAACCTTGAAGAAGAGAAACATATTGCACAATTAAAAGTTGGATTTATCGCGTTGTTTTGAGGAATACGTAATGCGAATCATCTTGATGGATTTATAGTTCAGAACCCTTAGACCAACGAGATTGTGGCTTCGTTGAGTTAATAAATATTTTGGTGGTTTCGCTGATACAATATGAAATTTGATGAAATTTTCAGAAACCTTAGCCCAATGACGTGTTTGAAGATGTGAGTGTTTACCTCTTTACCTACAGGTTTGAGCGTGTTCGAGAATTTATTGTACTTTCCCCAACTTTTGTACTTGTGGCATTATAAACATGTTGGTGATCATTTTTGAGAATTTTGTGCCCAAACATTGTTAAACTGGTGGATCTTGTTAGTTTTCCTTACTCGAGGAATTTTGGAGTATACCTCGAGTTCAAACCTTTTGAGCTTTAAATATAGGAGCTTTATCATTACGTTTGGGTATGTTTTGATAATCGTTGTAATCTTAATTGATGAAATTAGAGTCTAAAGAATTTGTGGATTAGTATTGTGTTGTTTGAACGATTGAATAATCATGCAAGACTTTATATTGGAAGATGTAGCAGTTCATAATTTTGGAAGTGGTGCACTTAATAGAACATGACTTATTGCCTGGTATTAATGTACTCGTTATTGTTTTGATGGATTTAGGAACCCTTATGTGGGAGTCGTACTAGGAATCTCGTGACGGCTAATTTCTTCTATAATCTTTGAGAGCTTGGTTACTTTTTCCTCTCTTCTATTTCTCTTGATTTCTGCTACTCCTTCTGCCAATTTCTTCCACCTCTATATCGGGTTTGAAAACTTTTGTTTTGATTTATTGTTTATCCTTTTTTTTAATCAGCTAACCTTTTTCCGAACTTTTTTTTATGAAATGTCGGACTAATTTAATTTTTTTTGATTTCCGTAAAAAAAAATATTAACAGTTTGAATTATAAATTTCAAAACCTTACACTTTATGTCTGTTTTACTCCTGGTTGATATCTATTTTAGTTCTGCTTCAAAATGCCTAAATAATTTATTTTAAAATAATTCAAAATTGTTTCCAATTTTGATGTTCAAACGATCGAAATTTTAAGAAAACTTTCATCATTACAAATATTTTGATTTCAGTGAGATTATTATGTGAAACAGTTAAGTGTTTTTGAAATAATTTCATATGTTCAAGTTTTGGTTTTATTGTCTTTGGACTATTGAATCCGTTACTGAAAACGTTTGACGACTCGTTCGATTTTTACTAACTACAAAATTTGATTTCAGAAAAAAAAATGGCTTGTTGTCTTGAAACTAAATATTGTCGAATTTCTTAAACAAAAATGTTTTACCGTTGTCCTGAAAATGTTTTTGGGTACTTTCTCTCCTTCGAGTTCGTTTACAAATATTATTTATCGTCCTGATTTTATCGCTTCATTTGTTTGTACAAGATTTGATGAGGTTTGGTGGTATCCTCAATAACCACCTTGTATATATTGTATCATAATTTTTGGTTTGTTTGTTAGTCTTTGGATGAATGAGTGAGTTTGGATTGCATGGAGCTTGAAAGCTTGGGTGTTTTGATCGAGACTTGAGGTCGATTTGGAGAGTTTTTGTGGTGTTGTAGGTGTTTGTTGAAGAAGTTTTTGCTCACATCTTGAAGTTTGTGAGTTGGGATTGTTGTTTGAGAAAATGTGAGACTTGTGAAGGCATTTGGAAGGGCAAAAAGCAAGAAGAAGATGCAAAAATGGCGTCGGGCAAAACTTTGTCCGGTGAGATTTATTAGCCATTACCGCCGGGCGAAACTTCGCCCGGTGGAGTTATTGTCGCCATTTACCGATTTTACCATCGGGTGAAACTTTACCCGATGGAGTCCGACCGGGCGAATCTTCGCCCTACGGAAAAAGCTGCCAAAACTTGATCAGTTACCGTCGGGCAAAACTTCGCCCGATGAGAGTTCACCGGGTGAAATTTCACCCGGTGGAATTAATCGGCTCCTTCACTTTTTCCCACACTTTTTCTCCTCCACTTTCCTATATCTCTCCACTACATTAAACACCATTTTCCTCCATTAAAACCTCAAATACTAAAAACCCCATTAACACCACTCCCAACTTTACTTTTTCATCCTCAAAACCCAAATTATTCATCATCAATCCACTTTTTTATCTCACACACCATTCTTCCCTTTTTTTTACCATCCACATTCACTTTTATACCCCCTCCACCCAATCCATTACACTCCACTTCATATATCTTCACTTCCCTCTTCTCCCCCCTTATCCATTCAGTGATTATAATTTTGGGTTTGTGGTGTTTAAAGGATTTGTTCGATGAGAAAGTTGGTGTGGCCTTGAAGGACCTAGTTTTTAGCTCCCGATCTTTGGTGATGTGATTACACCATCGACCCTTTTTGAAAATCCAAATAAATTCATTTTTTTCCTTTTAAAATTTTCGAAATCGTGCGAAATTCGGGCTAGGTGATGTGATTACACCTACGCCCTTTTCTCACATTTCATTTCTCTCTTATTTTATTTATTTTTCTTTAACCATCTTTTGGCTAGGATCTAGCTGACGTGATTACACCTAGGCCCAACCCTTCCTTTTTATTTTCTTTTCTTTCACAAATTTTTTGAAAAATCTCAAAAACATTCGAAAAATCATTAAAATTCAAAAAGATTTTCCTTATTTTTCTCTTTCTGTCTTTTTCGATTTTTCCCCTACTTGTGCATTGAGGACAATGCATAGTTTTAGTGTGGGGGTGAGATCTACTATCCTTTGATTTCCCTTTTTTTTTCAAAAAAAATAATTCAAAAGATCATAAAAACTTGAAAAATTCATAAAATTACAAAAAAAATCCTTCTTTTTCTCTTATTTTATTTTTGTCGTGTCTTAGTGTCCCTTGTATAGTCTTGTTCTTCACTCTTGCAGGATCGCCATCAACCTTATAGCATGAGATGAAAGGTTATGGAAGCATAAGGCCACTTGGTAACCTCTTTCCTCTTCGTTTTTTCCCAATCCTTATCTTGTATGGGAATTTGGGTTTGATGTTATTTGGAGGCTCTTGATTAGCGTTTTGGAATTGGTGACTGTGGTTGTGTTGACTAATTAATGGAGACCGGAGTGCATGAGTTTACTCGTATTTTCCTTTTCTTCTGTTTGTTATTTTCTCCTTTGTGTGTTTCTTTTTCATTTTGTATAGTGTGTTTAGGGTAAAAGTTTTCGAAAACCCGATTACAAGCTTGTTACAAGAATTTACAGTCCCTTGTGGATAACTCATTTCGATTGTGGACCTTAATCTAGTAGAATGACTCTAAATCAATAAATGTGTTGTCTTCTTAGCTTGAGTCCACCTTTTCTACTAGGGGTTTACTTTGGGGTTTGCAATTGAACACCTTGACCATCCATGGAGTGAAAAGGTCTTGGTTACCGTGTCTCATTCTCTAGGTGACCTTGCTCGAAAACCATTGCACCTTTGGTCCAAATTCTCCATTTTTTGTAGGTTATCCGGGGATGGACCCATTACCGAGTACCTATTTATCCTTTAACCCATATACCACACAATAAGTTTACAAAAAATGAAACCCAAATGCTTGGTTACAATTACTTCAATGCGATGCTCATTAAGCTTGGGGACTCTAGTCACGTACTAGGCATACTCTAAGAGGAAGTTGTGCCCTGCGCCACGCAAAGTGGGGGTCGTGATGATTGTAGATCCCAAGTTGCATCATCTAGTCAAAACAAGGGCAAACCAAGAAAAGAGAACAGGGTACAAACAAATAAAAACCAAAAGAGAAAAGAAGAAAAATCAAGAAAACCCAAACCAAAAAATATCAAAAATAAGCCTTTTTGCCAACTTATTGCCGTGAAGAGCCTACCAAAGAACCGTGTCCCTAGGAAGGAAGATAGCGGTGATTAGTCGGCTATTTTCATTTTGTAAACACTTCTCCGCTTTTTGTTTGGACTATTTCGGTTAATTTGAGTTTAGAACGACCTTCTTAGCCTTGGCTAAAGAGAGCAGGATTGCACTTACCTCTAGTGTTAAATAACTCCATGGCTCACTCATTTCCATTCCGTTTAACACCCCGTGATACACCTTTAGAAGAATAGGAGGACCTAGATAAATTTTCAACATTTTTATTACTTTAATGTCATACTATTAGACTTAGGTCCATTTCTACTTGGGTGATCGATTTTGGAATGTTTATGATTATTTTGAGTGAGTAATCGGTGTCTTCCCCGCCGTCTCGATGAGGGATTCAGTGTTTTTTTCTTTGGATGCAACTACTCGTGTTTGTTTGTTTTTTGTGTGTTTAGTTGTGTCCACAATTTTGAGCAAGACCCAACTTGCCTTGCATGGGAGTACCTTACCTCATGGGTATTTCGATGTGAGTTGAAGGGATAGAGCAGGCCCGTTAATTGCCCTGTATCGGCTTAGCATAGTCTAGCTTAGTAGTAGTATTACTTAGTTTCTTTTTGAGTCCTTGCTCGAGGATGAGCAACAGTTTAGTGTGGGAGATTTGTTGTGTTCCAAATTTGGTCCACTTTTCCACCTATTTAGACCCGTTTTCCAATCGCTTTTATGAAATTTGTGTGCGATTATCACCGTATTTTACTCCTTCTCACTCTATCGACCTCTCTTGTGCATTTTACGTGTTTTTGGGTAGTTTTCCTACTATTTTGATAGGAATCCATTGTCCGAGAGTATGTTCGAGCTCACATGGACATAAGAGAGTGAAACATCGTCCCAAAGCATGAATAAATTCCAAAGTCCAAACCCAAGAGGTGAAACCTTGAGCAAAAGGGCAAAAAGGCAATGATATGGCGAAACTCAAGTCTATTGGGCAACTTCACAAGCCAAGGTTAAACTTCAAATGTATATATCTCGAGGTCTAGACCTCGAATCGAAGCGATTGTAATTGGAGGTGAAAGCTTATCTTCTTAGCTTTCCAACGACATATCACACGCCCCAATCGGAGATCAAACGAGAGAGTTATAGCCCTCTGAAGTCACTGGGCGAAATTTCACCCGATGAGATTTGACCGGGTGAAACTTCACCCGACGGTATTTCGGCGAGATTTGAGGGAATCCGCAGGGCAAAACTTCACCCTATGAAGATCCAAAGGGCATAGTTTCATTTCAAGGGCAAAACTTAGAATTGGGCTTTGTTTTAAGTGACCCATTAAACAACTTAGTATATATATCTTTAACCTAATTTGCTACTAGTATCATCTTCTTAGGCCTCATTAGATAGATCCTCATTTTAGTAGTAGCTTCCATTAGAAAAACTTCATTAGATCTAAAATACTCTCTTTAACTTATATTATTTTACTCTACATTTGGCATTCTAGCAATTACATTAGTCTAGATTTAGTTTTTATTGAAGATTGAAGGGTTTGCAAGGATTAGTGACAAGTTCTTGTATTTTTTTTTTCTTCAAGCTTCATCTTTTTATGTTAATCTTCATCATCTTCATTGAGTTTTTCCTCCATTGTTGGTACTTTCTTCTCCTCTCTCTCTCTCTCTCTCTCTCTCCCCCTCTCTCTTCTCTTCTCTAATTAGTGTATTCTCTAGTTTTTCCTCTAGTTTATTGTTTTTCTTGCTTTGTTATTGTTTTTTCTAGTAGAATTCGTTCTTGTTTTTTTTTCTCTCACTTGTGTTAGATTAATTTCTCCTCTTTTTGTTAGTATGGATTATTTTTGCCTAATTCCTTTATTAGTTATTCTTGTTAGTTTTACAATGATTAGTGAGTAGATCTTTGTTAGGGGGTTAGGGGAGGATGAATTTGGGTAACATGGATTAAGGATTCTTGTGATTGAATGCACTTGGGTTGATTTGTCTATTTTGGAATTGTTGTATGCTTGTCGACTTTACTTGATCAATTTAGTTGACTCGTATTCACCCTCGTCAGTATGGGGAAACTTGGGGCTTGGGTAATTCCGACTTAGTGACCTAGCTTCTTTGTCGCGAAAGCGAGTCTTAGTGAGGTCGGGTGTAGAGACCGAAAGGTGACCCATCCCTTATCGATCGTGTGTCATTCGCTTGATTCCTTGTTTATGTGTCTCATTTCCGATTCCCCGACTCCTCCTAACACCATTCCTTTATTTGATTTCTCTTAGTTATTCTAGTCTTTTTATCTTTAGTTTAGTTCGGGACCATCTAAAACCCCCCTTATAACCTAAACACTTATCGACTTAGACTTGACCGACTTTACGAAGACCGTCCCTTGGATCGATCCCGACCTACCACTACTACATTAGTAAGGTTTGTCGATGTTTATAAATATTGTTTGATCGTGCGGGTCACGACGCCCGCGCATCACTCTCCTGGAGCCACCAGGTCCAAATCTGGGTGTCTACAGAAGCCCCCACTTTGACTGAGTCTTGGACAATGCAAAATTCAAAGTTTAGCTGCCCAGGTCAATCGAGGATTACGGGTGGCTGTCCGCTCGGGTCGTTTTAAGTCTGTTGGATTATGTACTAAGGGTCGTCTGCCAAGGCTTACAAATCATACCCGATCTCCTTGCCTGCGGTTGTTTGTTGAAGTTTTGATCTGGATTTGCTTACTTGGACTTTGGTTTGAATGGTTATTGCAGTTGATTAGTGCTTTGTTCTTCGGAGTACACCCCGTGTTTAAGTCTGTCCGTGGCCTTTGTGATTGTATTCTTGGAATAGGTTCCAACTATTCCTGGACTTTGCATTTGTATTCTTTGGAATAAGTTACCTATCTAGTCCTAGTCTTTTCATATTGTATTCTTTGAAACAGATTCCTGTCTGTTCCTAGTTTTTGCATATTGTATTCTTTGGAAAAGATTCCTATCTGTTCCTAGACTTTGCATATTGTACTCTTTGGAACAGATTCATGTCTGTTCCTAGACTTTGCATATCATATTCTTTGGAATAGGTTCCATCTATTCACTGACTTGGCATATTGTATTCTTTGGAATAGGCTCCATCTATTCATGGGCTTTGCATATTGTATTATTTGGAATATGTTCCATCTATTCTTGGACTTTGTATATTGTCGAGTGCCTGTATAGACTTTTGGTAGTTATATTTGTATTTTGATCTTTCCTAAGATCGTTGCATAAACTCGTGGCGAGTGCATATTTGTGTTTGTATTGCTTCTTTCTTCATGATTTTTGTATTCTGGACCGGCGTTCGTGATTTTTCGTTTAGGGATACAGGTTGGTTGCTTTGGATTGGAGATTTGCTCGGGTAATTGATTTGTATTTGCAACTTTGTTGAAGGGTTCGCTATTTGAACTTGGTATTGCGAGAGTGGTTTGAATTGATGGGTACCACTGGAGATTTTCGTTGGTATGCATAACGGGCTGTGCCGGCTTACAGGATACTTTGCTAGGGAGGGTAGTATAGTTTGGGTGGCTTTGCTGAGGATGCTAATGTGGTTTGCTATTGTTTCTTTGTTGGTGATTGGGCACACGTCCTTTGGGTACTAAGATGTGTGTCCGAATTAACTTGCCTTTGTCTTAAGCTGAAAGGTTAGGCGCGACCCTTCGAGCGACCCAATACTGAGGCGCCTGGACTCCAGCGCTGCAGAAATCAAGCGCCTGCAATGTAACACCCGCGAATTTCCTAGCTATGCTTTTTATTCTGTCACGACTCCGTCATAATTCTGCTATTAATTTTAACATCTTTTCCACTCCACTTTTAAGTCCCTATTATTTTATCGAGCCAAATATTTAATATTTTTGTTAAAAAAGTTTTATTATTTTGTTTTTCTATCACGAAACTATATATATAAATTTCGTCACAAACTATTTATTTATTCGCGAGGTATTTCATTTTCGAACGAACAATTGTTTTAAGATAAAACTTGAGAAGGGGGCGAATCATTCCTAAGTTCGTCATGGCTCGAATTATTTCTCTATGCCGTAATTTCTTATGGGAAGGGGGCGTAGAAGGAAATAATCGGGCTTTGGTTAGTTGGGAGAAACTTTGTCGGCCTAAAGATGAAGGAGGTTTGGGAATTAGGGATCTGTATATCTGGAATGAAGCTGCTGTGGCCAAGTTAGCTTCGTGGGTTTTTGACCAACTGGATCGTTTGTGGGTTCGGTGGGTTAATAGCATTTATCTGAAGGGTATGGGATGGTATGATTATCTACCGCATTCTGATGTTACTTGGGCTTGGAGGAAGATATGTCAGGTGAAAGAGAAAATAAAGAACAAGTTCGTGGATGGTAAGTGGTTTGGACTGGATCCTAATTATTCGGTTGCGAGCGCCTATCATGATTTGAGACCTCATTTTCCGGTGGTCCCGTGGGCGAGACTGGTTTGGAGTGCGTGGAGTGTCCCGAGACATAGCTTCATTTCGTGGTTAGTGTTTCGTGGGGCCCTTAACACGAGGGAGAAGCTTTTTAGGATCGGTGTCTCTGATACGGACCGGTGCTGTTTATGCGAGCTGGATGCTGAGAGCTTGGAGCATATTTTTTTCGGATGCAGTTGGAGTTCTCGGGTAATCGGATTATTGAGTAAGTGGACGAAGAAACGAATCCCAAGTAACACGGGATTGGAATGGGCTACGAAATTGAGAGGCTCGAAGCTTCAGTGTAATGTCCTTCGAGCTCTGATCAATGCGACTATTTATCATATTTGGAGGCAGAGGAATAATTGCAGATTCGAGAAAGTTCTGAGGCATCTAAAGGAGATAGTTAAAATGATCTTGTTGGATGTAAAGAGTAGGATATTGTGTAAGATTAAATACCCTGTAACTGCTAAGGATGCTAGGTGGCTGCATAACTTGATGTAGTCACTGATTTTTTGTTTGTTTTCCCCTTTTATTAATCTACTTACCCTTTACCAAAAAAAAAAGATAAAACTTGAGTCGCTTAATTTTTCTGAAGACGTTCAAACACGTTTATTTTTATTTATTTATAACTTGAAAAGTATTTTTGTTACGAAAGACAATTATTTAAGGATTTTACTTCGAGGTTTCGTAAATAATTATTTTCTAACGCGAGGTTTACTCGATTGCTTTAAAATGACTCTAATAATTTTACGATTCTTATTTTATCAACCTACAATTATTTTTGGACCCATTTGGAGTCATGTGTGTCATGACACACAATAGTTGTTACTACAACTATTTCTTTTGCTCTTCGAACCCCATTTTTTAATCCACATTCAACTCGGGATTTTACTCATACATTTTAAATCTCATGCATGTAGACCAAGCATTTCCTCCTTCTTGATTCATGAACTTGGCCGGTTTATTTGAGCACCCTATTCCATTCAAACCTTGCCTAGTTTACTCCCATCAATCAATCATTTGCCTTGTATATCATTTGAGCTTTCACACCCAAGTTGGCCGGTCTAGTGAGCTCCCTTGTGGCCTCTTTTGCATCAACTTAAGTCCTCATTCAACTTCCTATTATTCACACATCATTTTAACATACATTCACCTTTGAAATCAAGAAAAAATCCCATTTCTGTCCAAAAATCGTGTGCATCACTCTCACTTCTATCTCCAATTCTCGCTTGTTTTGATCCTTTAATCATCTCCTTCGTAAAGGTATTAATCAAGCATGTTTCAACTCCTTCTCGTCACATTTTTCAGCCATCTTATGGTCCTTTTGTATGAATTATTTGTGTTGTAGGTTTCCAAGACGACCTTGAGGCGGACGAGTATCACATTAACTCAGAGTTGGATGAGTAAAGGTAACATTGATGTTACTTGGTATTGCATGGTTTTAATTTGCGTAATTGCATGTAAATAATTATAATTTTTGTTTTGACAGTATATTATGTCTCGTGAAAACTGATTTAATTTTTAAAAGTCGTAAAATTTGCATGTTTCGGTATTTTTATCGTTATTCGAGATTAACGATTAAATCGTTGTTTTTATTCGTAAAATTGTAATATTCGGTCCTAAACACATAAAATAAACATATATTCTGTAAAATTAATGGATTATTTTTGATAATTTTGTATTTTTCTGATAATTTAAATATCGTTTATTGAATTATTACCGATTTCGGACAAAAACGTTTAAAAGCCGATTTTTAGTTCTAGCATTTAAACATTCTATTTTAATCTGAAATTCTACAGGGATGACTTTGCTGATGAAAAATAATTTCCTGAATTTTTCCTTAATTATTCGGAATTTTTAAGTGGGTGAATTAATTAATCGTTTTAAAACATTGTTTATCGTTAAAACCGTGTTTGCTATTTTGAATTTTGAATTTTAGTTATTTTTTTAAATATGAAAAATATGTTCCTTATATTTTCTTGATAAAAATGTATTTTCATGATTTTAGTGTCTTAATAAAATATTAGGAACGACAAATTTATTAAGGGAATTGTTAATTGTGAAAACGGGTTTTAAAAGATGGTTTTATTGAATTTTATGAAATCTGGAATTTTGAGGTTCTGGAAAAATATTAAGTTTCTTGAAAATCCCAAATTTTAAGTGTGATATTAATTTTCGGTTATTTATACCTAAATCGTTTTGTACTTACTATTTTTATTAATCGTTATCGTCGAGATTTGACGATTAACGTAAAAACTCTTTTAAAACCGAGTTTAGTGAATATGGAAAATTTATTTATCTGGACAGAATGTCGAAATATGTATTTTAAATAATTTACATAATTTTTACTCTATTTGTTGAAACTTTAAATGGTAGTATCGATTTTTTAGCAAAGTTGCAAATTACCGATAAAATATCCCCTTTCAGCTAAATAATTTTTTTTCCAGCTATTTTGAGAGTTTTGGAATCTGAAAGTTTATAAGTTAAATCACCCCTTATGAAATTCTAAATTTGTTTAAGTGTTTAATAAATAAAAGACGTTAGATGATTTATTTTGGTAATTGCCGTAAAATCCTATTTATACTCGTTTTGTCGAAACTATTAATAATTAGGGAATTTTAGTTTTATAAATTTTAAAAACACCCTAATTGGTAGTATTAAAATGTTTAAAACATTCGTAACCATTTTATAAACAATTGTATCACATTTCAATAATTTCATAAGCCCAATTATTCTCACTTTAACAATTAATATCGTTAAGGCCGAAAATATTAGTTTTATAAATCTATATTGTTTATTAAAAAATGTTCTGTTAGTATGAACTAATATTTCTGATACTTTGTTACGATTTTATTTTATAGAAAGTTTCCTAAAATAGAAAGTATTCTCTTTTAGAATATAATACACTTATTACTTCTTTTGTCCTCATATTATTTATAATGATTATCTCTTTTGAATATCGTTACTGACATGTTTTGAAGTTATGGAATAAGGATAAGTGTGTGGTTAGAGTAATACAGTCTAGGATGTACTATTTTGCCATCAATTAAGAGACCGGTGTATCCATTTGGGATGCAATTGTTGTTGAACTGGATACATTTGGTGTCCAGGAATATATGTGCATTGTGTTCTTAAGCTAGATATCGCATTATGTTAGACGCCGTCAGCTGAACTGAATACATTTGATGTCCAGAGAGGTGTATATTACATAAGCTAGGACCTCGCATTGATAAGTTGTCGTCCTATTATGGTTGAGTTGCCTAGTTAGAGACCTTGGATTTTTGCTGCGTGTAAAGTTGGTGTCTGAGTTCTCGAAGCTAGTTTTTTTGTATATCCCTAGTGAAAGTCTAGCCTTGTGCACAATGATTCAATCCATAACGCCAGTTTTGAATATTATTATTTTTATCAATAAATTTTGATTTGCAGGTTGGCAAATGTTTTAAGTTTTCTACAAAAGCTTATTTTTATTATAATGTTTTGTTGTTTTCCATTTTTACTATTTTTATATAATAGTAATTACAGTTTTAAAATCTTGTAATATGGCTGGGAGAACGTCATCGTTGCTCCTCACTGATTGTGGCTGTTATGTTTTTAACCTGACAGGTATATGTGTTCCCTTCGGGTGGGCTAGCGGACAGTTGTGGATCCTGCTTTGTTTTTAATAAATTTCTGTAATATGGATTGTTATATCCCGTTTGAGGATTGTTTTTATTTTTAGCCATTTTATATTTAATGGCTCATGTTTGACTTTACCACTTCATTTTATCAAAACATAGTTACAGTGTGTTATAATCGCACATCTACAATGTTTCCGCCACAGTATTGCGTTAGTATTTATAGGGGATTACACGCAATGAGGCGGTCGAGGTTTTGTTTTATCGACTCAGGACAAAAGCGCGATTTGAGGGGCGATGGTTCATTTGTTCCAAAAACCCGATGCCTCTACTCCCTCGTCTCACATTCATCCCTTCGCCATTGTTACCGTTTCTAGCTCGCGTTTTGCTCAATCTAGATAATGTCGACCCCAAGTAAGTCCTCTACTCACAATTGTCGATTTGAACTTGATTGGTGATTATGAATTCTTTTGCTTAAACCCTAGAAATCGATTTGGGTATTTTGTTCTTGCTAAGTTTTGATGCTTCTTCTTTGTTCCCTTTTTGTAATTAGGGTAGTATAGAACTTGTAGATGTAGTTGTTTGTTTGAAATGGAAGCTTGAAGGTCCTTTAATGGTCTCCCATGGCTATATTTTGAAAATTAGGGTTTAGAGACCTATTTTCCGATTGTTCCCGTACTTGATCCATGTAAATTTGATAGTTTCTTGCTTGAGACATTGTGGATAGCTTGTATGCCGATTTTCGTGACCCGGAATGCACTCTAGGTCATTTTGTGTGAGGCCATAAGGCTTACGATGGACCAAATAAGACCGTAACGATGCCGGATTTTTCCGAAACCACTTTTATTGAGACTGGGGTCGAAAATAGGTGCTAGTGGGCCTTTCGGAAGTTTATTATCTTGCTTGCAAATTTTGAGCTTATTTTGACATGCTTAGGTTGTCCTGACCTGATCAGTGACCCAGGATGTTTGCTTTGCTTTGTTTTACAATTGGAGATGGCACGGGACGTCCTAACGAGGTCCATGTAGTTTGCACGATTGATGAGGCTTCCGGTTCAAGTTCTCTGACTCTCCAGATGGCCCGTAATAGACGTCGGAGCGCCCATTCGCCTAAGCTGGAGCCCGAGGTGATAAACGAAGCTAATTTTGACCGAGTTAGGAAGCGTGCCTTGCCTGTGACGATCTAGAGGAGAAGAGAGATACCTAGGCTAGCTGACGAGGCCGAGGAGGCAGCCTACGTAGATCCTGTCTGGGCTAGGGACTGGGATGGACGACAACTAATACTCTGTCCGGATTTGCATGTGTCTAGCTGTACCATTAACGGCAAGGTGAGTATCTTTGATTATTTTCATCATAGATTTGTATTTGTACTTGTAAGGTTCGCATATACTCTCGTATCATCATGGTTTGCAGCCCTCAGGTCCGATGAAGACCTTTTTTCGGGGTTTACGACGTGCTTGGAGGTATACTCCCAGAAGCTTAGTTCTGAGGCGAAGAAGTTGATCATGGGGACGACCTTGGGTCCATTAGTTGGGCATTGGGCTTCATTGGTAGGTTGCCAAACCAAGAGCAACTTGATGGTAATCAGAGCGATGGTGTATCGCTTTCGTGACACGACCTCGACATTTCATATTTCATTCGGAGAGGTCGGCATGATGTTAGAAGATTTCGGAGTGATCATGGGACTGCCTTGAGGTCCCGGTTGATCTGGTGGGCGTTGAAGGGCCTTAGGTTGGATAGTGCTGAGGTTAGGGGTTGTATAGGGACTATCTAGAGCCTTCTGCTTTCGGCTCGCCCCATGCCTTGGCCAGTTCCTATATCACCGACAACTTTGAGAGAGCATCAGTTTTAGAGGGTCAGGAGCCCAACACGACGGTGCAGGACGCACGTCTGTGGTTGTGGTATTTCCTAGGTTCGACCCACTTCTCGAACAAGGGCGAGAGGTTTAGTACTTGGATTTTGCCTGTCCTGACTGATTTGAGTCAGTTGGATCATTTTGACTGGGTGACGGCGGGTTTTGCGGAGATCACCCGTTATTTGAAGGCTATGGTGGAGGCCGCAGAGGGTGGCTTCGGACTCAGCCATACCCATCGTGGGTCCAGGTGTCGTGCTGGAGGTTAGTTGCTTAACTGGCATTTGGTTTGGATTTTGTTGGTTTTGTTTTGTTTGTTGACGGTGTCCCGGGTTTTGCAGGCTTGGATCTATTCTTACTTTCCGTGCTTTACACCTAAGACGGTGCTGTTTCGCCCGACCAGGTTACCGGTTGGGATTGAGTGAGGGTTGGCTCAGACCAAGATGACTACGAGCCACTACTTGACGGAGAACGTGCTGATGAACCAGCTACGTCTCGAGGATGTCCTTCTTTCATTTGCTTTCTTAGGTAGCCCCCAAGGTTATATTAGGAGTTTTGAGATGCAATATATGTTCGGTTTTGCAGTTTGTGGCCAGTCCTTGTGTAACACCCCTGATTTTATAAATTAAATTAAACTAAAATTATGTTCGTATTTTTATCTTGTTTACGATTTAACTCGTAATTCTTAAAATTATTATAAACCGAATCTATCGTTTAATCGTTTCAAACTCCTAAAATTCTATTTGTCTCGAAAACTCTTCTTATATTTAAAACATATTTTTATTTCTGTTTCGATTTATTTTATACATTTAATTTAATTCTTATCGAAAGTCTATTTCGACGATTTAAAATTCTAAAATTCTTTTTATTTATTTTCGGCTCGAATTTTTATTTATATTTAAGCTCGAGTTTCTATTTTCGGCTCGAAGTTCATTTATTTTAAGTTTCGTCAAAACATCTTTTTCCTTTCCTCGAGAAATCAATTTAATTCACTTTATCGAAGATTTATTATTTATCGGGAAATACTATTTTATCCGTCTAATTATTTATTTCTATAAACTTCATTTCCATCTCGAATAATTATTCATATCTCGAGGAACATTTATTTTACTAATTTTATTAGTCGGCCCAATTATTTTTATTAATTCGTTTTTAATTCGATTTTTGGGTCAATCAACTTATCGTTACAGAATTCATCTTCTATCCGATTCATTTAATTAATCAGTATTTTTCTTTTACCCACTTTTTTTTGAGGTGATTCATTTCCCCTTCCCACTTGTTTAACATATTCATTCCCTTTTTCATTTTTTTCCTCTGCCGCTTTAGTTCTTTCCCCTGTTCCTTTTCATTGTTTCCACCGCTTCATCCCTCTTGGCCTTCTTTCACACTCACGCTCACCTTTAGTCTCCCTCCATCTCTTGTATCCCCATCTTTCTTATGTCTTCATCGTCATATTTGTTCATCCATCATCACCAATCAACAACTGTTCGTCGTCGCACTCTATCAATCCCTTTGTTTTTCTCTACTACTATCCGTGTCTGATCTTTTTTGTTGTTTTATGTCACGAGTGTTGTGAGACCGAGTCCCTGCTTCTCCTCCTCCATTCTCCATGCTTCATGGTCGCTGCTCTTAGCCGAAAGGTATTGTAGACCCTTTCTCATTTCTTATTTCGTTCTTAAAGTCTATCACCCGTTTCTTCTCCTTTTTCCCGCTGTTCTTGAGCGTTTTTGCTGAATCCATGACGAGTTTATCGAACTTTGCCTTTCTCGTTATCGTATTAGTTTTTGTTCTGCTGCTGTTCATTGATACTGATTAATGTCGATAACCTTCTATTCGTTCGTTTTCGTTTCGGTTGTTAGTCGATGTTGTGCGCTGCTGTTTGTTTCTTCTTCTTCCTTCTCTTCTTCTTCTTCTTGCTATCGTTCTTTGGCTGCTACTGTCGACATTCCTGCTGCTGTTTCATTTTGCTTGTTGCGTGTTGCTTTGCCTGTTGCTGCCGCTGCAGGAGTGTTGTGCGTACTGCTGTCCGTTCTGTCTCGGATTTCTACTGCTCTTTCTTCTCCTTCTTCTTATTCTTTTCTTCTTTTCTTCTTCTTCGTCCAATGAGTCTGCTGCTGTTGTATTTGTTGTTGTTATACTGTCGCTCTTGCTTCTGTTTTGTACCTGCTGCTGCTATTCCGTTACTGTCGCTGTTGTATGTTCGGTGTTGTTGTTGTCCTATCACTGCCTTCTTTTTGTGTGTCTGTGGTTCATTGTATCGCCGTTCGTTAGCTGTTGTTGGGTCCATAGTTGCTGCTACTGTCGAGGTGCTATTACTATGTTCTTTGTGTTCGACTCAATTAAGTTCATACTTCGGGTTTCTGTTTGATACTTCCATCCTCTTCCCGTCTTGAGTCAAATACCCTTGCCTCTCCTTTACTCCTATTTCGAGTTGAGTATCCATTTATTCCAACCCATTCATATTTGTTTAAGCTTCCCCTTTATGTTTTGGGTTTATTCGTTGTACTCAAATCCAACCTCGTCTCTTTCTTTGTTTTGTCAACCCGTCGTATTTAGTGGTGGAGCACGGTTGGAAGACTATCGATTCTACAACTTGGAGCTTAAAGGCGTTACTATTGAAGGTTTGGAGCCTGGACTAATCGGACGAGCAATTGCATTGAATCTATCGACTCAGACTTGAACTTATGGTAACTTTAGGACGTTACTCGATTTTATATCGTATGTTTGAGTAGTAATATGTAGTAAATATTTTAACTTCGGTTTTTATAATTTTAGCTATTTATTATTTGCTAATTATATTATTTTATTTTAAATCGTGTACCTTATAAATATTTTACAACTGTTTGATATTGTTTTATAAATCGTTAGTAATTTTATTATTAATGATCGTTATAATATTTTCTTGTTTATCGAGACATTAGTAACAAAATAATATCGTTTTCATATTTTCATCATATTTCATTAATTTAAGATTTTAACTCGAAATCGTATTTTTATATTATATAATGGAGATTTGTATACTCGTTCAATAAATTAATTTCGTCCTACGACTTATATTAATAAATGAGAAAATTGTCGCTTTTGTTTTGAATATATTTCTAGTCAAGACTATTTTCACTAATAATCTCTTATTTGTTTCCGATTGCCTACTTTTAGTAAAATCCGTATTATTTACTCATAAAAGCTATTTTTTAAAAATAATTTGAAATCTTTGTAAATCTCATTTCATTTATGAAACTCGTTGAGTCAATTAATTTTGATATCGTTTTTTTTTAAAACATCTATTTTCTAAAATTTACAATCTTAACTCGATTTCCTAATTATTTATAAAATACTATATATTGACTTATTATATTTTATTTATATTTTGAGTAACGAATTTAGAAATATATTAAAGTTACGTTAACGACAATAATAATAATAATAAAATGTTAATTTTGTCAGAAATGCTATTTGTATACATTTCACTTATTTTAATAACCTACGGATTTTCTATAAAAATATTTCTATTTTAAGTAAGTTTCTAAAATTAGTAAGTTTCTATTTTTAGAAAGTTTTTCTTTTAATATAAAATGTTTATTCCTTCTATCCTCATATTATTTATAATGATTATATCTTTTGTATATATTGATAATGGCTTGTTTTGGAGTTATGGAATAAGGACAAGTGTGGGGTTAGAATAATATATTATAAGGTTTACGTTTCTGCCATCAACTATAAGACTAGTGTATTAGGAATCGGTACATTAGTAGTTGAACCGGGTGACAGGTATCCTAGAAGTTGTGTACATTTTGACCTTAAGCTTAGGCCTCGCAGTAAGTCGCCGTCATAAGTTGAACTGGGTGACAGGTAATCCCAGGAGGGGTGTGCATTATCTTAAACTAGGGCCACACATTTACAAGTCGTCGTTCTATTATGGTTGAGTAGCCTAGTTAGAGACCGAAGTTTGATTTGTTTGAACTAAGTTCTCGAAGCTAGTTTTAGTATTCTCCTAGTGAAAGTCTAATCGTCAACACTAATCCTTTCCATGACGCCATTTTTGAATATTATTATTATCGATCTATTTTGATTTGCAGGTTGGCAAATGTTTTAAGTTTTCTTCGAAAACTTATTTTTTTATATTGTTTCAATGTTTTTCTCATTTTAAATATTTTGATATAATTATACTACTCCCTCCGTCCCAATGAATTGTTTGCCTATACCATATTGGGAGGTCTCAATGAATTGTTTGCCTTTCTATTTTAGGAATGTTTTTTATATGCAATTTGACCATTCTCATGAGTTTTGCTCCACATGTCACTTCCTTATTGGATCTCTTACCCTTGGTGCTAAAACGAAAGGCAAACAATTCATTGGAACGGAGGGAGTATTATTTTCCATATGATATAATATGGCTGGGAGAACGTCCGAGTTACTCCCCACTAACGTGGCTGTTATGTTTATAACATGATAGGTATTTGCTGCTGGGTTTTGGGTGTGAGCTAGCGAGTAGCGTGAATCCTACTCTTTCTTCATTCTTGTAGTTTATGAATTTGTATAAACCCATTTGGAGATTTTACTTTTAGCCCTTTTGTAAAAAGAGGCCTTTGTATTAACATACAATTTCTTTTAATAAGATATAGTTTGTCAGTGTGTTTTAATCCCAACTTTATAGTGTTTCTGTCACTGTATTGCGTTAGAATTTCTAGGGGATTACACCTTGGGCCAACTATGAGAGCTTGCCTGGGTATATGGAGGCAGAGTTGAGGCCCGAGGAGGTATTAGAGGATTCTTCTTCCCGCGCTATTCTGCCCGGTTTGGTATCTGGGGAGAGGCTAGTGCGCCAGTGCCTCTACGACGAGTTTAGGGTCTTGGTTGACACTCCTCGGATAATGTTTAGGCCTCCGACTGCGGCTGAGCCCGCGAGGATAGGGATGGTGAGGGAGGCGAGGCGTTACTGGTTCCCGGTGCCTCGTATGTGTCTCACGTTTGTCAGCAATTAGCTTGCCACCGCATCGTGATAAGTTTTGATTATTGTTTTTTGTTTCTGCTATCGAGTTTGGTTTGGTCGTGTTCTGAAATGGTGTATTTTTGTTCTAGCTGATTGATCTGGCTGACGCTATTCAGCCCCCAGACCTCCTTCTGACACTGCTAAGGTGGATGCGGCCAGGGTTGCTTTCACTAAGCCTCTTCCTCCCTACTCCGTGGAAGAGTTGGAGGCTGGGATGGAGTGGCACGATTGGGTGTACCGGGTTAGTTTTTATGATTTTGCTTTGAAAAAATTGCTTTTGTGGGTTAGGTTTTGTCGACTAACTTGCTTGGTTGTATTGTTTAGGTCTCGCCGGCTACCCATCAGCGGTTATGGCAGGCTGCCAAATGCTTTCGGGCTCACGCATCGGGAAGGGCTCTTGCCTCGGCTCGCGACACGTTTGGGCCTCGATCGGTGAGTGTTTTTTGTAGACGATTTTATGCTAGTCATTTGTCTTGCTTTGTGTTTTTCTCTAAGGATAGTATGTATTTTGAAGGACATTCCTGACATGGTAGCGTTGTTGGGAGCGCGGGTAGCTGAGCTTGAGGCGGTTGAGCTCAGGTTGATCCAGTCTGTACGTGTTCGGGACATCGAGAATGCCAGGCTGAGGGAGCATATGGCTTGGTTTCAGGGTGAGTCCTCGGGGCAAGGCGATGCTAGGGCGGAGACTGAGGCTGAGGTTAGAGCAAAGGCTGATGTAGAGACTGAGTTTATGGTTGAGGATCAGGCTACTGGTGTTACTGAAGAGATCAGGCCTACATGAGGGGTTCCTAGCACGGGGATGGCTACCGTGGATATGCTGGGTAGTCTAGGTCGTTCAGCAGATGACGGGACGAGGCCTCCTACTTTCGATCTCGAAGATCTAAGCCTAGATGATAACATCGGTGAGCTTGTATTGGCTGTAGCAGCAGCCTCCAGGGTCCTCCCTAGTTTGTAAACTCGAATTTGTATCAGATTTGTATATTTGCAAATTTGACCAAACTTTCTCGTGCTTGGTCGGCTTGCTTTGAATTCCTGAAATGTTAGCTTAGGTAACAAGTAATCACGTAAGCACTCAAAGGTTGATTTGCTTATGTTTGAGCCGCGATTTAAGGTGTTTTTAATGCGTTAGAATTAAATAAGAGTGCGAAAATGCTTTTCGGGATGCTTAAAATTTGTTAGTTTGAGCCAGGAATTGGATCAAGTAGAACGTTGATTAAAACATTTGACTCGAAATGTGCAAAGAATGTTCGAAACATGTATAAAATGCTTGACAACTAGCGTTTTGACCAAGTGTATGTGCAATGTTGTAGACGTGTCTAGTCTTGCTCAGACAATGACGCTTGTGACAAAGCAGAGGAAAAAAAATTGGACCACTTTTTGTACTTTGTTGATAGTGCCTTATGCTTTATTGACCATGCCGCATAGGGCAACGACACGGCTAGGTGGTGTAGCTTATCCCCCAAAGAAAAAATTAAAGCAAACGTCTATGTCCGGTGGATCGGAGTGACGAAAATGGATCGTTCGTCGTTGACGAGGAAATTTTCGTTCTTGCATTGTGATTGTATTATGTTTTTGAGCTTTTGAGAAGGATATTACTGCTTTAGGGAACCATTCCTATCGCTCGAAGTCGTCGAATTGTAACCGGAATGAGGCGCGACACGTCGGGCAGCCTGAAACTCAGGCGCTGGCCCTTCGGCGTCCTGGTTTTTAGGCGCCAGGCCCCCGGGTGGCCAGGTTGTCGATTATGGAAATTTTCGTAATTTTCTAATTACGGTGCCATTGTAGCTATATATATATATAGGGGGGATCAAGGGAGTTAGCAACTCTCCAAGAGTTGCTTAGTGTTGATCCCCTCCATCCATTCATCTTAATATGGACGGTGGATGGATGGGGTTCAATTGTATAAAAAAAAAGGAAGCTGCGGGATTGACATGCTGCGGACAGACATCAAGGGTCACTAATCAGCCATCAACCCATTACTAATCAATAGCTTCCCTCCTCACCCTACCCCCATTAATTTCCCTCCTCTCTAAAGTCCCGCCCAAACCCCCTTACACTTCCCCATTCACTCCTTTTGAATCCATTTCACCGGCTAATCACTCACCGCTCTCTTCCTCTCTCTAAAAAAAACCCATCTCCATCTCCATCTCCAACTCCATCTCCGCAGCTTCTCCATCTCCGATAATGCCTAAAATTCCGGTGGTGCTACAAAGGTATGTTGAATGATCCATTTTCGACCTCCGATTTTCCTTTTGTTCAACCCTTTTGTATCTCTTTTTCATGAACCCTAAAAAGTGGTCATGAACTCCGGTCATGCATGAACCATAAAAAGTGGTAAAAGAGCATTTTTCCAACCCGATAACCCTAATTTTGAGTTGAAGTTGTAGTTGTACAGTGGTTGTAGTTATAGAGTCAAAGATGAAGTTTTTTTTCTTTGTTGAAGTTCAAGAAGTTTTTATCTCTTTGTTGAAGTTCATGTTGAAGTTCCCATAATCGTCATTGTAAGTATGCATGTGCCATCGATTAGACAGTTTTTTGTTGTTATTCTGTACATCTGCTGTAGTTGTATAGTCATACGTACTATATTCTATAACCACACTGTTATAGTTGTATAGTCATACATTTCACATGCTTCCTTGTTGAAGTTTATGCGGTTTTGTTGTAAAGTCACAGAGTTGGTGTTTGGGAAGATAAAAATTTAACATTTGAATAGTCATACAGAGTTAGTTATACAGTCATACAGAGTTGGTTATACAGTCACCCGTTTGAAGATACATAGTCACACTCGTTATATTCTGTTGTGAAGTCACAGAATGATGTACAATCACACCTTTGAAGCCACACTGTCGCAGTAGTTATGATGCAAAGTCACACGCTTTATATTGCATAGTCACATTATATAACTGATGCGGGTTTTGTTGTAAAGTCACAGAATTGGTGTTTGGGAAGATAAAAAGTTAACATTTGAATAGTCATATAGAGTTGGTTATACAGTCATACAGAGTTGGTTATACAGTCACCCGTTTGAAGGTACATAGTCGCACTCATTATATTTTGTTGTGAAGTCACAGAATGATGTACAATCACACCTTTAAAGCTACACAGTCGCACTAGTTATGATGCAAAGTCACACGCTTTATATTGTATAGTCATGCAGTGTTGGTTGTATAGTCACCCGTTTGAGGCTGTATAGTCACATTCGTTATGTTGCAGAGTCACTGTCATTTTACTGTAGAATCACACTGTTGAAGGCGTATACTCAGTTGTACAATCACACTCATTACGCATGTTGTTATTGCAGTAGAAAGTCTGGTGCGAAGAAGAAAGTTCGAACGAAGTCAGGTAAGAAGAAGGTCGTGGCAGAGACATTGGTCCGCGAACATGTAATTGATGATAGAGTGGTTGTGGACCAAAAATTGGGTAAGAAGAAGAAGAAGAAGAACAAGACTGTTGAAGATACATCGGGGGACCACATCATTGGCGAGACGAATGTGGGGGGGTCAGAAATCGATGACGAAGGCAGACGAAAGAAAAAAAAGAGGGTGACTTTTGATACACCGGTCGCCGATCTGGATATGGGTGAGACAGAAAATGATGAGGAAAGCAGGCCAACAAAAAAGATGAGGGTCACATCTGATATACCGGCCGACCCCACTGTCGTGCCCGTGTCTCGGGGGAAGAGGGGAGGGGACCGCCGGCAGGGTCAGCTAGCAAGAAAAAGAGAGCCTAGAGGTAAGCCGGATATTCACTGTAGGCCCAGGCGGTTGCACCAGCTAATTGCGCAATTATCGAATGATCAGATAGAGAGGGTGCGTGCTGTTGGCTTCGGCGGGCTATTGGAGCTGAGGATCAAATCGGTCCCCATTGACCATGCGCTTATGTTCCTCCGTGCATTTTCTGACGGGTCCCACATTTTTCGTGCCTCACGCCGGGAGGCATTCATGATGTCAAAGTACGACGTCCACGATTGCCTCCAGCTATATTTAGGCCCTCATCCGGTGAAAGTAATCCCAACACAAAACAAGAATGGGGCAGACTCATCTGACGTGATCATGTTAAAGAGTACCTGGAGGAAGGGGTTCGATGTGGTGGACAGCAGCGGACCAATAACATTAGGGAGGGTGCACGAAAAGTTAATGGCAACCAAAGCCGTTGACGACGACTTTGTCCGCAGGTTCGCGTTGTCATCATTCTTTGCGCCTACTACGAACAACTCACTGGAGCTGAGCCTGCTGACCGCAGTGGATGACGTGGACTTGATTCGGGAACAGGACTGGTGTAGCTTTGTCCTGCAGGATCTGGTGCGGGCGGGTAAGGGGACGCGTGACCCCAACAAAGTCCTCAACTACCTCCGGGGGTGCATCCCCATTCTGATGATTGCGTACTTCCAGCGCTACGATTTCCGTAGCGAGACTTGCAGATGTGACATACCATTTATCGCACATTGGGATGCACGGAGAATATGCGATCGTCTTGCTGGTGAACTAGAGACAGGATCACTGGGAAATTAGCTGCGTTCGAAGGTGTCGTACCCACGTACATGTGTGGAAAGGGCAGCGAGGGCACCCCCGCTATAACGATGCCCTCTGACAACCAGCACTTTAGTCCCAAAAGAATAACGACAGGGGTGGAGAGATACGATCAATCGGAAGACAGCACCGTTGACGTAAGTGATCTCGCAGCCACTCTATAAATCATCAATTAATTGTTTGTGAGACGATTTAATCTGACAGCCCTACCTATGTTTACAAAAGCATATACGATTCACTAGTCACGGTCATTATGATCACACTCGTCCTTATGTATAGTCACACACTAGTAGCTGTATAGTCACACACTATTACCTGTATAGTCACACACGTTATGTTGTCCAGTCACCACTATAACCTTCATAGTCACACACTATTACCTGTATAGTCACACACTATTACCTGTATAGTCACACACTATTACCTGTATAGTCACACACATTATGTTGTCCAGTCACCACTATAACCTGCATAGTCACTCGTTATAAGCTGTATAGTCACACTTTATTCCGTATAGTCACACACTTAGATGCTTGGTCATACTCACACTGCCAGCCTCAACACAACTGAGCTTCACACTAATGGTTTGACTTCAACTGAATTATAGGACGACCGTCGGTTTTTCATGAATTTTTGAAGGTGTGCGCTAGCCTTTTGCTGTTTCTGTGAGCAGGCTGCCTCCAAAGTAAGAGAAATATCGACGAGGAACACCGCGGTTCCAAGTCAAGACCCGTCCTTCCAACAATTCTGGGAAGATCCATCTGTCCTCCAGTATATCGATGAGGTCGTTTCGTTGGCCGGCCAGTTGAAGAAGACTACCCAGAATGCCCCTGTCGTTGAGGGGAAGGAGCAGCGCGATGCTGAAGCCTGCGCTCTGGTACGCCAAATTGTACAAGACATGCGTGAATCTGGATACGAGGATGAGGAAATTGAGAAATCAGGTTTCTGTGTGGGAGATGGTGATGGAACAGAAGGTTACGATGATGAGGGCACTTTTGATGGTGGCATCGTGACACCAGGTTTCTGTGAGGGAGAAGTTCAAGAGGGTGATGGCGCTGAAAAAATAAACCAAAACTCCGATGTGGAGGGTTCGGTCGACATGAGTCTGACCGTAGTGGTGGCTCTACGGCAAACAGGGTGGGGGACAACTGACGCACGGTCGACTTTAGATGTAACACCGGCTCCGCCCGATGCGACAGTCAGTTCTAGTCTTGAGAGGGAACTGCACAAAGCAGGCTGGGCTGTAGCGAACGCTGTTGCCACCACGTCCGCGCCGGCAGAAATTGTCACGACCGATACTCAGCGGACAGGCGAGGGTTCAGTGACCAGGACGCACCCGGAGGCTAAACATTATCGGTACATCTTCCACTCCGACGTGGCATTTGAGTGCATGGATACGATTCCAGAAAATTTGGGCTACACGTTCGACTGTGGGAGAATATTGAGGGGGCAGCTTGTAATCTCTGGATTCATGTGCTCCAATATCGTCATCTTCTGGGATATCCTCAGCGTACGGAAAGATGTAATCGACTACGTCTTCGACCGGGCAACGCCACGTCCTTCAGGGTATGTACTTATTGTGTTGCTCATGTCATTTTTTAAAATGCATGTGCTAATCGGGACTTCGTTTGGTCTACAGCGAAATGCTGGTCGAATTCACAGATTACGACTGTATCGCGAGGGCCGACATGCAGACGCTCGAGCCTGGCCTGCAGGTGATGAATAACGTCATTGACTGCTGGTGTAGGCTGCTGAACCAGTTGGTGCACGACAAAAAAGCATCAAGAGTAACCAGTAGATGTTACTTCTCTCTTGGACATACGGTACGTTCAACCCCCAAATTAGGTGTATAATCGCAGACAATTGGCTGTATAGTCAGACACTGTTACCTGTATAGTCACACACATTGTGTTGTCTAGTCACCACTATAAACTGCACAGTCACACGCTATAAGCTGTATAGTCACCCACTTTATGCTGTACAGTCGCACACTACAAGCTATATAGTCACACACTTTACGCTGTACAGTCACACAATTGCAGCTGCACAGTCACACTCTTGTCAAACACACACTGACTACATGTATTACCATCAATGCATGTGAGCAGGGTCCAATGTTGGAATTGTGGAAGAAAGGAGGCAAGGGCAATAATTATGACGAAGAAATATTTTACGTGTGGGGCGAGTGGATAAAAAATAGTTTCTCCGACTTTTCATTGGACTCGGACATGGTATTATCCTGGACATACTGTCTATTCGTAGTTGTTATCAGCCCATAATCCTGATGCATTGTTTGCAGGTGTTCATCCCGATCTTGACGGGTGACGAGGGTCACTACAGTTGCGCTTGCATCAAATTCAATTCTGAGCAAATAGAGTACCTCGACAACCGGTTGTACGATAAAGATTTTACAAAGTTGCCTTACTATGGCATTGCTCGGACAGCGGTCATGCCCTTTTAATTTAATATTAAATCAATTATGTGACCGCGAATGTGTTCAACAACTGATCCTGTTTGAACTTGTTTTGCAGGCTGATAAGATGGGGGAGTTCATGGTACAACGAGGGGTGGAGAAAGGTGAGAAGGTCCGTGCGTTTAAATTGGTAAACGTTCCCTAATCATGGCAGGGAGTGGGTTACTCCGCCAATGACTGTGGAGTGTACTTGATGATGCACATGATGCTGTACATCGGGTCCCCGTTCAACTGCTCCTTGGGGACAATGGTGGCCATGAATATGTGCAGGGCGGAGATCACGGCGACCCTTACACTGAGCGGCGCGAACAAGATAAGGAACGTTGTTTTGCAGAAAGTGGTTGAATTTGGAACATACAAGGAATCGTTGGAATATTCCCGTACGTTTGAAACCACTCCTCTGAAGGCAACCACCAAGAAGCGTCAGATAAAATCACCGAAAACACCTGAACCCACCCCCAGATCAGTCCCAGAAGAAAGACAGTCGGCAATTAAGTCTCGGATACGGGGCTGTGGAGATGGGTTGGGTTGCTCTTTGAACCAAGGTGAACCTGACCCGGACGCCATTGTCATGTCGGTCTTGTTTCGCCTCCACCGACCGCTGACGAGTTGGATGCTCAGCCTGCAAAACCACACCGCCGACTACTGCTTCCTCGACGATAGTGGGTACGACGAAAAGTAAGTAACCGTCTTTTATTACTGATGCGTGTTGCATATTGCACCTACTAACCGGTGTCAACAAATCCGCAGTGAACGATTGGGGTCCTACGGCCCTCGTGCGCAGCTGGAGAGGCGTGACATTCAAACGCCCTTGTCCGGCGGTGGCATGAGCGCCGCTGTGCTGGAATGTTGGTCGCACCTCATGAACTAGTGCAAATCAGACGACAACCGGCGTGGGTTATCCTCCCCCACTGACCCAATGATGGCGTGGTTTGGAATTCAACACATGGTATGCCCCCATAACCTCCTACCTATCACATTAAATAGTACAAATGATCCTCATTCACATTAACTGAAAAGATGTAAAGTCCGTGTAATAGTTAGAAATAATCACAAAGTTCGCTTAGCACAGTCACACATGTTGACGTGTACAATCACATGCAATGAGTTGCATAGTCACACATATTGAGGTGTACAATCACGTGATATAAGTTGCACAGTCACACATGTTGATGTGTACAATCACTCTTGTTGGGGTACACAATCACACTGTCATGTATAGTCACAGTCTGTACGCTGCAAAGTCACGCAGCTTAGTCTGTACAATCACATGCTATAAGTTGGATAATCAGGCATCCTAGAATTTACAATCACACTGTCATGTATAGTCACACTCTACACGCTGCAAAGTCACGCAGCTTAGTCTGTACAATCACATGCTATAATTTGCATAGTCAGGCATTAAATAGTACAAATGACCCTCATTCACATTAACTGAAAAGATGTAAAGTCCGTGTAAAGTTAGAAATAATCACAAAGTTCACTTAGCACAATCACACATGTTGATGTGTACAATCACATGCTATAAGTTGCATAGTCAGGCATTAAATAGTACAAATGACCTCCATTCACATTAACTGAAAGGGTGTAAAGTCTGTGTAATAGTCAGACATCACTTTGCAGAGTCACTCTTGTTGGGGTGCACAATCACGTGATATAAGTTGTACAGCACGCACATGATATAGTCAGACATCCTAGAATTTGCAATCACACTGTCATGTATAGTCACACTTTGCACACTGCAAAGTCACGCAGCTTAGTCTGTAAAATCACACACTTTGCGATGTGCAGCCACGCACATGATATATTCCATTCTCGCATCCTGTCACTGATGACAACTAATATTCGCCATCCGTTAGGACTCACTGACCCGTATACTGGAACGACCCGACTCAAGTACCCCTGCGGATGAAGACACTAACGGTCTGTACGAAGCGTGGGACAGATTCATACAAGACTGCGCCGGGACATTCGACTTGAACGCCGAACTGTTGTTTTTCCTGGTGCATACTATGGGGCACTACGCGTGCGTGTGCGTCAACTTTAGAGAAAGAAAAGTTGATATCCTCGATCACCAGACACACACCCCAGGGTCACATATGTTCCGGGTGTCCAGCAAGATAGTAAGTTGCACGCATATGCTTTTTTTCACCACGTCAGAAATATTCTACTACTTAAGTGCTATTGTTTACTATTACCTAATACTGCAACAGATGCAAGCATTGAGGGTCTCCATGGACGAGAAGGGAATGATTAAGAGCAGTCACTTGGCAAATTTTGAGCATCGCCAAGTAAAATTGGAATGGCAGAGCGCCCAAAAGAACGATCCGGAGTCCGACATTTTCTGCTTGATGCACATGTGCCTGTACGACGGTGCGCCGTTCACCCACACTGATATTGGGTCAAAGGTCGGGAGGCGTTACTTGTCGTTCGAGGTGGCAGCAACTCTCGTACTTGCTGACATGAATGAAGCTCGCGGGGACGTGTTGCCGAAAATTCGCGCTTTCATAGTAGACGCGCCAAGCATATGGAAAGCACTCGATGACAAACATAAGATAGGGAGAATCGTGGAACGAAAGACCTCAACGAACAGTAAGGCATGAATGTGTAGTGAAGTAAAAACACTTTTTTGTGAATATAGAAAAAATCTCATGTTGGAGTATCTTCTGAGTATCAGATGAATGACAACTCAGTATCAGGGTCGCATGTGCGATGTGATACAGTCATGCAACTTCTGACTCACAGTCACAGTCAAACTCCAGCAGAGTCATGACAGACGACAAATTCACTAATTAATTATACTAACTACCCTTGCATATATGTCCATCCATTTACTTTCAGTTTATTTCACCTTAAAAAAACCGATGGTTCCCGTATTTACAGAAGACACCAAAAAAACAATACACACACACACACCATAAAATCAGATTATTTCCCCAATCCATAATTCCGGACATCCTCACCTTCCTGCAATGCGCGGCAACCCATTTGCTCCTGTCTTCGAACATCTTTTCGAACCATTCGATCCCAACATCATCACGGTCGATCATATTCTTCCCCCACCTGTCATCGAACTCCGACGCCTCGATGTCATCATCCCATATAATTGCATTGAGTGCTTTTACGAATTCTAAGGCCTCCTCTCTTGATCTGCCGTACTTTGTTGGAACCTTGTTCATGATGTGCCACGTGCAACACCGTTGGTGCGCTGCTTTGAATATTTCTGGGACGGCTTTTAAAATACCGGGATCCTGGTCTGTAATAATGTAACACGGTTCCTTCCCGCCCATGGCTTCTAGAAACCGGGAGAGGACCCATATAAATGACTCGTAGTCCTCCTTTAATTGCAACGCCCCACAGAACGTGACAGACCGTTTGTGGTTGTCCATGCTAGTGAACGGTGTGAACACCATAGAATACATGTTGGTTCCGTACGTTGGGTCGAACGAAAGTGCATCCCCGAATGCCGCGTAGTTCCTTCGAGCTGCACTATCCGCCCAAATGACCCTGCATAAACTTCCGTCTGCATCCACATCGTAGTCAAAGTAAAAATCCTCCTGACTGTCTCTCAAACTCTTGAACCGGTCTATGAAAAATTGACCATCCTGCTCGTGGACGAAGCACTTGACGTCCCTCCCCAAGTTCTTGAAATCAACCAACGATGCTCCGATGTTCTGATATCCGCCCGACAACTCCTAGCACGTCCTGTATGTCCGAGTCGCCCCGATCTTCAGCTGCACACACAAAATTGTAACTGCATTAGTCGCGCACAGTCAGCAGTCAACCATACACTAACAACATTGTTAACAGACATTACGCACCCTCGAGTTGCAATTGATCATCTCCTTGTGATATCTTGATATATTTCGAGATGACTTTTGAAACTCTTTGTCCTTAACCATCACAAGATCGTGGTTGTGTTCCTCAATGAACTCTTCAATATAAAACCCCCCGATCATTACACAGAGCCTAATTCTTGCTCCACATTGCGTCCTCGTTGCCTTCGTATTCCTTTTGGGTTCATACGATCCCACATACTCTTGCCCCTCCTTCTCTCCCGTGCTCGACAACTTCACCATGCTCTGGCTAGCTGTTTTGCCCTCCTTGTTACAAGCCAACAATTTCTTCTTGATCGAACCATCAAAAGATCTAGTTGTCGTGTACCTCTTCACCTCGAAACCAAAGGAAGATACGTAAGATTGATAAAAACAAGAATGCTCCATTGATGTCCGCGAACTTCTGCCCTACGTAAGGCACAGTCACTGTGTCTTCAACTGGCATATAGGTTGGAACAATAAAAACAAAAAACACTATCAGTGGTTGGAACAATATATTACACACTAAAGACTAGTTAGAAATAGTTAGAAATAATCACAAAGTTCACTTGGCACAGTCACACATGTTGATGTGTACAATCACATGCTATGAGTTGCATAGTCACTCATATTGAGGTGTACAATCACGTGATATAAGTTGCATGGGTTAAACTACTGTCGATAAAAAGAAACCCTATATTACACACTATCAATCTTGCAACGCACGCATTCATCTCTAACCTTAGTGAAATGTGACCTTTCTCAACAGCGACTGTGGCTTTGCTCATATAATAGCATGATTTTACTAAAAACTAGTTAGAAATAGTTAGAAATAATCACAAAGTTCACTTGGCACAGTCACTCATGTCGATGTGTACAATCACATGCTATGAGTTGCATAGTCACTCATATTGAGGTGTACAATCACGTGATATAAGTTGCATGGGTTAAACTACTGTCGATAAAAAAACCTATATTACACATTATCAATCTTGCAACGCACGTATTCATCTCTAACCTTAATGAAATGTGACCTTTCTCAACAACGACTGTGGCTTTGCTCATATAACAGCATGATTTTACACCACTATATTACATATAACAGCATGATAAATATAACAATCATAAGTATAACAACCATACAAAATACCAACAATAATAAATATAAAGAAACCAACATAAATACTTTGAATAAAGGAACTTCAACGTAATACAACTACACCTGCAACAGAAAACTACAACTACATGGAACCAACGCAATAATAATTTGGCTTGATTAATACCCCCAACGCATAAGAACTATAAGTACAACTACAAACCAATATACAATACTCGACAAACAAAAACAATAACAATAATAAACATAACAATGATGGAACGTGTGGATAATGAATATAACGTAATAAATATATCAGTCTTACCAGCACCAATATTTGGAATAATAAAACTGCAACTTCACATAATACAACTACATCTACAGCAGAAAAGCTGTAGAAAAACGTGGAACGTGTGACTGTCTATCATATTAAGTGTGACTACCACGTTATAACTGTGTGACTGTCCATTATATAGAGTGTGGTTGTGACATTACAAATGTATAACTTTTCAAATTAACAAACCAAACAAAAAAATGGAATTCCAAATGCAAGATACCATATATATATATATGTATGTACTCATCTTACCTCCTGCATGTTGAACAGAAATTTTCGACTAGTCATTTTCGAGCACATACAAATCTTCAAGGAACAGCACCATTGGAGCATGGAGATGTAGAGGGTTTAGTTATTTTGCATGATAGTATAAATAAGGAGATGAATATTGATTTAGGATGAATTTTGTATTTTAGTGAAATGAAATAGTGAGCAATGGGATGAATTTTTGAATTTTAGTGAGAGAGTGAATTTTGGTGATGAAAATTATGAAAGATTGGTAGAGATTGCGCTGCGAAATGGTGAGCAATTGAGAGAACGAAAGTGAATTTTGGTGATGGAAATGATGAAAGATTGAGAGAAAGTGCGTTGGTGTTGCTCTGCCCCTGTCTGCTGCTGTCTGCTACTAGTCATTCCAAGTACCTCCTCTCTCTTTTTCTTTTTTTTGAATAATCTAGGTCATCCATCCAACCCAAATCAAGGGCCATAAACACAACTTCCCAACTTCTCATTTTTCACCAAACTCCCTTGATCCCTTTTCTATATATATATATATATATATATATATATATATATATATATATATATATATATATATATATATATATATATATATATATATATATATGGGTTATGGGTGTTCTCTTTTAGACATAATTAACACCCAAGTGTCTTTATAGCTCTTCTTGATTTATCGAGTCATGTCGGGTTTCGGCCGTCTTTTGACCGAGTGGATGAATTCTTTCAAGAAAGGTGAACTTGAAGATTTGTTAAGTGATGGTTTATATGTTATTACGTCATTGAAGCAAATTAAGGTGCAAGATGACTTCTTAATTGCATGTTCGCGCTTTTGGAATGCTAAGTATCATGTATTTGCATTTCCGTGGGGTGATTTGTGTCCTCTGCCCGAGGAGATAGACGCAATTGGAGGGTGACATTCGTTTCACCCTTCTATCTCGGTTCAAGGTGATGTTCCCGTGGAGCGGTTTCGTCGGTTTTGGGATATTCCTTTACCGGAAGAGGCCGAGGTTTTCTTTGGTGAAGGTGGTATTAATTTTGAGCGCCTTGTTATGGCATTCTCATGGAGGGACGCTCATTGTGTTTCACCTCTAGCTCGCAAGCGTGCTCTTAGCATTGCGATAGTGTGCTACTATTTGTTCGAGGATGCATCGGTGCAAGCTGGTGGAGTAACCCTCGCATCATAAACGTTGTAATGGAAATGGAACATGGGCGATCGCCCTCGTGGCTTATTTTGGGTGAGCTTATAATGGATCTCGACACGCGTGCACCCATTCATCGTGCTCGATTTCGCGGTTCCAGAACCTTTTTGCAGGTATATTCTGGTGCAACTTTTGACATTATTCGAAACTGTCCTAGTTCAAAGCTGTGACATCGTGTTGTATTGTGTTCATGCAGGTTTGGCTACAGGAGAGACTACGCCTGATCGAGCCACCTCGGCTCATCGAAGGTTACAACTTCAAGAGACTTGCCATGCGGAGCGTAGTACCCCTTCGGGGTCTTAATGGCACCGAAGACGAATGGTTCTCTCGTCTGCATGCTGATGGAGGGATTGTTATTAGATGGATTGTCCTGTGGTGGCATGTTAAAAGATATATCTTCCTTCCACTCTTATCGTCGGCCCGTACTATGTGGATATTGTCCTTGAGTGCATGTGTTTATGTTTATCCGGGCAGGTTGATGCGCCAAATTGGTGAGGCACAAACAATTCCCGAGGTTGACACTATTGTTATCAATTTCCATCCATGGGGAAAGGATGCTCTTAGGAAATTCAAAATGACTTGGAGAAAGAGGACTATTCATCCCGTTCCTGAGGCAAACACTCGATGGACATCCCCTTCCTATGCTCGGTGGAGGATTTGTGAAGATCCGACGGAGCGAGAGAGGTTGAGAACCATAGAGGTTGCGGGGCTACAGAATAAGGAAGCTATGCGGCTTAATGTCGTTAAGCGCCCGACCGAAGACAGTGCTTCTAATCTTGGTACCGTCAATTCGTCCAAGCGGATCAACATAGACAAGACCTATATTAAAGACACTGATGAAGAAGATGTATGGGACTGGTTGGGCCCACAATTGGCTGAAAAGGTGAACGCTTGTATTCGAGAGACCCATGATGAGAGGTCTAAGGAAGCGCACCCGAAGGACAAGAGGAAGGAAAAGATGGGCCAGTAGGGCCCTGCCATTAGTATTATGTCGTACTATGTAATAATATGTAGCGTATTAATAATACTTTTTTTTGTAATCCCCTAGAAATTCTAACACAATACAGTGGCAGAAACATTGTAGAGTTGGGATTAAAACACACTGACAAACTATATCTTATTAAAAGAAATGGTAAGTCAATACAAAGGCCTCTTTTTACAAAAGAGCTAAAAGTAAAA
Organism: Agrostemma githago; assembly: GCA_958450325.1. Taxonomy (NCBI): domain Eukaryota; kingdom Viridiplantae; phylum Streptophyta; class Magnoliopsida; order Caryophyllales; family Caryophyllaceae; genus Agrostemma; species Agrostemma githago. Next base: position 36,273,752 of record OY288242.1, read on the forward strand.
TCTCCAAACGGGTTTATACAAATCCATAAATTACAAGAGTGAAGAAAGAGTAGGATCCACGCTACTCGCTAGCTCACATGTAACAACCCGGATTTTTGATGACTTAAATTAATAGATAATGCGGAAAGTTATCTAAGTCATTTAATTAAAATTTTATCAGAGTATAAATAAATTCGAATCGCTACGGATCCTTACAACAAACGACTATTAATTACATAGTCTTGATTCACTTAGTACAGAATATAAATTGTATTTTAATTTATACAAACATATTATTAAATCTCTCTCTCGCTCGATTCCCCCAACGTCTTAGACCTGCAAAAAAAAATACAGTGGACGTTGAGCGGGACAACAACCAAGCCGTTCATCTAACATCACCTCGAACACATAAGACAATCATGTGAATAACAAATAATATGCTTATAAAAATATTAAAGGATATCACGTAACAGATAGTTTCCTTTAATTCAATTATCAACATGTGAGGTGATGAAAACGATAAAGTTTAAAAGATGGGACACTGGCAGCCATTTGATTTTAAAAATCATTTTTCACGTAAACAAAGAATAAACACACGAGTCGTGGCTTCTAGTATCACCGCTACTCCATATTGGCTTGCATCTCACCAATAGAAGTAACAGTAGTACCGACTCGTAGACCGAACCGATCTTATGATATTTACATCTCACCCAAGGCTCAATTAGGCCCGAACTTCTATTATATTATACGTTTATTCAAACGGGGCTCTGGGCTGAAATGAAAGCTGATGATTACATTATCTGCATCACCAAGAGGGAACCCGCAGTTTTCAGAATCCTGTTCTGCCCCCACTATCTAGGTGGTAATACTTATCAAATACTTGTCTATATGTGCGCCACATACCCTACGCAAACTCGTGAACCGCAGCTCTCACTGCCGTAGGACGACTACCTTAAACACTAGGTCGACACTCGGATCGCAGCCTCCGCGTCTGCTTTTCATTACAAGTGCAGTCGAAACACCACGCATGGTAGGATCCAACACAAGCTATTCGTCCCAGACTCGCATCATAAACTTTATATAAAATTCGCCCGTGAACAAGTAGTACATTATTTGGTGACCTTCAATAATTGGTCGGACTCATTTAAACAGTCAAATCCTCAAATAATTACTTCCAGTGTGACAACATTATACTTTAATCCTCAAGTGTCACCTGAAACATTATATCCCAAATATTGTATAATATTTTTAAAAATAGTAAATTCTTTTAAATGAAGTTTTATATAAAAATAAAATTTAAGGTATAATAATAATAAAATATTATTTTAAAATTTGAAGTTTTATTTTAAAATTTAAAGTTTCTGTAAAAAAATATAAAAGTTTCTAAAAGAATATAACGTAAAATCATTTTTTTTAATGTCGTGTAAATAATTTTGGAATAAAATAAATTCATTTATTATAGAAAATGAAATTTATAAATCTTTACCTATATAAAAATAATAAGTGAGTTTTACTAAAATAAAACATTTTGCAAGTTATTAATTTAATTACTCTATATTATAATATATAAACGAATGTAAAAATACTAAAGAAAATTAAATATGACCAAAATTACAATTATATAAAATACACTCAAATATAAAGTACATAGAATAAATATACATAGCAAATAAAATACAATGAAAATGATATAAGTAGATTTTATTAACTTAAGTTATTTTATTCATTTTCTCAATTTTCATATAGACAGAAATGTAAATGTGATAAATAAATATATTAAACAAGTGATAATTTAGTCAAGTTGAATTTAGTCACAAATACGTACATAACATAAATAAAATATCACGTAACATTTTTTTTATATACATAAGTAATTTAGTCGTACAAACAAGCCTAAATATTTAAATAAGCAATTTATTAAATTACTAACATAATATACTTATATATAAGAAATGTTGTTAGAAGAAAAGTTTGGTTACCTTAAAGAATTAAGGTCGACGGGGTCAATAATATCGTCTACGTTAGGAAAGTCGTCTTTTTCTTCCTTTAATGAAATTTTCGGGTCGAAATGATTTGACCCAAATACGATTCCAGAAAAGTTGTTCCGCCAAATATTGGGCAGCTTTTCATTCCCGATGCTCCAATTATAGAAAAGGACGAGGGAGTAAATATAATATATAATACGAAGTATATAGTATAGTAAGTAGAAGTAGTAGTACGGAATATAGTACGGAGAGTATGTAGTATAGTAGTGTATGTAGTTTTAGTGTATTACTCCGTAATACTCTTAGTAATGTAGTAATGTAGTGTATTGTATATGGAGTATGAGTGCAGTATGTAGTAGTAATCTTAGGAGTATATATAGTAGTGAAACAACATGTGGGGAGCAGGGTAGTACGTAGGTTAGTGAGCATGCATGGAGTGGGTATGTGTTAAGGGTAGATTAATAAAGGGATAGGTGTAGGAGTGTGAGTGTAGTAAGGTTAGTATTAGGTATGAAAGGTGTAGGGATGATAGGGATGATAGGGATGATAGATGTACTAATGTAGTGTAGGGTGCGTGGGAGGCTTAGTAGAAGGCCCAAGATTCCGAGTTTCGGTTCGTTTCTCGTACAAACGTCTTTCTTTCTTTCTTAAAAAGTTAAAATATCAAATTACGGAATTAAATAATGGAAACCGTAAAATATATTTGTAAAAAGGAATTTGTGAGATGGTAAGTAAAATAGACGGTAAATAGTTTTATGGGACAAAAGTTATAAGAAATTATTATTTTAAAAAATCGATAAATCATTTTAAAATTTTACGAGACGAGAAAATGTTAAAACGACAGGTCAATATTAAAAGTATTTTCGAGTTGTAAACTTTATTTAACGAAAGATAAAAGTTTTAATAATTCGATAAATAAATTCTCATGTTTTATAACGGAATAATTTTTAATTTTAACGAAAATAAAATTATTTATTCGCGAAAATAATTTTTCAAACGTTAAACTTGGTTTATATAAATGTTTAAAATTTTAATACTATTTGAGAAATACGGGGTGTTACAATCTACCCCCCTTAAAACAATTTCGTCCTCGAAATTTCCGGCATAACTTAGGCAATTAACAAAGGTTTAAGACACTGCATGAATTAAATGAAGTTATAGGGTTCCTCTCACAAAAAAAATGACTCGGCTCGCAAGTGGCTTGCTCGTATATCTGACCTCTCCTCAATGTTTTACAAAGGTGGTGCATCCCAAATTAGTATGGTAGGTATTATTGATCAACGGTAGATTCTAAATTCCCATATAGTGGCATTAATCAATCTCGGGTCATTCTCGAGATTTGGTTTATGGTTTGTCTTATCTCCAAAATATCACGATGTTTATATTCCTTAAAATTGAAAGGTGTTGTCTTATGGGTAATACAAGTTTCTCGTAGCATAAAAATCCATTAAAAAAGATTCTCCTAATTCCCATAAAATCTGTAGGGGCATTCATAAGCTTATGATATTATTGGGTTTAGTTGAAGACTTCTCTCATAGGTTCAAATACATAGATTATACAAAAGTCTGAAGTTCTCAAGATGACATTAGCGTTTCTCGTCAATCAGGTTGATTTTCTAAGGTTGATCCTCAAGTGTTTTTGTCGGTTATGACAAGGTTAATCTTGAATTCCCATGTTGGCTTTCTAAATTTCTCAAAATTCCAAAATTGTTTCTCTGTTGCTTTATTCTTCAAACAACGGGTTAATCTTAACTTCAGATCAAAATTCCTTGGTACACAAGTGTCCTTTACAATTATGACACTTAGGGTTTGCAATACTACCAAACATTATTCAATAAAATTGTCTCCCAAAAGTATATACGACATTTCCTAGGGATTCCCCAAAATATTGTTTACAAATCATTCAATCAATCAATTGGATTCTCCAGATCCGACAAGGTATGTTCAACATATAATTCCTCAAAATAAAATTCGATGTATATAATGGTAAAACTCAAAATAATTTTGATCTATGATCGTTCTCTTAACATTCTCAAATACTTAGCTCCCCAAAAAGGTATTGATCATCATAAATATCACTCAGCTTCAAAAATATACTCTCTCTTCTCATAATATGGTGGTTAAGACACAGGTTAGAATACTATGGTCTTAGTCTCGCGATAGGTTACTGCTCTGCAAGGTTAACATATAAGACATATCCAAAAATGTGACTCAAAGTTCCCAATTATGTAAGTGTTCCATGGTCAGGAAAATTTTTAGGTAAACAAAACAAATAATACTAGGTTAGTAACGTTCTTAGCATAACGATCTCGGTGGTCATCTCCCTGGTATAGTCCATGATCATGCTTCTGTATTGAAGTTTCTTGGTGACCTCCTTTGCAAATAACTCGAACAAGTTCATCTTGTTGCGGTTTGTTCTTCTATATGAATTTGTGGAGTTGTTTCTTTGCTTCGTGCATATTTGGTGCGTCATCTACGTTCTCGTGTTAGTACTATACCATAGTGTCAGTGGTTCTAAACAAAATTTCTATCATAGTCTATGTAAGTAAGATTGGTTGATGTTTACTGGAGATACATGACAAAAAGTTCAAGACTAAGTATGAAGGTAAGGTGGTTAAAACAAGAATCCTGGAAACAAAGTGAAAGTCATAAGAATTAGAAAGGGTGTGAATGATTATGACAATTTTATTAATAGAATGACATAGCACTCTATCTTAGATCTTCTCTTTCGATGATAAGAGGAGATGAAGTTGGTATTTGTCAAAAAGAAATTTTAAAATCAAGCTGGGTTTTGGAGAGTATATGTGAAAGTGAAAATCAATTGTATGAGGTTTAAAATTTCTCAGATAACTGAATAAAATTGTGATAGGTTGATTCAAAAAATATATAATAGATCAATAAGTTGATTGAAAGTAAAACATAATTCAAGACAAATTGGTCAGGGTTGAAGGTTAAATTGAGTCTTTTAAAAATTTATAATATGAAGTAAGGCTAAAAAATGTCACCATGAATTTAGGAAATCAATAGGATAGGAACAATGGATTATCATGATGATCAATTCAAGAAATGTCTTAACTTGGTGAATGAACGAGAATGATATCCAATCACAAAAAGTGGATATGAAATAGTTTGGTTCAAGTAAACAGGTCATAACTGAAAGGTTGAAGGTTAAAGCTGAAGGTAAAATTCAGATTAACTGGTTTTGAAAATAAAGGAAGTAATTAATAATAGGATACACAAAACTCGAAGATGTGGTCGGAGGTATTTAAAGAAAAATTAATGTAGGGTTCAATCTTTGAAATATAGCTTAGGATAACACATGATCTCCGATCTACGAGGTAGGTAATTAAAGTTTCAGTTAGGTCTAACTCAACATCTAGTTAGGATTCGAGGAATAATACACTACACGCGTCAGCACATACTTGATCTTCGTGTGTGCTCCATTCTGACAACTTAACTTGACTTGATTCTTCAACGTGATTCAGTTTGACTTGGCTCCTATAGTTGATTTGGATCAAGCCTTCACTGATGTTCCACAATGTGGATGTCGAGGTCTTGAGCGATTGATGTCTATGAATGTCAATGTCTTCCTTCTTAGCCATCGTATGGATCAAAAAAAAAATTAAACTAGCCAATAGGCTAAATGTTAGGCAGTCAATTTATAAACAATTATGCAGATAGCATGCCAACAATTATACAAACAATTATGCAGATAGCATGCCAACAATTATACAGGTAGATATCGTATTTCCCTGACAATTCTACTTCGATAAAATATTTGATAGGATCCTAATAGTTTCTAAGTGAATCTCTCATTTTAGTGATCTAATATTGTATTAGTATTTTAGTAAGTCTACCCAGGCGTGCTCCTCGTTAGGTAAATGAAGCTCAATCCTCACTTACGGTCACGAGGTCGCTCTGATACCAACTGTAACAACCCGGATTTTTTGATGACTTAAATTAATAGATAATGCGAAAAGTTATCTAAGTCATTTAATTAAAATTTTATCAGAGTATAAATAAATCCGGATCGCTACGGATCCTTACAACAAACGACTATTAATTACATAGTCTTGATTCACTTAGTACAGAATATAAATTGTATTTTAATTTATACAAACATATTATTAAATCTCTCTCTCGCTCGATTCCCCCAACGTCTTAGACCTGCAAAAAAAATAATACAGTGGACGCTGAGCGGGACAGCAACCAGGCCGTTCATCTAACATCACCTCGAACACATAAAACAATCATGTGAATAACAAATAATATGCTTATAAAAATATTAAAGGATATCACGTAACAGATAGTTTCCTTTAATTCAATTATCAACATGTGAGGTGATGAAAACGATAAAGTCTAAAAGATGGGACATTGGCAGCCATTTGATTTTAAAAATCATTTTTCACATAAACAAAGAATAAACACACGAGTCGTGGCTCCTAGTATCACCGCTACTCCATATTGGCTTGCATCTCACCAATAGAAGTAACCGTAGTACCGACTCGTAGACCGAACCGATCTTATGAGGTTTACATCTCACCCATAAGGCTCAATTGGGCCCGAATTTCTATTATATTATACGTTTATTCAAACGGGATTCTGGGCTGAAATGAAAGCTGATGATTACATTCTCTGCATCACCAAGGGGACCCCGCAGTTTTCATAATCATGTTCTGCCCCCACTACCTAGGTGGTAATACTGATCAAGTACTTGTCTATATGTGCGTCACATACCCTACGCAGACTCTTGAACCGCAGCTCTCACCGCCTTAGGACGACTACCTTAAACACTAGGTCGACTCTCGGACCGCAGCCTCCGAGTCTGCTTTTCATTACAAGTGCAGTCGAAACACCACGCATGGTAGGATCTAACACAAGCTATTCGTCCCAGACTCGCATCGTAAACTTTATATAAAAGTTGCCCGTGAACAAGTAGTACATTATTTGGTGACCTTCAATAATTGGTCGGACTCATTTAAACAGTCAAATCCTCAAATAATTACTTCCAGTGTGACAACATTATACTTTAATCCTCAAGTGTCACCTGAAACATTATATCCCAAATATTGTATAATATTTTTAAAAATAGTAAATTCTTTTAAATGAAGTTTTATATAAAAATAAAATTTAAGGTATAATAATAATAAAATATTATTTTAAAATTTGAAGTTTTATTTTAAAATTTAAAGTTTCTGTAAAATATAAAAGTTTCTAAAAGAATATGACGTAAAATCATTTTTTATTTATTTATGAATGTCGTGTAAATAATTTCGGAATAAAATAAATTCATTTATTACAGAAAATGAAATTTATAAATCTTTACCTATATAAAAATAATAAGTGAGTTTTATTAAAATAAAACATTTTGCAAGTTATTAATTTAATTACTCTATATTATAATATATAAACGAATGTAAAAATACTAAAGAAAATTAAATATGACCAAAATTACAATTATATAAAATACACACAAATATAAAGTACATAGAATAAATATACATAGCAAATAAAATACAATGAAAATGATATAAGTAGATTTTATTAACTTAAGTTCTTTTATTCATTTTCTCAATTTTCATATAGACAGAAATGTAAATGTGATAAATAAATATATTAAACAAGTGATAATTTAGTCACAAATACGTACATAACATAAATAAAATATCACGTAACATTTTTTTTATATACATAAGTAATTTAGTCGTACAAACAAGCCTAAATATTTAAATAAGCAATTTATTAAATTACTAACATAATATACTTATATATAAGAAATGTTGTTAGAAGAAAAGTTTGGTTACCTTAAAGAATTAAGGTCGATGGGGTCAATAATATCGTCTACGTTAGGAAAGTCGTCTTTTTCTTCCTTTAATGAAATTTTCGGGTCGAAATGATTTGACCCAAATACGATTCCAGAAAAGTTGTTCCGCCAAATATTGGGCAGCTCCTCATTCCCGATGCTCCAATTATAGAAAAGGACGAGGGAATAAATATAATACTCCCTCCGTCCCACTAAGATTGTCCCTTATTCCTTTTTGGGTGGGTTCTTAAAGATTGTCTCATTTCTCAACTTTCCTTTTTAGTCTATCCTTTTTTACAACTTTGTCCCTACTAAGACAAAATATTTACCATTTTGTCATTTCATTAACCTACACCACCTCACACATCACCCTATAAAGTAGTCATAATTGCCTATATATACTCAACCATTACACAATTTTCTTAATTATTGTGCAAAAGTAAATGAGACAATCATTTTGGGACGGAGGGAGTATATAATACGAAGTATATAGTATAGTAAGTAGAAGTAGTAGTACGTAATATAGTACAGAGAGTATGTAGTATAGTAGTGTATGTAGTTTTAGTGTACTACTTCGTAATACTCTTAGTAATGTAGTAATGTAGTGTATTGTATATGGAGTATGAGTGCAGTATGTAGTAGTAATCTTAGGAGTATATATAGTAGTGAAACAACATGTGGGGAGCAGGGTAGTACGTAGTTTAGTGAGCATGCATGGAGTGGGTATGTGTTAAGGGTAGATTAATATAGGGATAGGTGTAGGAGTGTAAGTGTAGTAAGGTTAGTATTAGGTATGAAAGGTGTAGGGATGATAGGGATGATAGAGATGATAGGTGTACTAATGTAGTGTAGGGTGCATGGGAGGCTTAGTAGAAGGCCCAAGTTTCCGAGTTTCGGTCCGTTTCTCGTACAAACCTCTTTCTTTCTTTTTTAAAAAGTTAAAATATCAAATTACGGAATTAAATAATGGAAACCATAAAATATATTTTTAAAAAAGAATTTGTGAGACGGTAAGTAAAATAGACGGTAAATAGTTTTATGAGACAAAAGTTATAAGAAATTATTATTTTAAAAATTCGATAAATCATTTTTAAATTTTACGAGACGAGAAAATGTTAAAACGACAGGTCAATATTAAAAGTATTTTCGAGTTGTAAACTTTATTTAACGAAGGATAAAATTTTTAATAATTCGATAAATAAATTCTCATGTTTTTATAACGGAATAATTTTTAATTTTAACGAAAATAAAATTATTTATTCGCGAAAATAATTTTTCAAACGTTAAACTTGGTTTATATAAATGTTTAAAATTTTAATACTATTTGAGAAATACGGGGTGTTACATCACACCCAAAACCCAGCAGCAAATAACAGCCACGTTAGTGGGAAGTAACTCGGACGTTCTCCCAGCCATATTATACCATATGGAAAAATAATAGTATTACTATATCAAAATAATTTAAATGGAAAACATTAAATGATATAATAAAACTAAGCTTTCGGAGAAAACTTAAAATATTGGAACAATAAAATCAGAACAAGTTTTCAGAAGAAAACTTCAAATATTTGCCAACCTGCAAACCAAAATGTATCGATAATAATAAAAATATTCAAAATGGCGTTAAGGATAGGATTAGTGTAGACGGCTAGACTTTAAAACAAAACAAACTTTGGTCTCTAACTAGGCTACTCAACCATAATAGGGCGACGACTTATAAATGCGTGGCCCTAGTTTAAGACAATGCACACCCCTCCTGGGATTACCTGTCACTCAGTTCAACTTATGACGGTGACTTACTACAAGACCTAAGCTTAAGGTCAAAATGTACACAACTTCCGGGATACCTGTCACCCGGTCCAACAACTAATGTACTGATTCCTGATACACTAGCCTTACAGTTGATGGCAAAACTGAAATCCCTAGAATATATTACTCTAACCTCACACTTGTTCTTATTCCATAACTCCAAAACAAGCCGAGAATAAATAATCATTATAATAATATGAAGATAAAAGGACTAAACATTTTATGTTAAAAGAAGAAACTTTCTATAATTAGAAAATTGCTAATGTTAGAAACTTACTTAAAATAAAAATTTTGTTATAGAAAATACGTAAGTTATTAAAATAAGTGAAACGTTTAAAAATAGCATTTCTAACGAAATTAACATTTTATTATTATCATCATTATCGTAACTTTAATATATTTCTAAATTCGTTATTCAAAATATAAATAAAATATAATAAGTCAATATATAGTATTTTATAAATAATTAGGAAATCGAGTTAAGACTATAAATTTCAGAAAAGAGATGTTTTAAGAGAAACGATATCAAAATTAATTGAGCCAACGAGATTTATAAATTAAACGAGATTTTATAAAGTTTTCAAATTAGTTTTATCAAATAGATTTTATCAATAAATAATACTGATTTTACTAAAAATAATCAATCATAGACAAATGAAAAATTATTATGGAGAATAGTCTCGACTAGAAATATATTTAAAACAAAATTGAGTACTTTCTCATTAATTAAAATAAGTCGTAAAACGAAAGAAATTTATTGAACAAGTATACAAACCTCGATTATAATATTTGAGTTAAAATTATAAATTAACGTAATATGACGAAAATATGAAATCAACATTATTTAGTTAATAGTGTCACGATAACCAACCAAATATTATAATGATCATAAATAAATAAATTACCAACGATTTATAAAACGATATCGAAAACTGTAAAATATTTAGAAGGTACACAATTTAAAAATAATAGGAGTATAATTAGCAAATAAATAAATAGCTAAAATTAGAAAACCAAAGTTAAAATATTTACTACATACCACTACTCAAACATACAATATAAAATCGAGTAACGTCCTAAAGTTACCTTGAGTCGATAACTTCAAAGCAAATGCTCGTCGATTTAGTCCATGCTCCACTCTCGAGTCTAAAGTCATCTCAGGCACCTATTCTTGTTAGGAAATAAGTGCCTAGCAATTGTCCTTTTGGACTTTGAATTGATTTGTTCCTGATATCTTTCCTAAAGTTGATCTTCTTATTTTGGTAACATAAGATTGTTTGGTTTTAGGAAAGATTAGCCTTGGTTTCCTAATTGTTTAGGTAACTAGTTTAGGTGGAATAATACTATATAAAGACCTGACTAGTTTCTAGGTTAATTAGGACAGAGAGATGATTTGAGAGCACAATATAGAGGGCTGATTTGTGAGGGTTTTCTTGAGGGAAAAACTCTGTTTGTTCCGAGTCTCTATTATTTGGTGGTTCTATTGATCTCGTCTTCATTGGAGACCGTTGAAGTTTGTTCGGATCTTGGTTGGCCGCAAGATCGTTTGTCCTTCGTCTCGTCGGTGAGTTCGTCGCAGGTCGACTCAGTCTGGCTAGTCTCTTTCCAGTTTGAGATTACTATCTGGTTGGTAGAATTGGTAGTACTTTTGGCTTTAGCTTTGAGCTATTAAGCGCGTGTATTACGGTCTACTGTTGTACTATTATCTCCACATAGTGAATTTGGTCTCCTTGTCGGTGTGGACGTAGCCAGTGATTTTGCTGGTGAACCACGTAAATCTTTGTGTCAGTTTATTATTGTTTGCTATTTCTTTTGTTCTTCTCGCGTAATTAACAAACCGTTGGTAATGGGACGCCTCCGTTACAACAATTCTTCTATACTCCGCAGGCTCCAACGTAAACGAGAATGCACAGAAACAAAAAGAAAGGAGTCGGAGTTAACAAGGATGGTCGCAAAACAGATGCTCGATTCTCAGAACAAACACGAGGACTAAAAGGGAATTGATGTGTCAAGAGAAAAGCGAGGACCAAACTTAATAGAGTCAACAAAGCGTAACAATATGAAACAGCTCGGAACAGATGCACCTGCAAGCAACAACGAATGAAATCAGAGGAAAAGGGGAAAATAAGAAGAAGAACAGGAACAAGGTCAAGACGATAGCATAACAGCGACCACACAGCAGCGTACAACAACAAAACGCAACAGCAAACGAATGAAATCGGGACTAGATGAAGGGGAAGCAACAAGACGAAAAGAAGAAGAAGAAAAGAAACAGCAGCAACAGATCAGTAACGAGCAGCAGCAGTACGGAACTGGAACGATGATGTTAAACATCACAGGTAGCAACGACACGAACAAAAGCAGCCAACAACAACGGGGACAACAAAAGCAACACTAGCGACAAACAGAACGCAGCAAACAATGATGACGACCACGAAGAAGAAAAGGAAAAGAAGGAAAGGAAAAGAGAAAGAAGAGGAAGAAGAACAGATGACGTGACACACGCAGGAGCATCAACAAAACGCAACAGGAAAAAACGCAGCAGCAGGCGAAGAAGAAGAAGAAGGAGAAGGAGGAGGAGATTACCTCGACAAATGACGACAAAGGCGAAAAATAGAGACGAAAGTAGCAGAATAAGACGAGAGGTTCAGCGGGAGATTGATGAAAGAACTGATCGACGATGACTAGATCAAAACTGAGGCATGGAGGTGAAGAACTGATGAAATTTGGTGCGAGCAGAAGATGAACATGATGATGCAGGAGGGAAAACGAAGAGGAAGCAAAAGAGGGATGAATGAAGAAGCAGTGGAAATAAAAACAAGGAAGAGGGGGAAGGATAAGTGTTGAAGCGGTGGAAGACAAAACGGAATAGGGGAAGTGCACGCTAAATGAGGGAAAACAAAAAGATAAGGGGGATGTATGTTAATAATAAGTGGGACTCAAATTAAGTGGGTTAGAGATAGGGATTAATTCTGTAATGATAAGTTGACTGACCCACGAATCGAATTAAAAATCGAGTAAAAAAGAAAATTAATAAATAATTGGGTCAACTAATAAAATCAGTAAAATAAACGTTTCTCGAGATTTAAATAGCTATTCAAGGCGAAAATGAAATTTATAGAAATAAATAATTAAGCGATGAAATAGTATTTCCCGATAAATAATAAATCTTTGATAAAGTGAAATAAATTGATTTCTCGAGGAAAGGTAATAAATGTTTTGACAAAACTTAAAATAACTGAGCTTGGAGCCGAAAATAGAAATTCAATCTTAAATTTAAATAAATAAAAAGAATTTAGGATTTAAATCGTCGAAATAGATTTTCGATAAGAATTAAATCAAATGTATAAAATAAATCGAAACAGAAATAAAAATATGTTTTAAATATAAGAAGAGTTTTCGAGACAAATACAATTTTAGGAGTTTGAAACGATTAAACGATAAATTCGTTTTATAATAATTTTAAGAATTACGAGTTAAATCTTAAACAAAATAAAAATACGAACATAACTTTAAATTAATTTAATTTATAAAATCAGGGGTGTTACATTTTTTGTGGAGTTTGCTGACACGTTGTCTTGGCTTCCGGGATATCCGGATGATAGATGTTTGATGTAAAGGCCTCGACAATAGCATAATTTTGCTTGATTTGCATTAATGAGAAGCACACATTTTTTTTGTGGTGGCTCGCAACTCAGTTCTTCATTTTGCTAGGAGCGCTCTTTCGGGTTTTCACTCCGTCCTCGGTTCACCTTTTTTTGCTCTTTTTTTACGGCTCGCAACTCTATTCTTCATTTCGCCCAGAGCGCTCTTTTGGGTTTTCACTCCGTCCTCTACTCGTCTTTTTTTTAAGACGGCTCGCAACTCGATTCTTCATTTTGCCCGGAGTGCCCTTTCAAGGTTTCACTCCGTCCTCGGCTCGTTGTTTTTTTTAGTGTGCTTCGTGTATTGTAATCACTTTTTAATCGGAGCGTATAATGAGTTCCGATTTGTACATGAATCGATTGCAGTCGATTTTGTTATTTTGGTTGTACCCCCGAGAGGGCTGCCTACGTATCCGTGATTAGACGGAATCAAACCGTGTTTGTAGTTCGTCAAGTGCGAGTGATTTTGTGCTTTAGACTCGTTATGCCAATTATCGATGCGGGATGTTTACCGTGTTTTTGCATGAGTTTTGACCCTAGTTTCGTGATCAGGATGAGATGTTCTTGAGAATGTAAGGGTCTGCCCAGTTAGGTTTGAACTTTCCCCTAGGATCGACGGGAAGTGGGTCTCTAATGGATTTAACCACTAAATCTCCCTCATGTATGTTTCAAGACTTGAAGGCTCGTTGTATTCTTTGTTGGTAGGCCTGCACATTGGATAGTGCGTGTATTCTACGCTCATCGTAACATTTTTGGTTTCATTCCTCTACGGGAATGCCGCTTTCGGTTAGTATCCTTAGAGAGGTTATTTCTAACTCTATTGGTTGTACTGCTTCTGAACCGTAGGTTAGGTAGTATGGTGTGGCTCCGGTGGGAGTTCGGTAGGATGTTCGGTATCATAATGCGAATAGTATTTTGTTGGGCCAATCCCGGTAGTTGTCTATCATCATCTTAAGGATGGTGATGATGGTTCTGTTTGCTGCCTCTACAGCTCCGTTTGTTTGAGGCCTGTAGGGCGATGACTTGTGTCGTTGAATTTTGTATTTGTCTAGGAGTGCTTGGGTGTCGGCTCTAATATGAGCCCCCTGATCATTGACGATATCGTGTGGTACGCCGTAGCGGCATATGATGTTGTTTTGTAGGAATTTGAGTACTTGTTTGGAGGTTAGTATTGTGTAGGATGCTGCTTCAACCCATTTGGTAAAGTAATCGACGGCTACTAGTACGAAACAGTGTCCGCCGGTTCCGGATGGGTATACTTTTCCTATGATGTCGATTCCTCAGGTGGAGAAGGGCTAGGGTGTTATTGTAGTGTGGAGTGGGTATGGTCGTATATATTGGATGTTGACAAATATTTGGCAGTTGTGACAGTGGTGGACATGATGTAAAAATTTGATTTCGAATTTAAATTTTTTAAAAGTCATCCTTTGAAATAAATCCATTAAAAATCACCATATATAATAATACTAAATTAATAGGGTTATTTAACAAAAAATAATACCAACTATGGGTGGTATTCCATAAATAAAACCAACTTTAATTAATACGGGAATAAAACAATTTATGAGACCTATTATACAGAAATGGAATAGTCTTACCTGCTACCGCCTACGCCAGTCAATAATTCACTAATACAATTTTCAACTTCATTAACTTCAGTAACCCCACACTTCATTAATTTTCAATTTTTTAACTTCAAACTTTATCTTCTTCTTCCTCAATTCATTTTTTGCTTTCTCAATTCATCACTTCATCTTCTTCTTCCTCAACTCATCTTGTCGAAAGTAATTTTTTTTCAAAACTTTTGTTTGTTTATCAAGTGTCAGCTACGTCCGTCTTTATAATTACCATTAATATTGTCAAAAATTCATTTTCAGGGGTTATAGTTGTACAGAAGTTCATTCCGCTATCCTTTGCGTCGACAATGTCAATGTTGAGTATTGTTTTCATTTCCCCCAAATCGATTTTTCTGGGTTTCCTTTTCTAATTTAGGGTTTTCTTATTCCGGGTTTAATTTAGGGGTTTTAGTGTCCAATGAATTCGAAGAACATGAATTTGATGTGTCACCCATGTATTTGGAGAAATTAGCGTTTACGAGAGAGAATTTTGTTTAGGGGAAAATCGAGTTTGTTGTGGGAATGAAGAAGATGAAGATGTGTGTTAATTAATAGTATGGAACCCACAAAAACCGACTTCATCCGGTCGTTTAAGAGGCAATTTCATTCGTGTATAATATGTCTCATACATGGTTTTATTCCCGTATTATTTAAAGTTTGTTTTATTTATGGAATACCACTCAAAGTTGGTATTATTCCTGTTAAATAACCCAAATTAATATACATATATGTTGAATTTTTTTAATATTCAAATCGAGAAGTTATTATTGGTCAAATAAAAAATTTGTTAGTAAAAATGACTACTTGGTTTTTAATAAGTAAGTTTGAATATATAAAAGGGTTATTTCATGACAATAATACCAACTATAAGGGAGCTTCTTAGATTAATCCCAACTATACGTAATCTCGTTCTAATATGAATTATTCCTTCATTAATCTCTCATTGATATAGGTGACCGGTTACCTGGAAAACTGGTTCAACCTCCCTCTTCAGTTTCGGCTATTGGTTAAGTTTTTTTTTAATCTTCCCAAAATTCATCTTGCATTTTTTTTCCGATTAGTATTATAGAAGCCATGAAAAAAATGATTTAATTTTCTTGTTGTTTTGGCTTTCATTAACGACGAAGAAACACTTAAGGACCCTAGAAAGTCACAACCGGTCACTATTACCGTTAATAGCAGGTCATAATTTTTTTCATAGCGAAATAAGATGAATGAAGGCATAATTCATATTAAAACGAGATTACGTATAGTTGGGATTATTCTAAAAAGCCCCCTTATAGTTGGTATTATTGTCATGAAATAACCCTATACAAAATTGTGAAATAAGATAAAATAACTTTCGCTTACATTTAAATCTTTTTTAATCTGTCTATAAACTACAAGATAAATTACATTTAATCATAAGATTTACTCGCTAAAGTGACAGTCTGCTTCTAGGATTATCCAATAATAACCTAGCCTAATTATTTTACGGGCTAGTGTGTGTGCGCTCATATGGGGTCCGCATTCCCTATCATTTACTTCTTCCATGACCCTTTTGGATTGGTTTCCGTCTACGCATCTAAGGAGTACTCCTTGCGGGCTTCCATAGTCCTTGGCTTAGGACGTAGTGGGTGGCAAGCATTCTTAAGGCTCGTTTTCTTTTGGTGTTGGTATCGAAAGGGTATGATCCATCGATTTTGAAATCTAGGATCGCTTTGTACGTACCATGGCTCTCCGGGGGTGTTATTGGTTTCGATGCTGTGGATGTAAGCGAGTTGTTCGCTCCTCCACACAGATAGGCATGGAGGAAAGGTTATTGGGCTTGTTTATTAGTGCGGCTAGTTTGGATAGTGCGTCCGCAAATTGGTTTTCCTCACACGGAATATGTACGAAGTTGATTTCGGAGAACTCTCGGGAGATTGTTTCGATTTCAGTTTGGTATGGAGCTAGGATTTCGCTGTAAACCTTCCAAATGCATGTGGCTTGGTTGACTACTATAGATGATTCTGCGTGGACCCTAAGGTTCTTAATCCCTAATGTTACTGCGGCACGTAGTCCTATTAGGCATGTCGCGTATTCGGCCGCGTTGTTGGTTACCAGGAAGTCTAGTTTGACGGATATAGGTGTATGGTCACCTTATGGGGATATCAAGAGGATTCCTACACCGTTGCATTTAATGCTCGAGGCACCATCGAAATATAGATCCCACAACTCATCGTCGGCGAATAGGATGTCCTCATCAGGGAAGGACCATGTGTCGGTTGAGTGTGTTTCCTCCATTGGGTTTTCTGCTAAGAAGTCAGCTAATATTTTTCCTTTGATGACCTTAAGGGGTGTATAGCTTAGGTCAAATTCTGCCAACATGAGGGTCCATCTAGATAGTCGTCCGTTGAGGACGGGTTTTTGAAGATATATTTAATAGGATCCATTTTGGAATATACGTGTATGGTATGGCTAACCATGTATTGTCGTAACTTCTTGGTTGACCACACTAAGGCGAGGCATGTTCTCTCTAGAGGTTTGTATTTTGTTTCGTATTTGAGAAACTTTTTACTAATGTAGTAAATTGCTCTGTCTTTCTTATTTGTGGTTTGTGCTTGCATGGCTTCCATTGCGGTTTTGGTTATGGTAAGGTAGAGTGAAAGCGACATTCCCTTCTTACGAGGCATTAGCATTGGTGGGTGGGTTGCAGACCATGGTTAGTTTGGCGATAAAGCGACTAATATATTGTATCTTAGCCATAAATCCTTGGATCTTCTTTTCTTTTTCAGGTGCTGGCGTGTGTAGACACCCACATTTTGACCGCTAGGTGTCTATAGCAGTTTCCAAAAAACACCTGATGATGATCGGACGCAAACGTGTTTCTACGCGCTCGGATATGGGCTCAGAACCATTGGTTTCTGGCTTGGGCTTTTTACGGGGTACAAATCTCACAAAACCGACCACAAATTCAGGCCCAGTGGGTCGTTTCCAGTAAAATAAGACTAATTTGGGTCAAAACCGACACCGGAAATCAAATGACTTTTAGCGATTTGGTCAAACCCCGGTCAAAGCCGTTTCAGAGACATAAAAAACAACAACTCAAACATCAAAAATCCAACCCAAATACAAAACCCAGAAAAATACCCAACCTAATGTCCAAAAACCGGGCCTTGCGTTTCAGCTGACCTACTCGATCGAGTGTCAGCCCACTCGATCGAGTGGGCCCTCAAACAGGCCCGGCTGCAGTTGTTTGGGCCACTCGACCGAGTCAGCGGCTTACTCGATCGAGTAACCCTAGACGAGGGTGATGGAGCATGCCTATATATATACATCTCCTTTGCAACCCTTTCAACAACTTTTTTTACCTACAACTACGCATCCTAATCAACCCTATTCAACCCTAATCAACCCCATTCAAACCTAATCAACCCTTATCAATCCTAAAACATCCTAACCCTAGCAACCAGGAATACAAACCCTAAACCACCATAACTTAACCTACGTAAACATCGAACTCCCGTGCCTAAGCCACAATCAAGCGAGTCCAATCCGAGACAAGAAACATGTAGGTTGAGGGTGCAATAACCCCGTTCTCTTTCTCTCGTCTTCCTCTCGTCCTCTTTGTCTTTTTCTCGTTTTATTGTTTATAATATCGATAATATTATTAGTATAAAACATTAAATTACTCGTCAATTCGTGTCGAGTGTGAGTGATGACGGGATAAGAAAATCCGAATATACAAGGGTGTTCCACCCAGCGTTGCCGGTCGCTTATCCCGACACCCCGATCGCTTGATTGTTGAGGCGAGTTAACTTCAACCATAAATTTCTTATTTCATTATTATTGTCGCATATTCATCGTTTTTTTTAACTATTTTCAATAAAATATCTTTTTTTATTAGAGTTGAAACCCGTTGATGCGGATCCGATGTCACTCAATCCGCAAGGATTGCGATGTCGGGATGCGGAGGGAATCAAACTTTTAGTAAATACAAAGCGTCAATCTATTTGATTCGATACCAACTCAATAGTGGGATGTCGAATTTAAACGATTAGTCAATAAATCAAACTAATGTGATTCTCGTTGATGCTAAAATTGTTGTCACCTAATTCGGTAGAATTAATAAAACACTATAAACGCGGAGAAAATCTATATCGTTTTAGTTTAATTTAAACGACTTATAACATCTTTTTCACGTTTCGCTCTAATATTCGACATTTCATTAATCGAATATCGGATATGATGAGTATCAAAGTTCGAATCGAGTATAAATCTTGCAATGTTTATGCCTGACTCAGCAAAATCAGCGATTCACCAAAATCGAAAAGCAATCTCGCAATCAACAATAAATTCCGAAACGAACTATGGTTTGTACAGGTGTCACTCGACCGAGTGCCATAGGCCACTCGATCGGGTGACATCCCAAAAAACGAGACATAAGGGTTTTTAAACCACCACTCGGTCGAGTCTCACAATGACTCGGTCGAGTGGCTTCCCACTCGGTCGAGTTCTTCAATAACTCGATCGAGTGACATCTAGAAAACAGGACAAACCCTTTTCCCGAGGACCACTCGGTCGTGTCCTTCAATGACTCGATCGAGTGGCCTTATCACGTCAAAACCGTGAAGTCTCACAATGTTTTCTAAGTCTCGATAAAATGCTTTTATGACTTCGGTCAACACGTGTCAAATCAATCACGTGTCACACAACTTTTCAAAACCATGCATCATGTTGTTATTTTATAGCATTATATATTTCTAGCAAACGGTTATTATCGTTATACCGTTACTAACATGTTTGTTTCTATCTTTGTCGATTTTTTTTTCGTTATTCATTTTATTGCACTAAAATGAACCCGCATGCTAAATACAACTTTGACGTTAAATTTAGATGCATTAAATCGACTTAGAAACCCATTCAATCTCTCGCATGTTTAGGCAAAACAATGTTTGCATATCATTTCATTGTTCTACTAACGCGCGAATTAAAACGTCAAACGATATCTTAGTAGAGGCCGCTAATGTGCGGGCGGGGTTGGGTGTTCTTTGTGAACTTCCCAACACGTACCCTCACCCCTTACTCAGAACCTCGGTTTCCGGATGCCCGAAGCCGTTGGCGCATGAGAGTCATTCAATACACGGTATCCGATAATGTCGGTATCGGTATCAAATGCAAAGGAACGAGCCCAATAAACTCTGACATCCGGATGGGCTATAGTTTGTGCATGGCCCACTAAGATATAGATTGGGTTCGAACGTGCCCGAACTCCCACAAAGTTCGGTGGCGACTCCACTTCGATTTAAATTTCAATTCGACCCATCTCATATGGAGATTCATTCGCCTCCCCAAACCCGCGCGTGGCCGCGTCGGGGTGGACCTATGTCATGTCCACAATTTGGCGACTCCGCTGGGGATTAACTGATGCGTGACTTACCATCGGCATCCTCAGGGTGCGACTCGAATAGAAATCGTTTGACTAGTACAATACGCGTTTTAGTTTTACAGTTCATGCATAACCCTATATTTTCCCGGGCCGGTACTGGTGACCGACGTCCCACTATACCGTAACGTACTGGTGACCGACTCGAATATGGATATGTCAAAGGTGTTCATAGTCGATTCGGTTGGGTTTCGAGGCATGTTCTAAGCTCAACTTGACTTAGGAAGTCCGTCCCGATTCTCGGATAGGCTATGTGCACTGGTATAGACACTTTATAGACCGACCGAGACTTAGTGTAGAGCATACATGGTGTCGTTATTATGCTTGCGTGACTATGTGCTATTTGGTTTCTAAAGTCGTTTTTCAAAAACCGTCATTTTTTCAAACAATACATCTTTTTCAAAATATCCAATTTCAAAAACCCAGGAAGCATACCGAATTTAAGACCTATGATTTTACTCAAAATAGCCTATTGTTAGCCGGTATGCTATCCATTTCAAAATTCAAAAATTTTCAACTTTTCAAAAAATTCGGGCCCGATGACATTTTCGCCAATTTTAAAAGTCGGGATCCTGTTTTCGATTTTCAAATTTTCGGAAATTCATCTTCGATATTCAAAATTCCGAAATTCCAAAAATGCATCTTTTCAAAAATATTCAATTTTCAAAAACTCAGAAAGCTGCCGAAATTTAAACTTAAGATTTGACTCAAAACAAGCCTATTTTCTAGCCGACATGCTGCCCATTTCAAAATTCGAATTTTCGATCCACCATTCGATTTTCGAATTTTCAAAATTCAATTTCGATTTTAAAATTTTTGAGATGCCATTCGCGATTTTCAAATTTTCGAGATGGCATTTTCGATTTTTAAAATTTCCGAGATGCCATTTTCAATTTTCAAATCTTTGAGATGCCGTTTTCGATTTTCAAATCTTCGGGATCCCGTTCCCAATTTTTCAAATTATCGGAAATTCTTTTTTTCGATATTCAAATTTCAAAATTCCAATTATCCAACTTTTCAAAAACCCGGAAAGCTACCGAATTTAGGACTTATGATTTTACTCAAAATAGCCTATTTCTAGCCGGTATGCTGCCTATTTCAAAATTCAAAAATATTTTCAAAACTTCAAAATTGCGGCCCGATGGCACTTTTCCGATTTTCGAAACAATCGGGCCATCCACCGATTTTCCCGGACTTCTCAAAACTTTCCTTCTCTTAGGACTTCCCATATTTAGAAATGTCGGGTCTTGTCATAAGTCGTCCAAGGTCTTTAACGTTGAAACTCCGACGATCTTACATCACGGGTTTCCTCCCTATCCCAGTCCGCCTTATTTGACTAAGGCATGGCCCACCTACGGAGGACATACTCCTACAAGGAAAGGCCCGTTTACACAATCGAGTCCAAAGTCTGGGGATGTCTCACGTGGACCTTCTTTCGAACAGGACTCGGCCCACTAGCCGGATCCTGAGGGAAGTCCACCCTTCACAAGTCACCCGTCTAGGTGTCCTTTCCAAGTCATTTCCTTTTCAGGCTTTTCCTTACTCGGGGCTACCCTTCAGCAGAGCGACCAATCACGGTTGCTCTAAGGCTCATGTCTTACACGTGTTGTCTCACGTATCCTACTTTTGAGGCACTTAGATGTCACACCATCTGAGTCTCTAGCCTTACTCAGGGGCCGTCCTCCACCTGAGCAGTCAACCAGGCCACGGTTACCCTAGAGAGTACCCTACGTTCATCCTACACCGGCGTCCTTATGATGCCTTCTTCGAGTCGTACCCATGCTACGAATACTCGGGTCACCTAGGGTTAGGTCACCACAGTCGGTCCAAGCACGCGGAACGGTCAAATACGGTCGTCCCATTTTCGGACTTATCCTTGTACAGCTCGAGTCTCATGGTCGAGTCTAGGTCACAGTCGTTACTTTGTCTGGATTAACGTTTAAGTATCCCGGTCGAAGAATCTTAGTCATTCCCACCCCCGGGCCGTACCTAGTTTAACTCTCTCTCTCTCTTGCATTTGCGCAAAACCGAGCTTAGGCGAGTTCTAACACCTGTCGTTTCTTCCGATCAGGGACCCTATGAATGAGGCGTTACCAAACCACAACAAATCTCGCGCCGTCGAGAAAGGAGATATCCAGGGGAATATGCTTATGCTATCTTGCTCCATTAACAATATCTTCTCAAAAATCAATACTACCCTGGATAACCTAAGTTCCAGGGTAACCATCATCGAAGAGGATCTTGTAAGAACCCGATCCCGTCTAACACAACTAGAGCGGGTAAGACAGCCAATCACCCAACCGAGCCATTTGAAAGGTGAACACTCTTACGAAACTGTCCGACACCCTCAAGATGGCAAGATCGAGAGAGGTAACCCTCAAGTCACCTCTCCGAAAGTCAAGAACCAGTCAAAGGTAAGGACATTTACCCACTTGGATATGTCCTACACCATCGCTTTCCAAAGGTTGGTTTCGAAAGGGCTAATACTACCCATAGGCCCAACAGCCGACGTACATTTGGAAAAACGCTCCAAAGCATGGAACGCCGAGCATTACTACAAATTCCACAGAGGGAGGGGACACGATACGGAACAGTGTTGGAAACTAAAACACCTCATCCAAGACTTCCTCGATGCCGGGAGGACTCCCGTTTTGGAAACATTATCGCTTGCAAAGCGCCTCATGGACTATACAGGGCCCGGTGACCAAAGCATCCAGTCTACCTCCCATGCGTCCGAGGGTCCGGATTTGATTTAAGTCCAAGTCTGAGTCCGAGTCTAGGATGTACTATTTATTTCAAAGTCAAAGTCAGAGTCATGGTCAGTTGTATTCTTTCCTCTTCTTCAAAATTCAATAAAATCAGCTTTCAATATTCTTCCTCATATATACTTTCCTTATGTGTTTCCGAGAAGATGATGAACACCATCGTACACTGTGAGCACACGCACGTGATTATTATAGGCACATCTATAGTGACTGCAGGAAACCGAGCCCGTGTTTCCCTTTACCTGTTCCATGTCTGACATAGAAAGCCACATAACTACCCTTAGCAGGAGCGGTATCAAATCCTATGACAAATCTAGGTAGTCTCCTAGTTTGGGTTCAAGACGGGAGGCAAGCCCATTTCGCACAATAAGCACCCCTTCAATAAGACTGACCATTCCCCACCTCAGGTGTTTGTTTGACCAACAAAAAAAAATTTGGACGAAAAAAATCAAAAGTCCAAGAGAAAAAAAATACAAGGAAAAAGCAAAAGGCCAAAACAAAAAAAGCAGGCCATCAAAAAATATCCACCCCTGACCGAGGTTATACGGTCAACCCAAATGAAGAATCCCATGACCGGGGCTAAGAAGTCAACCAACTAAAAAATATTCAAAAACCCATGACCATACCTAACGGTCAACTCAAGTGAAACGATCAATTCAAAATTATCAAAACCCATACCATCCAATAGGGGAGTGACAATCAAGCTGGTCAGCTAACACCACACTCAGCCTTCCCACATTACAACCCTCAAGACCTTCCCGAGACCTAGGCTAGAGACAACTTGGAATTTTGAGGATTCAAGCTCCATAGTATACCCCTAACCATTAGGGCCAGACATGCAAACCAGATCCCGCATTATCAAACCTATCCTAATCAAAGTTCGAGCCATTTTTACTCGACTTCCCCCTTGCACAACAACTACAACACAACACGACATAACGAAATTCACAATCACCATACAAAGACCCGAGATCAAAACTCATCAAAGACCCGAGATCAAAACTCGTCAAAGACCCGAGATCAAAACTCATCAAAGACCCGAGAGCAAAACTCGTCAAATCCCATCCCAACTCTTTTCATTCAAACTAGTTACCATCCCCAAACGCGGGAATTCCACTTGCAGTTGGTATAGAACATGCCCAAATAGTTCACACCACCCCTGGGAGCTACCCCGGAGAACGCTCACAGTCACAGGATGAATATCCTAACCATTCTAGCCCTTTGATCAAGACATCACTGGGAATGCACCTAGCCTACACCGTCAATATGGCTAGTTACACACAAAATCCTATTGGACTAGGCACCATAATATATCTTTCAATTCACTGAACTACGGCATGGTTTGATTTCACTACACGTGAATACGTAGGCAGCCTTTCAACAGAGGCACAACCACCCACATTGACACACATTCAAAAAGCACCATCTTTTCGGTCACGACACTATCATGTTCTCAACAGTTCGCTTTGTCATCTTCGGGGCTTCTCTTAGGCAGAAGTTTCCCATCCACTCACAAAATCCAGATAAATTCAAAAAAAATCCAGCCTCCTTTCTATAGTGTGTTCTAATACTCGGCTCAGTCGAAGACGAGAATCTGTCAGGACTCAAAGCAATACCCACTTTGGGAATGTATCCTAAAATCAAAAATCCAGAAGAGCACTAGACTACAACAGTCTCAGTACAGACTACTGCAATTCCCCTGCAACGCACCCTTCCCATTTCGATGTACGACCGTGTTGCCACTTGCCTAGGCTACGGAATAACGCAACTTAAGAGTCTGGTTAGGTGGCCCACCCCCTACCGAGTCACGGTCCAACCTTTAGAGATAGCGCAACTTAAGAGTCTTGTTAGGTGGCCCAACCCCCTAGCGAGTCACGATCCAACCTTTAGAGAGTCCAGTTGGTGTCTATCAACTCGTTCTGTTGCGTCCAGAGTCGAGTCTGTTGAGACTTTCTCTCTTCAAATTCTCATTTTAAAATTTGCAAAACTCAGCCATTTGAAAAAAAATCCTTTTCGTCAAGGTAAAATTTCAGTCTGTTTAAGCTGCAAATTTCTTTTCTACCCCTTTTCAACTTTGAAAACCTATCTCCTAGCACGTGAGTTGCTTCCAGAACTTCGATTGGGTCAAACCCCGGTCAAAGCCGTTTCCGAGACATAAAAAACAACCACTCAAACATCAAAAATCCAACCCAAATACAAAACCCACAAAAATACCCAACCCAAGGTCCAAAAATTGGGCCTTGCGTTTCAGCTGAGCCACTCGATTGAGTGTCAGCCCACTCGATCGAGTGGGCCCTCAAACAGGCCCGGCTGCAGTTGTTTGGGCCACTCGACCGAGTCAGCGGCTTACTCGGTCAAGTAACCCTAGACGAGGGTGATGGAGCATGCCTATAACCTCGAACTCCCATGCCTAAGCCACAATCAAGCGAGTCCTATCCGAGACAAGAAACATGTAGGTTGAGGGTGCAATAACCCCGTTCTCTTTCTCTCGTCTTCCTCTCGTCATATTCGTCTTTTTTTCGTTTTATTGTTTATAATATCGATAATATTATTAGTATAAAACATTAAATTACTCGTCAACTCGTGTCGAGTGTGAGTGATGACGGGATAAGAAAATCCGAATATACAAGGGTGTTCCACCCAACGTTGCCGGTCGCTTATCCCGACACCCCGATCGCTTGATTGTTGAGGCGAGTTAACTTCAACCATAATTTTCTTATTTCATTATTATCGTCGCATATTCATCGTTTTTTAACTATTTTCAATAAATATCCTTTTTTATTAGAGTCGAAACCCGTTGATGCGGATCCGAGGTCACTCAATTCGCAAGGATTTATTGCGATGTCGAGATGCGAAGGGAATCAAACTTTTAGTAAATACAAAGCGTCAATCTATTAGATTCGATACCAACTCAATAGTGGGATGTCGAATTTAAACGATTAGTCAATAAATGAAACTAATATGATTCTCGTTGATGCTAAAATTGTTGTCACCTAATTCGATAGAATTAATACGACACTATAAACGCGGAGAAAATCTATATCGTTTTAGTTTAATTTAAACGACTTATAACATCTTTTTCATGTTTCACTCTAATATTCGATATCGATTCAATAATCGAATATCGGATATGATGAGTATCAAAGTTCGAATCGAGTATAAATCTTGCAATGTTTATGCCTGACTCAGCAAAATCAGGGATTCACCAAAATCGAAAAGCAATCTCGCAATCAACAATAAATTCTGAAATGAACTATGGTTCGTACAGGTGTCACTCGACCGAGTGCCATAGGCCACTCGATCGGGTGACATCCCAAAAAACAAGACAGAAGGGTTTTTAAACCACCACTCGGTCGAGTCTCACAATGACTCGGTCGAGTGGCTTCCCACTCAGTCGAGTTCTTCAATAACTCGATCGAGTGACATCTAGAAAACAGGACAGACCCTTTTCCCGAGGAACACTCGGTCGTGTCCTTCAATGACTCGATCGAGTGGCCTTATCACGTCAAAACCGTGAAGTCCCACAACGTTTTCTAAGTCTCGATAAAATGCTTTTATGACTTCGGTCAACACGTGTCAAATCAATCACGTGTCACACAACTTTTCAAAACCATGCATCATGTTGTTATTTTATAGCATTATATATTTCTAGCAAACGGTTATTATCGTTATATCGTTACTAACATGTTTGTTTCTATCTTTGTCGATTTTTTTTTCGTTATTCATTTTATTGCACTAAAATGAACCCGCATGCTAAATACAACTTTGACGTTAAATTTAGATGCATTAAATCGACTTAGAAACCCATTCAATCTCTCGCATGTTTAGGCAAAACAATGTTTGCATATCATTTCATCGTTCTACTAACGCGCGAATTAAAACGTCAAACGATATCTTAGTAGAGGCCGCTAATGTGTAGGCGGGGTTGGGTGTTCTTTGTGAACTTCCCAACACGTACCCTTACCCCTTACTCAGAACCTCGGTTTCCGGATGCCCAAAGCCGTTGGCGCACGAGAGTCATTCAATACACGGTATCCGATAATGTCGGTATCGGTATCAAATGCAAAGGGACGAGCCCAATAAACTTTGACATCCGAATGGGCCATACTTTGTGCATGGCCCACTAAGATATAGAGTGGGTTCGAACGGGCCTGAACTCCCACAAAGTTCGGTGGCGACTCCACTTCGATTTAAATTTCAATTCGACCCATCTCATATGGAGATTCATTCGCCTCCCCAAACCCGCGCGTGGCCGCGTCGGGGTGGACCTATGTCATGTCCACAGCGTGTCTAGTAGGGCTCTTATTTTTTATGGGTCTATTTCGATCCTTCGTTGGCTTACAATATGAACTAAAAGTTTCCCGGGCGTAACCCCGAAGGCGCATTTTTTAGGGTTGAGTCTCATGTTGTATTGACATAGGCGTTTGAAGAATTTTTCGAGAGTGGGAACATGTCCTTCACGGTTTTGGGATTAGACTATCATGTCGTCAACGTATACTTCGACTTCTTTGTGCATCATGTCATGTAAGAGTGTGGTGGCGGTTCGTTTGTAGATTGCCTCGGCGTTTTTAAGTCCAAAGGGGAACGGAAATATTTGTAACACCCGGTCCAATCCTAGGACCGGAAATTTTAGTCGCGGTAGCTCGCCAGGCTTTGTACTGGTCCCACAGACCAACACGAGTCCTTTCCAACGCATTTTGTCCTCCCTCATGCACATCCCGGGAACCTTCCCAGGGAGTCATCCATCCTTAAACTACTCCCAGCCAAGCACGCTTAATTGCGGAGTTCTTTTGCATGGATGACCAAAAAAGAAAGTGCATTTTGTTTATATGAGTAGTAATTTCAATCCTTTTAAGCACTATTCATTTAAACTCATAAATAGCACATCTTCAATCAATGTGGGTGTTTCAATATTAGCCACCCAGTCAGAGTACTCGGAAATGTGAATGAACCCGGCTTTGAATTGCTTATCTACCTCCTCCTTGACCTTAAGGGCCCACTTGGGTCTCATACGGTGTAGATTTTGTTTTACTGGTTTGAACCCGGGTTTGATTGGGATTCGATGTTCGACTATGTCTCGGTCTATGTTGGGCATGTCTTTATGAGACTAGGCAAAGACGTCCTTTTATTGTGCGAGGAGGTCAATGAATTGTTTTCTCTCAGCGGGATCTAGGGTAGTTCCTATTTTGAGGCTTTGGACTTCTGGAGGAGTTCCGACGTTTATGGATTCGGTGTCCTCGATTACCAGGGCACCTAACTCATGTTTTGCTAGCTCCCTCAAGGTTTCGGGTGGGAGAAAAAAGTTGTAAGTGTCATCCTGATCGTTTATGTTTTGTTCGCTATCGATAATGGTATTGCACGTTAAGTGCGACGAGTCATAAGCGAAAGTACTTTTATTATTAGTTAAATCAAGCCTTTCGAGGACATTTGACAAGGAGATCCTTTGTTTGTTTGATAGAGACAACAATAAAAGAATTTCCGAGACAGGCCCCGACTTATTCCCGACAGACGCATAAGTGGACGGAGGACAAAAAATACTGGACTCTTGACCCGTTTCAGATTCGGATTCGTATTCGAACTCTGTTTCGGATTTGGACTCGGAATCCTCGAATATCTTCTCCTCTCCTGTAGTCCGCTTGAATCTCCTACCACTTTCATTGACCCAAGTGATGGACTTCCTCCACCCCTTGCTCTCTTTGTTTCATCAGTGTTAACGATGAGGGTGATGGGGTTGAATTGTTTGTCGGTCATGACTATGTTGATCAGTTCATCGGGTCAGCAGGGATGAAGCGGTCTTCCCCAAATAAAAATCCGTTAGCTAGAACATCTAAACAGGATGCTTGCTCGGGTTTTGGTATACTTGGTGCTATCTCCGGGATGATGTAGGTGGGTTAAGAAAATCCCATGTAAAGCTCTATTTCTCCTTCCTTTGCAAAGTAATCGTTCAAAGTTGGACTATATGGAGGGATTTGGATGCCGTCAGTTTTTCGAGATCGCACGACAGCTATGCGTTCACGAATCTCATCTTTGGTGGAAGGATATTCATAACCTATTGTATGTGTTTGACCAACAAAGTCTTGAGGTTCAACTGTGGTGCTCGGGTTCTTCCCTAATGATAGTCCCGAGAAATCCGTTAGCTAGAACATCTGAACAGGATGCTTGCTCGGGTTTTGGTATACTTGGTGCTATCTCCGGGATGATGTAGGTGGGTTAAGAAAATCCCATGTAAGGCTCTATTTCTCCTTCCTTTGTGAAGTAATCGTTCAAAGTTTGACTATATGGAGGGATTTGGATGTCGTCAGTTTTTCGAGATCGCACGACAGCTATGCGTTCACGAATCTCATCTTTGGTGGAAGGATATTCAAAACCTATTGTATCTGTTTGACCAACAAAGTCTTGAGGTTCAACTGCGGTGCTCGGGTTCTTCCCTAATGATAGTCCCAAGAAATGCCCTTGTTGCTTCATCATAAAGTTGATGATGAGGTTCGAGTATTGATCGAAGTCGAAAGAAGCTAGCTCTTGGTCTAATATGTTTACTATGTGAAATCCTCTTAGTTCAACGTCAACGTGCTCCGCAACTCGTGAGGTGGTGACTTTTCCTATAAAGGCTTTCATAGGTGAGACGTGAATAATGATTGTTTCCCCATTGAGAGGGACCTTCACCTTCTGATGCAAGGTGGATGGTATGGCTTTAATAGCATGGATCCATGGTCGTCCCAAAATCATGTTATACGATCCCGTTTTGACCTCTAAGACTTGAAAGTCCATCTTTCTTTCTATTGGGCCTATGATCGTATTAACGGTCGCAATCCCCGCAACCAAGCGCCGGGTGCCATCATAGGCACGTACACCGGACTCGGTAGAAATGAAATTCGTGTCCGTCATGCCTAGAGCACGAACTGTTTCGAGAGGGATTACGTTTACTGCGGAGCCATCATCTACAAGGGTCATAGGCACCTTTTTGCCTAAACATGTCACAGTAACTTAGAGGGCTAGATTGTGTTTTGGCCCAAAGGGTGGAAGGTCCTCGTCGGAAAATGTAATAAAATCCTTTAATTCCCTTATTTCTTGGAGGACATGCCCCACCATGTCCTCGGGTGTGACTGTTGGAGATATGTTTATTCTTCCTAAAGCTTGGATTAAAGCCATGCGATGATTGTATGAGCTACCTATGAGTTTCCATATGGATAGGTCAGTTTTGGTCTTTTGGAGTTGCTTCACTGTTTGGACTTCAGGGGTGGTGATAGGGATATCATCAGTGGTAACGGCGTTTTCGGGGGTATCGTTGGTGATTGGTATATCGGGGGTGATATTTTGGTAAGGCCATCCTGACCTAGTCACGTGGCTCACGTCCTTGGCTGCGGGGGAGTTTGGGTAATTATGATTACTGGTACGAGCTTGTGGATGTATACATCCTCGTCGCCATCCACCTAGACTCCGTGAATGGTATGATCGTGCTGATACTGTTCGAAGTTGACTGTTCCAAACTGGATGTATTTCGGACTTTTAGGGGGAGGAAATGTTCCTTCCTCGATCAAGTTTTGAATAACGTGTTTCAACTT
Organism: Agrostemma githago; assembly: GCA_958450325.1. Lineage (NCBI taxonomy): Eukaryota > Viridiplantae > Streptophyta > Magnoliopsida > Caryophyllales > Caryophyllaceae > Agrostemma > Agrostemma githago. The sequence goes on from OY288242.1 coordinate 36,304,321, forward strand.
GGTGCAAGATTGGGTTTTATGACCATGCCCTTGGTGAAAGGAGCAAAAGGCTTTAGGATCCCATGACCTACTCCTTTGTCCTAAAAGAGGTTTGGGGATTGGTTCTAGAGGGGATAGTAGACCGCACCTGACTGAGAGTTACAGGACTTCGTCGTATGGAATGTCTAGTTTGGTGAACTCCCTAGGAGTTCGTCCTTTTCGGGTGACTTCCCCTCAACCCTCTTGGGTTTGGCGGAGGGGTGTTTGGGCTCGTTTTAAGGGAGTTAACCCGTTCGTTGAGCCTATGGATGGATGCTTCCATAGAGGCCACGGATGTGGCAATATTGTAGACCATGTTGGTTAGATTCTTAATGCTAAAGTTCGGGGTTGTAGCCATGTCGGAGGATAATTCTACAGAATAATGCTCGAGATTAGAATGGATCCACCAGACGACGTGAAAGACTCGAAAGTGATTCGAGGAATGCTCGTAGGTGAGCGAAACAGAAATGAGACCCTTGATTCACGCGTGTTTACGGTCATCGAGTTTTTGGGCTCATGTGCTTTTAGATATTAGGTATATTTGGCGAGATGCCCAACGCACTCGGATCTCTAGAGTGAGATGATTTGACACAAAACTCGGGGTGAGATTTAGAGAGGACTCTTGATATGAGATGACCCAAAATGTAAGACCTCAGACAAAGGTGACCTTATCAATTAAGACAGACAGTTAAGCATACGGTTCTAAAAAATGGGTATATTTGAAAAGTGAGTTTTCGAAAGTGGGGGTTTTGAAATCGACATTATGACGGTTAGGTGACATCGTTTTTTATATGTCGGAAAGTGTTGCCACGTGGATGTCAAGAGTTCATGAGTTGAAAATTTGACGATAGTAATAGCGTGAAATTGTGATTTCGCAGAATGATGGTGTTTGAAGAACCGGTTTGAGGAGATGTGTAAATCATGGAGTTGCGTTGTTATAGAGACTTTTATTGGTTAGGAGTTTGTTGTCTGCGATGTACAAAGTGTTTTTAAGAAAACAAGATGACCATGCCGTGTTAGATACCTTGATTCCATTAGTTAGAATTTTGGCGATACTAACGGTATGTGTAAAAATATTTTGAAAGGGGGAGATGACCGTGCCAAGTGCCTTAATCCCATTGATTTGAATTTTGGCGATAGTAACGGTATGTGTAAAAATGTTTTGTGTACGGATAATGTAACCATGTTAAACACCTTGATTCGGTTGATTGAAATTTTGGCAATAGTAACGGCATGTGTAAAAGTGTTTTGAAAAGGGAAAGATGTAAACGTGTTAGATACCTTGATTCCATTGGTTGGAATTTTGACGATAGTAACGGTATGATAATGTTTTGAAAATGGGGACTTTAATTTGGCCAGCGTAACAACACTATAATGGTTTTTGAAAAAAATGATGAGTGTGGATTTGGCCGGAGTAACGACGCTAAAATGGGTTTGAAATAATGAGTGAGAATTTGGCCAGAGTAACGACGCTAAAACGATGTTCTGAAAATGGCTTTTTCAAAAAAGAAGTTTGGGTGTAGTTGAATATGTTGTCGAGGTTTAATCCAGAATTTAATGCTTTATTCGGGTTGTCACAACACGCTACACATAACTAAACAAAAATACACTCATGTAGGATGCAGACGCGGATAGGCTAGGGTAGGCTACCGCCCACGAAAAGTCCTCGCTTCGGTCGGAACGTGTCACCCTGAGTGAGGATGAGCGTTGCCCTATTCCACTCGGAGCTTATTGGTTGGCATATTCACGAATGCGTGACTACCTTGGATGGTCGGAACGTCAATCGGGGGCCTCATCACGGGTCCGGTCCGAGAACCTTACCGTAAGAAGGTTGATTGGTCCTAAATCGGTTGGGGTGAGCTTTTAAGGGACAAAAACTTGTAGTGATCACAAAAGGAACTAAGAAATGGGCTTCACCGACCTCATTCGAGTTACACCACCGCTGGAAATTTGTTTCCATATCCCCAGAGGAGTCGCCAAACTGTGGACGCTGCCACCAGCTCGCCACGCGCACCCGCGTAGACCATCGCGGAGGCCACCCACACGGCCCGGCGGATGCCTGTGGTCTAGGGCCGGTCCAATCTCGCGTTCGGGGCGAAGTGTCGGACCTCAATTTGGTTGACGATTTGAATTGTACTAGATAGACATATGGGTGCATCTATGTTTCGGTTGAATCGATCGAGAAGTGGTTGTAAATGTTTAAAGGCTGATTTGTTTGGTCTGACTACCGTTTTAGTTAACCAAATTTGTTGCCGAGTTGTGGAGTCGCCACCGAGTAATTTTGGGATACTTAGAAACCGTTCAAGTCAACTTTAATCCTTAGCCGGCTCAAAGTTGAGTGACATGGGTATCTAAAGATAAATACTTGTACCTTTAAGCATTCCATGTCTAGAATGACTCTCATTGCCAATGGTTTCGGACATCCGGAAACCGTAAATTCTGAGTAAGGGGTGAGGGTTCGTATTGGGAAGCCAACGTCTGATAGACATCGACACCCAATCCCGCCCACACATAGCGGCCTCTACTAATCAGTCGGTGGGTTGATAACTTTGTTCCTTAATTGTGGCGGAAGTGCGATAAAATCCGTTGTTTTAACCCTGTGCTTTTGCTATGTCAGTTGTTTTAGGGACAAGCAAGTTTGTCATGGAAGTAAATGTTTTTACATTCCTTGCATGCGATTTCACGTGACAAGCAGGCCATTAAAAGATGCACGTAGGAGAGATATTATTCGTATTAGCAAATCAGTTTTAACGTGAATACGGATATTAGTCATTTTCGTGATATACCTTACCTGATATTCTGCTTAAAGTGCGTCGGTTCGTTATTAATAAGGATGCGTCGAGCCACATGTGAGGTGTGAGCATCGAGATTAATACGGGACTGGACCACTGCTCTTTTTGTTTTAAGATTAGTTTGTTTACGTTTAAATTTCGTGTTAGGTGATTTAGCATAAGATTATGGTCGTAAAAGCGTAAATCATATGAAAGCGGTAAAATGCGAAATGTAAGTAAATCACATTGTATGAGGAGTTGCACCCTCAGAATGTACACTAAACGAAGTACAATGTGTAGACGATCCAAAATGGATCTTATAACTAGGGGTGTTCACCGGTCCAAACCCGGACCGGACCGAATTGACCCGCGGACCGGTAAACCCAAAAATCCAAACCCGCGGACCGGACCGATTAACAGAGTGTCGGTTCGGGTCACTTTATGAACACCCCTACTTATAACGACTACTCGGATTCGATTTAGGTGTTTTAGTACTTGAGATTGAGGTTGTGGATGTTAGGTATATTAGACGGATTGGTCTTGACTGGGCCGAACAGAAGTAAGGTCTATACACCACTTGGAGTGCAAGTGGTTGACGCGTCGTGGAATTAGTATCCACACAGGTCGAACTCGATGTTATTGAAATGCATAATTAAAGTGCGATACGTAAAGTTTGGTTTAGATGACAACCTAGTGACGATATCGACTTTCGAGATGACCCTATTAGCGTCCTGCGATGATTCAGCAGAGATTCGCTACAATGGAGCAAGTCGACGAGCCAACACGGGTGCCCTTTTTCGTTTTTGTCGAGTTAGAAACTCGAGAAACTACGAAGAGTAGTGTTGATTCGTAGAATGCGAATCGAGGAGATAACAATTGAGTGGATTGTACCTAATATCGTGGAGTGCGATGCTAGAGAAGAGCTGCAAATTGTGTGGAACTCGTAGAGGGAGAAGTTATGAATTTGGTGTGTCGATTGTGAGCGGAGGAGGGGCGGGAGGGATATTTATAGTTTTTCTCGTAGTTCAATTTGAGATTTCAGGCGCAGCAAGTCGTGCGACCCAAAAGTGAGATGCCTGGCTTCAGGAGATGCAATTCTCAGGTGCCTGCAATGAGGCGGTCGATATTTTCAAGATCCGATTTGAAAAGTTTCCAAAGCGGAGTTATACATGATCTTCGAGTTTTCTTGGACGTTAAGTGTTCCGTCCCTTGCTCTAGCGTGCACCGTTTGGCTTAGGGGGCGCATCTCAAGATTTGACTTTGCCTGACGCGTTGGCGGGTTTGATTTTGCGTGATTCAAGACCGATTCGGAGTCCCGGAGTCGAAATTGACTTTAATCAGTGTTGACGCGACCGTAATGACACGACTAAGACCGTCTTGATGTTGAATTAATTTTTTCGAGTAATTATTTGATCCGTTATATAGAAAAATCGTCTAAAACATTGTAAAATCATGTCATGTTGCAGTCCGATCATCATCGGGTGTTTGTTGGGCACTCCTGCGGCCACTAGGTCCAAATCTGGGTGTCTACAACCTTTATTCGAGCGTTTTGAAGCGTGTTGACGTCCGATTATCATTGAGTGTTTTGTTGGAAGCTGCTATAGACACAAACGGGAAAAGTACGGGTGTTTACAATATGCTAAATACAACTTCGACAAATACAAGATGCATTAAAATGACGTAGCACAACAAATTCAAAAGTCAAGATTCAAAACAACAGTTGTCATTCATTCAATCGTCTTACTAGCGCGCGCACTTAAAGAGCAATCGTTATCTTAGTAGAGGCCGCTATACGCGAGTGGGGTTGGGTGTCCTTCGTGGACTTCCCAACACATACCTTAACCCCTTACTCAGAATCTTCGGTTTCCAGATACCCAAAACTATTGGTAACGAGAGTCATTTGATATACAATATTCGATAATTCGGTATTCGATATCCATATGCAAAGGGACGAACCCCCAAACTCAAGTACTATAAGGCAAACAGTGCTTTGTGCGCGTTATGGCTTAAGTACAAAGTGTGTTCCAACGGGTCTGAACTCTCACGAAGTTCGGTGGCGACTCCACTTCGATTTAAATTTCAATTCGAGATCAATCTCATCCCGAGAACATCCGCGTACCCAAACCCGCGCATGACCACGCCGGGAGTGAATCTTGTCCTATCCACCGCCATAAATATACCTATCAAGAACTCATCGGAACGCTTATGGCGCACGAAATGCAGCTAAATAAGCACGAAGAAGAGACCAAACGAGATAGAGGTATAGTGCTAAAAGTCCAGTCTGATGATGAAGAGGAGTTTTAAACTGAAACTGTTGTGTTTGCTAAAAATTTCAGAAAATATACTTTCAAACGACCTAACAGAAACACTCCTAAAAGGACGTTCACATCCAAGCCTACAATAGGCAATCACAACTACTTTAGATGCGGAAAAACCGACCACATGATTAAAGATTGTCCTACGTAGAATGACATCAATCACAAAAAAAACGCGAGAAGATGAAACGCGAGTTCAAACAAGTCATGCTTGCTTCATGCTGGGGAGATCAAGAGCTAGATGATGAAGATGATAACATCAGTGTGGGTCGGCGAGAAGACGACGACTGTCTCATGGCTAAATCAGACAAATTTGACGATGAAGATTCAAAGGTATGTTATCTTGAACTTAAAGAACGTGTTAAGAAGCTTTCTATCAATTTAATTAAGTACTTTGAATTAACGTTCGAACACTGTCATGAAAGAAGTGAAGAAAATAAAGAGTTGAGGGTTCAGATTAATGATATAGCAAAAGAGAACCATAACTTTAAGGTCACCGTTGAAAAACTCATCTCTAAGGTTAATGTAATGACAAAGTTACATAAAGTCGGCGTTGAAAAACTCAACACTACCGTTAATACAACGATAGAACTTAGAAAGGAGAATGAAGCTGATCCGAATCAAGGAGCTACCAAAGAGTTCATTAAAGTCACCTTAGCTCCTCATGGTCTTAGCTCAGTCACACTAGCACCCCTTACCAGCTTAGTAGTGTGCCTACTACAAATTGGTGAACTAGCTCGTGTATGAGCTGAATAAAGGAGCAAATAATCAAGGTAATATGAAGACTTTAACTTGGATTCACACACATTCAAGCATGGGAAGTGTACTGAAGTTATGAAGGTGTTTAAGGCTGATTGTGTTCACATGGTGTACACGTCTAAAGGCTCCCTTGCTAGCTTTGTTTTTGGCTCCATGTTCACAGCTGCCGCGCCTCATTACTACTTGTTCAAGCTTTGT